>CM074726.1:5934848-6612313 GCA_037306005.1 Rhinophrynus dorsalis
ACCTGAGCATGGGTGAGCTAATCAGTGATATAGCTAGTTATTGGCATACTTGGGATCTCACCGGATGTACCACAGAGACTTCAGTTTTTAGTGTTAATTACCAGGTCTCTGGGGACAGAAGCTGATTCTACTCTGAAACTCTGCCCACTTCTGGGGTACATCCACTTAATGGCACCAAGATAAGCCCTACCAACACAATTAAGCTCCACTCCTTTATGACACTGGTCACACCATTTACATCCCCTGTGGTCGCAGCACGAGTCCTCTCCGGGGGCTCAAGAGGATGAAGCTCCCAGGTATGGTCACCGGAGGACCCCAGTGCAAACATTTTTTGGCCCCCGGACATAAAATATTTTCACAGAGACAACTGGAACCTATTGGACACAGGAGCTGATGGTCATACCCAGGAACCATCTTGTCCCATGTCCCCAGAAAAACACTGTAGAGCAGAGGAAGGGGGTGTCCAAATGATGCATTTTGTGTCATATTGTGGGTGGGACTTAATCGGTGGGTGTGGGTAGAAGATTTGCCATGAAATGGGTGGGAAAGTGGGTGGTATTGGTGGCAGTGGGCTGATCGAACTGGAAAGTATCCAGAGATACGCCCCCTGTCCCCAGAGACTCTAATTAAATCTGAAAATCTCAGTCTCTGAGGCAGAACTAGAGAGTTCCCAGGTAAGCCGATGGGGCCCCTGGGATGCTGGGGGCCCCTGGGATGCTCTGCACCACCTGACGTTACCCCTGATCAGAATGAAAGATCTGCTAATTACACACCTGTCTGCTCACACAGGGAAATCCAGGAATCTGCACTGGGAGGGGAGATTGAGGGCCACAGCTGATCTACAAGCTAATAGGGGACAAGTCAATATTTCCCAAAATTCCATTGGTTTAAGTGGGAGCTTTCAACCCTTCGAATGCTAGAGATAACCCAACACTTTGCTCTGCATTGAAAACAACGCTAAAATTTACTGGGTTAAAGTCCCCATTTCCATCAAAAGCAATTTTAATTTGTCCCAAATGATTTGTAACTGTCTTCCTGAATACTGTCCCGTCTCTATAAGAAGCAGTGGCAGGCTTTGGCTACAGTTAACCATTTGAGCGCCAGAGAGGTATCTCGCTGGATACCTCTCTGGCATTCAAAGGGTTAAGAAGCCTGAAGACAAGAGTGGCGACTATAGAAATCAATATTGTAGCCGATCTTTGACCCCCCCCCCCCCCAGCTGTTTTCTATCACCCAAAGGCTGGTTGAGGATGATGAGAGTTGTAGCCCCCCCAACAGCTAGAGAGTCTAATGTTGCCTACCTCTGGTTTAGCAGAATGGCATAAAACAAGTGGGAAACGGGAGTCCTTCCTACATTAATACACTGTATACTGCATTGCCTGTAATGGCCTATAGCTGCTGATCTCCACTTTACAGTCTGACTCTCATGTTGGATATCTGAACAAAGCATGATGGGTGGGATGGGGTAGTGACTAGGACGAGTTGGATATGCAGTGTATGTATGTCTTTGAACGATAGCGAGGGGGTATAAATTAACTGAAATATATATATGTGGAGGCATAAATGAAATCACATATTTGAGATATATATATATATATAAAACCATCTGCATGTCTTGATTTGACATGTCCCCTTTAAGCATGCATTGGCAAATAAATGATTGAGGACTACTGGCTTAACCCCTTGAACGCTAGAAATGTCTCCAAAGCATTGTGAGATGCCCCTAGCACCCAAGGGGTTAAATATGCTGAGTGGATCCCTTTTGACACAAGCAGGTAACCCAGTTAGACATGCAGGTACAGGCAGTGCTGCCTCTGGAAAATGGGAGAGAGATCACGGCTGTGTCTTTAGATAAATTGTATTTATAAATCCAATTCCATATGCACTCAAAAATAAAATCACAGTTAGGACGTTATTTGGCAGGCATAGTAACTGATAAATTCTCTTTACTGTGCTAATTATGCTTACCTTTCAGCACTATACAACATTAAACCAGTATTATTACTAATATTATGATTATTATTGAATCAGGTAATGATGGAAAGTAACAAAGAAGCACAAGTAAAACACAGCAAACATGGAAACAGGAGAGGAATGAAGGGAAGCGAATGAAAGATTGGCAAGGAATGGAGATGTATGAATGAAGGAAGGAGTGATGAGCAGATTCCCCCCACCCCCCAGCCATGATGCTTCACGGCCCTAATTCCCCAAGTGCGCTGCAGGTTCTGTTCCCACTGCAATAAATCATGACATCATCGGCAGCCAATGAAAAGCCTCCGTTGCCGTTTCACACATCTTGAGACCCTGCCGTTCTGTTAGTGCAGTGATGCTGGTGGCTTGCTAAATCCGAGTGCCAGAAGGGTGTAGAACACATGGCTGTCATGAATGGAAATATGTGAATAGACTTCATCCCATGGGCCATTTGCACAGAGAAAAAAATGATCACTTCTGGGGTAAACCAACGGAGCCATAGAAAATTCATGCTGATTTAAATGAGGTTTTTAACCCATTGAATGCTAGACATGACTCCAATAAACCACTTCTCAAATAAGTAAGTAGATTAACATTACATGCCCACAGGCTGGGTCTTCAGAATATCCCTGCCTGATCGCAGGGGAGTAATCAGTGGATCAGTCATTGTGATTGAACTACCTGTGCTTCAGTAATGATGGACTTGAATCCTGACTCGCTGGTGCTCAGAATCACTGCCTAAAGTAGTGGTGGGCAACCTGAGGCCCTCCAGCTGTTCAGAACTACAATTCTCATCTCCAGCCAGCCGTTGGTACTGCTCAGCAATTCGTTAGAGAACCCACTAGCATTCAAGGTGTTAACCCTTTGAGTGCCAGAGGGGTACGCAACTCATTGCAAAGCAATGCGTTGCGTCCCCTTCTGGCATTCAAAGGGTTAAGATGGCAGTTAAAGGGGCACGTAAAACAATAAATAACATACCATAAGCCAGGACCTGAGGTCTCTGGCAGGGGAATTGAAATTATTCTGATCACACCCACAACTCAGTATGCGGGCAAGGCAAACACAACTGTGGTGCCCCTCAGAACTTTGTACTCTAGGCCAGCAGTGGGCAGAATAGGCACTACAGCACCCATCATCCTCAGGCCAGTGAATGGCTGCTGGATGGGAATTGTAGTCTAGCAAGAGCTGGAGGGCCTCATTTTTCCCAGTTCCTGCCCTATACATTTGCCCAAGCTGCATAATAGGACATTTGGCCCTGACAGCGGGTGCCACTCCTGGATTACACTACTGTGGTTCCTTGTGATGGTAAATACATTCCAATATAAAACCTACACATTCTACCACTGAAACAGAAGGGTTAACAGATCAATGAAGAATATTACACACTGACATATGTGGTTGAGAACCAAGTGTTTCCTGCAGGTCATGGTCCAACACCTCTTTGTTGTAACAAAGTCAATTTATCAATAAACTATAAAGAATGGGAGTCTTTTCATGATCTATGCCATGCCTCTAGCATTGCATTTGTTTTGTGTCGCACTAACACTGTTCTCCAAACCCCAGAAAAGGTTTTAAGGTTAAAAGGCAAAATCATAACCACATATTGACAAATCCATTACTGCATCCGCTAAGAATGATCGTCTCTGTTCGTAACTCCAGAATGGCAAAATCTTTACTCTCTGAGCACAAAATACTGTCTGTCTCTCTCTGTCACACACACATTATATATATTTATATATATAAAACACACACATTACATATATATATACACACACACACACACACACACACACACACACACACACACACACACACATACAGGGCTTGTTGTAGTGAAGACAATGTTGCTGTTCATTCCATCAACGTTTCGGCCCTGTCTTGGGCCTTTCTCAAGATGCACTGATACATTGGATTCAACTTTGTTACTAAGATTGACACCCAGGCATATTTTCTAACAATAAGAGAGTGCACACTTAAGACATTTGTATTATATTATATATATATATATATATATACATACACACACACACACACACACACACACACACACACACACATACAGGACTTGTTGTAGTGAAGACAATGTTGCTGTTCATTCCATCAGCATTTCGGCCCTGTCTTGGGCCTTTCTCAAGATGCACTGATACATTGGATTCAACTTTGTTACTAAGATTGACACCCAGGCATATTTTCTAACAATAAGAGAGTGCACACTTAAGACATTTGTATTATATATATATATATATATATATATATATATATATATATACACACACACACACACACACACACACACATACAGGACTTGTTGTAGTGAAGACAATGTTGCTGTTCATTCCATCAGCATTTCGGCCCTGTCTTGGGCCTTTCTCAAGATGCACTGATACATTGGATTCAACTTTGTTACTAAGATTGACACCCAGGCATATTTTCTAACAATAAGAGAGTGCACACTTAAGACATTTGTATTATATTACATATATATATATATATATACATACACACACACACACATACAGGACTTGTTGTAGTGAAGACAATGTTGCTGTTCATTCCATCAGCATTTCGGCCCTGTCTTGGGCCTTTCTCAAGATGCACTGATACATTGGATTCAACTTTGTTACTAAGATTGACACCCAGGCATATTTTCTAACAATAAGAGAGTGCACACTTAAGACATTTGTATTATATTATATATATATATATATATATATATATATATATATATATATATATATATACACACACACACACACACACACACACACACACACACACACACACACACACACACAGTGTTCCAGTCCCGCTGCACCTAATATAAGGACATTCAAATTAAACTCTATACTCTGGCTAGTTAGTGTAACCACAACATTATTACTATTACTCCATATAACCTCTCTCTCTATAACTCCTCTTATTGCTCCATATAACCCCTCCCTATAAAGCCTCTATTTGCTCCATATAACCCCCTCCCTATAATAAAGCCTCTATTTGCTCCATATAACCCCCTCCCTATAAAGCCTCTATTTGCTCCATATAACCCCTCCCTATAAAGCCTCTATTTGCTCCATATAACCCCTCCCTATAAAGCCTCTATTTGCTCCATATAGGAGAAACAAGATGCAGAGTAATGACCTCTTTTTACCACTTCAGTAAAAAAAACCTGCCCTCCCCTATGTGCAAGAGGTGTAAATGGGAAGTTTTGGCACAGACGACTTACTTAAGCCTTTGAATGCCAGAGGGAAACACAACTCATTGCCTGCTCCTCTGACACGCAATGGGTTAAAAAGACGTTGGGCAGGTGCAGCACCAATAAAAATCGCTTGCACTGTCTGTTTTGACTGCGAAGTGTATTAGTACATCCCCTGACTGTGTATTACAGACAGAATCTAGACAACAGCAAGCAAGAGCATGCAAGATGAAGTCACCACAATGAGAGACAACCAGCAGTGAGCACGAGAAATGCATTAATGGATTTCATTTCCAAAAGATCCAGTCCCTTACCTCCTCCAATATACTTATTCCTGGGATTTTACACTAGGCAGATGACATCCTATAAAAGAAGGAAATAAAACAAAAGGTTAGAGTTGGACCCAAACACCTGCCTCTATAATGATCAACAGGACAAAAATATAGAATTAAAAAGAAATTCCTATTATAACCAAGCTAACTGTTGGAATATATACTGCGTGACCAATAATAAGATACAAACAGGATAATATTATTAATCTTTTAAGCCGTGGAGTGCTTCATAATGCGTTGGTACCCCTCTGGCACTCAAAGGGTTTATAAAACCATATATGGGCAATTCAATTAAAATGACTTTCACTCTTGTAATACTATTTTCCATGGACTGGTTATACACTGATCCCGCACAGGGGCGCCTGTGGTCTCTTTTTCCTTCCTCCTTCCTTTACTACATGGTTCCCCAAAATGAGTCTTTAACCCTTTGATTGTCACCACAGTGTTCTTAAATGCTTTGAACATCCCTCTGGCACTCAAATGGTTCATCAGAACTGGCTATCCTATCCTTGGAGGCAAACATGATTTTTTCTGCCTTAATCAGTTGGGGTTATGCACTAAGGTGTGATAAAGAGATGATAAAGTGGAGATAACTTCTCCAGTGATATCACTTCTCCCGTTCCTATGTTATTATATGGATCCCATACACTAAGGTGTGATAAAGAGGTGATAACTTCTCCAGTGATATCACTTCTCCAGTTCCTATGTTATTATATGGATCCCATGCACTAAGGTGTGATAAAGAGGTGATAAAGAGGAGATGACTTCTCCAGTGATATCACTTCTCCAGTTCCTATGTTATTATATGGATCCCATGCACTAAGGTGTGATAAAGAGGTGATAAAGAGGAGATAACTTCTCCAGTGATATCACTTCTCCAGTTCCTGTGTTATTCTATGGATCCCATACACTAAGGTGTGATAAAGAGATGATAAAGTGGAGATAACTTCTCCAGTGATATCACTTCTCCAGTTCCTATATTATATGGATCCCATACACTAAGGTGTGATAAAGAGGTGATAATTTCTCCAGTGATATCACTTCTCCAGTTCCTATGTTATTCTATGGATCCCATACACTAAGGAGTGATAAAGAGGTGATAAAGTGGAGATAACTTCTCCAGTTATAACACTTCTCCAGTTCCTATGTTATTCTATGGATCCCATGCACTGAGGTGTGATAAAGAGGTGATAAAGAGGGGATAACTTCTCCAGTGATATCACTTCTCCAGTTCCTATGTTATTCTATGGATCCCATACACTAAGGAGTGATAAAGAGGAGATAACTTCTCCAGTGATATCACTTCTCCAGTTCCTATGTTATTCTATGGATCCCATGCACTAAGGTGTGATAAAGAGGAGATGACTTCTCCAGTGATATCACTTCTCCAGTTCCTATGTTATTCTATGGATCCCATGCACTAAGGTGTGATAAAGAGGTGATAAAGAGGAAATAACTTCTCCAGTGATATCACTTCTCCAGTTCCTATGTTATTCTATGGATCCCATGCACTAAGGTGTGATAAAGAGGTGATAAAGAGGAAATAACTTCTCCAGTGATATCACTTCTCCAGTTCCTATGTTATTATATAGATCCCATGCACTAAGGTGTGATAAAGAGGTGATAAAGAGGAGATAACTTCTCCAGTGATATCACTTCTCCAGTTTCTATGTTATTATATGGATCCCATGCACTAAGGTGTGATAAAGAGGAGATAAAGAGGAGATGACTTCTCCAGTGATATCACTTCTCCAGTTCCTATGTTATTCTATGGATCCCATGCACTAAGGTGTGATAAAGAGGTGATAAAGTGTCGATGATTTCTCCAGTGATATCACTTCTCCAGTTCCTATTCTATGGAACCAATGCACTGAGATTTCTCAAGTGTGAGACAGGCTAGTGCATTGGCTCTATGGAATAACAGGACCTGGAGAAGTGATATCACTGGAGAAGTTATCTCCTCTTTATCACTCCTTAGTGTATGGGATCCATAGAATAACATAGGAACTGGAGAAGTGATATCACTGGAAAAGTCATCTCCTCTTTATCACTCCTTAGTGTATGGGATCCATAGAATAACATAGGAACTGGAGAAGTGATATCACTGGAGAAGTTATCTCCTCTTTATCTCCTCTTTATCACACCTTAGTGTATGGGATCCATAGAATAACATAGGAACTGGAGAAGTGATATCACTGGAGACATTACCTCCTCTTTATCACCTCTTTATCACACCTTAGTGCATGGGATCCATAGAATAACATAGGAACTGGAGAAGTGATATCACTGGAGAAGTTATCTCCTCTTTATCACCTCTTTATCACACCTTAGTGCATCTCCCTCCAGTGAAACCAAACCCCCCTACTGAAGGTGAAGTAAGATTATTTCAGTCCAAGGGGTGAAATGATTTTCGGTGCTAATTAACAATTCACATCGGAGTACCAGTCCACACGACATTAATTCATATGGGCCGTTAGGATTTTCTCCCCAGATAAAATGTTTAGCTTTATTACTAAGACCTGTGAGTGTTCCTTTTAGTTATTGTGTTATATTTTTACAATATGTAAGGGGTTTATAATTAACCTTTTGAATGACAGAGGTTTCCGCAATGCAACGCAATAAAAATATAATTATCACCCTGCGTATGTTTTCTCTTATTTGCCACAATGTGTATATTGTGTAAAATCAGCCTTTACTTAAAGAAACGTTAACCCCCCCTAAAATAAACCCCTCATCTCAATCTGAATTAGAAAACCTTAATGGGCGCTACAGATCAGTTCCATGTGGATTGGTACTCCATAGTTAATTTTTAATTAGTTTTGGATATGAAGTCCATGGAAGTAAGCAGGATGTTTTCTTGTCTGTGGAAAGAGGATGTAATCCTGGACATGAAATTTAGCACTATGGACACGATGTTTAGTACTAATTAACCGTCTGAGTGCCAGAGGGGTGTCCAACACATTGGTCTGGCACTCAAAGAGTTAGAGGGCAAGTATCATGAGATAATCGGCAGATCTGCTTCCTAGGGAGTAGACCTGCCAGTTAAGTAGGGGCTGCTCTGTGAGCCCTGTCACACCAACAGAAGAGCAGGACAACCGATTAGTCCCTAGAGAAAAGTGATATATTGTCACTAATATATACAGATACCAGTAAGCAGATATTAGACAGATATTGGCCTGATAACACAGCAGGAAAGCATTGCTTTCTGGAAGCCTAAGTCATTTTACAAGCGATGCGTTGCGTATTCTTTATCCCTTGACAAGAAATTAATTTCTGTTGGAATTTTATGGAGACTGAACCAATGTTTGAAATGTTATATAACATGAGTCCCTGGCTTTAACTCCTTAGACTCTTGTGAGGTTTCCAGCACATTCAAGGAGAACTACCACCCCACATAAAAGTTAAACCCCAAGAATTACCCATCTGGCGACTAGCTAAACAATAGTGCTAGTCGCCAGAATAATTACCACCTTATAGTGAAATTCTGCTGCTCCAGGGACTGACGGCCAGGAAACAGCACAGACATCTTTACATAGTGACGTCTGCGCTGTCAGTCCCAGTCTGGTCTAGGAGGCGTTGCTTGGTACCTTCAGGTACCAGTAGGGACTGACGGTGCAGACAGTGATACAATAGCACTATACAGACAGTGGTACAATAGCACCAGACAGTGATACTATAGTACTATACAGACAGTGGTACAATAGCACCAGACAGTGATACAATAGTACTATACAGACAGTGGTACAATAGCACCAGACAGTGATACAATAGGGCTATACAGACAGTGATACAATAGGACTATACAGACAGTGATATAATAGCACTAGACAGACAGTGGTACAACAGCACCAGACAGTGGTACAATAGCACCAGACAGACAGTGGTACAATAGCACTAGACAGACAGTGAGACAATAGCACTAGACAGAAGTGGTACAATAGCACCAGACAGTGATACAATAGCACTAGACAATGGTACAATAGCACTAGACAGACAGTGGTACAATAGCACCAGACAGTGATACAATAGCACTAGACAATGGTACAATAGCACTAGACAGACAGTGGTACAATAGCACCAGACAGTGATACAATAGCACTAGACAATGGTACAATAGCACTAGACAATGGTACAATAGCACTAGACAGACAGTGGTACAATAGCACTAGACAGACAGTGATACAATAGTACTAGACAGACAGTGGTACAATAGCACCAGACAGTGATACAATAGCACTAGACAGTGGTACAGTTGCACTAGACAGTGGTACAATAGCATCATCCTCTGGTGCTGAAAGGGTTAATCACAGATCTCTGATAACAAGCCTTTATGTCCCCGTGGATAGGGATTAGAGAACAGAGATTACTAATTTTTCATCTCATTAATTAAACCTCCAGGGAGTCAAATGGTTTTCCTGTAAATGTTTCATAGAAGAACAAATTATTAAATAAAAATGTATTTCTTCTTCATGTCATAGAGATCAGCAATCTCCTGTTTACGGTGTGTTCTCTACAGATATGTATATCGTGCCCCATCAGAACTACTTGATTCCGCTAGATTACTGAATATACACATCAGGGACAGGCACCAGGAGGCCCTGTAGAGGTGTGTTCTCTACAGATATGTATATTGTGCCCCATCAGAACTACTTGATTCCGCTAGATTACTGACTATATACATCAGGGACAGGCACCAGGAGGCCCTGTAGAGGTGTGTTCTCTATAGATATGTATATCGTGCCCCATCAGAACTACTTGATTCCGCTAGATTACTGACTATATACATCAGGGACAGGCACCAGGAGGCCCTGTAGAGGTGTGTTCTCTACAGATATGTATATTGTGCCCCATCAGAGCTACTTGATTCCGCTAGATTACTGACTATATACATCAGGGACAGGCACCAGGAGGCCCTGTAGAGGTGTGTTCTCTATAGATATGTATATCGTGCCCCATCAGAACTACTTGATTCCGCTAGATTACTGACTATACACATCAGGGACAGGCACCAGGAGGCCCTGTAGAGGTGTGTTCTCTATAGATATGTATATCGTGCCCCATCAGAACTACTTGATTCCGCTAGATTACTGAATACACACATCAGGGACAGGCACCAGGAGGTCCTGTAGAGGTGTGTTCTCTATAGATATGTATATCGTGCCCCATCAGAACTACTTGATTCCGCTAGATTACTGAATATACACATCAGGGACAGGCACCAGGAGGCCCTGTAGAGGTGTGTTCTCTACAGATATGTATATTGTGCCCCATCAGAACTACTTGATTCCGCTAGATTACTGACTATATACATCAGGGACAGGCACCAGGAGGCCCTGTAGAGGTGTGTTCTCTATAGATATGTATATCGTGCCCCATCAGAACTACTTGATTCCGCTAGATTACTGACTATATACATCAGGGACAGGCACCAGGAGGCCCTGTAGAGGTGTGTTCTCTATAGATATGTATATCGTGCCCCATCAGAGCTACTTGATTCCGCTAGATTACTGACTATATACATCAGGGACAGGCACCAGGAGGCCCTGTAGAGGTGTGTTCTCTATAGATATGTATATCGTGCTCCATCAGAACTACTTGATTGCGCTAGATTACTGAATATACACATCAGGGACAGGCACCAGGAGGTCCTGTAGAGGTGTGTTCTCTATAGATATGTATATCGTGCCCCATCAGAACTACTTGATTCCGCTAGATTACTGACTATATACATCAGGGACAGGCACCAGGAGGCCCTGTAGAGGTGTGTTCTCTATAGATATGTATATCGTGCCCCATCAGAACTACTTGATTCCGCTACATTACTGACTATACACATCAGGGGCAGGCACCAGGAGGCCCTGTAGAGGTGTGTTCTCTATAGATATGTATATCGTGCCCCATCAGAACTACTTGATTCCACTAGATTACTGAATATACACATCAGGGACAGGCACCAGGAGGCCCTGTAGAGGTGTGTTCTCTATAGATATGTATATCGTGCTCCATCAGAACTACTTGATTGCGCTAGATTACTGACTATATACATCAGGGACAGGCACCAGGAGGTCCTGTGGAGGTGTGTTCTCTATAGATATGTATACCGTGCCCCATCAGAACTACTTGATTCCGCTAGATTACTGACTATATACATCAGGGACAGGCACCAGGAGGCCCTGTAGAGGTGTGTTCTCTATAGATATGTATATCGTGCCCCATCAGAACCACTTGATTCCACTAGATTACTGAATATACACATCAGGGACAGGCACCAGGAGGCCCTGTAGAGGTGTGTTCTCTATAGATATGTATATCGTGCCCCATCAGAACTACTTGATTCCGCTAGATTACTGACTATATACATCAGGGACAGGCACCAGGAGGTCCTGTAGAGGTGTGTTCTCTATAGATATGTATATCGTGCCCCATCAGAACTACTTGATTCCGCTAGATTACTGAATACACACATCAGGGACAGGCACCAGGAGGCCCTGTAGAGGTGTGTTCTCTATAGATATGTATATCGTGCCCCATCAGAACTACTTGATTCCGCTAGATTACTGAATACACACATCAGGGACAGGCACCAGGAGGCCTGTAGAGGTGTGCTCTCTATAGATATGTATATTGTGCCCCATCAGAACTACTTGATTCCACTAGATTACTGACTATATACATCAGGGACAGGCACCAGGAGGCCCTGTAGAGGTGTGTTCTCTATAGATATGTATATCGTGCCCCATCAGAACCACTTGATTCCGCTAGATTACTGAATATACACATCAGGGACAGGCACCAGGAGGCCCTGTAGAGGTGTGTTCTCTACAGATATGTATATCGTGCTCCATCAGAACTACTTGATTCCGCTAGATTACTGACTATATACATCAGGGACAGGCACCAGGAGGCCCTGTAGAGGTGTGTTCTCTATAGATATGTATATCGTGCCCCATCAGAACTACTTGATTCCACTAGATTACTGAATATACACATCAGGGACAGGCACCAGGAGGCCCTGTAGAGGTGTGTTCTCTATAGATATGTATATCGTGCCCCATCAGAACTACTTGATTCCACTAGATTACTGACTATATACATCAGGGACAGGCACCAGGAGGCCCTGTAGAGGTGTGTTCTCTATAGATATGTATATCGTGCTCCATCAGAGCTACTTGATTCCGCTAGATTACTGACTATATACATCAGGGACAGGCACCAGGAGGTCCTGTAGAGGTGTGTTCTCTATCAGAACTACTTGCTCCATCAGAACTACTTGATTCCGCTAGATTACTGACTATATACATCAGGGACAGGCACCAGGAGGCCCTGTAGAGGTGTGTTCTCTATAGATATGTATATCGTGCCCCATCAGAACTACTTGATTCCGCTAGATTACTGACTATACACATCAGGGACAGGCACCAGGAGGCCCTGTAGAGGTGTGTTCTCTATAGATATGTATATCGTGCTCCATCAGAACTACTTGATTGCGCTAGATTACTGAATATACACATCAGGGACAGGCACCAGGAGGTCCTGTAGAGGTGTGTTCTCTATAGATATGTATATCGTGCCCCATCAGAACTACTTGATTCCGCTAGATTACTGACTATATACATCAGGGACAGGCACCAGGAGGCCCTGTAGAGGTGTGTTCTCTATAGATATGTATATCGTGCCCCATCAGAACTACTTGATTCCGCTACATTACTGACTATACACATCAGGGGCAGGCACCAGGAGGCCCTGTAGAGGTGTGTTCTCTATAGATATGTATATCGTGCCCCATCAGAACTACTTGATTCCACTAGATTACTGAATATACACATCAGGGACAGGCACCAGGAGGCCCTGTAGAGGTGTGTTCTCTATAGATATGTATATCGTGCTCCATCAGAACTACTTGATTGCGCTAGATTACTGACTATATACATCAGGGACAGGCACCAGGAGGTCCTGTGGAGGTGTGTTCTCTATAGATATGTATACCGTGCCCCATCAGAACTACTTGATTCCGCTAGATTACTGACTATATACATCAGGGACAGGCACCAGGAGGCCCTGTAGAGGTGTGTTCTCTATAGATATGTATATCGTGCCCCATCAGAACCACTTGATTCCACTAGATTACTGAATATACACATCAGGGACAGGCACCAGGAGGCCCTGTAGAGGTGTGTTCTCTATAGATATGTATATCGTGCCCCATCAGAACTACTTGATTCCGCTAGATTACTGACTATATACATCAGGGACAGGCACCAGGAGGTCCTGTAGAGGTGTGTTCTCTATAGATATGTATATCGTGCCCCATCAGAACTACTTGATTCCGCTAGATTACTGAATACACACATCAGGGACAGGCACCAGGAGGCCCTGTAGAGGTGTGTTCTCTATAGATATGTATATCGTGCCCCATCAGAACTACTTGATTCCGCTAGATTACTGAATACACACATCAGGGACAGGCACCAGGAGGCCTGTAGAGGTGTGCTCTCTATAGATATGTATATTGTGCCCCATCAGAACTACTTGATTCCACTAGATTACTGACTATATACATCAGGGACAGGCACCAGGAGGCCCTGTAGAGGTGTGTTCTCTATAGATATGTATATCGTGCCCCATCAGAACCACTTGATTCCGCTAGATTACTGAATATACACATCAGGGACAGGCACCAGGAGGCCCTGTAGAGGTGTGTTCTCTACAGATATGTATATCGTGCTCCATCAGAACTACTTGATTCCGCTAGATTACTGACTATATACATCAGGGACAGGCACCAGGAGGCCCTGTAGAGGTGTGTTCTCTATAGATATGTATATCGTGCCCCATCAGAACTACTTGATTCCACTAGATTACTGAATATACACATCAGGGACAGGCACCAGGAGGCCCTGTAGAGGTGTGTTCTCTATAGATATGTATATCGTGCCCCATCAGAACTACTTGATTCCACTAGATTACTGACTATATACATCAGGGACAGGCACCAGGAGGCCCTGTAGAGGTGTGTTCTCTATAGATATGTATATCGTGCTCCATCAGAGCTACTTGATTCCGCTAGATTACTGACTATATACATCAGGGACAGGCACCAGGAGGTCCTGTAGAGGTGTGTTCTCTATCAGAACTACTTGCTCCATCAGAACTACTTGATTCCGCTAGATTACTGACTATATACATCAGGGACAGGCACCAGGAGGCCCTGTAGAGGTGTGTTCTCTATAGATATGTATATCGTGCCCCATCAGAACCACTTGATTCCGCTAGATTACTGAATATACACATCAGGGACAGGCACCAGGAGGCCCTGTAGAGGTGTGTTCTCTACAGATATGTATATCGTGCTCCATCAGAACTACTTGATTCCGCTAGATTACTGACTATATACATCAGGGACAGGCACCAGGAGGCCCTGTAGAGGTGTGCTCTCTATAGATATGTATATCGTGCTCCATCAGAGCTACTTGATTCCGCTAGATTACTGACTATATACATCAGGGACAGGCACCAGGAGGCCCTGTAGAGGTGTGTTCTCTATAGATATGTATATCGTGCCCCATCAGAACTACTTGATTCCGCTAGATTACTGACTATATACATCAGGGACAGGCACCAGGAGGCCCTGTAGAGGTGTGTTCTCTATAGATATGTATATCGTGCCCCATCAGAGCTACTTGATTCCGCTAGATTACTGACTATATACATCAGGGACAGGCACCAGGAGGCCCTGTAGAGGTGTGTTCTCTATAGATATGTATATCGTGCCCCATCAGAACTACTTGATTCCGCTAGATTACTGACTATATACATCAGGGACAGGCACCAGGAGGCCCTGTAGAGGTGTGTTCTCTATAGATATGTATATCGTGCCCCATCAGAGCTACTTGATTCCGCTAGATTACTGACTATATACATCAGGGACAGGCACCAGGAGGCCCTGTAGAGGTGTGTTCTCTATAGATATGTATATCGTGCTCCATCAGAACTACTTGATTGCGCTAGATTACTGAATATATACATCAGGGACAGGCACCAGGAGGCCCTGTAGAGGTGTGTTCTCTATAGATATGTATATCGTGCCCCATCAGAGCTACTTGATTCCGCTAGATTACGGACTATATACATCAGGGACAGGCACCAGGAGGCCCTGTAGAGGTGTGTTCTCTATAGATATGTATATCGTGCTCCATCAGAACTACTTGATTCCGCTAGATTACTGACTATATACATCAGGGACAGGCACCAGGAGGCCCTGTGGAGGTGTGTTCTCTATAGATATGTATATCGTGCCCCATCAGAGCTACTTGATTCCGCTAGATTACTGACTATATACATCAGGGACAGGCACCAGGAGGCCCTGTAGAGGTGTGTTCTCTATAGATATGTATATCGTGCTCCATCAGAACTACTTGATTCCGCTAGATTACTGAATATACACATCAGGGACAGGCACCAGGAGGCCCTGTGGAGGTGTGTTCTCTATAGATATGTATATCGTGCCCCATCAGAGCTACTTGATTCCGCTAGATTACTGACTATATACATCAGGGACAGGCACCAGGAGGCCCTGTAGAGGTGTGTTCTCTATAGATATGTATATCGTGCTCCATCAGAACTACTTGATTCCGCTAGATTACTGAATATACACATCAGGGACAGGCACCAGGAGGCCCTGTAGAGGTATGTTCGACACATTGATTCACCATATGCTGGACACTCCACATTTCAAAGAAAAGCCGCTCAAATGGTGCATGGTCTTTCATGACACAGGGTAACACAATAGACTCAAATAATTTGAAGGGACATTATCACCTAAAATAAATAAGCTTCATACCATTTTAAATATTGTGTACTCCCAGCCAACATTTGTAAATATTATTTCTAAGGTACTTAAACCCCAAAATCTATTATAAACATGGGCTTTCCTATTCATCTGGACGCCACTGTGAATGATGAGTGCGCTTAGTTTATAAGTGATAAGGACAATGTTAGGTAAACAAATAAACCGAACTGAGCGGGTTCTGATCTCAAAACAGTTAGTGCTCTATATGGATTTATTTATGTTTTTATTTTTTAAAGCAGGCCTGATTAAAATATGTCCAAGAGCAGCCACTTTTAACTTTGATTTCGAAAGATTTTAGATGTTTCTCACCAAAGGGGAAAAAAACGCTGTTAGGAGTACATAATATTTTAATGCATTTTAGTGCTTTCCAGTTTGGGTGATAATGTCCCTTTAATAGGTACAGTTTGGAAGAAAGGAGGAGGAGAAACCTTTATATATATTAAAGGTATTTAATATAGTTAAGTATTTTTCAGGGTAAATGAGTCCTCTGGAGCAAAGCACAGATCAGACGAAGGGGGCTTGACAGGGCTTGGAAGGAAGTAGGCAGGAGGGTTTGGCTGCTCCGGAAGAGATCAGCTGCAGGGATTCTGGTCCTGCAGCTATTTTGTGTAAAGTGAAGACACAGGAGTTCCTTACCCACCCACCCCTGCCCTGTGCTGCGGGTGCATCTGTATGCACTGGTGGTACATGGGCATACGGTTTGGTGGCTTGGGTTATGATACATTGGTTCAACCAGCTGGCAGGCGTTGGGTGGCTTGTGGAGTCATAGCTTGGCAGGGTGCTTGCTGAGAGAAGCATGAGCTTCTCAGATGGTACTGGATAATGACTCTTGGGCCTGGTCTTAAGAGTTGTGGGGTACGGCTGTTGGGCTATCACTTGCCAACTTCAAATAGTTTGGAGTTGGACGATGTCATGGCCTGCAGCCATACAGTGTTAAGAATGTGCTAGTCAGGAAATGACTGTGTATTAGCAAGCACTGGGTTCTAATATTTAATATGCTTTTATATTCAAAGATGTAATTGTTATGTAAACAAAATGTTAAGTATTTGTTTTGTATTTGTAATAAATTGCTGTGGCCTTTTGAACCCATCCAAGGTGTCCATGTGTCTTTTAGGGGGAAAGAGGGTCTTATAAAGAGATGGAGGACTTGATGCCTCTGGAATAGTAGAACAAGAGATTGTGATCTAAAATGAAAGAGTGGAAATAGGTGTTAAGTACTACTTTACAGAAAGGAGGATAGTATTAATCCCTATAATCTCTGCTGAGTCTGTAAGGGAAACCAACATTTTCTGGGATAGGCATAAGCCTATTCTGAGAAGTATGACAGACTGTGTATTTTAATTAGCTAGGCAAATGTGCAAACTGGTGGGACCAGATGGTTCTTTTCTGCTGTCAAAATCTGTGTTTCTCTGTGTACCCCTGGTATGAGGGACTAGGCCAGTAACCAATCATATTCACCCCAGCTAAAGCATATGTGGAACTGAACATACTGTACACCCCAGTACTGGTTGGGGGAGAAACAAAAAGGAATGCATACAAACATGCAAGAGGATAGGAGAGGTAGGAGGTGTAGCAAAATAAGTGTATGTGTGTGTTATAGGGTGAAAACAGGGTGCAAGCAAGACGTGGTAGAGAGGAATTACCTCTTCCTCACTCTATACCACAGCACAGACTGGGAGTTGAAGGAGAAGCATCTAAGGGTCTATACTCAAATGTCGGATGCCCTGACATGACCTGACAATACAAGCCATTAAAGTCATTAGGCATCAGTGCATCTCCGGTCTCCTCTGCAGTGTATAATTTCTGTTCACTCTAAAGTGACACTAAATCGTATGTCACTGTACGTATAATTCTCTGCATCTCCCCATTCCACTTATCTGCTGTATAGTGGGGACGTCTGGGTAATAACTACCCAGTTCCACGGTAATGATCATGTGATGTACTGATTAGTGGTCTGCACGGGGAATGGAGTGAAATTTCTGCCCAGTGTTACTGAGCCATTCCACTAGGTGAGTTCCACGATCATTAAGAGGCTAAAACAGACACTGCATTTAGTGCGTCTCCTGCCCTTATCCCTTTGCAAAGCAATGCAATCAGTACCACTCTGGCACTTAAAGGGTTAAACAATACTAGTTATCTATACTGCAAAAAAAAGTCTCCCTGTTAAAACATTTCACTGAAGAATCTACCTGTAGTAGGAGTACTACATAGCAGGACAAAGACCCTACAATTTAAAGGGGAACTATCACCCCACATAAAGTTCCCCCCAGAAGAATTACCCATCTGGTGACCAGCTGAGATAGTACTAGATGGTAAAATAATTACCGCCTTAAAGCGGAACTACCACCGCATAACAAGTTTATCTTAAATAACAACCCCATCTGGCGACTAGCTGCTTAGTAGCGCCAGTCACCAGAATAATTACCTTATTTAATAGATTTCTCCTTTTTTCCCCGGCTGACAGGCAGGACAGAATATGGACATCTTGCCATAGTGACGTCTGCGCGCCTGCTCTGTCAGTCCCAGCCGGCTCTAGGAGGCGGTGCTAGCAGCCGTTCAGCTCCGGAAGGGACTGACATCGCAGGCGTGCAGATGTCACTATGGCAAGATGTCCGCGCTCCGTCCTGCCTGTCAGCCGGGGAAGAAAGGAGAAATCTATTTAATAAGGTAATAATTCTGGCGACTAGCGCTACTAAGCAGATAGTCACCAGATGGGGAGTTATTTAAGATAAACTTGTTATGCGGTGGTAGTTCCACTTTAACCCCTAGAGTGCCAGCTACTTACGCCGTACGAGTGGACACAGCTGTACCTGCTGTGCCACGCTCGTACGGCGTAAGAGAGAAATGCGGTCACTGCATGAGCCGGTATAACCGGCATGCAGTGGCCGCATTAAAAAAAAAAAAAGCCCCTGGCACTCATGGGGAGGCATGAGGATCACTCCTCATGCCTCCCCAGTTATTGATCTCCCAGCCGATCGGGCTGGGAGATCAATAAAGAAAAAGGAGAAACGGAGTTTCTCCTTCCCCCCCTCTCCTACCCGAACTTCCGGGTAGGAGTGGGCGGGACCGGGGGAATCCTCCAAACGTCATCGGTGACATGTGACCGATGACGTTAGGGAAGTTTCCCCGATCCTGTTCACTCCTACCGGTGGTAGGAGTGAAGGGCAGGAGAGCTCTTGCTCTCCTGCGGTCGCATCATTGATCTCCCAGCCTATCGGCTGGGAGATCAATGACTGGGGGGACACCAGGAGGAGTCCTGATGTCCCCCACGAGGTCTGAAAAGCATATTAAAAAAAAAATAAAAAATAAAATTACGTTAAAGTAACCCTGTGAGTGCCACAGGGTCCCAGCACATTGCTTTGCAATGTGCTGGAGACCCCTGTTGCACTCACAGGGTCAATTCTTTGGGGGGTTTTTTTTTTTTTTTTTAAAGACCTCATTGGGGGGATCAGGGGGGATCCTGATGCCCCTCAATGAGGTCTATAATTGGAAAAAAAGAAAAAAAAAAAATTTAACCCTGTGTGTGCCACAGGTGGGGGTCCAATGCACCCCCCCCCTCCTGTGGCACACACAGGGCTTTTATCATTATTTTGTAACCAGAGATTGTTGGGGGGCCATCAGGATTGCTCCTGATGGCCCCCCAACAAGCTCTGATTACAAAGTAATGATAAAAAAAAAATTAACCCTCCGAGTGCCACAAGGGTCCAATGCATTGCTTTGCAATGCGCTGGAGACCCCGGTGGCACTCACAGGGAAACTTTTTTTAATAACTTTTTTTTTTTTTGGTAAGACCTCATTGGGGGGGATCAGGGGGGTTTGTATACCCCTCAATGAGGTCTATAATAAAAAAAAAGTAAAAAAAAAAAAAAAATGAACCCTGTGTGTGCCACGGGGGGGGGGGGGGGCAATGCAGCCCCCCTTCTGCGGCACACACAGGGCTTTTATCATTACTTTGTTATCAGAGATTGTTGGGGGGGTCATCAGGTCCTGATGGCCCCCCAACAAGCTCTGATTACCAAGTAATGATAGTAAAAAAAAATTAACCCTCTGAGTGCCACAAGGATCCAATGCATTGCTTTGCAATGCGCTGGAGACCCTTGTGGCACTCACAGGGTCACTCCGTTTGTGGACATATATATTTTTTTTTACTAAGACCTCATTGGGGAGGGATCAGGGGGTCCTGATGCCCCTCAATCAGGTATATAATAAAAAAAATAAATAAATTTAACCCTGTGTGTGCCACTGGGTTAGGGGTTCAATGAAGACCCCCTTCCTGTGGCACACACACAGGACTTTTTATCATTACTTTGTGATCAGAGCTTGTTTGGTGGCCATCTGAATACAAAGTATCGATAAAAAAATTAACCCTTTGTGTGCTACAGGGGTCCAATGCATTGCTTTGCAATCCATTGGACACCCCTGTGGCACCCAAAGGATTATTTTTTTTCCCCTTTTATTTTTTATTTAGACCTCATTGTATGGGTTCTGATGCCCCCAACGAGGTCTACACAAAAATATTGGGGGAAAAGCCCCAAAAAATGCACGTGCCACAGGGGGGGTCCAACGCAGTGCTTTGCAATACGTTGGACCCCCTGTAACACACACACACACACACTTTTTTTTTTTTTATTATTCTGTTTTTAGACCTGGATGGGGGACACCAGGAATGTTCCTGACACCGCCTCCCCAACGAGGTATGAATACAAAATAATAATTAAAAAAAAAAACCTCTTTGTATGCAACAGAGGGTCCAACGCATTGCTTTGCAGTGCATTGGGCACCCTTGTGGCATGCACAAAAAATGCCTCCGATTCCCCCCCACACACACACACGTACCGTATTCCCCTGCCTGGTTCCACAGCCAACTGGCAGTCCCGTTCCCCAGCCTGACCCCCAGCCTGTTTCCACTGCCTATTGGTAGACTCAAAGTACCAGTATGCACTAGATTCAGGCTGGGAATCAAACTTTGTATGAGGGGGACATACAGTGCACACTGGTAGTCACAGATCTCCCATACACACTCTCAGACACTGCCCCACCATCTCCACCATCCTTCCTCCTCTGCTCATACCCACACACACTGCCTAATCCCTCACCCTCCCACACTGTTACACTGGTAGTCACAGGTCCGCGAGTACACTGGCTGACGCCCTAGCTTCTTTCATTTGTTAGCCATAAAATCACACATACACTGTTTGCTTTCCCATTCCTGTTTCACTGGTAGCTACGCTCCTGTAGTGTAAATTGGTATGTCAACCCACAGCAGTGGGGTACCATTTTTCTTAGGCTGGCAAGAAGTCCTCCTAGGAAATCCCACGCCATTGAACCATTTTAGTATCTTTGAAGTGACTGATGTGTAAAACAAATGTTTGGTTTTTTTCCTGTAGCACCACATTCTGGAAATAGTTGTGCCAACTAACTTAGGGGTAAAAAGGCAAGTGACCCCTCATTAGATGCGGCATGTTGTCGTCTTTCCAAAATGGTATAGTTTATCTACCTTTTCTTCACTTCTGAAGGTGTTATAGCCATTTTCATAGAGGCAAGTCAGGTTTGAGAAAATGTTAGAAACATCAGTTTGTAGTAGGTGTAGTTTTCTACTTCTAGCACTCCCTAAGATAGTTCAGCTCATACCAATGGGGTGTCGTTTGACTCCTAAGAGCTTTAGCTAACAAATGCAGTTGAAAATTCCATGGTTTTCACAGAGCTCCATACATTTGAAGGGGCAGAAATGTAAGAAAATGCCTTTTTTTTTCATTAGCGCCACCTCCTGGAAGCATTTGTGCATGCCAGCCTTTGGGTATGAAGGCAAGTGACCCCTCATTAGATGCGTCAGGTTGTTTTCTTTCCAAAATAGCATTGTTTTCTACCTTTCCTGCATATCTATTATGGTTATAACCATTTTAGTGCAAGCAGATAATTTAAGAAACAAAAGTGTCAGGTTTACGTACGTGTTCCTAGCACCAACATATTGTATGTTAAGCCACACAAATGGGCTACCATTTTTCTCATGTTGGTAGCAGGTACTGAATACAGCAGGAAATGTTATGGTTTTCAAAGATTTTAGTATCTTTGAAGTGGTGGAAATGTAAAAAAAACATGTATTTATTCCCATAGCGCCACCTTTTGGAAATATTTGTGCACTTCATCCCAGGGGTAGAAAGGCAAGTGACCCCTCATTTGATGCGGGAGAATGTCTACTTTCCAAAATGGTATACCTTTTATACCTTTCCATCATGTCTCTAACAGTTATGAACATTTTAGTACAAGCAGCCATTTTCGAAGAAGCAAACAGGTAGGTGTAGTTATGCTTTTCTGGCACCCCTAAGGTATGTCGATTCATTCCAATGGGGTGTCATTTTTCTCCTAAGAGCACTAGCTAATGAATACAGTTGGAAATTCCATGGTTTTCACAGATTTCCATACAGATGAAGGGGCAGAAATGTAAGAAAATGCCATTTTTTTCCTATAGTGCCACCTTCTGGAAGCATTTGGGCACAACAGGCTTGGGGTAAGAAGGCAATTCACCCCTCATTAGATGCGGCAGGTTGTCTTCTTTCAAAAATGGTATGGTTTGTGTAGCCTTTCTTCACTTCTCTAGTTGTTATAACCATTTTTCTACAGACAAGTAATGTTTGAGAAAATGTTAGAAAAATTAGTGGCTGCAATAGGTGTAGTTTGGTACTTGTAGCGCCCACTAAGGTAGGGGAACTCATACCAATGAGGTGTCATTTTTCTCCTAAGAGCACTAGCTAATGAATACAGTTGGAAATTCCATGGTTTTCACAGATTTCCATACAGATGAAGGGGCAGAAATGTAAGAAAATGCCATTTTTTTCCTATAGTGCCACCTTCTGGAAGCATTTGGGCACAACAGGCTTGGGGTAAGAAGGCAATTCACCCCTCATTAGATGCGGCAGGTTGTCTTCTTTCAAAAATTGTATGGTTTGTGTAGCCTTTCTTCACTTCTCTAGTTGTTATAACCATTTTTGTACAGACAAGTAATGTTTGAGAAAATGTTAGAAAAATTAGTGGTTGCAATAGGTGTAGTTTGGTACTTGTAGCGCCCACTAAGGTAGGGGAACTCATTCCAATGAGGTGTCATTTTTCTCCTAAGAGCACTAGCTAATGAATACAGTTGGAAATTCCATGGTTTTCACAGATTTCCATACAGATGAAGGGGCAGAAATGTAAGAAAATGCCATTTTTTTCCTATAGTGCCACCTTGTGGAAGCATTTGGGCACAACAGGCTTGGGGTAAGAAGGCAATTCACCCCTTATTAGATGCGGCAGGTTGTCTTCTTTCCAAAATGGTATGGTTTGTGTAGCCTTTCTTTACTTCTCTAGTTGTTATAACCATTTTTGTATAGACAAGTAATGTTTGAAAAAATGTTAGAAAATTTAGAGGTTGTAGTAGGTGTCTTTTTGCACTTCTAGCATCCCCTGTGGTAGGTGAACCCATACCAATGGGGTGTCATTTTTCTCCCAAGAGCACTAGCTAATCAATATAGTTGTAAATTCCATGTTTTTCCCAGATTTCAGTACTGTTGAAGTGGCAGAAATGTAAGAAAATGCCATTTTTTTTCTATAGTGCCACCTTCTGGAAGCATTTGGGCACAACAGGCTTGGGGTAAGAAGGCAATTTACCCCTCATTAGATGCGGCAGGTTGTCTTCTTTCCAAAATGGTATGGTTTGTGTAGCCTTTCTTTAATTCTCTAGTTGTTATAACCATTTTTGTATAGGCAAGTAATGTTTGAGAAAATGTTAGAAAATTTAGAGGTTGTAGTAGGTGTCTTTTTGCACTTCTAGCATCCCCTGTGGTAGGTGAACCCAAACCAATGGGGTGTAATTTTTCTCCCAAGAGCACTAGCTAATGAATACAGTTGTAAATTCCATGGTTTTCACAGATTTCAGTACAGTTGAAGGGGCAGAAATGTAAGAAAATGCCATTTTTTTCCTATAGTGCCACTTTCTGGAAGCATTTGGGTACCACAGGCTTGGGGCAAGAAGGCAAGTTACCCCTCATTAGATGCGGCAGGTTGTCTACTTTTCAGAAATATATAGTTTTATATAGTTATTCCACTGTTTTAGGGTAGTTTTACCACAAAAACCCTAGAATGTGCATTTTAGTTTGTAAAGTTGAAAATGTCATTTTGCGCTGCTGGTGATTAGGGCTCTACGCTAGCCTTGGACTTGGGTAAAACTATACAAATTTGGTATTTTTTTACTCGGGGGACTCTGGGCTTTTTCAAATAATTGAAACTTTTTCAATCAAGGTAAATGTTTTTGATACATAGTATGTGATTTTAGCAAAATGAGTAAATTTTCACTTTTTTTTGTCATTATGACATCATAGCTTTTTGCACGATGTAAAATTCTCTTCATGTAAGGTATCACGAGAAAGCACAATTCGTTCTGAAAAAAACAATATATAGTTTTCCATATTTAACTAAAAATCCCCAGAGGAAATCAAGCCTAAACGGAAGGATAGCAAAAATGTTGAAAAAGTGTCTGGCCTGCAGGGTTCAGAAAATGGCCCGAGCCTCTGGCACTGAAGGGGTTAAAGAGAAATCCTGCTGCTGCCAAGACTGACGGCCAGGCAACGGCGCTTACAAGAATGTGCGCACCTGCACCGTCAGTCCCTTAAGGTACTAAACAACGCGTCCTAGAGGAGACCGGGACTGACAGCGCAGAACTCAGACGTCTCTAAGCAAAGACACTTGCGCTGTTACCTGGCCAGTCAGTCTCGGCAACAGTAGGATTTCTCTGGTGACTAGTACCATTGTTCAGCTAGTCACCAGATGGGTAATTCTTGGGGGAGACTTTATGTGGGGTGATAGTTCCCCTTTAGGTATTTTAATAATATCAGATTATGGCACATTTAACCATTACAACTACAATTAAAGTGATAATAAAGCTTTATATTTTACTTAATGGTATCAATTATTAAAGGGATAGTAATACTTCGTTTTAACTTTATTTTATTTTGTAGGCATTAAAAAAACATGAAGAATGATATAAGTCTTATCTCCCAAACCTTTATGGTTTAAGAGATATTCACAAGCAAAGTGTCCCCCTCCCGCCCCTTTTACTGATGTAACACTGCTCAGCCAGATCAGAAGGGAGGTGCCCAGGTAGACTGCAGAGAGGGACAATCTTCAATTAAGATAAGGGAAAAACCTGAAAAACTTGTCAAGGGGGGCAGGGATTTCATTGTTTTCATAGGAAGAAGATTGTCCCCTTCTGTTATCTGTCTGGTCTATGGACTGGATTCCACATCTGAGAAGAGATGGCTTACACTAGGTAAAAGGGGTGGGAGGGGAAACTTTGCTTGTGAATATCTCTCAAACCATAAAGGTTTGAGAGATAAGACTTATATCATTCTTCATGTTTTTTTAATGCCTACAAAATAAAATAAAGTTAAAACGAAGTATTACTATCCCTTTAAGTATTAAAAAATGTGACAAATGTCACACAAATGTGTGAGTGATCTGCTTGCTGGGTGGGTTGCCACGGCAACAGGTCAGTGGACCTTCAGCCACTGGCATAACTATTCATTGTAGGGCCCTGGTGCAAATATTTTTTTGGACCACTACCACAAAATATATTTGCTCGCGGGCATAACCAGAAGTTATTGGACCCTGAGGCGGATGGGGCTCCCTTGGATGTCGGGCCCCAGTGCAGCATCCACTGCACACCCTGTAGTTAATGCCGGACACTCAGTCAATTCTCAGGAGAAGCATCTGATATCAGAGAAAGGGGAGGGAGAGGGTATTTAAATAAAACATTTTTTAAAAAATCTATAAAATTAATGAGTATATGGAGCGTGACGGATATCAGTCACACTCCTTAATACGTAACAGTATATGTGTATTGCAGTAGAGAAAATTAATGGAATTACTATACTTTTAATACCCTAACTGCACGGCAAGTGGAACTACAACTACAGCCGAGTATGAAAAAGACTCCTCCCATGCTTAACCCTCATTCGATGGATGCACTTGTGCGTCAACCAATAACTGAAAAGACAGTGGACCTTGGGTATAAAAGCAACGTTGTGTGATTCTGGGGCAAGTCAACTGCAGCTCAGCAAAGAAGATCTCTAACGCATTGCTACACAATTAGTTTTAGACCTCTCCAGGATTTAAGGGGCTAAAAAGCACAATTTAAATTTCATGGTAATTTGGAGAATGTATGTGTGTCCCCTATGGTACAATTGGTTTCTTCCAGAATTGTACCACTTTGCTTTTATACACATGGGGCAATGAGTCTACGCAGAACATTAGCAATTCTGGTTCATACCAGAAGAGGAGACATAAAACCTACAAAATTGCTGTAGATTTAAATATTGGAGATCTCTCCAGCATTCAAGGGAAAGAAGCACAATTTCAGTAAATAGTGGTTTATCCTCATAACTGCTCCAGACTGGTGAATCTTTGGTTCTAATTTATCTTTTTGTGATGTCATCGTAGGCAAACGAGTCTCCGAATTGAGAAATAACAAACAGAGATGAGGTTTCAAATAGTTTTTCCAGGACGTGACGTTTTACAGCAGGGCAACAGCTGTTGAAGCCTTAGAGCATCAATGATCTGATACAGTGTCCTCTGGTTTCTGTATAATATCATGATGGCTCAATAAAATTATAGCTCTATTATACATGTTGTTAATCTGCCACTTTAATAACCAATATCCAAGTACCTCACACACCTGTGCCCTTGAATAAACTGAAATCTCTCTACTGTATATGATGTCTTGATGAGTTTTGATATACTGTGATTACAATGTCACTGAGCCTTGAAGAAAACCACAGGGATATTACAATACAGTGCGATACAAGCCTAACCAATGCCAAATCACTCCTCACAGACGGAGCACGTGTCCTCTCTCAGCTGCCACTTGCCTATCCAATGCCAGACGACTCAAAATCAAGTCTTGGGTGGAAGGTTTTAGTTTGCCTGAATAATAGGCAAGTTATAAATATGAACAGACCCTGGTTTATTTAAAGATGAATCCCATCCTATTAATATAACCACCCCAATGACCTTAATTTGGCCAGAAAATTCTAATGGCCCTTGTGAATTCCGCACTTGTGCTTTTGCTCATGAGATAAAATCTTCAATCAGGATGTCCTGCTTATATTTAACCCGTTAAGGACCAGAGGGGGCAAGCAATGTATTAGTTCACAATGCTTTGCACATCCCTCTTGTACTTAAAGGGTTAAACTAGGTCTTGCTTTCTGCCTGCTTCAGTTTGGGGAAAAAAAAAAAAAAAAAACTGTCATGTCTACCTCCATTGATATCCAGGATGGACCGAAAATTTTTTGAACAAAGGCACAACATTTGTAACGACATAACGTAGGTAAAAATGATGTTCTTGTCACACTGAAATGAACCAGCAGTTTGGTCAATATTACAGAGCTCATACTCAAACATCTGTCCACATCTGGACTCAGCTTGTAAAACCATCAAACGGCTCAATATTACCCCATTAGCTGGCTGAAAAGCTCACTCATTTGTGTGCCTACCCACAACCTCCATCTTTGGGCATGCTTTGACAGGGTTGTTGCTCCAGGAATCACCATTTACAAAAATTAAAAAAACAGAAAACATTTAAGTTATTCTTCATAACTGGCAAGGACAAGGATTCTAAAGCTGTGACAATTTAGTGCTTCATGCAACATCCAGGAGGGAAGTTCTCTTTGGGTCTACTGCCTACAATTGGCAGGCTTGTTTTAAGATCTTCTGAGTAAAAGAAAATAAGAATCATGTAATATCAGATGAAAGGCCATTTTGTTTAAAACAAAGGCAGGGATTTTTTTAGGCTAAGTGCAGTAAGGATGCTGAATGATTTACCTCAGGATGTTGCGTTGGCAAATACTGTAGATACTTAAAAAAAATGTATTGGATAACTTTTTAGCTCAGGACAATAAAGAGATTTATGAAAGTCAGTTAAAGCACAGATAGGATGTTGATTCAGGAAAGATATTGGATTGCCTTTTGGAGTCAGGAAGATATATTTCACCCACTTTGGACATAGTTGGAAATTGGTTCATTTTTTTTTTTGTCTTTTTCTGGATCAGTGAAAAATAACGGTGATATGGCAAAGACTGAACTTGGCAGATATGTGAGCTTTCATTTTATTAACTATGTTGTCCAAACTCCGCCCTACCAGATATAGACCCCATAATCCCCTTGGACACTAACCTTTGCCCTGGCATGCTTTCCATAGCTTTACCCTGATGATGGGAAGTCTGTGTGATCTGTCTTTGTTTGTTGCAGGGTGCTCATGATATATCTTTTCTTTTCACTTGTGTTCATCAGATTACATAGGGCATGAAAGAAATGAAAGTCAACTAGAAAAAGCTTAGGAGAACTGGAGGGCAGTGGGAATGGAGGTGGGGGAGTTGAGAGCCATACGGACAATCTGCTGTGGCACCCAGGCTGCTGAATTCAGGTGCTTTGCTTGTTTGAATTGTAAATATGGTGCTGCCGAGACTCACAAAAGCAGCCTGCAAAAAAATGTGATTTTCCCAGCAATTACGATCTCTATTATGACAGCACTTACAGATAATACAGCTCTCGAAAGGCCCACCGTTAGCATTCTGAAAGCTGTGCATTTCTGGTTGGGTTTTGACACAGACTGAAGATTGGGTGGGTGAAGGTGGCTGCGGGGTGGGGGGATGATGGTTTTGGCAACAGAATGACTGTATGGGATGTCTGTGCTAGGAAAGAATTATGCATCATGCAGGAGAGCATAAAGAATGCCAATTTTACAGATGAAAGGATATTTTGTTTGGGCTGTTACTGATGCTAGCTTAGGTTTATTGCCAACGGGAAACACAGGAGAAACATTTATAGAATTGAAAGCCCAAATAATGGCTGACTAAAATCAATAACTTTATTAACTAATTCAATTGCATCTGTCAAAGGGCAGGATACATATGTATAGTGGAAAAGCCAAGTTCATTCTATTGAAATGAGAAAATATACAGTTGTGTGGACCATGTAGCTTGTAACAAAACCGGAAAGGCATGTACAACACATACTATACGCCCATATTAAAGGGATAGTAATGTTTCATAATAAAAACAGCTCTAATTAATCATCATAGTATTTGGACCTTGGAGAGTGTTATTTCAATTCTGTCAGAGTTGTAGTTCAAGAGTAATTCAATGACAAAGTATCCCCTCCCGCCCCTTTTACTGATGTAACACTGCTCAGCCAGATCAGAAGGGAGGAGCCCATGTAGACTGCAGACAGGGACGATCTTCAATTATGATAAGGGAAAAACCTGAAAAGCTTGTCAAGGGGGGCAGGGTTTTCATTGTTCTCATAGGAAGAAGATTGTCCCCTTCTGTTATCTGTCTGGCCTATGGACTGGATTCCACATCTGAGAAGAGATTGCTTACACTAGGTAAAAGGGACGGGAGGGGAAACTTTGCTTGTGAATATCTCTCAAACCATAAAGGTTCGAGAGATAAGACTTATATTGTTCTTCATGTTTTTTTAATGCCTACAAAGTAAAATAAAGATAAAACGAAGTATTACTATCCCTTTAAAGCACTCAGTATAACAGACTTTGTATCGACATATACCACCCTATGTTCAAAATAAAATCATGGGATACGCCAATTGTGCCACGGGGGAACAATTCTTTCCCACGTTTAACACAGATTTAAATGGACTTTTTATAATTCTTAGAATGCTAGACATGCTACCTTAAAAAATCCCACTTAAATTTAAGGTAATTGTTATATTTCCACTGTGGGGCAGTTGGTTTGCCACATAATCACTCACTCAGCCTCTCTTTTGAGCATTGGGTGTATAGACACACAGTAGAATAAATATCAGCCAAACACACACAAAAAAAGAAGAGTTTTATACCTGGTACTTCTGTGCCCAGTTCACACATAGAAACGACCTGAGGTGGGTAAACTGGTAGCCTTGGGAAAGTTAGCCGCCCTCAGAGGCTCCCACCCCATCTGTACAATGGGAAAATATACATTTTCCTTAACAAATGTCACATGCCTTATTTTGACTCCCTAAAGCACACACCCTCTGTATTCTGACTCAAAGCATAACCCCCTTTATACTTGACTCTAGGAGCGGGCAAACTGTGGGAGTGGTCCCTCTAGGGGCACCCCCAAAATAATGGCAGGGAGACTTGAAATGTGGTGGATCCCACAAAACTCCCTTTAAAACCCTGTATATTCATGAATGTTAGAACAAGGGTCACTGGTGCTCCCATGGTAACCGCTGATAACGCAGGAGAGCAGTAGACAAACAGTGAAAACTTTATTGACTAACTGAATAGCTTTTATGTGCAAGCTTTCAAGGCCACTTAGCATGCCTGCCGAAGAAACCTAAGTGGTCTTGAAAGCTTACGCTCTAAAAGCTGTATGTTCAAAAGAAAAGTGGAAGCGTTCCGGGGCACACCATCGGCACTCCAAAATTTCCTATCAGTTTAAATGGGGATTTTAACTCCTTGAATGCTAGAGAGGTCTCAACATATTGCTCTGCAATGCACTGGAGACCTCTGTAGCATTCAAAGGGGTTAAAATCCCCATTTAAACCTGACTCCAAATGGCAGTCAGATAGTTTACTGGATCAGCATTCTATATGACTTATATTATTAGGATTAAAGTGTTAGTAATGTCTGGAAAAAACTTTTTTGCATTTAGAAGAGCTTAAAAAGCTGATCTAAATGCAAAAAACCGTATCTCTTAAACTGCTATGATTTAAGAGATACGGGCGTTTAAAGTTTGATTTCTCCTACTGACAGCTGTAAAGCTGTCAGCAGGAGATTCGTGTCGGTCGACACTCTGGCGCTTGAGAAGTGCCGGGATATCGTTACTTACACGGAATCCCTTCATTGTAATGGTCTAAAACGTGTACCTAGTGTTCCGGCAAATGTTTTAGACCATTCCAATGAAGGGATTCCATGTAAGTAATGAGATTGCGGCACTTCTCAAGCGCCAGCGTGTCGACCGACACGAATCTCCTGCTTCAGTAGGAGAAATCAAACTTTAAACGCCCGTATCTCTTAAACCATAGCGGTTTAAGAAATATGTTTTTTTGCATTTAGATCAGCTTTTTAAGCTCTTCTAAATGCAAAAAAAATTTTTCAGACATTACTAACACTTTAATATAAATCGAAGTATCTGATAAAACAGCAAGGAGATAAGAAATAAACGAGTATTTCCTAGGTCTATACCAGCCAGCTGGAGACAGGTGTTTTATAATTTATCTGTCTCCTGAATAAATGCTGACGTATTATCCTAGGCAGGAAGAAAACTTTCCCAATGACCATTCTGATCCTAATCATTCCTGATCTCTCAATAAATTTGTAAGAGAGAGCAGAGATCAAAGTACAGCTCGGCACAACGGGCGTCTGTCACTGTGTGGCGTCAGGAGAGGAGGTTTGTAATGCAGGGAGATGAAAATATCACATCCCCCAAGGATGTTTACCAGATCCATCTGATTTTACCCACATTCACTGCATGGGCGTGTGGGAAGGTTTTATAGAGTATAACTGTGTGACAGACTGGATTCCGTAATAAGATGCACAGCCCTAAGTTTTATTTTTTATTTTTAGTAAAGTGGAAATGTCAGTTAAAGTGGACCTTTCAACCTGAAATAACTTTAGCTCAATCAATAGTACAGTTAAAACTGCCTATAAGTTGTTTTTACAGTTTTTTTCCCAGAGCTTTAATTTTACAGATATTTGTGTTGGAAACTCATTCATGAAATTGCCTGCAGTCCCACATGTTAATGTGCTGTAATGCAGGCTAATGACCATGGGCCGCCCTCTTGTGTGACATCACTACTCTACATTCCCCTTGCCTGCATAATCCCTCTAATTCCTGCAATGGCCCATGTCCGGGTTTCTTCTCCTCTGCAAGCCTCCAATCAGCTGATGTAAGTTAATAAATTGGTTTTCGGCCTTGCGGACTGCCATCCACATTACCTTGGTGAAGGGATCGATTTTAAGCTATTGGAAAAGCACTGAACTGTGTCACATGGAGGACAAGACACAGAGACAAAGGGGACAGGCTTTCACAGTAGGATTGGCAGGTCTGCAGAGGAAGAGCGCTGTCAATCACTGGGATATAAGCAAGATGGCAGTTTCTCCCTCAAGAACACAGGGCTAAATCAATGGTGAGGTTTTATGCTGGAGAGAATGTTTTGGGGCATGAAAAGGTGTGTGGTGGGCCTCACTAAGGATAAGTAAAACATTTATGGGGGAAAATAGTGAGATGACAGGTTTTCTTTAAAGGGATAGTAATGTTTCACAAAAACAGCATCTCCAATTAATCTTCATAGTATTTGTACCATGGAGAGTGTTATTTCAATACTGTCAGAGTTGTAGTACAAGAGTAATTGAATGATAAAGTATCCCCTCCCGTCCCTTTTACCTAGTGTAAGACACCTCCCCTCAGATGTGGAATCTGGTCTCTTGACCAGACAGGTCACAGCAAGGGACAATTTTCTTACTGTGATCATAAGGAAATCCCTGCCCCCTTGACAGGTTTTCCCTTATGATCACTGAAGATTGTCCCTCTCTGCGATCCATCCGGACAGTCTTGCTGCTCTGAGGTGAGCAGTGTTACATCAGTAAAAGGGGATGGAGGGGGATACTTTATCATTCAGTTACTCTTGAACTACAACTCTGACAGTATTGAAATAACGGTCTCCATGGCCCCAATACTATGAAGATTAATTGGAGCTGATTTTATTGTGACACATTACTATCCCTGTAAAGTGGACATGCTACCTAACACAGCTTTTAGTCTCATTAAATGTATTTAAACTGCCTATACCTCATGCTTTTTTGCTTTGCAAGCAGGTTAATACAGTAGTGGGCAAAGTGAGACCCTCCTGCTGCTGCCAGACTACAACTCCCATGGGAATGATGGGAGTTGTCGTCAATCAGCAGCTGGAGGGCCTTATGTTGCTCATCCCAAGGGTTAATAGGCTTAGACATTTTTGGTTCAGCAATTGTGAAGCAATGCTTTGAAGTCCTTTCTAGCATTCGATGAGTTAACCCTGTGAGTTCCAGAGGGGTGCGTTGCACACACCTCTGGCACTCAAAGGGTGAAAAGCCTATGACTTTCATTTTGTCCCCTATGGTGCGGTTGCTTTGTCCCAGAATTCCTCCACTTTTTGTCTTTGCGTGCATTTCCCTGAATACCAGCATTCTCACAACAAGCGACTACCAGAAAGAGGAAATGAGTAGTGCAATGTCCTCAGACCACGGACACAACAGACGCCTTTGTATTACCAGGCCCAAAAGTGTTCAAAAGGGCATTCCAAGTGAATGAGCACAGACTCGGGATCAGAAATAGAGGATAAAGCAACCTCCGGACCAAAAGGACTGAGCAATGTTGTCGTGTAAAGTTCACAGGGACCGGCCTGGAATGTCACCAAGCATGTGTTCTTCTCTTAAACGGTGCTGTGAATCTGTGCGATGCTGAACATTGGCCATCGGCCTGTGTAGTATAATGTCGTAGCTCAATAAGCCATCAAGTTTTGCCAAGTTTTTCAAAATAAAGAAAGAGTGTAAATCAGGATTGGTGCGTGCGAGTCATAACAAAGAGCAGAGTTGGGGAGTAAATGTGTATACAAAGTCTTCATTTTCATTTCTACTCTGGGCACGATTCAACATCTATCACTTAGCTAGGAAAAGGCCTCTTATCCCAAACTAGGGTGACCACAAGTCCCGGAATGCCCAGGACTGTCCCTTATTGGGGGTTTGTGTCCTGCGACCCGGTTCACCACCACCGGGACAAAAAAAGAGTCCTGCAATGGAGCAACACGCACCAGTCCAGCCAGCCAATGAAATGTATTTGCTATATGGTCCTCATTGGCTGGTACGTGCGAGACAGCTGGGGTGGAGCAGGTATGCTGGTGCTGCAAGTGAGACCCGCGGCTGAAGCTCCCACCGGCGCTGACCATCTTTCTGAGGCTGTTCCCACTGGGAACTCTTACTATGTCAGCCTCAGAAAGATGGTCAGTGCCGGCGGCAGACTCAGCCGCGGGACTAGGGTGACCACATGTCCCGGAATGGCAGAACGGAAGTGTGGTCACCCTAACACAAAGTCTTCATTTTCACTTCTACTCTGAGCTGGATTCACATCTATCGCTTAGCTAGGAAAAGGCATCTTATCCCAAATATGGCCACGAATGTGCATCTCACTGGACTCCACCCCTAGTATCACTCACTGCTGCCAGGCATTAACCCCTTGGCTGCCACAGGGATATGCAACTTATTGTTGTGATGTTTACCCCTCTGGCACTCAAAGAGATAAAAATACACGGCCAAAAATAAACCAGCCCAAGGAAAAAAAAAAAAAAAAAAAAAAGAAAGAAAGAAAACAGCACTTATCGCTGGAGGAGTTCTGGGGCAAACCATTTGCATTATGGGGAGAACTGAACATTTAACAAAAACAAAAAACAAAAACTCACATTGATTGAAATGGGAATTTTAACCCTTTGAATGCTGGGGACGTCTCCAATGCATTGCTTCTACCATTAGAGAGGTTAAAATCCCAATTTAAATCAATGGGATTTTTTTAGTTCTCCTCTATAGTACAAATGGTTTGCCCCAGAACCTCCTCCACTTTTTAATTGAAGATATAACCCTTAGCCATTGGCCTCTTGAGAGGTCTCCAACGAATTGATTAAAAATGTGCTGGAAACATCTCTAGTATCCAAGGGGTTAAATAACGGGCAGTAAATATGCATGTAAACTTTTTACCATTGACTAGAGCCGATTAGGTTCTTCTGGCCACGCCCACAAACCAGAATGTGGGCGTGGTAAGCACCACTGATGCAGCTCTCAAAACTGTTCTCTAGGCAGCTGCCTGCACTGCTTCTGACATCTCCATTGTTGACCCTTTAAGGAACAGAGGGTTTGCAGTGCACTGTGAAGCAATGTGCGGCACAGCTCTCTGGTCCTTAAACGGTTAACCAAGTTCACCTCTGCAGAGACGTTATACAGGGTTCACAATATCTTGTGTATATAGCCAGCAGGGTTTCAACATGTGTTTTCTATAAGAACAGAGACTGAGAGGAATGTGTTTACGCCGTGTGTCCTTCTTTTCACAATTCTGCTTATAGAGAACAAGAAATATACAAATACTTTCACCCCAGCCTTGGAATAGAGAGTCCATTATAAGTGACTCATTGTACCAAGGATGACCATGATTCAGAGCATAACTGAAAGCCACGTGCCCGAAGGAAAAGTAACAGCGTGACATCTTAAAGGGATAGTAATACTTTGTTTTATCTTTATTTTATTTCGTAGGCATTAAAAAAACATGAAGAACGATATAAGTCTTATCTCTCAGACCTTTATAGTTTGAGAGAGATTCACAAGCAAAGTTTCCCCTCCCGCCCCTTTTACCTAGTGTAAGCCATCTCTTCTCAGATGTGGAATCCAGTCCATAGACCAGACAGATAACAGCAGGGGACAATCTTCTTCCTATGAGAACAATGAAAGCCCTGCCACCCTTGACAAGCTTTTCAGGTTTTTCCCTTATCTTAATTGAAGATTGTCCCTCTCTGCAATCTACCTGGGCACCTCCCTTCTGATCTGGCTGAGCAGTGTTACATCAGTAAAAAGGACGGGAGGGGGATACTTTATCATTGAATTACTCTTGAACTACAACTGACAGAACTGAAATAACATTCTCCAAGGTCCAAATACTATGATGATTAATTAGAGCTGCTTTATTATGAAACATTACTATCCCTTTAAAAGAAACAGTACAACAACCTTTTATTTTGATTTTAGATATTCTACATGTGCATAATGTGTCAAGTGGCCTATACTTTTTTTTATCTTCACCTATTTATGTATGTAGCGACACTTTTATCTTCCTGACAGTGAGCTCTCGGGATCTGTCCAAAGGGAGCTCTGTCAGGCAGTGTGAAAACAGGGATGGTGATAAAACATAAAAGGAAATGATAGAGTACAGAGTGCTAAGTGTTGTAGGGATTGTGTCACTATCCTACTTTCATGGGCAACTATACAGAAAGCTATCCAGGGAGCTTACTGTTAAAACGGAACTATCATCTAAATAACATTGCCCCCCAAACACTTACTAACATAGCGATAGGCAAAGGTATACTGTCATTAGGCTGAACAAGTCCGCATTATTGAGGAAATACAACTTCTTCTGCATAGGGTGACCACACGTCCCGGAATGGCCGGGACTGTCCCTTATTGGGGGTCTGTGTCCCGTGTCCCGGAGTCACCCCCCACCAGGACAACAAAGAGTCCCAGAATTGGGCAACACATGCCAGTCCAGCCAGCCAGCCTATGAAATGTATTTGCTATATGGTCCTCATTGGCTGGCTGAGCCAGCCAATGAAGACCATATAGCAAATACATTTCATTGGCTGGCTGGACTGGTGCGTGCGAGACAGATGGGATGGTGCAGGTATGCTGGTGCTGCAAGTGAGACCCGCGGCTGAGGCTCCCACCGGCGCGGACCATCTTTCTGAGGCTGTTCCCACTGGGAACTCTTACTATGTCAGCCTCAGAAAGATGGTCAGCGCTGGCGGGAGCCTCAGCCGTGGGCCTAGGGTGACCACATGTCCCGTAATGGCAGAATGGAAATGTGCAAGTACCAGTGAACAACAGTGCAGACATCTTGGAGAAAAGGTACCTCCGTGTCTGTGCTGTCTGTCCCATCGCAGACAGCCTTGGCGAGTGGCTTTCCTTGGTACCTTAAGGCACCGTAAAGGACTGAAGGCACAGGCGCACATAGCTTCTCCTGTAAGATTTGTGCAGCTGATGCCTGCCGAAGAAGTTGTTTTTCCCCAGTAACGCGGACTTATTCAGCTTAATGACAGCAGGCCTTTGCCTATCGCTATGCTAGTAAGTGATTGGGGGCCAATGTTATTTATATGATAGTTCTCCTTTAAGGACATTAAAAAAATATATATACATACACAGCTGAAGACTAAAAAAATGAGGTATAGGCAAGTTGTATCTAAACATTACACATCTGCAGGATATGTAAAATCAGAATAAAATATTTCTATACCTTTAAAGAATTAGTATAATTTATTATGAGAAAAACATATTGTAGGGCAGATATGTGTAAACTAAGGCACTGGAGCCATTTGCAGCCCACAGACATGGCTCATTAGGCCCTTCATTAAAATATTACTAAATAATACAAATGTGATCTGCATGAAAAGCATAGCAGACCTTTCCTGTTATTTAGCAATCAGGCAGACATCTGATGTTTGCCATGTAAATGTGTGTAGTAAAATTTAGGGTGGTTTATTAGCCTGGCTATAGAATAATATAATAGTCAATATAAATTCTCAGTTAGGAAGCCAGTGTCATTACTTTCTGAAAGCTCAAACCATCAGGGTTAAAACACTCTAGTGGGAACAAGACAAATGCACAGTGATCTAGGAAAATTAGAGGAATGTTAAGTCTATGGAGGGAATGCCTTGGCCGGTATTTTTTTAAAGAAAAAGTGTCAACCCTATACTCAGCTGAACAGATCACTGGTAATGCCACACCAGTTCTGGAAACTGCATATTCAGTCGCATAGTAATAAAAACGAGTGTCAGTTCAAAGAAGAGTCACTAAAATGGTGCAGGCATTAATGCCAAAACTTACCAGGATAGACTACATGTTCTTAATATGTATAACTTGTAACAGAGGAGGGATGGTTGCATACCTCCCAAGTGTCCCTCTTTAGGAGGGACAGCCCCACTTTTAGACCCAAATCCCTCTGTCCCTCTTTCCAACCCTGATGTCCCTCTTTTTAGGAGATCAGACTGTGCGTTGCGGATATAAGTGTATCATATTGCTCTACAACAATAAAACCCAAATTATTGTTTGTTTAAACATCAGTATATGTGTTTATAAATTAGTCTGTGTAAATAAAATTCTTTGGTCTTGTTATAAGTCATTTATTAGGTTACACAAGGAGGTATCAATATGTCATGAAATAGCCTAAAAATTCTCGGTAATGCCCGGCCACGAGCCACACCTCCAGCAACACCCCCAAAGCACAAGTGTCCCTCTTTGGCAATTTGAAATGTTGGGAGGTATGTGGTTGGGGGGGCTATGACAGAAAACATAAAATATATTGAGAGGTTTAATAAAATTCTGGAGTGACACATTTTCCAGAAAGAAAGAAACACTATGACATAAAGTTAGAGGGTGGACGATTCAGAAGTAGCGTGCGTATGTACTAGGTTACAGAAAGGGTTATAGATTCATGGAACAGGCTCCAAGTGGAAGTGGTAAGTACTTAAAGGAATTAAAAAATGACATATGTCTATTCTGAGCGCTATGTAACACTGCATTTTATCTGATGGGAAAATGGGCAGACTAGATGGGCCAACTGGCTTTTAACTGCCATCAAAATGGATGTTTCTATGGATACCTACAATGCATGTCATAGCAATGTCTTTGAGATGTATCTAGGATCCAAGGAGTTAAAATCAAGACACCAGAAATAGTTGCTTTCAGAAGCTTTTACCCGGCCCTGTTATTTCCCCTCTGGGATTTCCATCTTGCGGATGGCGAGATTCTATGCCTTTTATTTCTAAGTATAAAGGGTGAGAGGAAGACACATACACAAGGACAGCAGTGATAAAATTCTCTGAACAGACAAGAACATCAAAAGAATTTCACAGCGTGACAGAGGGATCCCTTGGCGAGGAGGTGTTTTGGTTAAAAGTAAAACACTGTTTCCATCGCCTCTTTTATGCCATTGTAGATTTTGACGGCACATGTGATTTACAGCTTTGGGAGATCTGCAATGCTTTGGTTGGAAGCCACATCATTAACCCTTTGACTGCCAGAGGGGCGTACCTACCGCTCTGGCAATCAAAGGGTTAAAGGGATAGTAATACTTAATATGTAAAGAATATACACATATTGTAGTGTTTACCCCATAATTAAAAACAAGGGTACTCCCACTGCTGAAACGTGTTTAATTCAAAAGTTATTCCAGCTCAAACTTGAATTTTTTAGGCGCAGTATCACATAAATACCCATAGGATTGTGTAGTAACAGCGCCACTGTACAATTTCATAATACAATTATTTATGATAATGAATTACATTTTTTAACCCTTTAAGGACCAGAGCTGTGTGTAACGCATTGCTTCACAATGTGTTGTGTACCCCTTTGGTCCTTAAGGGGTTAACTCCTGAATGCCAGAAATAAAACTACAGAACTCCCCTTTTTCACTTTTAAAATGAAGCAGACTTGCTTCTATCTTGAATTTTATTTCTCTCGGATTCTGTTTAAGCAAATTCTGTAGCCGTATTAGGACATCAATAACTTGTAGGCTCGGAGCCACGTTAGAGACGACAGCTTGGATAATTTCTTAAGAAACTAGCATCTAAGACGGGTCCAGCTTTCGGGAATAAATATACAGTGGAGACGCATATCAGCTGGTGCTGGGAAGCCTTGTATAAGCAAGAACTCAAAATGATATAAAACATCTAAGAACAATTAAAATAAATATAAACACTTATGTAAAACTAGAAGCCAACTGCACAAATATATATTTACAACTGACATTGTGATGAAGGACATCAGACTCAGGTGAAATAACCCCTTAACGTACCCATGGTACGTCATGGGTAAAAAGTGCCTGAACGAACCATCATCACGTACTGTGACCGTCATGGATTTCAGGGCTCCCCGCACGGCTGAACGCCGTTCGGGCAGCCCTGAGTCCGATCGTCAAAAAAAAAAAAGCTCCGTGGTCCTCTAGTGACCGCTGTGTGCCTGTGCGGCCGGTTGTTAAGGGGTTAAACTGAGATGTGTATAACAGAAACAAGAAATTGAGACAAAAGTGGAGAACTTTGAAGCAAAACAACCGCACCATATTTATCAAAGATAAACACCTATTACTATCATTCAGAACAGTCTTTGATAAATATATAACTGATTTGTTCCAGAATTCCTCAAATTTTGTTGATAAAGGTTTCGCCCCCAAGTAAAATATGTGTATCCGCACTGTCACAGGACTGACGTTGTACAGGTCAACAGCAGCTACTTTACTGCAGTTTTTTTCAACCACAAAACGCAAGGGGGTAGATGCATTAAAGGGATAGTGATACTTAATCCTTTGAGTACTAGAGCAATGCGTTGCGTACACCTCTGGCACTCAAAGGGTTAAAGTTCTACGTTGTTTAAAACTTACTGCCTACGTTCATTATGTTGCTTAGGCAGAGCGGTGCCATCTTGTTCCAAGATTCCTTGCACTTCGCTCTGCCTGCTGTGACGTCTCGGATTTGGGCCGGCCCCTTCCTCCAACGGCGAGCTTGCATAATAACTAGGGCAGGCACACAATGCAGCTTATACCTATTTTTGCTGTTTCAATGCCGGACCACTATGCTTTCTCCTGTTCTATTTTTATCAAAGCACACGTCCGCACTGTATACAGAAGACGATACCGCTCTGCGCATGAGCACATATAGGGCTGACAGGACTATGACACGCATCTCGCTGGAAGCGCGTCTTGTGTACAGGGAAAGTGGCAGGGAGATTGGGCGTGAACTGAGAAGAGAATGGGCATGGTTTTTGTTTCAGTACGGTACACCAAGAACTGTATAGTGGTCCGCCGTGACGTCAATAGGTACATTTGGAATTAGCGATTTCTATGAAGCATGGATCGTTTTTATTTTAAATAAACAACACTGATGTATATTGTTTAACTTGCCCTACTTTTTAAGCTTGAAAACATTTTTGATGAAATATCCCCTTTAATGAGTTTGAAGCAGAAAGAATTTGAGAAATTTCGTGGGAAACCAACTGTGCCATAGGGGACAAATAAAAATTCCCACATATTTAAATGGTACCGATTCACAGTGGCAATTAAAATGTTCTGCTTAGATTAAAGTAAGTGAGATTTATTATTAGGAAGTGTTAGAGTTGCTTTAAAGGGATAGTAATGTTTAATTTTAACATCCTTTAATATTGTAGGTATTAAAAAAAAGCATTACATTGATGTAAGTCCTGTATCTCAAACCTATATGGTTTGAGAGATCTAACCGGCTAAAGTTCCCTCCTCCAGGCCGTTTCACAGAAGTCAGCGCTCTAGCTGACAGCAGGAGATTCCGGTTATTTGACCTGCCAGTGGCTCTTCAGCAGAGCCGAAATAGCGCTATTTTGAAATAAATACATCATTGGAATGATCTACAAAGTGTGCCTGGTTTCCAAGCACACTTTGCAGACCGTTCCAAGGAAGTATTTATTTCTAGATAGAGCTATTTTGACTCTGCTGAAGAGCCACTGGCAGGTCAAATAACCGGAATCTCCTGCTGTCAGCTACAGTGATGACTTCTCTCAAACAGCCACGAAGAGGTAACTTTTTTTTTAAACTAATTTTTTATGCCTACAATATTAAATAAACAAAAAAATAACTATTACTATCCCTTTAACCTCTTGTATGCAAGAGAGGTTTCCATCAGATTTCAATCATGGGGTAAAATGACCTACTTAAATCAATGGAAAGTTGGAGAATTCTTAGTTGGTAGGTCTGCCCCCACAGGAGAGGCCTGCCATGAGGGAACTATCTAGGATAGGGACTAGTTCATCTTTAAACATAAGACTGCATCATTAAACGAAATAGGAAATGCTGCTTGTCAACTGCAACCCATAAAATAAAATAGAATGAAGTAAAAGCCTACACTTCTACGCATTTCGCAGTGCTCAACGCTGCTTTTTTCAAGATATGTAGATTTGCATTTGTATTATGTGTTAATTCTCCTTCAAGGGATTAGACAATACAGGGTGACACAAATGCTTTACAGAGTACAACAGTGGGGTCTTTGTTCAAAAAGCTTACAATCTAAACTAAATAAGGGCGACATGGGCCCAGTTAAACATATATGCACCGTATTTCAACCCTATAGGTGCCAGAAGGGTGACATTGACGGAGTAGCCAGAACTTGCATTCAAAAGCATAAAAATATAGGTGAAAAAATACATGAACATAAAAAAAGTATAGGCATTTGGCACCTGCACACTATATCAATCCACAACGGGGTGACCGTCTCTTTAAACTGTCACAAAGCAAATCAAGATGCGTATAATCTGTAGTCACTTTTGCAAAGACACAAACACAGGAAAACCCACACAAACTAATCTATTTCCACAGTCAATTTAGCTCAATTAGAAAATTATAGGCATTGTTACAAGGCCCATGAATGGCTCATTCTGTGATCCACTAACCTTCTAAAGAAGAATCTTAACAAGGGCTGTTCTGTCTCCCTCTTTCATATGCTCCTCTTGTCCTTATCCCTCTCCAAAATAATACGGATGATTTTTTTTTCCTGCGGAGCTGACAGGGAACACACTGTGCTGTGTGCAGAAATTACTGGCACAATACGCCAGGGCACTTGAATTTCCAGCAATACGTTACCCCAGCTTTTTTTCCTGGACTTGGATGAAATTCCTGCTGTGGCGATAAATTACAGCAAATTTTACGAGGGTGATCGCTAAGAAACAGAATATTCTGCACCCGCGCTGCGGGCCCTCTACAGCTTTAACAAATGACGCACGTAAGGAAGGGGAACAGAGGCATAGATGGAGATAAGCAACAAGAATTGTTCTGATTTAACCCTTTGAGTGCTCTCCAATGATTTGCAAAGTGATGTTCAAGATCTCTCTTGCAGTCAAGGAGTTAAAAATGTATTTTGTGCTTGTATGTTGCAAGCAAAGTGTGTTTTCTGTGCCAGGGAACAGTGGATGGGACTGTGGGCGGGGTAATGTAAGGAGTGGGGGTGTGGCCATGGGTGGAGCTAAGGGTACCTACAGTGTTTTGCCTAGAGAAGCCTGAGATGTAAATCGAGCCTTGGGGATGTACTAATAAGATTCAGCTCTAAACCACGCACAGGAACAGATTTTCAATGATATTTCTGACACATACTTACTAACATTTTATCCAGAAAGTGTTTCCAATTCATTGCATATCCCTCTGTCACTCAAAGAGTTAAACGAATAGTAACACTTAAGATGTTAAAAAAATAAATAAAGGCCACAGTGCCACTGGCAGCCGGTCATGGTGCAGTCATGCTCAGTAGAGACTGCCTGTGCCACGGCTGATACAGAGGGAGCGTCCAGCTCTGTATCAGCCGTGGCTCGGGCAGTCTCTACTGCGCATGACTGCAGCACGCGCAGCAGTGTCTACTGCGACTGGCGTTGTTACAGACGTTTTAGCGAATTATTATATAGGATATATATATAGTACGGTTTATCCTCCTGAGTAAAACAAAGATACTTCCATTGCTACGCGGTAGTTTATTCAAAAGTTATTGCAGATCAAACTTGGATTTTTTTTTTCCGGTGCAGTGCCTCAATGGCCTGAAATGTTACAGTGGCGCTGTTGCTGCACCGTCCTATGCAGATTTATGTTCTACTGACCATTTAAATGGGACCTTTAACCCCTTGAGTGCTAGAGGTTTCCAATAACATTGTAAAGCTATGCATTGGAGACCTCTCAAGCGTTCAAGGAATTAAAAGAATTGCAATTACTGTTGCAGTTGGTTTGATCCATAATTGTTCCTCTTTGCTTGATGAATAAAGTCCCAAATCTTCCGAAATATCATAGTAACCGGCCCAAGTGAACTCACTATCTCATATGAGGTTACGTGTCTGCCTCTCTGCCACTGGCCTTGATAGCCTGGAGCCAATCTACGGCCTTCTCTTTGAATGTCTGATCTGGCTTGTTACGACATAAAGGGGCTCGTTGTGTGAGATGTTAACATGTGTATCTTTTCTAATAATGTGCCCTTGGGGTTTTACCTAGAAGCTGGCAGCAGACAATCCATGTGCCACCTTGATTTAAAGAGCGAGGCCAGCTGTCTACTAGCATATTCCAGCCTGGGCCAGATGGAATTATCTTGCTATACAGGAGCCTGATTTTTATTATTTGAGTTCTCGTGATGTTCCCAAAGCATTGCAGTACTTGTATTACTGAGACCAACAGAAAACTAATCCACTAAATGCCCCACCAGCGCAAAACACCATTACATTCCCCCAGCAGAGCATTATACCACTACATGCCAACAGCAAGGCACTACACCTTTACATGTCACCAGAAATTCAATGGAGAGATGGACTTCAATTGCCTTGGCAGTTGACTCACCAGAAAGCTCTAAAAGGTGATGTTGAAAAAAAATAATAAAAATGATGGTTTCACTGTATATATCATGCTGACTTGCAGACAGTGGCATAACCAGTAAGTGGAAGGCTTTGGTGCCTCCATTTTTCTAGGCCTCCAGCCTCTATCACAAAAATATCTTCACAGTTGCATAGATAGAGACTACTGGACTATGGAGCTGGAGGGGCCCCCCTTGGATGTTGGGACCCGGTACAACTGCACCCCCTGTAGTTTTGTCCCTGCTTGCAGAATCAAAAAAGTCGAAATAAACAATTACTATGTCTTTAAAAGACCCAATTAAATCACCAAGATCTTCTATTGTGCACTCTTTTTGCTCCGGAATTGCTCCAGTTTTCCTGATTACATCAGCCTCACTGTGTCAGCACTGTTTGTTGTGAATGGCAGGATCCACCTATAGCCATACCTCTCAAGTGTCCCTCTTTAGGAGTCCCTCTTTGAGACCCAAATCCCCCTGTCCCTCTTTCCCACCCTGATGGCCCTCTTTTTATGTGATCAGACTGTGTGGTGTGTATATATGAGTATCACATTGCTCCACAGCAATACAACTCACATTAAAGTTTGTATAAACATCAGTATATGTGTTTATAAATTAGTCTGTGTAAATAAAATAGTTTTGTCTTCCTCCAAATCAGTTATTATGTTACACAAAGTGGTGTCAATAGGTTATGAACTAACCTAAAAATTCCCACTAATGCTCTGCCGACCAGCCACGGCCCCAGCAACACCCCCTAAAACAAAATTGTCCCTCTTTGGCCATTTGAAATGTTGGGAGGTATGCCTATAGCCAAGATTGCATGAGAGTTTCTGTCAGGGCCTTGAATACTCATGCATTGTTCAGAACATCTGGGATGGCTAAGAGGACAGTCATTCATATCCCATTCTTTGCTAACACACATTCACTTTAGTTATATTTAATCCGGTCAATGTCTTTTTTTCTTTATTGGCACTTGAATGTATATAAGATGTGGTTGCTCATTGCCTGTACATAGGTGATATTGAACGTACAGGGAACAGAAAACACTACAGGGCTGATTCTGTCCCCATTTGGGGAGTGTAGTAAAATCCATACTCTTTATGATCTGTTTCCTTCTCGCTACATTGATTTTTGCCTTGCAAAATAATCACATCCATATAAACATTTTCCGCCCCCTTAGCTTAGTTACATGTGACATATTCAGAATTTACAAGTCCATCATTCTAATGCACGCTGCGCTAGGCTCATGTGTACACAATGCATTTAAGTGCTGCTTTTGCTTAGCAGACCTCACATAAATGGGGGTTTGTACGAAGACAAAAGCGGTGCAAATTCTGGAGTGAACCAACTGTACCATAAGGGGCATATGAAAATTCCCATTCATTTCAATGGGGCATTTAACCTTTAGAGTGCCAGAGGGGTATGCAAAGCAATAGTTAAATCTCTCGCTGACACTCAAAGGGTTAATCCCTTCACTGCTTCTTAAAGAGTTGTAGACCTCGCTAGAATACAAGAGGTTTAAAGCCCCATTTAACTCTGAGTGCCAGAGGGGTACACCACGCATTGTGTTGAGCACCCCTCTGGAATTCAAAGGGTTAAATGAATAAAAATGTGCTGAATTTGTTCCCTATAATGCAGTTTGTTTGAAACAGAACTGCTCCACTTAACCTCTTGGATGCTAGAGAGGTCTTGAGCAAAGGCAAAATTCATAGAGGCCATCAGGATTTTCTGGCCATAGTAAGTTTGCATGGGGAGGATTATTAACCCTTTGAGTGCAATGTGTCGGGCACCCCTCTGGCACTCAAAGGGTTAAGAGGAATTCCTTCTGTTTAATGAGAAGTGCATAGAATACGGGGTCACAATTTAATTTTGAAACTAGGATTAAAAACCAGAGACTGTAGGATCCAGGAACAGGGGGCTAGAACAAGGAACTGTCCCTTTAAACGTGGGACAATTTGTCAGGTATGGATTATGCAGAACCCCAGGAAAGAAGACGAGACGCTCGGTGTGTCAGTGGAACAGTGTGAAAGGAGATTTACTGAGGTCAGGACACCGCATTATCTGCTCTGTACATTGTAGATCATGTTTGCTTATTGAGAGCCTCTTGGCCAGTGTTAATAACCCTGAATGTTAATAAATTCTTCCAGGACATTAAAATTCATTTCCACTGGACTACCTGCTGCCACTCAGCATCAGTTCAACGCTGCGGAAATGGTGAACCAGTAACGAGAGATGGCTGCTTACAAGCACAAGGCGACATGTCTTGTGTCTGAAATAAAGGGAACAGGGTGTAGGGTTGTCTATAGTATCACACCTCCCAAGTGTCCCTCTTTAGGAGGTACAGTCCCGCTTTTAGACCCAAATCCCTCTGTCCCTCTTTCCCACCCTGATGTCCCTCTTTTTAGGAGATCAGATTGTGTGGTACGTATAGAAGTGTATCCCATTGCTCCACAGCAATAAAACTCACATTATTGTTTGTTTAAACATTAGTATATATGTTTATAAATTAGTCTGTGTAAATAAAATACTTTGGTCTTTTTATAAGTCATTTATTAGATTACACACGGAGGTGTTAATAGGCCATGAAATAGCCTAAAAATTAATTGTAATGCCCCTCCCACCAGCCACGCCCCCAGTAACACCCCCTAAAACACAGGTGTCCCTCTTTGGCAATTTGAAATGTTGGGAGGTATGTAGTATTCAGAATGATGTCACAGCACCCGGGCATCCTCACAACAGCTTACAATTATGGCGTCAAAGTTAAAATGTGTTGTGATAGCTACAGGGTTAATACAAGCACTAAAAAAAAAATAGGATTTTAGTCTTACCTGTTAAATCCTTTTCACTTAGTCCATACAGGTCACTGGTACCATGGGATGTGTAGTCCCCTTTAATAGGCAGGAACAATTATGCAAATAATTTGCAAGGGGCGGAGCCTCCCCTCTTACTTAAGCCACCTTCTGGCCAGAGCCACCCATATTGATTTGAGACCCTAAACTGACCCCAGGTAAGCAAAAAGAAAGACTCCTGTGAGCATGCCCGAACGGTCTCCCACTGAATGCCACAGGAGAGCCAAGACTGGTCCCTTGACAGGGTGGGAGACCAGTGACCTGTATGGACTAAGTGAAAAGGATTTAACAGGTAAGACTAAAATCCTATTTTCACTGTCGTCCAATACAGGTCACTGGTACCATGGGATGTACAAACATTGAGCTGATCCAGAGGCGGGAAGTAAGGCAAGGACCAGGCGCAAGGCCCAAGTCACTAGAACTGTTAACCAGTTGATAACATAGCCCAAACTGTAAGTGTCAACGGACACCAACCAAGGGAACAATCCCTGAACTTAACACAGCACACGGAACACGAGCCAACCGGGCTCAACAGTAAGGAAGCACTAAGGATCACAGAGCGGAAGACCTACACAGGCAAGACTGCCTCCAGGACCTTCCTTCCAAAGCTGGCATCAGCCGATGCCAGTACATCAACTCGGTAGTGCTTAGAAAAAGTGTGCACAGAGGACCAAGTGGCCGCTCTGCACAATTGATCAGCAGAAGCTTGATTCTTGTAGGCCCAGGAGGCCCCAATAGATCTGGTGGAATGGGCAGTCACCCTGAAGGGAACATGCTTATTCCTCAACTTATAGGCTTCACGGATGGTAGCCTTAATCCAAGAGGCAATGGTAACTTTGGAAGCCGGTCTACCTGCCCTAGGCCCCTCAGGAATGACGAATAGAGCGTCAGACTTCCTGATAGATTCGGTGCGGTGAACATAAAACTTGAGGCAACGCACCACATCCAACAAATGGAGATCTCTTTCCTTGTCAGATGAAGGATTAGGGCAGAAAGAGGGAACCACAATCTCCTGATTGATGTGAAACTCAGACACAACCTTGGGTAAGAATTCCTTGGTAGTGCGAAGCACAGCCTTATCCTTGTGGAACACCAGGTAAGGAGGTTTACAAGACAATGCCTGTAACTCTGCCACCCGGCGTACTGACACAATAGCCAAAAGGAAGGCCATCTTCCAAGTCACAAGACGTAATGGAATGGAAGCCAAGGATTCAAACGGTGGTCGCTGAAGAACACCCAGCACCAAATTGAGATCCCACTGGGGAGCAGGACTCTTGAAGGCAGGTCGAACATGAGTCACACCTTGGAAGAAGACTTTCACATCAGGAAGGATGGCAATCCGTTCCTGGAAAAACACAGACAAGGCAGAGGTCTGAACTTTGAGGGAACTCAGACTGAGCCCCTTGTCCACACCGTCCTGCAAGAAGGCCAGGACAGTGGGAAGATGGAAGTCAAGAGACAACTGCTTGACAGAGCACCATGTCACAAAAGTTGACCAAATGCGATGATAGATCTTGGAAGACACAGGCTTACGAGCACTGAGCATCGTCGACACCACAGAAGGAGAAAAGCCTTTCTGAGCTAGAATCGAGGATTCAACCGCCATGCCATCAAACGGAGAGAGTGAACATCCTCTTTCCACAGATACCCCTGAAGAAGCAGGTCCAGACGGGCTGGAAGTGGGATTGGATCCTTCACTGACATGGCCATCAATTCCGGAAACCAGGACTGGCGAGGCCAGTTCGGAGCAATCAGGATGACAGGACAACGTTCTCTCTTCAACTTCTGAATAACTCTGATCAATAGAGGAAGAGGGGGGAAGATGTAAGCCAGGGAGAAGTCCCAAGGGATCGACAAGGCATCCACCGCTAGAGCAAGGGAGTCCCTCAGACGGGAGCAAAACACCGGAACCTTCCTGTTGTGTCTGGTAGCCATCAGATCCACCACTGGCATCCCCCACCGTTGAGTGAGCATGTGAAACACCTCTGGGTGAAGAGCCCATTCTCCGCTGTCGACGGTGTGACGACTGAGGAAGTCTGCCATGACGTTGTCCACGCCTGGAATGTGAACTGCAGAGATGACAGGCACGTGATCTTCTGCCCAAGACAAAATATCCTTGACTTCCCACCAGGCGGAACCGCTTCTTGTGCCGCCTTGTCTGTTGATGTAAGCCACCGCCGTGGCGTTGTCGGACTCTACTCTGACTGGAAGACCGGTCAATTGAGACTCCCAGTGCCTCAGGGCCAGCCGGACAGCTCGAAGTTCCAGAACATTGATGGAGAGCATGGATTCCTCCAGACCCCATTTCCCCTGAGCACTGAAGCGACCCCAGACTGCACCCCAGCCCCGAAGGCTGGCATCCGTTGTGACTGTGGTCCAATGAGGAACTAGAAAGGATTTCCCTTTCAAGAGATGAGAGAGATCTAACCACCAGTGCAGACTCGACTCGACATGAGGAGGAAGAGAAACAGACAGATGTTGATGATCTGGATGATTCCTGCACGTTTGGATCACAAATCTCTGAAGATCCCTGGAGTGGGCCATGGCAAATGGTACTGCTTCGATCGTGGAAATGAACTTCCCCACTAAGGACGACAACTTCGGAACTGGAATTTCGTCCATGTCCAGAATCCCAGCCACTCTGACGGCTATCTGGTGAGCCACGTCCTCTGGAAGAAACACCATGCATTGGCGAGTGTCGAACAGGAGACCCAGGAACAGAAGCCTCTGAGAAGGAATCAAGTCCGACTTGTCCAGATTCAGGATCCATCCGTGACGGTTCAGGGTGTGCATGCACCTCTGCAACTGCTGGTGGAGAAGCTCCGCTGAGGAGGCCTTCAGTAGGAGATCGTCCATGTAGGGTGTCACTCTGATCCCATCCTGATGGAGCACCGCTATCAAGGAGCCCAGCACCCGCTGGAAGACTTGAGGAGCTGTAGTCAGTCCAAAGGGGAGCGCTGTAAATTGAAAGTGTCCCCTGTGGCAGGCAATCCTGAGATACTTCCTGCTCTCTGGATGAATAGGGATGTGAAGATAAGCATCCTGAAGGTCCAGGGAGGCAAGAAACTCCCCTGGAGACATTGCTGCAATCACAGAGCGCAGGGACTCCTGGCGGAAGTGGGAAGTCACCACATAGGCATTGAGATCTTTGAGATCCAAGATGGGACGGGCTCCTCCGTCCTTTTTGGCTACCACAAACAGGTTGGAATAAAATCCTGAACCTGTGTCCCCCTGCGGAACCGCCTCCAGGACCTCTTTGACCAAGAGATCCTGAATAGTGTCGTCGAACAGACGCCTTTTTGAGGGTTCCTGAGAAGGACGAGTAAAATGGAACCGAAAAGGAGGAAGGGAAGAGAAAGGGATCCTGTATCCCTCTGACACCACCTGAAGAACCCATGGGTCCGCCACGGACTCCTCCCAAGTCCGGCGAAAGATGCGGAGACGACCGCCTACAGCCGGATGCGGACCCGGGTTCGGCGAGTCATGCCGAAGCAGTCTTGGAGGTCTTGGCCTTGGAGGCAACTTTGGGCCTCCAGGACTGTTTGGGCTTGGAGGAGGAGCGCGTAGTGGGAGGACCCGTTTGGGCCGAGGAGCGTGTCTCAGTCTGAAAGGAACGAAAGGACCGATTGCGTTTGGCTGGAAACTTTTTCTTAAAGACTGAGGGTAGAAGAGTACTTTTACCGCCAGTAGCCTCACTGATCATTTCTTTGAGCTCAGAGCCAAAGAGCAAATTCCCCTGAAAGGGCAAGGAAAGCAAGGCTTTCTTAGAGGCTGTATCAGCAGACCAAATTTTCAGCCAAAGAGCGCGTCTAGCCACCACAGAAGAAGTGGAGGCCCTCGCCATCATGCGCACAGCATCAAAAGCAGCATCAGCAATATAGTTCTGAGCTTCAGTGATATTAGCAAGAAGCTGCAACTGTTCAGATACAGGCGCATCCTGGCGAACCGCTTCAGTCAGTCGTTCAGTCCAGGCTGCAATAGCCCTATTAACCCATGCCACAGCAAAGGTGGGGCGCATGGCAGTGCCAATAGAGGCAAAAATAGATTTAAGAGAGAGCTCTAATTTCTTATCCGTCCAGTCCTGCAAGGCAGAGGCATCTGAGACAGCCAAAGCAGTAGATTTGGATAGTCTAGACACAGGAGCATCCACCTTGGGAGGATGAACCCATTTTGCCAGCTCCGCGTCGGGAAAAGGGTAAAGTTTGGCAAACTTTTTGGAGACAGAGGAAGATCTATCAGGATACTTCCATGCCTCAGAAACCAGACGGGCAAGAGTAGGGTTAGTTGGAAAACAAACAACAGGTTTAGATGGCTTTTTCTGAAAAACATCAGTAGGATCATAAGTGGATTCCTGAGTCAGAGGAAAGTTGAGCGTATTCAGAACCGCTCTGATCAGACCCTCAGCCGAAACTTCAGGGTCACACTCATAGGGGTCCCCAATGGACCTGTTAGATTCAATAACAGTACGTTCCTCAGCATCAGAATCCTGTAAAAGTTCTTCTTCAGAAGAATCAGTGATATCAGGAGCTCCCTGTGGCTTAGGCAGGGAGGTCCTGATAGTAGAGGGGGTCTGCCAGACCTGGAGAGCCCCCTGTACCTGAGAGGGAAAGAGTTGAAGCGTGGATCTGAGATCCCTAGTGGCAGCTTTAAACTCCCTCACCCAAGATGGCTCAATAGCGTGGCTGGGAAGCCCAGGGTTGCTATCTTTATCAGTACAATTAGGGCATAGATCCCCCACATTATTGCAATCCAGCCCAATGTGGCAAGAGGAGCAAAACGCCATGGGGGTAGAAGACCCCCCAGCCTCCTTAGTCTTGGGTCTAGCCCCTAGCTCCAGTGAAGTAGACATGCTCACAGCGTCAATATACCCCACAAAAAACACTATCACCCAGAAAAGTGTTAAAGATTAAAGTTTCACCCCAGAAAAGGTCTAAAAACGGACTTATCTGGCCAGCGAAGGGTTAATCTGGTGAGGAGAGAGAAGGCTCGGTCCCTGCGTAGTGTACTCGCCTTGGAAAAGTACCACAAAATGGCGGCCGTCATGACAGCCAATCAGAAACAAGCGCGAACTAAGCGCTCATGGGAAATGTAGTTTTCCCTATGCAAGTACCCCAAACAGTGCCCGAAGCCCCCCTGAGCCCCCTACAGTAATAAAACACCAACCGGATGATAGAGCAGGAGCCTAGCATTAAAATGAGCCTACTCTGAAGTTGCTGTGACAAGCGGTTTCAGAGATATGTCCCAAACTGTGAATTCCCATAGAGAGTAAAGGAGCTCTGCTGCTGAGCGGGAAAAAACCGCGCTTAAAGGCGCGGAACACCATTTTTAATAAAGTTTAGTAAAACATTAAAAAGTGCCCAAACAAGCATGAAATACATGAGAAACATAAATAAATGAATACCCAATGCTCCAAAACTCAGAGAATAACACAGAAATTGCATAAATAGTGATAATGCAATAAAAACACCCTATGAGTGCTGGAGTGTATTAAAACTCCCAAATACAAGCCCATCAAAGGGACACTGTGGGGACAAGTGGACCTTCAGCACTCAATGGGTGACTCACCTTTCTCGCAGACTTCTGTCTTCAGGTGACCATGATAGGGAGGGAAAGAACCAGAGGTAATTTCCCCAACAGGGGAGCTGCTTAACACAAGCTGTCCCCTCTTCAGGTATAGGTCCACAGAAATCCCTGGAAGCTGCACCAGCCACTTTGAAGAGGGCAATTCACAGCCATGGTCACCCTCCTAATGGTGGTATTCCATATTTGAATAAAAAATAATAAAACTCTAAGAAGCATAGCTGTTCTCTGCCTGGTGTGCAAGCACACCAGGAACAAATCAATATGGGTGGCTCTGGCCAGAAGGTGGCTTAAGTAAGAGGGGAGGCTCCGCCCCTTGCAAATTATTTGCATAATTGTTCCTGCCTATTAAAGGGGACTACACATCCCATGGTACCAGTGACCTGTATTGGACGACAGTGAAAAAATAATAATAATCAAGAAGCCCTCAAAAAACCTGAAGGAAAATAAATATATCAGAAAGAAAAAGAACACATTTGTGAAGTCCCAGTATGAAGTCTTCTTGTAACAGGACACATACAGTGGTGCTGCTCCAGCCCAAAAGGTCCTCTCCACCATCAACTAAATAGCAAACACTCCAAATATAAAAATATCAAGAAACAGCGATCACATGACACCTTCACCAAGTACCCTTTGGGTGGATAATCGCTTCCCGGAGAGGCCATCAGAGAGACTACAGAAGCAACCCAACTCTGCAGAACTAGGGCGAGAGGCAGTGTAGCAATGTTTTGTGGGTGAGAAGATTATGATACACCTCCTTAACCCAATATTTGAATTTTTCAATTGAAATCAATGCATTTATTATTGAAGAATTTGCACCAATAGAGATGCCTTTATTTTTTGGTCCCCACTTAAAGGGATAGTAATGTTTCATAATAAAAGCAGCTCTAATTAATCATCACAGTATTTGGACTTTGGAGAGTGTTATTTCAGTTCTGTCAGAGTTGTAGTACAAGAGTAATTGAATGATAAAGTATCCCCCTCCCGCCCCTTTTACTGATGTAACACTGCTCAGCCAGATCAGAAGGGAGGTGCCCAGGTAGACTGCAGAGAGGGACAATCTTCAATTAAGATAAGGGAAAAACCTGAAAAACTTGTCAAGGGGGGCAGGGCTTTCATTGTTCTCATAGGAAGAAGATTGTCCCCTTCTGTTATCTGTCTGGTCTATGGACTGGATTCCACATCTGAGAAGAGATGGATTACACTAGGTAAAAGGGGCGGGAGGGGAAACTTTGCTTGTGAATATCTCTCAAACCATAAAGGTTTGAGAGATAAGACTTATATCGTTCTTCATGTTTTTTTTAATGCCTACAAAATAAAATAAAGCTAAAACAAAGTATTACTATCCCTTTATGTCTGCATTTAATGGACATATCTTCCCAACAGACAATAGGCTTTGATATTCTGAATGAGAAATCTTGAAATCGCAACCTTGATTTTGCAGTTCTCTTACATGCATCTACTGTTACTTAGGTGACAGCCTATTGCTGGTCAGTTTCAGAGCTATTGATGTATGCCTACTGGTGTATGAAGGACATAGTCTTGGTTATCTCCTTCTGTTAAACAAATTAAGAATTAATTATTGCTAGCTTCCCTTTAAGTACAAGTGGGGGTGAAACACATCATCGAGCAATTTGATCCTTAAAGGGTTAAGTGCTTGTACAGAAAGCAGGATCATACACAGGAGAGAACGCATCTCCATCCTGTTCCACGCCTTGAAACGGCCATGACGTCATTTTCAATCACATTAACTACTTGGCTTCTCCATATCTCCCAACATTTCGAATGACACTTTTTGATTTAGGTGGTGTTGCCGAGGCGTAGCTGATGGGTGGGACATTACTGAGAATTTTAAGGTTATTTCATGACCTATTGACACCTTCTCTTTGCAAGAGAACATAGCATAAATGATTTAGAGTAATACCAAAGTATTGTACTTACACAGACTAATTTATAAACACATAGAATCATACATTATCATAATCTGAAGTTTAAACAAACATTAATAGGAGTTTTATTTCTATGGAACAATGTAATACACTTAGATAAAAAACCATACAGTCTACTAAAAAAAAAAAAGGGACACCGGGGTGGTAAAGAGGGACAGAGGAATTTGGGACTCAAAGAGGGACCATCCCTCCTAAAGAGGGACACTTGGGAGGAATGCTGCTTAACCCCTTAAAGACCCACGACGGTCCTGGACCGTCATGGGTTGTTATACCCTTAAGGACCCATGACGGTCCTGGACCGTCATAAAATTCCTGGCTCCCCATGCGGCTGCACGCCCTTCAGGGGGTCTGGAATCCGATCCCGCAAAAATAAAATAAATTAAAAAAAAAAAAAATGCTCCATGGTCCTTAAGGGACAGCAAAGTACGTGCGCGGCCGGTCCTTAAGGGGTTAACAATCGCTCAGCCGTGGACTGTTACACAGTAGCAAATGCTTCTCCTGTGAGTGCCAGAAGGTTTTCCATGCATAACATAAGAGTACGTTTCAACAAATTATGCTAAAAAAAAAAACAACTTTAGTCATATTACTAATAAAGCAAGGTCAGTGAAAGAAAACTGCAAATCGCTTCAAATAACACCAGCAAACAGTTGAAAAGGAGCTATTTGTAACTCTCCCTAATGAGGTCATTAAGTGCATCTCCCAGCATGCACTGCAGAGAGCGTTTATTAACAAAGCAACAAGACATGCATAGACTGCCATGCGGAAAGAGCGAAACATCCCTCCTGCTTCCAGAGGCACACAGCAGCTATATGTAATAGGATGAAGTGCATGCATTATTTATCGACATCTTTGGTGTGGTGGTGGGGAGAGTGGTGCTTGCGGTAATGTAAGAATTTGAACAAAAAGAAAATGTAAGAAATCAGACAATTTATATAAGTGGTGGGCAAGAGGTAGCCCAGCGACCACTTGTTACCCTCAGGGGCGTCTCTCGCAGCCCCCAATCTATTCTCTGTTACTATGGAATAGCAGATCACATCACTTATCTTAAAGGAAAAAACTCACACCACCTAATTATAACCATCACTTAAATTATTATGGTGAGAAAATCCTAATTGTCCCACTGAATTTCTCTCTTGCACCTTGGTTCAAGAAATAACATCTTCAATCAATCCTGGATGTCACATACATAAGCGCGGACATGGCAGTTGCTAGCAGGACCACAAGACTGCACTGCCCATGGTAATCTTAACTTTTTAACCCCTTAACAACAGAGGCCGGCAGTTAAGGACTACGGGGCATATATATATATATATATATATATATATATATATATATATATATATATATATATATATATAGTTACATAGTTACATAGTAATTTAGGTTGAAAAAAGACTTGCGTCCATCCAGTTCAACCCTTTTCCTATTCCTGTTTACCATCGCTGACCCAAAAGAAGGCATCCGACTCCAAATGGCAATCAGATTTCTCCCTGGATCAACAAGCCCTAACTAAATATTAATCCCAATACTAACGTGCATAGCCCTCTATATTATGCTCTTTTAAATAAGTATCCAGGCCCCTTTTAAAGGCATCTAATGTATTTGATAGCACCACCTCCTCCGGAAGTGCATTCCATACCTTTATTGTCCTTACTGTAAAGAAACCCTTCCGCTGTTGTAGACTAAATCTCCTTTCCTCAAGTCTAAGCGGGTGGCCCCTTGTCCTGTGTACTGTTCTGTTAATGAACAGGTCTTTTGAAAGCCCTTTATATGGGCCTTGAACATATTTATATAGTGTTATCATATCCCCTCTAAGACGCCGTTTCTCTAGTGTGTACAAGTTTAACTTTTCTAGCCTCTCTTCATAACTAAAACATTCCATTCCCCTTACTAGTTTTGTAGCCCTCCTCTGCACTCTCTCTAGTTCCATAATGTCCTTCTTCAGAAAGGGCGCCCAGAATTGAACAGCATATTCTAGGTGGGGTCTTACCATGGACCTGTAAAGAGGCATAATTATATCTTCCTCCCTTGAGTCAATACCCCTTTTAATACATGCCAATATCTTATTGGCCTTTGCAGCTGCCAGCTGGCACTGCATGCTACTGCAAAGTCTATTGTCTACCATTACTCCTAAATCCTTTTCATTAGTAGATTTCCCCAGAGAAACACCATTTAAACTATATGTTGTATATATTTATATTTATTTTTTTTTTGCACAACAGAAACATAGAATTTGATGGCAGATAAGAACCATTCGGCCCATCTAGTCGCCCATTTTCCTACAGTAAAAACCTCAAACCTTTTTTGGTCCTTGGTCTTTTCTTACGTTAAGGACAGCCTTATGCCTATCCCACGCATGCTTAAATTCCCTCATTGTATTAACCTCTACCACTCTGCTGGTAGGCTATTCCACTTATCTACTACCCTCTCAGTGAACTAAAACTTTCTTACATTACATCTAAACCTGTGTCCCTCTAGTTTTAGACTATGGCCTCGTCTCCTAACATTTTTACTCCTTTGAAATATACTTCCATCCTGCACTTTGTTGAATCCCTTCATGTATGTGAATGTGTCTATCATATCCCCCCTCTCTCATCTCTCCTCCAAGCTATACATGTTCAGATCCTTTAGTCTATCCTGATATTTCTTTTCCTGTAAACCAGTCACCATTTTACTAGCCATTCTCTGAATTTTCTCTAGAGTATCTATATCCTTCTGGAGATGGGGTCTCCGGTACTGTACACAGTACTCTAGAGTATCTATATCCTTCTGGAGATGGGGTCTCCAGTACTGTACACAATACTCTAGAGTATCTATATCCTTCTGTAGATGGGGTCTCCAGTACTGTACACAATACTCTAGAGTATCTATATCCTTCTGGAGATGGGGTCTCCAGTACTGTACACTATACTCTAGGTCTCCAGTACTGTACACAATACTATAGGTCTCCAGTACTATACACAATACTCTAGGTCTCCAGTACTGTACACAACACTCTAGGTCTCCAGTACTATACACAATACATGGGAGGTCTAACTAGAGATCTGTAGAGTGACATGACCGCTTTCCTTTTTCTACTACTATTGCCCCTAGCTATACAACCCAGCACCCTGCTTGCATTAATGGATTCAGGGGTCCCCTAACAGCATGCCAGGACCATCACTGGACCTTAAGTGTAGAGCCGCCGTGACGGCCCTGGCACATTATAGGTCCTTAAAGTATTAGTAATGCCTCCTTAAAAGTATAGTGTTAAGTCTTCTTTATGTAAAAATAAAGGGATTGTGCTATGTTTAAGTCTTTAGTTTTGTGTAGTTCAAAACTTATGCAGAGATAAAGATCCCTATCCCGCCCCTTTCTGGCCGCTTCTCTCTGAATCTGTAATCGGGTCATGCGACTCGATGGCTGCAGTGAGGGACAAACTTCAGGCCAGGATTTCCCTTTGCTAACTGAAGTTTGTCCCTCTCTGCAGCTGTCCGGACCAGACTGCAGATTCTCCAGTGACGTGGAACAAAAGGGGGGGGGGACTTAAATATAGCGCAATCTTAATTTTTATATAAAGAAGACTCAACGCAATACTTTTAAGGCAGCATTACTATCACTTTACGAAGCAAATGCACATAGGGAAATTTTCATAGGGGTCATGTAGATTTTCTGGCCATAGTACGGTTAATGAGAGGGTTAGTCATAGAAGGTGTTAATTCTCCTTTAACCACATCACCAACACACCCTATTTGGAACCCAAAAGGCCACACACCCTCGTTCTTTAACAATGACACTGTTCCACCTTGATGCGTTGGAAACCTCTCTAGCATTCAAGGGGCTAAACGTTTTTTCCCATCACCAATCAGAATTTCTCAACATAATGTGGGGCCGTTTTGCGGATTTCGGGGCCACTTGGCAGCCCTTGGAATGAATATAGTTGCTAGTCACTGATTTCTATAGTGATTTATTCTTCTCTGCAACATTTCTGGCTAACCCAAAGCCCAGCAAGGAGCAATGCAATTAGCAATATTACTAAAGGTGAAGGAGGGGTGGGCGAGATCCCCTCAATTTATTACTGATAATTTATTGGCTTCTCAAGTCAGTATTGATCCTCCTTGCTTCAGCGGGGGGGAGGGGAGTCTGCCTGAATTCAGAGGGCACGGGGGCAGTAACTGAACTGGATAGGCTGACAAATATAATCAATAAGTATTGCAGAATGGGGATTTAGTAAAAAGAAACGTGTAATGCGACACGGGATGAGTATGTAATACCATACAGTATATAGAGCAGGGGTAGTCAACCTATGGCTTCCCAGCTGTTCTTTTATTACAGCTACCTTCCAGCTGACCACCTAGGGAGAAGTCCTTTATATATCAAACCAGTGTATTTTTATGTTTTTCTTTAAGTGTAACACCCTGGCATCAGTCAAACTCCTATCACTGAAGTCTTCCCTCTCCTGTTTTTATTTATTATTTTTTTAAAGAAGGGTCTATACATTGAACTAGACATTCTTCTGTAAAATACATAGTTATTAAGAAATTAACATTTATATTCTGGAGACACAGTGTGGTAATTAATGCTACTACACTACACAGCATGCTAATTAATTCTGTTCTAGAACAAACTCCCTGTCCTCTTAGAGGTGTCCCCATTGTGTGGGCTCTGTCTAGATTCATTTATAGCACAGTCTGCTGACTCAGCACAGGAACTAATTAACATAAATTGCCACACTGTGCCACCAACAAAGATTAATTTCTCAAAAACGACTTGTATAACAGATACATGGCAAACACAATATGGGTGTATTTAATCCCTTTATATATGAACTAAACATAATTTAGGATGAGGCTATTTGGCCACTTTAAAGTAACAGAGGGTCTATTATTAAGAGATGATGGTTCTCTATTCCTTTGAGGACCAAAGGTCCTCAGTGTTTTTCACAACCCACTGGTCCTCAAGAGGTTAAAATGACAAGCCACTTAATTCAACAAGCCAGCCCCAACCATTTGCCCTGACGCTCATAAATCCCATAGCAGGCGATTCACAGAATGTTCAATCAATATTCTACGAGAAAGAAGAGTCCTATAAATATGGATGGAATGATGAGAAGTTTCCATAATGTTCCTACTGAGGTACACATCTTATTACACGTCTTTCTAATTATATTCAACTTACCATAAGTATCAAGGCCTACAATATGAATAAATGTGATGGCAGTGTCCTGCTTTACTAAATACACTGTACTAGTTGAACAGCCCGTGTACACGGGCCACAGTGCCAGGCAGCAATTGCCGCTGTGCAGTCATGCACAGCAGAGACTACCCGCGCCACGGCTGATAACGGAGCGGGGCGCTCCCAATTCAGTCCGTAGCCCTCTCTGCGCACGACTACAATCTGAATTCGGAGCCCCCCACTCCATTATCAGCCGCGGTGTGGGCAGTCTGTTTTTGGACAAACCAATTCTAACTGCAACCTCAGTATAATGCTAACTGGAGCCTGATACAAACCAACTGCAACCTCAGTATAATGCTAACCGGATCTTGATATAAAGATAGAAGTCATTCACAGAAGAGTGAACGTGCTCCTTGGGGCAGCTGAGAGGGAGGTGGGAGGAGAATTAGGTAGTCAAAAAGAGCAGTGCCGGTCAGCATAATGCAATATGCTGATTCTTCGGAACAGCTCTGCCTGACTTAAAAATAGAATATCTGCAAAAAGTAGTTAAATTACAATAAAAACAAAAAAAAAAGCATACATCTTCCCTAATAATACGTTAGTAACAAAACCTATGGTCCAAATTTGTTTTTAAGGTGATACACTCCTTTTAAAGAAAACCAGTTGATAACAGTTCTCAACTGCAGTGTAATTTAGGCCATTGTCTGCGCTTCCTTGTAACAAATTGTAAAATTACTGGTGCACACCGCTCAGCGTGACGCCATTACATGGTACAAACAACAATCGTCTTCTTTCTGAGATTCAAGATATGGCAACGAGCAGTGCTCTGGAGTGAAAAGGGATGTTGTTGGGAGCAGGAGAACTGGGAAATGGAGCAAGATGGGATTTTTTCAGTATGGTTCAGAATCAAAGAGAGGCTTCTGAAGAACAAAAGACAGACTGTGCAGATCAGGGAGAGAACAGGAAGGCCACAGGGACACCATTTGGAGATGGACAGCGTCTGAGAGAGAGCAATAGGCAGAAAGAGGATTCTATTCATTAATCATTTGTGGCTGATGCTTTAAGAGAAACTAGAGCAATTAGAGATATCCATTTATTAATATGAAATAAACTGATGTACTAAGGAGAACTGGAGGAATTCTGGATCAAATCGACTGCACCACAGGGGAGGAATCAGAATCCGGATTGATTCCTAATTTCCCTTTGATGGGAAAAAAAAAATATATAAATCAGACTTTTAGCCCTTTCAATGCCAGAGGGGTCCACAATACATTGCTTTGCAGTGTGTTTGCACAGCCCTCTAGCACTCAAAGGATTAACCCCTTAAACATTAGAGAGGTCTCTAGTGCATTGCTTGCAACGTGTTTGAGAATACTCTGGCTTTCAAGGAATTAATAGCCCTCATTTTAACACTTCAAGTGGTGTTGGATACCTGTCTACCACTCAAAGGGTTAAATAAACAGGGACTTTGGGATTCTTTTCTTTATGTGTCCCCAGAATTGTCACAGTTCTTAGTCCACCACACTTTTTGAGGGCCAGAGAGTGGGCCCAATTCCACCCTTTTGGTATTTAAGGGGTTAAACTATTGGATATTGCATAATGTTACAGAATTCAAGGGGGTTCTTGTCTAGTTTGCAGAATTAGATAACTTGTGTGGTGAAGTTATGTGGATTTATCTGCGGGCGGAAGCCCTTTGGGTGTTTGCCCCAGACTTAGGTCGCGGGGGGGGGGAAGTTACCCATTGAAGTGAAGGTGGATGGCCAATGGGGTAAATCCTTGGGAGTCAGCTGTAAGTGCTGTTGAATGTTGGGTTCAGCTGTAAGTGCTGTTGAATGTTGGAGTCAACTGTAAGTGCTGTTGAATGTTGGGCTCAGCTGAAAGTGTTGAGGTATACTGGGGTCAGCTGTGAGTGCTGAAGAATGTTGGATTTAGAATGAGCCCAGGAGATTTGGCCATGCTTGGTTTCAAGGAATGTGGATTGGCAAGGAATGTTAATTAATGATTGATTAATGTTTATTAATTACTCTAAGGTTTAATATAATTGTGATTGGAAATATAGATTTAATAAAGCTGTGGCTGGTTATCCCCAAGAGTTGTGTCTGTGTTTATTTATTGATCATACCCTCTTCCTCATGACAAGGCCCATATTTATAAACACAAACTGGAGTTATTCCGGAGTAAGCCAACTGCTCCATAATAAATATTCCTACATTTCCATGCACCGTAATAGAGCTATTCAACCCCTTGAATGCTAGATAGGTCTCCAATGGATTGCAAAGCATTCAAGGGGTTAAAAGCCTGATTTAATTTAACAGGAATGTGTCTTTGTCCCCCTGTGGTGTAGGTGGTTTCCTTCAGAATAACGCCAGTTTGTTTTTAAAAATATTCACCAAATTACTCATTAAACTGGGATTTTGCAGTTTTGTTCTCACAAAAAAACAAAACAAAACAAAACATATGTTGCCAGCGGGAAGGAGGCAAGGATTCTGCCCTGTTAGCAGAGCACAAACCGCATGCAAAAGAGATGCCAAGTTACTCTATTTATGCCCAGGTAATTCCTAATGAAATACTGAAGAAAGCAAAAAACACCTACGCGTCAGCTCTGCATGGATTACTGTATGCCAGAGAGTGATCCAACACAATGCAATCTCCCTGGCACTCTAACAGCTAAAAAACATTAAATGGCAATCAGGTGCTTAGATTAACCTTGTAAACTTCAGAGAGAGGGGAAACACCTAACTTCACAAGGGACACTTGGGAGGTACATGTCTGTATGGGATCACATAATGTCACCTAATTCTGCTCATGTAGCCACACTAAAACTGAGGAGACATACTTTGCCACTCTTGTTGCACCAGTGTCTAATTGGCAGAAAGGGAATGTGGTCACCCCACCTCCAGCTGTGTTGAATCTCAACTCCCAATGGTTGGCTGGGGATGATAGGAGTTGTAGTCCAATAACAGCTGGAGGGCCTCAGGTTGCCCACCCTTGCAGTTGAGAGTTCAGTCTATTGTTTGCACCTTCCAGGAAGTGACCTCATCCCTCATTAATATACCGTCTGCTCATCTCTCCGTCTAAATATCGCTGCTGTCAATTTACCTCCTTATCTCAGCATGTCCATGATCTACAGACAGACAGGTCACCCGAGATAAACCAGTGCAGCCATCCTAATAAAATTACCGGTGACTCAACTGCTGGCCTTTTCCTCAAGGGCGTCTAAAGGTGAATTCTGCCTGCTCGCACATGTTTAAAACCAGTAAGAGAGATTTAATGGGTTGCCAAGATCCATTCAAGAAATCCATTTTCTATTCCCCCATCAAAAGCTACTTAACCCTTTGAGTGCCAGAAGGGTACGCAACACATTGCATACCCCTCTGGCAATCAAAGGGTTAACCCACACCTATCTGGTTCTTAAAAGGTTAAACTAACTGAAAGGCATAAAAATAAAACAGGGTTTATGTAAAATTATTAGATGTACAAGGTATAAAACATAGACTTAAAGCAGCGGTTCTCAACCTTTCTAGTGCCGCGACCCTTTGATAAAATTTCCCAAGTTGTGGCGACCCCTAACAGTAAAATTATTTTCGTTGCTCCTTCATCGCTGTAATTTTGCTACTGTTATGAATCGAAATATAAATATCTGATGGTTTTAGGCGACCCCTGGCAAATCGTCATTCGCCCCCAGAAGGGGTCCCCACCCACAGCTTGAGAACCACTGACTTAAAGGATCATTAAAGTTTTACTATGGAAGACCACATATTTCAGTGCAACAAGAAAACCCTCACTGCTGCCATTTGCTTTTTTCTAACGCTATTACAGTCCAAACTGTCACAAAGTGGTGGAGCTGTTATTATCGTATTATTTTGGGAACCACAGTCATTGGCCCACCTGTCCTATAGAATGCCCTAAAACAGCTCACTGGACACCATGTGGCACTGTTGTTAAAACGTTTGCGCTATAATAACTTTGGAGAAAATCACCTCCCAGCAACGGGAGAATCCTTATTTTGCGCAAGAGAAAAAGACCTAGAATGTACATTTCTGTTTTTTTTTCCTTTAAATATTCCATGTGCGTGGCCCTTGTTGAACCTCTTGCATGGCAGGGGTGGATTCAACACATTGTTTCCCAACGCACTAGAGCCATTTCTAGCACTAAAAAGGTTAAGCAGGGTGGATTTACATACAGGGCTGGAGTTACATCCCAGGCTACCAAAGGCACTGCTCTCTAGGCGCACTTAGTTCCACCCATGGCCACACCCCTGTTCCTCACATGGCCCCACCCCCAGACCCATCCACTCTTTCCTGGCACAGTAAATACCCTTGGCCTATAACAAGCAAGGGCAAAAAAAAAAAGGCTTTAACCCCTGTCTATTAGAGCGATCTCCAATGCATTGCAAAACCATGAGTGGGTGTACAAAACATTGCAAAATGGACAACATTCATAGGGGCTATTAAGATTTTTGGCCATAATAAATTGTGAGAGTTATTATTAGGAGGTATGTTACATCTCTGCTGATGAAGTACACATATGAAAAATACATGGCCTCCTTTATAGTTTTGTGTGTGTTCATTTTACTTTATATATATATATATATATATATATATATATATATATATATATATATATATATATATATAATTTTTTTTTTTTATTATTATTTTTTTTTTTATTATTACATTTTTTTTTCCTCTCTTTTTTTTTTTAGCAATGACATTGGTTGCATCCAGTGCAAAATGTAGAATTACAGAGAGCAATCTCTGTTTCTCTCCCAAGTCCCCAAGGCGATCATAAGCTCCCATCTGCTCTTACCATTTACTAGAAAACAAGCCATATATTCCAGAGCAGGAGTTCTCTGCCTCTCCCACCCCAACACCCCCTCTTCCTCTCCAGTGCACCAGCAGATAGGAGGAAGCCCAGACTCATAGGACAGCCAAGCTAGTATGCTTATGTTGATTGCCAATGATGTAGAATGGATTTTAGACACTACATATTAAGGCTCTGTCATTATAAGGGAATTGTTCAACCCCACACGAAAATCAGATTACAATAATTTGTGAAGCTGATTCTCTGAGAGGAAACACGAGCAAACCGACTACATTTTGCAATGCGTTGAATACCTCTCTGCCACTCAAAGGGTTAAATCATTGTGGATTTTTAGCTTGATTTGCCCTAGTTCTTCTCAGTTCACCAGTGTCGGTGTCTCTATACAGGATAAAACGAGATTAAACAATACTTTCCTTTTAGTATAGTAGCTACCAGACAGTCACTTGCATTCCCAAATTCCATTACCATTCAAAACCCCAGCTGCAACATGACAATAACTAGCCATGTGCTTGTTCAATGGGACAAGCCATATAATTGGCCGAGGGGAGGGACGCGTTGCTATTGGCTGTCAGGATGTGATGCTCCGGCTTCTAAGAAAAGTAAGTGTCAAGGTGTTATCCCCACTGCACACTGGATCCTTCATACTATCTCCCACTGTATGCCAATGTCTCTCTCTTGATCCCCTTTACATCATTATCATATTCATATGCCCGTCTTACTACCCTATACCCCTCCTCCATCATGTATCGCTTGTGCTCCTCAGAGCCCTCATTGTTCTCCCATGCTGCTAACTTGCCACTCTGTATTATTTTGCTGAGGCCTTCTCTACGTCTCTGTGCCAGTCTTGCTCCCCTGTACCCCATCAATCCCCTTTCCATACTTTTTCTCCTCTATACCATCTTGTCCCTTGTAAGACTGTCTTGCTTCCCTCTACCCATTTCTTGTACCAATCACTTACTTCTCTCTATCCATTTCTTGCGCTCTATGATTCTCTGTTGTCTCTGTAACATCTCTAGTCCCCACACACAACCCCCTCTTGTACCCTTGTTACAGCGTTGCCTTAATTATGTGCTCTCTATTGGTCTTTGTAACTGTATAATGTCCTACTGGTGTTATGTAACATTCTACTGGTCTCCTGTAATCAAAGGACCCAGACCTTTAAGGAGGGGACATGTGAAGTTGGTTTTTCTCTTTCTTCTTTAGCTGTAAGAAAGGCTTATGGAAATGTAGGTTGTGTACCCGAGCTTAGGATTTGGAGGGAAAGTTTATTCTTGTGCTAAAGTATTTATATAAGGAAAATATGTATACATCTGACACAGCCATTCTTGAACGATAACTGTGGCTTGAGATATGACATTGGGGTGCAACACATGGCACCAGTTCTTTAACACTTCTGTTTTATTTAACACTCCTTTCTCCCTTCACACCCACACCCAGAGAAATTCAAGCAAATCCAGCATCCTCTCTTTTACTGCCTCTTCTCTAGCTACCATCAAATATTTAGCTGCGTGGTTTCCCTTTCTCAAGTACACCCGGACAACATGCTGCGCACCAACACCTTTGTCTCTGGCCTTGTAAAGTTTGTCTGAGTGTCTGTTTACTTCCGTCAACTGTTCAGCTGCCAGCTTCTTGTGTACTATGACAGCTGGTAGGAACATTGCTGTAGAGATCCTCCGTGTATCTCAAATCTCAAGTGTCAAATGGAAATCTACAAAAGTAAGGCAATCTGATATTTATGAGTAATAATATTTCCTGGGGGTATATTGATGGATTAGTGCTCTGAACTCCCCCCTCCCTCCTCTATTCATCTGATGTTCAAAGCACGCAGAAAGCACCTTAACTCTGAGCCAGTGGTATAAGCAACACATTTCTCTGAAATGTGCTGATCACCCCACTGGCATTCAAAGGTTGAGGGAGAGTTAGTGCTGTTCTTGATGCTGAAGTCCAAGCAGATCCTGTTCAGTGCCCCTTCCTAACACATCTCTAGCATTCTGCCATCCTTACATGATTCATGTCATTCCCCCTCCCCAGGGTCAGATTTGCCATAAGGCAGAGTAGGCATCTGCATACAGGCGCACCCCACAGAGGGCCGCCTATCATTGAAATAAAAAAAAAAAAAAAAAATTATATATTTTTGTTCACAGCACTGCGCGCTGTGCACAGTAACAACCCGCCCACTGTATGGTAAGGTCTGTGCCTTCTTCGGCTCAGACAGAAGGCACAGACCTGTGCCTTCTGTCTGAGCCGAAGACAGAAGGCACAGACCTGTAGCTGCTGTTGCTCCCTCGTCGGCTCTAATGCAGAGCGCTGGGAGATGACATCATCTCCCAGCGCTCTGCATTCCTAAAGAAACCGCGTGGAAGCAACAGCAGCTACAGAAGGAGGCACAGACATCTGCCGCTGGACCACCAGGGAGGTAGGAAACGTATGCGGGAGGCAAAGTGGGGGCAATGTGAAGACGATGCGGGCAATGTGGAGCTGATGGCAATGTGAGGGCAAGTTGGAGCTGATATAATGGCAATGTGGAGATGATGGGGGTAATGTGAGGGCAATGTGGAGATGATGGGGGCAATGTGGAGATGATGGGGGCAAGTTGGAGATGTTGGGGCAATGTGGAGCTGATGGGGGCAAGTTGGAGCTGATGGGGGCAATATGAAGCTGATGGGGCAATGTGAGGGCAATATGGAGCTGATGGGGGATAAGTTGGAGCTGATGGCAATATGGAGCTGGCTGATGGGGGGCAATGTGAGGGCTATATGGATATGGGGGGTAATGTGGAGACTAGGAGTATTGTGGAGGTGTCCAGTGGAGATGGCAAATGGGGGGGGGCACTTCAGATTTCTGTGCCTACAGGCTCCTGAGATGTAAATCCTGCCCTGCCCCTCCCGTTCCATATATTATATATATATATATATATATATAGCTATGTGTGTCGTATTCTCCATGGGTAAGTGATCTACACATCACCAGACACACTTCACCCTAGCATCGCTCCTTACTACATCCACCCCCAGGTGTCCAGACTTTTATTCTACTGTATTCTATCTGAGAGGTGTGCCACTGGCTGCAGTTCCCTGAAGAATGTGATAGTAACAGCACCGTCACTTCCTGACAGTTTCAGTTGTTATAACTTCAGAATAAAGCAATGCCAGCACTAGATATAACCTTGTTACACTCAGCAAGAAAAGGTCTACAATACATATTTTTTTACATAAACATTTGCTGACCTTGTAAAAGAGCAGTGCAGACTATTATATAAAAATATGTAATCACTATATTTAAAAACCAACACAACATTTTTATTTCTTTACAATATAATAAAAACCTTTTACACAGACCAAATCAACTTCATGGAGAGGGCCGAAGGACATATTTCTGGAGGTGGGTGTGGCCTGAAAGCAGCTCTCTCTCTCAAGACACGCCGCCACTTCAACCACTTTGTATCCTAGCAACTAGAATTAATGAGTTCCTGTATAAAGAACTATATGGACATGAGTTTTAACCTTTAACCTTTTTGCGTACCACTCTGGCACTCAAAGGATTAAGCACAGATAATTCAGTCTCATTGACTGAGCTATTCCAGGTGGGAATCAGTGGCACAGTCAGTGATTGCTCCATCTATACTTATAAGGGATCTCCAGAGGACTGTACTTGAGAATCACTGGTTTATGAGATCCGTAGGATTTTGGGATCTTTTTTGGTGTAGGAGATCTGTAGGATCCCAGATTGGGATTTTTTTTTATTTAGGAGATCCGTAGGATCCTAGATTTGGGAACTTTTTTGGTGTAGGAGATCTGTAAGATCCCAGATTGGGATCGTTTTTGGTTTAGGAGATCTGTAGGATCCCAGATTGGGATATTTTTTGGTTTAGGAGATCTGTAGTATCCCAGATTGGGATTTTTTGGTGTAGGAGATCTGTAGGATCCAAGATTGGGATCGTTTTTGGTTTAGGAGATCTATAGGATCCCAGATTGGGATATTTTTTGGTTTTGGAGATCTGTAGGATCCCAGATTGGGATCATTTTTGGTTTAGGAGAACTGTAAGATTCCAGATTGTGATTTTTTTTGGTTTAGGAGATCTGTAGGATCCCAGATTGGGATATTTTTTGGTTTAGGAGATCTGTAGGATCCCAGATTGGGATATTTTTTCTTTATAAAACTCTGTGCCAGTGTCTCCCTGCTCATTAAAACTGGCAGAATATGTTTCACTATTTCATGAATATTAGTATTTTTTGCTTTAATTGTGTGGTTTACCTATATTTTTTTCTGGGTTACAAGTTATTTAAAACTAGCGTCTATTATACCGTTAATGTTCCTTTAAGATTTTCCTCACCAGTGTTGTTTTCATTAGCACACGTGACTGTGAAAATGTCCGACTGATACACCTGGATTCATGTATGCGGTGGTGATGATGATGATGATGTCCACTTTTGGGAAGACCTGAATGACCTGACCTTGTCAGTTTTACTGTAAGCAATGGAGATTCCCATCAATTCCATTCACATAGTCTTGTCATTTCTTGATTTGACAGATGGAAAGACATCCCCCTCCCCCTAACTAATTAAAGCTGCTATCTGTCCTTGTATATTAGTGTCCTAATTCAAGCTAAGAAGCCCATTCCTTCAAGGCAATGGTGAGGGTGGGTTGCTCAGTAACAACACAAAGAAACAAACCAAGCGGCTCCAGTCTATTAGGACTGTAAATATATAAAAAAACATCGTATCGCACATAGTGCTGCTGGTGATAGTATCCAAGGTGCGCCGGTCTGGACTGCTCTGGTTTGTAGACCATAAACCTCCATAGGATGGTGTAACAACAGCGCCACTGTAAATTTTCAGGCCACTGTAATATTGCACCTAAAAAATTAAAGTTTGAGCTGTTATAATTTTTTAATAAAATATCTCTCAGCAGTGGGAGTACCCTTGTTTTACTCAGGGGGACTAAACCCTACAACATATATTTATTTACATTTTAAGTATTACTATCCCTTTAAGGTATGTGGGGGGGAGCTGAGACCAGAAATCATGCAAAAAGAATCCTGTTTGCCTTTACGGATATGACATCCAGTAGCAATTAATGGGATAAGAACATTTACTGCTGAAAAATATATATTGTAGGATTACATAAATACAAAGAGGATTAGGTTAAAAAAAGACACAAGTCCATCAAGTTCAGAAAGTCAGATCTACTTTACCCTTCCTAACCCCAAAATGAGTATTAGTCTGTTTAACTTACTAATACACACTATAAGCTTGCATGTTCCCTTTTGCTACAAATGTATCTAATATTCTCTTAAATGTGTCCATTGCATCTGTCATTACCACATCCATGGGAATAGAATTCAACAGTTTAAAGCGGAACTTTCACCTAAAACCAAAGTTTTACCATGAGTTTTAATGTTTAACCCGACATTAGTGCTGTGTGTGTGTGTTGAACTTCAAGTTGCCTGGTAGTGGAGATATTTGCCCTGAAAATGGGGCACTTCCGCATTCATAGAGACTCCATGACATCTCAGGACTTCCCAGCTGCCCCAGGGAGCACGTTCACGCTGCCCTTCGAAGCTGGATTTCTGTGATGTAGTGTTACAGCAAACTTCGTGTACAATGATACTGAGGTTGCAACCTGTAATACAACTATATACAACCTCAGTAGCATTGTAAACGTAGTTTGCTGTAACGCTACACCACAGAAATCCAGCTTCGAAGGGCAGCGTGAACATGCTCCCTGGGGCAGCTGGGAAGTCCTAAGACGGTGCAGAGTACCACAGAACGTGGAAATGCCTGATTTTGCAGGACAAATATCTCCTCTACCAGGCGACTTGAAGAACACACACACAGCACTAATGTCGGGTTAAACATTAAAACGCATGGTAAAACTTTGGTTTTAGGCGATAGTTCCACTTTAACAGACCATACTGTAAAGAACCCCTTTCTCTGCTGAAGTTAAACCCTCCTCTCTTCTAAATCTAAAAGGTGGCCCCTAATTATTTGATGAGGCCTTGGAATGAAAATCTCACTAGAGGGATGCTTTATTAAAAGGTGTAATTGCAGCTCTTGCATTTTTTAGACGTTACCTCCATGGCCTGACATTCAACTGTTGTGCTGATGCTACAGAATCATGTGGACATTTATCATAGTTGTCCATAGACTGCAGTAGCAACAGTGCCACCATAAGAATTTAGGCAATTACTTCACCCACAAAATGCCCTCAGCAATATATATTATCCATAATTACTATACCGTTAACCCTTCGCATGCCAGAGAGGTATCCAACACATTGTAATGTGTAAGATATCTCTCTATCGCTCAGACGGTTAAAGATTGCTTTTGGAAAACCAATCCATGCAGAATTGTTTCCGAGAGGACAATAGAATTGCTCACACAGATTAAGATAATTGATTGTATAATATTAGGAGGAGTTAGTACTCATTCAAGGAATACAGTTATAGCAAATGGTAAGGAACATTTCCTTCAAGATTCCTCTCAACCTACATTGTGTTGAACAAGAAGAATCATGAGAGAAGCAAATGGTATAACGGGAACCTGTTCAGGAACATGCTGTGCATCTAATCAGTTGCGCATTATATTCTGTTGTGCCAAATCAAACTTCAATTGTACTTCATCCTCCTGTTTAACCCTTTAATGTCGGGTGATGTGCCAGGACTGTCATCCATCCTTAAAGGAAGGGAAAATGGCCAAAGAGGGGGGCATTTTGATATACATTGGTGGTGCTGATGGCAGGACTAGGGGTAGGTCACTTAATTACCAATTGATACCTATGTGTGTTACTGAATAAATGATTTAGCGCAAGACCAAAGCATTTTATTTACACAGACTAATTTATAAACACATATACTGCAGTATAAATTTACATTAATGTGAGTTGTATTGCTGTGGAGCAATGTAATACACTTATACACACACCATACAGTCTGATCTCCTGAAACAGGGAACGTATGCTTAAAAATGGTATATAATTTGTGTGGGTGTACTCAATGAAGTAGAGGAAAATATAGCTGAACAAAGGCATACTAGAAAGGCCAAAATTGCTCGTCCTCTAAAAAAATGTTATATGGGGGGTTCACAGTTCTAGTGTCAGTAACAAGTAATCGTGGCTGTCACTGTGGACTTAGTAATGCCTATGATTAAGTAAAGTGGTTTATGAAACGCGTTAGGCGGATCGTGTGTTCCATCACTCGTGCGTGCTGCACGGAGGAATTTTACGATTGATTTTCAAATAATCTTTCAAGTTTTTCAGTGATCCTGACTAGCTCCTTGTCTAACGTGGATCCGTGAGCGTTCCCTTCCTGTTGTCTTCACGTCTGTTGAAACCTAAAGCCGAGATTGTGGGGGCTGCCCTGGATCTGCAGGAGCTGTTTGACCGTTTGAGCTTATTAAAGCTTATACCTGTATATTTTTGAGCCACCTCATCTGTTGTATATATTATTTACTGTGTCACTGTGGACATAGTATCCAGTACTAATTGAAGATTAAAGTAGAACTATTGCTCTGTAACAAATAAGGGATTTTGAAAGAGCATTTTTAAAATCATCTAAGGCCATTTTTATTTTAAACAGTTTAGGAGATATTTAGATGTATTTATTTGTAATTTTATGCAGCTGATCTAGTACATCCTGGTAGGAAGTGGCAGTGTGTTATATGATATGGTATGGCACGTCAATAACCCACTGACATGCCCGCCAGATTTGTATAAACTGACAAATAAATAAAAGTAAGTATCTCATAATCCATTGTTTTAAACCGCAAAATGTCTTATAAATATACATGCTTCTGAAATGCCTTTCAAAACCCACTATTTGATACAAAATGACAGTTCCACCTTAATTTTGGCGACGCAATCCATGTAGAATTGATTCATGGGCCCATTACAATCGTCTCCCTAAATTTAGATAAATTATTATAAGAAAGTGTTAGCGTTTCTTTAAACAATAATAGTATAGCTACCTAAACAGAAAGTGAGGGGTGCAAAGTAAAAGAGCTTCCCCAAGCCTACTGAAACCCACAGCATGCATTAGCATATATCTTTATGTATATCAAGGTATAGAAATGGACATATATGTATCTTGAAATATTTCAATATGCTTTTTCGTAGGACAGCAACTTTTAGTGATAGTTATACTTAAAATTCAATAGATTTAGTTCTGTAGATATTTAAAAAATAAATTAATTGCGCCGTTTCTGATCTCCCAAACCTTTCTGGTTTGGGAGATATCAGTCCCTTCCCTCCCCTTGTGCTGACGTCAGCTTTCAAAGTTACATAGACTGTCCTGCGGCTCTTCAGCAGAGCTATGATCGCAGTGGTTACAAAGAAATACTTCATTTGAGCGGTCTACAACGTGTGCTTGCAAACCAGGCACACGTTGTAGACTGTTCAAATTAAGTATTTCTTTGTAACTGCTGCGATCACGGCTCTGCTGAAGAGCCACAGGACAGTCTATGGACCGCGATCTCCGTCTGTAACTTTGAAAGCTGACGTCAGCACAAGGGGAGCGAAGGGGGAACTTTGAAGACTGATATCTCCAAACCTCTCCTTCCCTCATGCCAATGTCACCCATTTCTATGGATCACATCATTTGGACACTCTCACCTCCGCCCATACTTGTTACTCCGGGGTATGAGGATGGTGCTGGTTCCACACAGGCCCTATTGGATGCAGGGCCATGGTACCACTACACTCTATGCATCCCCCCTGAAAAGGAGTTTCCAATCCCTCTCTGGCTTTCAAGGGGTCGAAACCATAATTAAATAGATATAAATCTTTATTTATTTCCTATGGTACCATTGGTTTGTCCAAGAATTGTTCAACTTTTTTCTATTTTTTTTTATATATATAAGGCCCAGAGAAATAATATAGGCTTCGCTCCCTGCAAATCTGAGTTCATTTTTAGAACCATTGCCGAACAGCAGTAAATTCAACTTCCTAATTGTGCCTTAACTATAAAAACAAATATGCCTGCAGTTCATTTCCTTCCCAAACTAACATTAGAGAATTATTCTTGCAGCGTTCACCGAAACAAGCTTAGCAAAGTGTTCTCAGGCAAGAAAATTGCTGGGCTTTTGAAAATGATTAAATATTTAATTGTATTAACTCCTTTAGAGCAAAAGTGAGCGACAAACCTCCCAACGAATGATAATAGGTTCCTGGGTTGTTGTTTTTCACTCAATACAATGATGTCAGACTTCAGGTTTTGATAAATCTACAGTACACCTGTAAAAGTATGAACCTCGTGAAAATAAACCTTCGTTTACCTTATCCCCATAACGGGAAACCCTCCAAATATGTCCTTGAGACTCCAGCTTTCATGCTGAATTATGGGGTTCCGGGCACTGAGGCTGAATTTTTTAGGTTTGCTGAGTTTCCTAGTAACCACATCTACTCCCAGACCAATTCTACAAATTCCCATGCATGTTCCACCCACTTCCCTACTCATTTCAGGGCAAACTCCACCTTCACACCTCTTAATACCACCCACCCTGATTATACCCTGCCCATATTATGATGCAAATCTCATCATTTGGATACTCCCATGACGTTCTCTCTTTCTTACTCCATGGGGTGTTTGGGCTTAAAGGTGCTCAGGTATACATATGCCCTCGAGGACCAGAAGGGTATGCTGTGCTTTGCAAAAGCAAGAGAGAAGTTCCCCCACATGAAACCTTAATTGGTACTGGATATCATGTCCATGAATGCAGACATGAACTCCAGGTCCCTTAACACCTCCCACTGAAGTCTTCTTAGGAAGGAAAGAAGACAAGTGGGAGGAGTTTGAGGTTTCACAATCTGGCAACAAACAATCCAGTCTAAAACCATGGACATGACACCCGTTTTTTTTTTGCAGAACCCATCTCCACAGAATTGATTCATAGTGGACATTAGGATTTTCTGTAAATGTGTGTGTGTTGGGGGGTTATTATTAGGAGGTGCCATGTTCCTTTAAAACCTGGCCTATAAAGCCCTTTTGCTGGAGAGGACTCAACGCATTGTTTCACACTGTATATAATGAACAAGAAGAGAGACAAACGAGAGGCTCCTCCTGATATGATATGTAAAAGTACACGATCCACCACTGCAAAACACACCCACAGGTGTATACTCACAAGGTAAATTGCTGTGGATCTACCTATGTAGTGCAAAGCGTAAAAGGTTTAATGGGGGGGAATCTGGCTATCCCACGAACAGTAGATCCCGAAACACTCCAAATGGCGCTATCTCCGAACGGCCAAACCGATGTGAAAATACAGAAATACAAAAAACATACAGGACATCCAATAATATCAATCAGTTCTTTCTGTCTTTGATAAAGCAGTGGGTTAGCACTGCAAAATGCGTTAGACCTTCATGTGACACCATATGTATGGTTTTATTGCTTAAGTCTTTATATATGGACTGTATTTAATAAATATTTTGTAGATTTCGAGCTGTTTTTGTTTTATTTTTTTTTTATTTTTGGCCATCGTTTTATTTCCTCATTCTTCCCAATTCTTTTTTTTTTTTTTTTATCTATTATCATTTCTTTTATTTTATGTACTTTTGGAAAATACTATCTTTCCACTGGAACATCTAGAAGTTACATTTAGATATCCCACCTGAGTGGAGACGGGATAAACGTGCCACATGCTGGTTTAGTCAGATTGCATTCTGACAGTCGTATTTGTGAGTACCATATCGTTACCTCTATTGGATTTATGCACAAGTGATTTACACTATTGGGGAGCCCTGTATGTTTTTTGTTTTTCTATATTCCTGCATTGTTTCACATTGTGGTTTGGATTCAGTTGTAAATAATATGTCTGTCACTGGATTTTTTCTCAAAAATTTACAATGAGGACTACTGTAAAATTTGTAGAGAAGGCCAGTGATAATGTTATCCCCTGCGACTGAATACAGCTCTGCAGTGGAAGTCTCTAGCATCCGAGAGTTGAATGACCTTTGTGGACTGGCGTTCCCCACCGCTGGCTTAGTATGTACGTCTCATAGTTGGCTTTTTCCTTTTGCTAATAATAAGACAAAAAGCCACAGAAGCAGCCGATGGGATGAGCTGTGTCACTGTGCATTTGGCACAAACCTGAAAAGAAATTATCAAATAAAATCTCTCAGTTAGAGATTGTATCGCTCATTAGGAAAGAGCAAGGCATACTGATTGGGAGGATGCTTGACTATTCCAAGGCTGCATGCCTGTTTACATTTCACTCATTAGCTAAAAGGCTGTCTCAGTGTTAACCTTGTGAGTGCCAGAGGGATATCCAATGATTTGCAAAGCAATGCATTGGATACCCCTCTGGCATTCAAAGGGTTATAGGAGAAGTAGCATCTCCTAATAATACAGGTACCACACTTACCTTTTTATGGCCAGAAAATCAGTCCTGCATGTCATGTCTATGGAGGTGGACATGACAGTTTCTAGTAGAGTCACAGGACACAAACTCTACTGACTGTACATGGTAACCATAACCCCTGAATGACTAGCTTTGCAAAGCATTACACACCGATCTTGTCTTTAAAGAGCTAAGTCGTTTCATACATTCTGCCTGCTTCAATGTAAAAATATCTGGCAGCAAGTGTCATGTCCGCCTCCATGGACGTAACATCCTCATTCAATCTGGGATGTGAACTCTTGTAGAAAGGCACAAGGGAAAAATTCATAGGGGTCATTAGGATTTTCTAACCCTAGTAAGGTAGGTGGGGGCTTACTGTTAAGAGGTTTTAATTATCCTTCAACCCCTTAAGGACCGGCACGCATACGCACAGGGCTTTTTTTTTTTTTTTTTTTTTTTAAGTTCCGGTTCAGGGCTTCCGGCAGAGCGGCGTGCAGCCCTGAACTCCATGCCGTGCCAGGACCGTCACTGGTCCTTACGTACCGTACCGCATTGACAGTCCTGGCACGTCAATGATCCTTAATGGAGGACTTGACGTATGAGGAACGACTAGACAAACTTGGTTTATTTACTGTAGAGAAAAGATGACTAAGAGGAGATCTTATCACATTGTACAAGTATATGAGAGGTCTATACAAGGATCTCTGCGGTGAGCTATTCATTCCAAGGCCTGATCACGTGACCAGGGGACACCCCTTGAGATTAGAGGAAAGGAGGTTTAGACTTCAGCAAAGGAAAGGGTTTTTTTTTACAGTAAGGTCTGTTTAATTGTGGAATTCTTTGCCCAAGGAGGTGATTATGGCAGATACAATGGATACATTTAAGAGAAGATTAGACACATTTCTTTCAAAAGGGAACATACAGAGTTATACTGTTTATTAGTAGGCAGATCAGGAAGGTCTAATAAAGACTAACTTATTTGGTAGCAGGAAAGCTATACAATTACTGAGGTATGAGGAGAAGGTTGAACTTGATGGACTTGTGTCTTTATTCAACCTAATTTACTATGTTACAATTCTTATTATGTAGACCACTCCCATATCTAGTGCACTTTTCAAAAAAGTCAACTGATTGGTGTCACTACTTAGCAGAAATGTCACGAGACGCATATATATATATATATATATATATATATATATATATATATATATATATATGTCCTTATGTTAAGCTGTAATTTTACATCTAGCTTACATCGCAGTTGTACTATGGGATCTCTGGTGAGTGACTAACTTGAGGGGCATATTAGGCCACAGATACAGAGTTACTTTTATTCGCTCTGGAACCAGTGGATATCCGAAAAGACTAACGCTAAATGTGGGAGCACCTTTGAAATGGCTTGGACTCAGGTGAACTTCCGATATCATAATAAAAGACTTCAGCTATGTTTGTGAGCATTACCTACAGGAATATTTCTTGTAAGTAGATTTATTTATATTACTTTTATTATTATGGCAGGTGCTACTCTCAGGTAGCCCTTGCGCTTTTTTCCTTTTTTTCCTCTTATGTCAATTTGTGACAATTTTGGAGACACTTTCATTACAAGCCTGTTTTATACATCCCCCCAAACACACACACACACACACACACAGTCACACACACACACACGCACGCACCTGCACACACACACACGCACGCACGCACCTGCACACACACACACACGCACGCACAGTCACACACACGCACAGTCACACACACACACAGTCACACACACACACAGTCACACACACACACAGTCTCACACACACACACACACACACAGTCACACACACACACACACACAGTCACAGTCACAGTCACACACACACAGTCACACACACACACAGTCACACACACAGTCACACACACACACACACAGTCACACACACACACAGTCACACACACACACAGTCACACACAGTCACACACACACATATCTTAAATCCCTCACCGACCAACAGATCAGAGTAGTCCTCCATGTTTTCTCACATGGTATTCCAGAGGAGAATTGTGAGACCTGGACCAAGAAGTGAGGAGTAATAGGACTGTGCTGTTAATCCCCCGAAATCAATACAAGTCAGAGAACAGAGTGAAATGAGACTCATGTTGCCGAGCAACTAACTGTTGCTCCATCTCTTGCCTCTGGCTTGCTATGTCATACACTGCAGGCTGCGGCTACCTTTCCGTAAACCCACTGATTGATTCCCGCTGTCAGTATACAATGGGGCACATGATTGGATTTATACTAAGGCAATTTAAAGCCACTTCTTTCATTTACCTGGCACCTCCTTCCGAGCTCCCTATCTTCTTATACACTCCAACAACTGCAATATAGAAGGTTTTGATGGCTCCATTTACCTAAGCAATCTGAACAGATGCTTTTATAGACATGTTCATCCTTATCACTTAGTGTCAGTGCATTAGTGTGTCTTGTTGTCTGGGACAGCGCGCATGACTTGTGTCTTTATAATGGAAATAGCACAATAAAAACTAGAGATATCACCGTGAGCCATTACATACTAACCACTAACACCACTTAATTACATACTCCCATTTATCGGAACCCTCTGAGGACCAGAGGGGTTTGCAACTGCCCTCTGGCCCTTAACGGGTTAATCTGGGCAGAAAATGCTAACGGGCAGTGTGATAAACCCATTGAGTGCTGAAGGGGTATGCAACGCATTGCAAAGCACTCAACAGGTTACATTCTGTATCTCTGAATTATTATTATTACTTGATGAAATGGTCACAGAAGTAGAAAGTATTCTTTTTTGCACGACTCCTTTCACTGAAAGCGAAACTATCACCTAAAACCAAAGTTTTACCATGCGTTTTATTGTTTAACCCGACATTAGTGCTGTGTCTGTGTATTCTTCAAGTCGCCTGGTAGTGGAGATATTTGCCCTGCAAAATCGGGCACTTCCACGTTCTGCGTGACTCCATGATGTCTCAGGACTTCCCAGCTGCCCCAGGGAGCGCGTTCACGCTCCCCTTTGAAGCTGGATTTCTGTGATGTAGCGTTACAGCAAACTCCGTTTATAATGCTACTGAGGTTGCAACCTGTAACACAACTCAGTAGCATTGTAAACAGAGTTTGCTGTAACGCTACAGCACAGAAATTCGGCTTCGAAGGGCAGCGTGAACGCGCTCCCTGGGGCAGCTGGGAAGTCCTGAGACGGTACAGGGTATCGCAGAATGCAGAAGTGCCTGATTTTGCAGGGCAAATATCTCCACTACCAGGCGACTTGAAGAACACACACACAGCACTAATGTCGGGTTAAACATTAAAACGCATGGTAAAACTTTGGTTTAAGGTGATAGTTCCGCTTGAAGTCTAGGAAGGGAGGAGGGAAGAAAGTGTTTAGAGTTCTGGAGTCTTACAACCAAGAATCATGTCGGTCTCCTATGGCAGGAGGGCAGCCAGCTGTCAACTCATGAACCATCTTTTATATGGCTTAACTGGGTTCGCTGCTAACATATATTCACTAAATGGTCAGCTCTTTAAGTCAGTCTCCTTTTTAACTTAACATTCACTGGTCTTCCAAATAAGTTCTCACCTGATAGACCCTCACACGGCTTCTGTACTCGTTTATATCATTTAGTTTAAAAGCATTAACGTATTTTGCTGCACATTATTTGTAAGGAAAGATAATTACCAACACAATTACAGAGGGATTCACTGAGAACAATATTACAGATGAACATCCTATGCTGCAATGTTAGAGGATGAGCTCACAATCTTAAATTGGTTGGTGGAATAATGAGGAAATAGGATTAAAAACGACTTTATTACAAGGGTGACAGAGATATGGAATAGTCTGTCAGAGGAAGGTGGCAGGTCTAAAACAGTAAATTAAGAATTGGTCGACACAAAGGTGGGTTAGCTATTCATTGGGGGTTGTGTTGAGCACTTCAGCCTGTAATGTAGCCTGTGTGAAAGATTTGCACATTGGTCCCATAGGTAACAGTACAGATCAGCTAGTGAAAATATTTACTGTATTTCTGCAGCAGAATGTTGCACCTTAGTGCATTCAAGTGGGGAGATAGTTACCCATACTAAAGGCACCATAGGCCCCTAGTCTTCCTTTCTGTATGGGATACATCTCAAATGTACCATTGAATGCTCCAATGCACTGCAATGTGTTGGATACCTCCCTGGCACTCAAAGGGTTAAAAAAGAGGGAACTAGGAACACTAGATTGGCCTTTTTGATTCTTCTATAAAGAAATGGAACTATTCTGGAGCAAACGAAATATTCCATAGGGGGAAACATACATTTTCACATAATTCCTATTGATTTAAATGGGGCTTTTAACTCCTCTAATGCTGGAATGGTCTCCATTCATTGCAAAGCAATCTGTCTCAGATCTATCTAGATTTAAAGGGGTTAAAAACCTTTATACATCAAAGGAAATTAGCAGAATTTTCATTTCAACCTTTTGAAGTGTTGGTTTGCTCCAGACATCATCAAGCTGAAGAGGTGCAATTCTGGAGCAAAACGGCTGCATAAAAGGGTTGTAATGAATATTCTGTGAATTCTCATTGATTTAAATGGGCCTTTCAACACTTTGAGTGAGTTGGAGAGCTCTCTGGCAACCAATGGGTTAAGATCCCTATTTAAACCAATGAGAATGTGTTATTTGTCCACCCCAGCAAGTCTCCAGTCCTTTGTATTAAATCTGCCCCTAAGTTTACATGTTTTATGTCATCCAGTATTTACTATATAATGTAATTCAATACCTACAATGTCAGAAATACAATGCCATATGGCATTCGATTGGTTAGCACTGAATACACTGCTTTTGGAAAATGAAATCCTACATACAGATCAAAATTATACATGTACATCGTTCTATAGCAGGGCTGGGCAAACTGAAGCAATTCAGCTGTTCAGGACTACAATTCCCATCATCCCCCTGGCTGGGGCGGATTGGAATTGTAGTCCTGAACAGCTGTAGGGCCGCAGGGTGCACAGAATGGTCTAAATAAAAGCGGTGGGAGCTTCCCTGACATTTCTTACCCACTATCCAAATGTAGAGATCTGCAGCCAAAATCAGATATCCTAAAGAATGTACAGTCTTCTATGGTCAGATTTGGTGGAAGCCAAAATGTCCTTCCCTGCCATCGGTCTGCCCTTGGTCCTTCTTCTTTCTGCAGATTTTCTACTGATTCACATTGAAGGTCTGTTCCCCCTTTCACCAGCCACCGCCCTTTGGAAGCATTGAGCTGTGTAATAATCACAGTACGCTAGCAGCTGCCTCTCCCCAGGGACCTAACATAGACGTCTCCTTTTATTCTCTCCAACACTTGCCTATCCTTCCATCCCACCAGAGCTCCTGCTGGGAATAATCATCTCCCAACACCACACCATCTCATCAAAGGCTGGAGTCTACGGCACGTGTGGAAAGGTGATCCAAGTTTTTATCTCCAAGTTTCCCCATAATTGTAATAAAAATAATTCCTATCTGTGGTTCAAAAACTGTTTTAAGTACAAGGGCTCAATAAAACAAATTTGAAGGGCCACTATCACTTGGACAGTGCCCAACTGGCAGGTCTGCACCCCTGCCATGAAGCTGGGGCTCCACTGTGAACCAACGGTAAAGCACAATGAGGTTCTGAAAACAGACTGAGGTCTCGCAGTTTAGTTTCCTGTCCTGTGTGATGTGGGTCCCCAGAGAACCCCTGTACTGATATTAAAGGGATAGTAATACTTCGTTATAACTTTATTTTATTTTGTACGCATTAGAAAAACATGAAGAATGATATAAGACTTATCTCTCAAACCTTTATGGTTTGAGAGATATTCACAAGCAAAGTTTCCCCTCCCGCCCCTTTTACCTAGTGTAAGCCATCTCTTCTCAGATGTGGAATCCAGTCCATAGACCAGACAGATAACAGCAGGGGACAGTCTTCTTCCTATGAGAACAATGAAAGCCCTGCCCCCCTTTTACCTAGTGTAAGCCATCTCTTCTCAGATGTGGAATCCAGTCCATAGACCAGACAGATAACAGCATGGGACAATCTTCTTCCTATGAGAACAATGAAAGCCCTGCCCCCCCTTGACAAGCTTTTCAGGTTTTTCCCTTATCTTAATTGAAGATTTTCCCTCTCTGCAGTCTACCTGGGCACCTCCCTTCTGATCTGGCTGAGCAGTGTTACATCAGTAAAAGGGGCGGGAGGGGGATACTTTGTCATTCAATTACTCTTGTACTACAACTCTGACAGAATTGAAATAACACTCTCCAAAGTCCAAATACTATGATGATTAATTAGAGCTGTTTTTGTTATGAAACATTACTATCCCTTTAAAAGCGTGACTCACTGATTTACATTCCAGACAAGAGGGCCAGTTTTCTAACCCTGAAAAGCTGACTGAAACGCTTTTGGAGCTGCATTTTACTAAGTTTGCTGCCATTGAAGTGATAATTGCCCTGTAAGTGAAGGCCAGACAGAAGAACCAGGATTTACTGCCACACAGCCAGGCTGATGTACTAAGAAAACTGGAGACATTCCGGGGCAAACCGTATCCGCCACAGGGGAGAAATAAAAATCCCCATTAACTTCAATAAGGCTTTTAATCCCACTAAATCCAGATTCACACTGACAACCTGATAGCACTGCCTTGTAGCACTGATCTAGGCCTCCCCTGTCATTTCCATGGAGGCACGACGGCTGCTGGAAGGGTTTGTGATCTGAAGTAGACAGAGTGCATGAGCCTACTTAACCCATTAAGTAACAGAGGGCTGCACAAAGCATTAAGAAGCAATGTGATGCACACCCCTCTGGTCCTAAACCCTTTGAGTGCCAGAGGGGGTACGCAATGCATTGCGTATCCCTCTGGCACTCAAACGATTAAAAGGTTAACCCCTTAACGACATGTGCCGTACTATGACCGTCACGGTCCTTGAAATACTTAAGGACCGATGACGGTCAGAGCACGTCACGTACTTTTTACTTACATCGCTCTACCGGGAGCGCTGTAAGTAAAACGGGGCCTAAAATTGACCGCTCCAAGATCGGAGCGATCTCTATCAGGCCCCAAAGTGACGCGCCGATACACGCAACAGGTCACGTGTACCGGCGCATCGGTGTGCATCAACGCGGTCCTTATGGGACGGAAACGTCCCAGGACCGCCGGTCGCTAAGGGGTTATGATTACCACGTGCATTGAGTAGACTGAGGTCCAGTGTTCCTTCTAGCAACAGTCATGTCTGCCTCCATGGACATAACACCTAGGACTGAATCAAGATGTTATCTCTTGAAACATAGGCACAATAACAACATCCACAGGGGCCATTAGGATTTCTTTTAAAATTGGGAGTGTTTGTTTTCCTTTAAATATTTCAGAAACTTTAATTTTATTTTTTGTAAGATTTCTCTTGAAACAAGAACTATCTAAAAACATACTTATCTAATTCTCTTACCAGGTAAACTTAGTTTGTGTTATCAGTACCGAGTAGAGCTGCCAAACATATACTGATACTGTGCTCATAATCCTTCAGATACTAAAGACGTCAACAACACATTAGACGGGATTACTAAAGTCATTTTATGCAAAAAAAAACAAAAAACAAAACAAACGAAAGGCAATGGAACATATTTTTGAGTGTTGCACCTGCCAAACACCGACGTATTAAACTATCTACAGAGCAGCTGATCCTCCATAGCCACCAGCCAATTATATGCGTGTTCAGACATTCCCCTCCTCTGTACCTTGTTTCTCAATATGCACTAACAATCCCCAGGGGAAATTGGTGTAAAGTTGGTCCACTTTCCAGAGCAAGCAAAGCATTCTGGGCTTGTTCATATTAAAAATATTTAACTGGAATTGTCACTTTGTCATATATAGGTGATTTTGAAAGATCTTTCAATATCGCACATTTTTTATTTAAAATGACAGTTTATGGGCTATTAAGCTTCATTTATATCTGTTAATAAAACAGCACACAAGCCAGACAATAACACTCTACAGTGCTTTCCCTCCCACATGCCACTCCCTGTCACCCAGTCCTTAAGATTTCCTACTGCTCTCCATGGCACATACTATGTCTTGCCAGCCAGGCATTAACATTCCACACAGCTCTCCATCCCACATTTCACTCCCTTCCAGCCAGACACCTACATGCCACACTGCCCTACCTTCCACTTCTCACTCCCTGTCACCCAGTCCTTAAGATTTCCTACTGCTCTCCATGTCACATACTATGCCTTTCCAGACACCAACATTCCACACAGCTCTCCATCCCACATGCCACTCCCTTCCAACCAGACACCAACATTCCACAGTGCTCTCCATCCCACATGCCACTCCCTTCCAACCAGACACCAACATTCCACAGTGCTCTCCATCCTACATGCCACTCCCTTCCAACCAGACACCAACATTCCACAGTGCTCTCCATCCCACATGCCACTCCCTTCCAACCAGACACCAACATTCCACAGTGCTCTCCATCCTACATGCCACTCCCTTCCAACCAGACACCAACATTCCACAGTGCTCTCCATCCTACATGCCACTCCCTTCCAACCAGACACCAACATTCCACAGTGCTCTCCATCCTACATGCCACTCCCTGTCAGCCAGACACCTACATTCCACTCTGCTCTACCTCCCACCTCTCACTTCCTGCCAGCCGGACACCAACATTCCACACAGCTCTCCATTCCACATGCCACTCCATTCCAGCCAGGCATTAAAGGGATAGTAATACTTCATTTTATCTTTATTTTATTTTGTAGGCATTAAAAAAACATGAAGAACGATATAAGTCTTATCTCTCAAACCTTTATGGTTTGAGAGATATTCACAAGAGAAGTTTCCCCTCACTGACCAAAACGGTCAAGTCTGCCATCTAGCTGTCAGATTTGGAATCCGGTCCGCGGACTGGCCCTGGCTCTACAGCAGAGCCGAGATCGCAAGATATAAGAAGAACTACTTAATTCGAATAGTCTACTAAGTGTGCCTGGTTTGCAAGCACACTTTTCAGACCCTTCCAATGAAATAGTTATTTTTATATCTTGCGATCTCCGCTCTGCTGAAGAGCCAGCGGTTGATCTGTGGACCAGATTCCAAATCTGACAGCTAGATGGCAGACTTGACCGTTTTAGTCAGTGAGGGGAAACTTTGCTTGTGAATATCTCTCAAACCATAAAGGTTTGAGAGATAAGACTTATATCGTTCTTCATGTTTTTTTAATGCCTGCAAAATAAAATAAAGATAAAACGAAGTATTGCTATCCCTTTAACTTTCCACATGGCTCTCTATCCTAAATGAAACTCCCTGTCAGCCAGATACTAACATCACCACCTTCTATTCCCTTCCAGCCAGACAGTAACATTCCCACCTGACGCTCATTCCCCACAGCTCTCTTTTACACCTGCCACTCCCTGCTCTCCAATACCATCTCTTTTGCATAAACAAACACATAAATACAGCTGAAAATATCAAACGTTTGTTTGGAATAAAAAAAATGCTTAACATATATATGTGATTTTGAAAGCTCTTTTAAAATCATCTGTTTGTTACACAGTGACGGTACCAATTTAACTATGGAGGAAAATATGTGCTGGTATGCATTAAATGATCATGCACACATGTACGTACCCCGGAGCGCAGGAACATGATTTTTATGCTAATGTGTAAGTGCAGAAAATGATCCAAGCTGACGGATTTCTACGTTGCTTTTCAATGCATTGGAGACTTATCTAGTCCATAGTGCCATTCGATCACCTTTTGTACGTCACAGATTCTGCAAGTGCATAATATTTAAAGTCAAATTGCCTTTATTTTTTTATTTTATTTTTTTTTAAATTTCTTTCTCATGTTTATTTTTTTTTTTTAAATATACCTTACAGTAAGCTCCCTGAATCTCTGTTTCTAGAGAGTTTCTGTGTGGGATTACGAAACCAATTGCACACTATCGTAACAGCAGAAAACACTGAATTCAGTCTACTAAATACAGCATACAGTCTTACTGTAATACCATTACATTGTACCATTAGCCCTGCTTTCACGGACCCGGCCAGGACGTTTTCTAGAAACAGAAATTCAGGGAGCTCACTGTTACGGACAAAAAGTGTACAAAATAGGTGTAGATGGAAAAAATAAAGACTAAATAAAGGAAAATTTTACATAATCTGCACTTACATATTCTACAAAAAGGATCTGATTGTTATCATTCCAGTGGAATTTCAATTGAAACTAAAGCATTCAAACACTTAAATAAACAAAAAAAGTGCTAATTTTTCCATTGGTAATAGAATCTGGCCCTAAGGGAAACATTTAGTAAAGACTCTAAAATTGGTCGATGTTGTTAGCTACCACTTATTTTTTACATCAGTGAAAGCAATTCATATCTTCTATGAAAACTGTGCAGCGTAATGTGCAATTTAAAGATCATATTACTGATACATCTGTACTTTATAATTTATCTGCACAGACTTACACACACACACACATGCAAGGTATGTCATATTTCTATAAACCAGCTGATAGATAAGGGATTATTCATCCATCTGTCACCTGCTATGAGACTCTGACGATTTGGAATGTCAGCCAATGGGAGACACGCTGAACTACATTAAACCTTTGAGTGCCAGAGGGGTACGTAACACATTGCAAAGCAATGCGTTGCGTACCCCTCATCAAAGGGTTAAAGGGTTAGTAATGTCCAAAATAAAGTGTATTCTATATGGTAGATTTTACAAAAACAAAGTATTTGCAGAAAGTCCTATCTCTCAAATCTTTATGGTTTCAGAGATATCGTCCACTAAAGATCCCCCCTTCTCCTGACATCAGCGCTCTGGTGACAGCAGGATATTCCGGTCCTGGGACCAGCTGATGGCTCTTCAGCAGAGCCGAAATTGCGTTGTTGTAAAATAATTACTTAATTGGAAAGGTCTACAAAGTGTGCCTGGTTTGCAAGCACAATTTGTAGAGCGTTCCAATGAAGTAATTATTTTCCAATATTGCGCTATTGCGGCTCTGCTGAAGAGCCTCCTCATGTCGGCCGACATGGATCTCCTTCTTTCAGCTTTGCAGCCGACATCAGGAGAGGGGAACTTTAGAGGAGGATATCTCTCAAACCATAAAGGTTTGAGAGATAGGACTTCCACCAGATACTTTATTTTTGTAAAATCTACCATATAGAATAAACTTTATTTTGGGCATTACTAACCCTTTAAATGTATCAGGTACAGTAACCTTGTGTCAGTGGTAATTCCACAGTCATCAACCCCTTTCTGAAAAGAAACGTATCACTGATTTAAATGGGGGTCTTTAATGGGAATGTGACCTCCAACACATTGCAGAGCATTGATCTGGTGGCTTTTCTTGTATTCAAGTGGTTAAAAGCCACATTTAAATCCATGGGAATTTTGTGCATTTGTAAGTTCATTTGCTCAATAATTACTTCACTTTTATTCTAATCACAAACCCCCTCTCAAATATTACAGATATCTGTTGCATCCAAAGGGTTGCAACTCGTAAATGGATTAAAATCACTGACCATTTAAACATTATTTCACACTAGTCATAAACAGTGGATTGCAAGATCATTGTGAAAGTGACTTGTTGGGCAGCCCAGTCTATCTGGGGATCAGTTGCTTAACCCTTTGAATACTCTGCAATGAGTTGGGTACCCCTCTGGCACTCAAAGGGTTAACAGAAGGAAAAAGAGAGAGAGAGAGAGAGAGAGACAGTGAGAGCGATACACCTGATTTAGATCACATTATTCCTAGTGTATATTTCCCCTTTAACAAAGATGATTGGAGAATTATGCTTCTCATAACCCACAATTGAGCTGGTGTCCTAGTTTATAACATTTCATCAATATTCCAAAGAGCACTTTCCTGCACCATAAACCACCAATCAAACAACCAAACTGTTATACATGGAAGAAGGTGTGGTCTAGGCATGTCTTTGAAGTGGGAGACCATGTCCGTTACTGGTGAAATCATAGGGCGAGTCACCTTGTTTATGCAATTATTGCAGTGCCACAAATCTTGTCAGGGAAAGAGGTCTGTTTTTACCTTCTCCACTGTTATATTAATAGGTGGAATTGTTTGAATATTTTAAATTACATCTTTGTCACTTTTGTAACAAATAGGTGATTTTGAGAGAAAAAAAAAAAAAAAAAAAGCATCTATATTTATGATAGCCATTTCATGTTTTAACACTTCGAGTGTCAGAGAGGTACTCCTCTGGCACCCAAAGGGTTAAACCAGTGTGTGTGTGTGTGTGTGTGTATATATATGTTTGTGTGTGTGCGTGTGTATATGTATATGTGTGTGTATATGTGTGTGTGTATATGTGTTTGTGTGTGTGTATGTGTGTGTATGTCTAAGTGTGTGTATATGTATGTGTGTGTATAGGTGTGTATATATGTTTGTGTGTGTGTGTGTATGTATATGTGTGTATGTGTGTGTGTATGTATATGTGTGTGTGTATGTATATGTGTGTGTGTGTGTGTGTGTGTGTGTGTGTGTGTGTGTGTGTGTGTGTGTGTGTGTGTGTGTGTGTGTGTGTGTGTCAGTGTGGAAGCACAGGTGAACAAACATTTTACTCTGAGGCACAATAAGTAATAATTATGCCACTTTGTGCATATTAGTTTAAGCATCTATATGAGTGTATTTATAAAAGTGTGTATGTGAATGGGTGTGCAATACAGACATACTCTAGTACACATATACACACACATTCACACTCATATGCATACTCATACACACACACACACACACACACACACACACACACACCTACCCACAAGTTATTTATTTATATATTATATCTACATACACACACATATAACCCTACTCACACTTCTACACACGCATACCTCCCAACGTTTCAAAAGGCCAAAGAGGGACACTTGTGTTTTATAGGGTGTTGCTGGGGGCGTGGCTGGTGGGCGGGGCATTACCAAGAATTTTTAGGCTATTTCATGACCTACTGACACCTCCTTGTGTAACCTAATAAATGACTTATAACAAAACCAACGTATTTTATTTACACAGACTAATTTATAAACACATAGAATGACATTTAAACAAACATTATGTGAGTTTTATTGCTGTAGAGCAGTGTGATATACCTATATACACACCACACAGTCTGATCTCCTAAAAAGAGGGACATCAGGTTGGGAAAGAGGGACAGGGGGATTTGGGTCTAAAAGAGGGACACTTGGGAGATATGCACACGCATTCACTCAAGGAGAAATTGAGAGGTCTAACTGTGCATCCATCAGAAGGAGCAGTGGATTCCCAACAGGCATTCTCTCTCTGTGATTGAGTTTGTCACGCCTGCCCTAACTTTTTACATATTAATCCTTTTAGTGAAGTAATGTCTATTATCTTAATTCTTCTTCAGGTGCGTAGTTAGGTACTGGTGGAATGGGCTCAAACGCTGAGTTTCATGTTGCCATCCCAGGACATGTAACTTGTGGTAAAGTGGGCTACGCAGTGCACTAATAATTTATTCAGTGGGACTCCTCTGCACTTCAATAAGCTACAGAGGTGCAGTTCTGGAGCAAACCATCTGTACACTAAGGATCAAATTAAAAATTGTCAAAATTCACATTTATACAAATGGGGCTTTTAATACCTGAAATGGTTTCTAATGCCTTGTGAAGCGAGTACGCTCCATTTAAATCCTGGTAAATACTTGTTCAACCAAATATAAGTTACGACTCAAAGGCCTAAAACTGATCAATTTGGGAGGAAATACAAAACATAATAATTCGCAAACACGATAATTGCCCTTTAACTAAAGATTAGTGCCTGGAAAAACAAAGAGGTAAAAAAATATGTGGGTATAAGTTTCAATTTACAAGCAATGAACAGATACATCCAAAAATATCCAAAAATTGTCACTTTGATTGAGCTAGGACAATGGTTGGTAATATACAGATCTCCAGACATTGCAGTCCAAAAAAAACTTGAGAGCCACATGTTTCCCATTCTTGACACGTATGTGTCCAGAACATTGCAGGTTATGTTAAACACAACACAGCGTTTATGTTTGTGCATGCTGAGATAATAGCAATTCAATGACATGGAATGGCAGATGAAGAGTGATGTAATTAACATTTTTATCCCTTGAGGCCACTCACGGGGCTGTTATGTCCTAAAGAAGAAGCGGGGGGTTTCTGAGGCAAACCAGTTGCACTATAGAAAACACCTAAAAATTCCAAAACTCCCTTTTATTTAAATGGGGATTTTAACCCCTTTATTGCTAGAAAGGTTTCCATTGAATTGCTTTGCAATGTTGGAGACCTCTCAAGCATTCACCGGGTTAAAGGGGAACTACAACCCTGCCAAAACTTCATTTTATTTAAGTCTTCATCTGGCAACTAGCTGCTTAGTAGCGCTAGTCGCCAGAAATACTACCTGGTTTAAAAGATTTTCTACTTACTCTGAGGCGGACAGTAGCAGGAAGCACGGACATCTTGCCATAGTGACGTCCGTGCGCCTGCGCTGTCAGTCCCTTTTGGAGCCGGCCGGGTGGTAGTTCCCCTTTAAACTCTCCATTTAAATCAATGGGGATTTTTACTTCTCCCCTATAGTGCAAATGGTTTGCCCCAGAACTTCTCTACGTTTCTTTTGAACGTACGGCCCATGGAGACTTGCACTGCAGCACACGTGACCAGTCTGAAAGTAAAGGGGTTGACCCAATGTAAAAGCCATTTGTGGATACTTTCTAGATGCAGGACATTTGCCAAGAGTTCACTTTTGAAAGGTTGATAGCGAAAGAGCATGCAACCTTTTAACTAATTCACCACGTTGCCATGATAAAAATGGCAACATGACAGTCTCGCACTGCATGACAGCACGAGATTGTCATGTTGCCTACTTAATGGCCGCATCCAAGGTGTCAGTGTCCATAGGAGATCATCATACACCGATACAAAGGAAAATTTTCAAAGGAAAAGTATTATCTGCAGCACACGGAGGCGCTCCAGCTAAAAGTGTCTCTTACTTAAAGTGTAGTAGCACCTGGAGCACCCCCGTGCGCTGCAGGTAGTACTTTTCCTTTGATCATGTTCCTTGTCATGGTGAATGGGATCCCCTCAATCTGTGGTTAATTGACAAAGTAGCGACCTGAGGACACATGAGTTACATGAGGACGCAGGTCGCTACTTTGTCAATTAACCGCAGATTGAGGTGATCCCGTTCACCATGACAAGGAGCACAATCAAAGGAAAAGTATTACCTGTAGCACATGGAGGTGTTCCAGATGCTACTACATTTTAAGTAAAAGACATTTTTAACTGAAGTGCCTCTGTGTGCTGCAGATAATATTTTCCTTTGATCGTACTCCTTGTCACGATGAATGGGATCCCCTCAATCTGCGGTTAATTGACAAAGTAGTGACTTGAGGACTCCTGAGTTATATGAGGACGCAGGTCACTACTTTGTCAATTAACCGCAGATTGAGGGGATCCCATTCATCATGACAACGAGCACGATAAAAGGAAAAGTATTACCTGCAGCGCACGGAGGTGCTCCAGATGCTATTACATTTTAAGTAAGAGACATTTTTAGCTGGAGTGCCTCCGTGTGCTGCAGATAATACTTTTCGTTTGAACATTTTCCTTTGTATCCCTGCAAAAGGGACTGACAGCGCAGGCGCAAGGACGTCACTGTGAAGAGACGACCGTGCTTCCTGCTCCTGTCACCATCGGTAAAACGCCGATATCTGCAGAACCGGGTAAGATTTCTGGCGACTAGCGCTACTAAGCAGCTAGTCGCCAGGTGAGCAATAAGTGAACCTTAAGTTATTGCGGGGTGATAGTTCCCCTTTAACCATAAATCTCCACAGGATGGTGTAGCAACAGCGCCACTGTTAACATTTCAGTCCACTTTGATATTGTACCTAAAAAAATTCAGGTTTGAGCTGTAATAACTTTTGAATAAAACATCTCTCAGCAGTGGGAGTACCCTTATTTTACTTGGGGGGATAAACCCTATAACATTTTTTCTTTTACACTGTAAGTATTACCATCCCTTTATGTTCCAAAAAATATGTCAAGTCATTCTGGGATAAACGAAACGCACCATACAAACGCCAATATCTTAAATCTCCATTGATTTAACTGAATCACCTGAATGCTAGCGAGGTCTCTAGAATTCAAGTGATAAAATGTCCCAATTACATCAATTGGAATGGTTTTATTTGTCCCCTATGGTGCAGTTGGTTTGCTCCAAAAATACACCACTTTTCTTCAGAATATACAGCCGCAACAGCCTAATGCACAATAACAGAGAGATACAATTCTGGGGCAAACCACCTGCCGTGCGGAACAGAAGACTATCCCCATTGCTTTAACCCTCTGAGCAACAGAGGGGAACGTGATTCGTTGCCTACCTCTCTGGCATACAAAGTGTTCAATCGGAATTACCACCCTATAAAAAGCCGCCACCCAATAAATAAGCATTTGGCGACTAGCTTCTTAATAGAGCTATTATCTTCCACAAGTACCGCGTTTTGAAGTAATCCTGAAGGCCAGGCTTCTTGCTGTAGAGTCATCTGTGCTCCTGCGTCGTTAGTCTCTTCCGGTGCCTTTCGGCTCCATGCAGTGCCTCCTAGAGGAGGGTGGGACGGACAGCTCAGGCACGCAGACGTCTCTGAGCAAGATGTCTGCGTCCAAGCCTGGCTGCCGGTCTCTGAACAAACAAGTTTACTCCAAAACGTGGTACTTGTGGAAGATAATAGCACTATTAAGAAACTAATCGCCATATGCCTAATTATTGGGTGGTGACTTTTTATAGGGTGGTAGTTCCGCTTTAAATGGAGAGATTTCCAACGCATCGAAAATAAATGGATCAGAGACATCTCTATCAGTGAATGAGTTAAAATCAAAGGGAATGTCTAGGGATTTGGAGTTGTCCCCCTACTGTACAGCTGGCTTACTCAGAAATAAGTCATTATGTATTGGTGCATAAGGCTCAGTGTGTGCGCTGTAGTCAGATTACCCAGCATGCTTATGTGCCAGAGACAATCTTACAGGATCTCTCCCCCACCCATTCTCTCACTCCCAGTTCCTGTAATCCATTTTCTCCATCGCCATGGTAACAAGCCATATCAAGACACCCTCCTTTTTAATTGACTTCTACAAACTGAGAGGCAGGTCTACTGAAAGAGTACCAGCCTCGCCCACTGGAAAACTGCACTCCTCCTAGAAAGCAATACATACCAATGAGTGGGACTGATTCGCTGTATCAAGCTCCTCTCACTGGAAATCAAGAATACTCAGTGAGAAGAAGACACGAATTGGAGGACAGTCCTAAGTAAAAACAAACGTCACCCACTGGAAAGCAATCCTAATCAGTAAGAAAAAGCCTCACCCATTGGAAAGAAAACCTCCTCATAATGAGCTAGACAAACCCATTGGAAAGAAAACCTTAAGAACAAGATTCAGCCATGGAAAGCAAGTCACTGCAAAAATGGTTTAATCTCCAGAAGGTCTCACCCACTGGATGTAGTCCTCCCCATGCTTCTCTTATTGGAAAGCTGAAGTTCTCAGAAAGAACCTGACTTGCCTATTAGGAAAAAGTCCAAAAACACTAAGAAATGTCTCATTCAGTGGGAAGCAGTTATGATCCCTGAGAACAAGCTTCACTCACAAAAAAAGCAATTCTGACTGAGAACAATGTAACCCATGCTGGTGGAAAGCAGTCTTACTGCCTGAGAACAAGCTCGCCCGGCCCAGTGGAAAGTAATACTACTGACCGAGAGCAAACCTCACCCCATACGTGTGAAAGCACTCCTAATGACTAACAATAAGCCTCACACATCCCAATGGAAAGAACCCCTACTGACTAACAATGAGCCTCACCCATCCCAATGGAAAGAACCCCTACTGAGTGAGAACAAGCTAACCATCACAATGCAAAGCAATCCTACTGAATGACAATCAGCCCATCCCAGTGTCACATCAATCATACTAAAGGAGTACAAAATAACCAGCCTTAGTGGAAAGTATTCCTACTGACTGAGGACTAGCTAAACCATTCCAGTTGGACACAATCCTACTGACTGAGAACAAGCTAACCCATCCCAATGGAAAGCAGTTCTGCAGACTGAAAACAAGTTAACCTATCCCAGCGGAAAAGATTCATTCTGAAAGAACAAGCTAATCTATCCCAGCGATGAACAGTCCTACTGACTTACCACCATCACAGTGGAAAGCAACCCTACTAAACAAGAACAAGCAAACACACCCATCTGAAAGTAGTTCTACTCACTAAACAACAAGCCTCGCTCATCCTACTGGAAAACAATCCTACATGCTGAGTGTACGTCTCGTCATCCCATTTCCCATTGGAAACAGTTCCATTGACTAAATAGCAAGTCTCTCCCACAGGAAAGGGAATCTATTCAATAAAACAAACCTGAACCATTTGCAAGCTGTGCTACTGATTAAGCATAAGCCTTGCCCAGGGTCAGTACTACCTACCAAGAACAAGCTTTGCTCAAAAGAAAGCAGACATATTCCATAAGAGCAGGCCTCGCCCAATAGACAAATTAGAGAGAAAGAGAGAGAGAGAGAGAATAATTCTATTTGGGCCGCAGTTCACTGATCCAAACCTCAGCCATGGGTAGAATGTCCTACTCACACCCTGAAAGAATTATTCATGGAGAGAATTGGTGTCACCTACTCCCATACTCACACTCAATGAATGCAATCTTGGGAAGCAGCCTAACTAGCAACTTATTTAAATATAGTTTCAGTTACCATAATCCAATCATATTAAATGCACTAAATCAGAATGAGTTGTACTCTTTAAAGGCAGGCACACCCACGGGAAAGTTGCCTCGCTCACTAATAAGCTCACTCACTAGAAAGCTTACTGTAATTCTATCACTCGCTGAATGGACTGCCTCACTCACTGCGAATCTAATGACAATCTCGCTCTTTGCTATAACACTTAGCAGCACTGACTTCAGTGCAGTTTCAATTTATAAAGAAAATAATTACTCTTGAGAATACGCCATGGTTATCCAATCTGTGGGAGGGGTCAGATTTCCAAACAATAATCAGAAGGGGAAGGGGTATCAGTTTCTTTAAAAAAAGGAAAGGCACAAAGATGGACAACCTGAACCCTTTTAGCTGTAGAGGACTACAGATCCCATCATCCCCAGCCAGCAGGTGATGAGAGCTGTAGTCCTTTACAGCTGGAGCACCTCATGTTGCCCAACTGTAATACAGGATGTTCCTCCCACAAGATGACACAATGCTGTAGTTTAACATTATTATTAACATTTCAAAGTAAAAAATACATTCAATAGTATAAAAACATAGTTCCTAATATAATGCTAGTCGATAAAGTGGAAGACCATCTCTTGCAGTGTACGGGAGTACCACAGTGTGAGAGGAACACCCCTTTCTGTCTTCACGTTTAGGGTCTCCTGTAGGCTTGTACAACCCTGGAGAAATTAAAAGAGCCCATCCCCCCCCAGCATAAGCATCTGCTGACGTCATGAAATGCTTCTCTCACCATTTCAAGATGCTCTGGGTTTTTCTTATATTACATACAGTATTGTACAAATATCTGTATGGAGCAAAGTGTCTGCAGAGCATATATTGAGAAATTGGCCAGGAACGGTCTCAGACTACTGCATCCTCTAATTCTGCAAATCAAATCAAAGAAAATGCTTGCATATACACACACACACACACACACACACACACATTACATATATAACATATATATCTATATATATTATATATAAATATATATATACACACACACACACAGACATGCACATACACATTTAACCCTTTGAGGGCCAGAGATGTAGCCAATGCAGATACGTCTCTCTGGCATTCTGAGGGTTAACCCTTTGAGTGCCAGAGGGGTACGGAATGCATTGCTTTGAAATGCATTCCATACACCTCTGGCACTCAAAGGGTTAAAAGCGTATAAAGAAATTTCACACACACAGAAAATGACACATATATTTACAAAAAAAAAAACCAGCACACATTTCTTAGCTCACACCTCTGGCACTCAAAGGGTTACATACGGGGTTAATGACATATTGGGGTTATATGTATAAAAGTCAACTGACGCGATTCCAGGGGAAAACAGCTGCGCCATGGGTAACAAATTATTCCAATATTCCCATTGATTTAAATGGGGATTTTGCCCCCACTAACTGCTAGAAAGGTCGCCAACCCTGTTTAAATCATTTTTATGTATCCCCCTACATTGCTGTTGGCTTGCCCCAGAATTGCTCTGCTTTGCACCCTAATTAAATCATTAATTTGTCCTCCGGTGTGTATTGATGAGAGTGCAGGATATTTCATCATCTCCACCCCATTTATCAGATCATTTGGTAGCATCGGTAGAAAGTAATACACTGCAGACCTAGCACCCGAAGAGTTAACATATAACAAGCCGCTCCCGCTCTATAGGGGGATACAGAAGCAACTGCACCCAATTTCTGATACAGCATCCCACTGATAAATGAATCAGACAACATAATAGCTACCAGCATGCAAATCAAATACATTAACATGTCTATGCAAAAATCTGTTCATCGCACTCTTTACACATGGCAGAGGATGGTATAGAGAGAGGACGAGCCTACCTGGTAGATGGAGGAACAAAAGGGATGTCAATGGGAGCCTCCCCTCCTTGTGCTGGGCTGCCTGTGAATACAGCAGAGGGGAGAAGCAGCAGGATTGCAGCTGTATGCGAGTGTATGTGAGTGCGTGTGTGTGCACAAGGAACAAACCCACACAGTGATATCATCAGCTGAGCCTTCACTCTGCCGCTCCTCCTTCTCCCTGATGCTGCAGGGCACTGACTAGGAATCTCACTGCACAAATCACTCACATCCTACAAAATACCAGCTGGCAGAGCAGACATCCTATACCTGCCAACATTTGGGCACTGGCATTTTGGAGAATAGAGGGTATTTAATGGTCCAGTGCTCAATACATTTGTCTAATGACTCTATCCATTATTTAGCATGTGCTGTGATATTAGTAAGTCTGTTTTGATGGTCCGGAAAAAAAAAAGCCTTGTGTGTCTGATTATGTGCATAATTTATAGGAAGGATAATGCACATTGTATCAGTCAATGACTAGCTTCATCATGAGAGCAATACTGGTTTACTTTGGTCCATCAGTGCAAATAGTGCAAAGGTGGGCAATGTGAGGCCCTCTAACTATAGCTGAACCACAACTCCCATCATCCTCCAGCAGCAGTTGGTTGTTAGAGGATAATGGGAATTGTTCTTCAGCAAGAGCTAGAGGGCTTCACGCTGCCCTTCCCTAAAACAGTGGCTGGGCTCATTATAATTTCTGACCTCAAGAGCTTGCAATCTGATTTTTGTAGGCAAGGGGACATACCTGATTGCTCAAGGTCAAACAGAGGTGACATTATTGGTATCACCTCCTGGCTCAGGGCTTTCCCTGGGGTTCAAGGAGTTAGGTTAACCCTTTGAGGTCTGTGGGGTGTGGTTGCCTATATCCTGTTTGAAGCCTCAAGTATGAACCATTTTGAGCTAACTGAATTTAAAAAAATTAGCGAAATATAAGGTGAAATATTAAAAACTAGTTGAAGAGCCCGTTACACGGGACACAGTGCCACTGCCAGCCGGTCGCGGGGCATTCATGCTCAGTAGCGACTGCCCGCGCCGCGGCTGATACAGAGCTGGACATCAGCCGCGGCGCGGGAAGTTGCTACTGCGCATGACTGCGGTGTTACACACGTTTTAGCAAATTATTATATAGGATGATGATGGGATTTGATTCCTAAATGTACATCTTTAGATCAGGGATGGGCAACAAGTAGCTTTCCAGCTCTTGTTGGACTATATCATTAGAACTAAATAATTGCAATCAATTACTTGATATATGCCTTTACGATATATTGATTTGCATGCGTGTAAGCAAACATCTCCAGCTCTACGTCATTAGAACTACTTCAATGTTCCAGATTACTGCTGTGTATATATACATTACCAAAAGACTGATTTTCATATCTCCAAGGAAACCATTTGAAAGAGATGTGGACAACATGTTGCTTCCCAGCTGTTGTTGGACTACAACTCGCATCATCCATAGCTGACCACTGGATAAAGATGCTGGGAGCTGTAGGCTGAGGAGTCAGTTTGAACAGCCCTGCCTTGGAGCCTGTCACTTGCCACTACCAATCCATTGCACTGCGTTTCACTGTACACATTGCAGCTATGATTTTGTGTATTTATAGTATTTGCATAAATGGGACATGATAATGAATGCCAGCGCACACACTATGATTTGTAACGTGAGAGAGAGAAAAGGGTTCTGTCATTGGCAATTCTCACATTAAGTAGGCATTGCGGCTGGTGGCCTTTTTCAAATAGTACCTAACTGCTGTAGGATGGAAAGAGGGGCCATAGATCACGCAAACTTAAAGGGATAGTAATACTTCATTTTATCTTTATTTTGTAAGCATTAAAAAAACATGAAGAATGATATAAGTCTTATCTCTCAAACCTTTATGGTTTGAGAGATATTCACAAGCAAAGTTTCCCCTCCCTCCCCTTTTACCTAGTGTAAGCCATCTCTTCTCAGATGTGGAATGCAGTCCATAGACCAGACAGATAACAGCAGGGGACAATCTTCTTCCTATGAGAACAATGAAAGCCCTGCCCCCCTTGACAAGTTTTTCAGGTTTTTCACTTATCTTAATTGAAGATTGTCCCTCTCTGCAGTCTACCTGGGCACCTCCCTTCTGCTCTGGCTGAGCAGTGTTACTTCAGTAAAAGGGGTGGGAGGGGGATACTTTGTCATTCAATTACTCTTGAACTACAACAGAATTGAAATAACACTCTCCAAAGTCCAAATACTATGATGATTAATTAGAGCTGTTTTTATTATGAAACATTACTATCTCTTTAATGTCCAAAGATATATGGACAATATAATACATCTGCTTTAACCCTTTGAGTGCAAGAGAGATGTGCAACACTGCTCAACTCCCCACATCCGGAGGAATCAGCCTCTGCCCCGGAGATCCGGTAAAGCTCTGTCAGAACCGGAGTCTCCGGGGCAAATCCAGAGACTTCCCAGGTATGACAATATTCCTTTAACATACGGACCTTTTTGTGCTACTATATGCAGTAATCTTGGACTACCGCATCACACAGGTTTTCTACCTTAGTATTATCCTCTCAAGCTCGATTATTATTTGACATAACATTGTTATATGCTGTTTGAGGTTTTATTTTAAATGGATCTTGTTTTTATCCTGATTTTAATGTAATGTTTTACATTGAATAATAATTACATCTATTGTAAATGACCATTTTATTTACATCTTTACAATCAATAAATTAATACACTTTGATGGTGTTTTGTGCGCTGTCTCGTCCCCACCCCTTTTTTCTCTAGAACTTATTGGATCCTGGATCAAACAGGGCACCTTGGATGCTGGGCCCTGATGCAACTACCCCATCAGCTCCTTTGTAGTTACAACCCTGCGATCCTGATTGGGTGTCTCAGAAGTGATTGTTCTACGTTGTCTTTAAATGGACTAAGATAATGCACCTGCCTTCCTGAATAGAAAAGCAATGGATGCTATTATCAGTACATTAACAGTATTATCTCCGCACAAATAATTAACTAAATGTGTCTATACAGGATAGTCTACACATGCATTAAAAATGCAAGTCTAGGATTAGATTTTATGACTAACATAAAATAACTACATTTGACAGATACTAGTTGGAAATAGATAATATTTAAAGTTATTTAACCCAATTTCATCTTCGGGTGGAATAGCCAATCTCGATTAGTTTAACATATTGACTTGCGTTGTTAGGTGTCCTTCGTGCAGCCGTCAGGTATCCCTAGCTGGTATCAGACTGACACAGAAAAAACAGCAGGAAATGCAAACAGGTGAAGTGCAAACATAAAAGTAATGACCATACCTGTGTACTCTCTAGATTTATCCTGGACACGCCAGTGTTTAAAGTTAATGTATGGGTCCTTCGGAGACAGAGGCTGATTGTCTGGCAGTGGCGAGGTTCCTGTGAAACTCTGCCCACTTATCCTTCTTCTCACCCACATCCCCTCCGGCTTGTGATTATGAAGTTCTCGGGTATGAGTGGCACCTGTATAGGAAAGTAAATTATTCTGATTAAATTGAGAGACACTTATTCTTACAGTAAAAGTAACACCTGGAAATAATGTAGACTTACTTTACCATGAGCAGAAAGTCCTAATTGCCCCTATGCCTTTGTTCAAGGGATAATACCTTCAGTGAGGCCTCGATGTTATGCCCATGGAGGCAGACATGATAGTTGCTGGCAGATTTTTTAAACTGAAGCAAGCAGAGTGCATTAGAGCACTTAAACCTGTTAGGGCCAGAGGGGCGGGTACCGCATTGCAAAGCAATGCGTTGCCAACAACTGTGGTTCTTAAAGGGTTAAGAGTACCATGATCAGTGGGTGGGGTTTGTGTCCTGTGGTCCTGCCATTAACTCTCAGGTCCGCCTCCACGGACACGACATCCAGGTCTGTTGAAGATGTCGTCACTTGAAAAATAATGTGAAATTCAAAGGAGCCATTAGGATTTTATGGGAATTACTAATTTTAAAGCCTGTGTACATGGGCCAACACTGGGGGCGCTGCAGTCATTCGTAATACCGACTGACTGCGCCACGGCTGATACAGAGCGGGGCGCTCCGAATTCAGACTGTAGTCCTCTCTGCGCACTTTCCCGGGACCAATCGGTCCAAGGAAGGTGCGCAGAGAGGACCCCGGTCTGAATTTGGAGCACCCCGCTTTGTATCAGTCACAGTTCGGGCACTCGGTACTGTGAAAGACTGCAGCGCGCGCAGCTATTTGTACTGTGCATGATGGCTTCTGACAAACATCCCTAGAGAATTATTATATAGGATAATGTCAGCTGGGAGTTACTATTAGGAAGTGGTAGTTTTTTTTTAACCCTTTCTGTGCCAGCGGGGCACGCAATGCATTGCAAAGCAACACAAAAAGCAAAATATAGAGACACATGCAAAAAGCAATGCAAAGCAATGTGTTGCGTACCCCTCTGGCATTCAGAGGGTTAATAACTTCAAATATGATTTATGACTCTAAAGGGCTGCAGTATTTTCTCTTATATAAGAACAATGTGACCTAATAATTAAGATTTGTATGGACTTGAAGGGTCAGTACCACTCGGGAAAAAAGGCATTTAGTGAGAATAATGTGTTTAATAATAATAATAATAATAATAATAATAATAAGATAACTTATTAACCCTTTGAGTCCCGGAGCGGTATGCAAGCAATGTGTTGCGTACCCCTCTGTCACTCAAAGGGTTAATATCACGTAGAAGTAAAATTACCTAATTACAATTACGTTTTACGTGGGTTAAAAGATCAGTTGAATATAGGAGCAATATGACGTCATTCATAGGGGCCATTAGGTTTTTCTGGCAATAGTAAAGTAAGTTGAGGTCTTGCTTCCCCATTAACCCCTCTGATTGCTAGATAGATCTGTGAGACAATGTCTTGGATCCATCTCTTACATTCAAAGGGTTAAAAGCCCCATTTACATCAATGGGAATTTTACGATGCAGATGATTGCACCAGAGCTGTTTTCTACATAAGGACCTAAGTGTTAATTTAAAGTGAAAGGATGGTCTGGAGAACAAGTGTCACTTCCCCTTCCCCCAACCTTAAAGGGATTCGTTGGCCTCTGCTGGCCTGTAATTCCCCCCAGCAGAGTGGTCCTATCCAACAACAGGGCTATTGTATTTTGCATTTGGCAGAGACCCTTTCCCTCCCTGTCATTCTGGGAAATGGAAACTGACACTAAGAACATCGCGCTGACAAATCAATATCCGAGGAGACTATCACTATTGATTAACTATCATACTCTTGCGTCTGTTTACGGCTCATAATAAAGGTGACCACATATATCTTTAAATACGAAACACAAAAATGACACACCAGAGGGTTGTACAGATCCTGCACAATGAAGTTTTCATAAGTGTCTTGATTTAAAGGGATGTAAAATCTCACAGACTGAGGGAGACAGTCCAGCAAGTTCCTGCACAGAAGCACCAATGATGTCCTCTAATGGGAGGAATTTATTTGCATATTGATATAACTTAAATCGCGAGAGATTCAGAAAAGATGCAGTACATTCCCCCTGAAGAGTAGTAGTTGCGCTGAATATTCTATGAGCATTGGTGGTTTTACAGAAAACACAGCCAGGGAATCCTATACCGATTGGGACAGGAATGCAGAAAATGTTGTTATAACAATAGTAATTGAATTGAGTTGGGGCTTGTCACAAATTGTATTAGGGGGGTCTATCTATCAAACTGGAAATGGCTGAAAGCACAAGAAATACTCTGATTTCCCTGTGTATTCAGCCAGTCTCTAATTCATTAACTCTGAAAGCCAGAGAGAGGTAATGCAATAATAGAATTTTATTATTTTTCTCTTATTCTTAAATATTAACCCCTTAAGAACTAGAGGGATGGGCAGAGCATACCTCCCAAGTATCCATCTTTAGGAGGGACAGTCCCTCTTTGAGACCCCTATCCCTCTTTCCCACCCTGGTGTCCCCGTGTTTAGGAGATCAGACTGTGTGGTGTGTATATAAGTGTATCACCCTGGTGTCCCTGTGTTTAGGAGATCAGAGTGTGTGGTGTGTATATAAATGTATCACTCTGGTGTCCCTGTGTTTAGGAGATCAGACTGTGTGGTGTGTATAGAAGTGTATCACCCTGGTGTCCCTGTGTTTAGGAGATCAGACTGTGTGGTGTGTATAGAAGTGTATCACCCTGGTGTCCCTGTGTTTAGGAGATCAGACTGTGTGGTGTGTATATAAGTGTATCACCCTGGTGTCCCTGTGTTTAGGAGATCAGACTGTGTGGTGTGTATAGAAGTGTATCACCCTGGTGTCCCTGTGTTTAGGAGATCAGACTGTGTGTGTGTATAGAAGTGTATCACCCTGGTGTCCCTGTGTTTAGGAGATCAGACTGTGTGTGTGTGTGTGTATATAAGTGTATCACCCTGGTGTTCCTGTGTTTAGGAGATCAGACTGTGTGGTGTGTATAGAAGTGTATCACCCTGGTGTCCCTGTGTTTAGGAGATCAGACTGTGTGGTGTGTATATAAGTGTATCACCCTGGTGTCCCTGTGTTTAGGAGATCAGACTGTGTGGTGTGTATAGAAGTGTATCACCCTGGTGTCCCTGTGTTTAGGAGATCAGACTGTGTGGTGTGTATATAAGTGTATCACCCTGGTGTCCCTGTGTTTAGGAGATCAGACTGGGTGGTGTGTATAGAAGTGTATCACCCTGGTGTCCCTGTGTTTAGGAGATCAGACTGTGATGTGTATATAAGTGTATCACCCTGGTGTCCCTGTGTTTAGGAGATCAGACTGTGTGGTGTGTATATAAGTGTATCACCCTGGTGTCCCTGTGTTTAGGAGATCAGACTGTGTGGTGTGTATAGAAGTGTATCACCCTGGTGTCCCTGTGTTTAGGAGATCAGACTGTGATGTGTATATAAGTGTATCACCCTGGTGTCCCTGTGTTTAGGAGATCAGACTGTGTGGTGTGTATATAGACGTGTATCACCCTGGTGTCCCTGTGTTTAGGAGATCAGACTGTGTGGTGTGTATATAAGTGTATCACCCTGATGTCCCTTTGTTTAGGAGATCAGACTGTGTGGTGTGTATATAAGTGTATCACCCTGGTGTCCTGTGTTTAGGAGATCAGACTGTGAGGTGTGCATATAAGTGTATCACCCTGGTGTCCCTGTGTTTAGAAGATCAGACTGTGTGCTGTATATATAATTGTATCACATTACTCCATAGCAATTAAACTCACATTAATGTTTGTGTAAACTTCAGTATATGTGTTAATTAATTAACCAGTATAAAAGACCGTGTACACGGGCCTCCCTTCGCCTGTGTTCCTGCGTTAGTGTAGTCTCTACTGCGCATGATTGCATCAGACAAACATACATCTGGCCTTTTAAATTATAGGATATGTGTAAATAAAATAATTTGGTCTTGCTCAAAATCATTTATCAGTCACACAAAGAAGTGTCAATAGGTTATGAAGTAACCTGAAAGTTCTCAGTAATGCCCTAGCCACACCCCAGCAGCACCCCCTAAAACACAACTGTCCCTCTTTGCCCATTTGAAATGTTGGGAAGTAAGGAGTTAAATAAGAATCCATGATATTTTTACACCTATTTTATGCACAACTAAATTTGCCTTGTGAAGCGAACACAATAAGCCTAAAATTGAGGTCACACAAGCTTGGAATTGTTGATGATGCAGTTGCACAGCAGATATGGATATTTAATAATTTAACGTTAGCCACATGCTTGTCACAGATGAAATTAGACTATATGGTATGGAATTAAAAATTTGTAATTAATGATATATGATAATTATGTATAAAGTGGAATGATTCTGGAGCAAGATATAGGCACCATAGGTGAAGTGACCCTTTGATTGTCAGAGGCATGTGTAAAGGTTTTGGCACAGAAATGGTTAAATGTCATTCTGCAGGACTTTGCAGGGATCAGTGTAACCTTGCATTGTGCGTTTTTCATCAGAGTCCTGAATTTAAAGAGATATTTTGTTACCTTAACTGTGGGGGTATAAGTAAATATTGCCATTAAGTTAAATGGGGATTTTACACCCTTGAGTGGCAGGAGAAGCACCCAAGATATTGCAGAGCAATGCATTGTAGATCTCTTTAGCACTGAAGAGGTTAAAAGCCCCATTTAAATAATTTATTATTTGTTCCTGTGGTGCAGCTATTTTGCTCCAAAACCGCACCACTTTTAACCCCTTAAGGAGCGAGAGGTATGGGGGTGGGAGGCCCTAGACGACCATGGCACTTTTTTCTTCTTCCTAAAGCATTTTGGAATGGCAGAGCGGCGTGCTAGGATCGTCACAGGCCCTTAACGTCCGGACCTGAGTGATGGTATTGGCACATCACCAGACATTAAGGGGTTAATGCAAAGGGGAGAAATTATTGAGCAAAACAACTGCATCTGAAGAACAGCATCATTTATCATGACATGATTATAGATGCACTAAGAGTGGTGCAATTCTGGAAGAAATCAACTGCACCATAGGGGATAATAAACACCCTTACTGATTTCGTTGGGGCTTTTAACCCCTTGAATACCTAGAAACTCTCCAGATCTGCACCAGAGACTTCTTATACTTAACTACTAGGTCTCTGTGGACAGAGGTGGAGTCTCGGGGCTCAGTGAGGTCTCTTGTAACTCCGCCCACTTCACTGCCAGTTCTGGTCACTGTCCTCCCTCTCTCCGCCCATTTTAAGGGCAAACCCCAGTCTTAAGCAATGCCATAGAGACCTCACTAGCATTCATAGGGTTAAAAACTGCATTTAAATGAATGAGAATTTGGGGATTTTTTTTGTCTTATTCCCTATGCTGCAACTGGTTTGCTCCAGAATTGCACACATTTTTCTTACTACATCATCCCCAGCGAGACTTATGTACTAAGAAGAACTGGAGCAATTCAAGACCAAACCAACTGCACAACAGGGAGAAACATTTTAAATAATACCTCAAATTTCCATTGGGCTTTTAACTCCTTGAATGCTAGAATTGCCTCCAGTTTTTAACCTTCTGTAGCTTTCAAACTGTTAACCCTTTGAGTGCCAGAGAGGTACAGAAAGGGTTAAAAGCACTGTTTAATTGAAATAATGGGAATCTGAAGAATTTCCATTGGTTCCGTAAGATGCCCTTGGTTTATTCCACGCTGCGCCTGCTGTTCCCAGTACCTCGGCCTGGATGTCGGGTCATCACAAGCGGAGCACTCACAGAAAGCTTTTCTCTTCTGCAAGCACACAGCAAATTAGGGAGACAATAACGGATTGTTACGGGGGGAGGAAGTAGCTGGAAGTGAAATATGATTGATGTCCCCATTCAGTATATTAACCTCCTTGGACCTGATCAGGCTATGCGGGGCATTGAATGAGAGCCCGGCTCTTACGGAGATTTAAATGTTTTATTTATTTTTAACTTTGATCTGGAAGAAGTGCATTTAACCCTGTGAGTGCCAGAGAGGTATCCAAAAGCATGTGATGGATACCAACTAATTAACACTAACGTCATACCCCCCCACATACCTTAAAGGGATAGTAATACTTTGTTTTAACTTTATTTTATTTTATTCTTCCTATGAGAACAATGAAAGCCCTGCCCCCCTTTCACCTAGTGTAAGCCATCTCTTCTCAGATGTGGAATGCAGTCCATAGACCAGACAGATAACAGCAGGGGACAATATTCTTCCTATGAGAACAATGAAAGCCCTGCCCCCCTTGACAAGCTCTTCAGGTTTTTCCCTTATCTTAATTGAAGATTGTCCCTCTCTGCAGTCTACCTGGGCACCTCCCTTCTGCTCTGGCTGAACAGTGTTACATCAGTAAAAGGGACGGGAGGGGGATACTTTGTCATTGAATTACTCTTGAACTACATCTCTGACAGAATTGAAATAACACTCTCCAAAGTCCAAATACTATGATGATTAATTAGAGCTGTTTTTATTATGAAACATTACTATCCCTTTAATCCGGCCAGAAAGAAAAAAAAAAAAATATGTAATGGTCACTGCTAAGTAATTCTGCATGGATAGTTCCTCCAAAACAACTTTTTAATTAATATATATATATATATATATATATATATATATATATATATATATATATATTACATCCATGGAGGCAGACATGATTCATTATTAGAGGTCTACAGAACCCCAGTCTCCTCCCACTGAAAGCTTCCTAAGTAGGAGAGGATTCTGGGTTAATGCCAAGGAAAGAATCCGGTTTGCCTGCGAGGACATGCTGTTCAGTACTAACTAAAGATGAATTCTAGGGAACCATTCCATGCAGAACTGGTTAATAACTGTACCCAGGAACTCTACAGATCTGTCCCGGAGACTTCAGTTTTCAAATCGAATTACCAGGTCTTCAGGGACAGAAGTTCACAAACAAGTAAAAAGAACAAGGGTGCTCCCTAGTGCAATATATCTTGCCAATTGAAGACCTCCACTAATACACCACTGTACCCACAATATTCACAGCCACTAATAGTGGTCAGCAAAGGTAAATGGGGGAATCAGACTGCCCTCACTCAGTCATACAAATTGATGGTAGAATGCTGCATCTTCTAAAGATACCCAAAATGCTTCCAGGGGTCCTTAAAATACAGAGAAACAAACACACAGGAAGAGCGCAAAACCACAAACACAAAACACTATTGCTGTCTTGTATCTTAGTGCAATATCATCGATACTCACAACCAATGTGCAGGGTAGCTGATAGTAAAAACAACCAGCTAAATCAAAAGGGGTATTCTCTTGACTGCCTCGGTTCAGTCTCTTCTCTCAGGAACAAATACAAACACACCAGTTCCTCCGGTAATGTTTAATAAAAAACATATAACCAAAAATATTAGAAGATCAGACTGTGTGGTGTGTATATAAGTGTATCACATTGCTCTACAGCAATAGAACGTTATTATTTGTTTAAACATCAGTATATGTGCTTATAAATTAGCCTGTGTTAATAAAATATATTGGTATTGCTATAAATAATTTATTAGGTTACACAATGATATATCAGTAGGTCATGAAATAGCCTAAAAATTCATGTGAATGCCCTGCCCACCAAGCATGCACCCAGAAACACCTCCTAAAACACAAGCGTCCCCCTTTGGCCATTTGAAATGTTGGGAGTTATGTATCTCTGTGTTTAAAAATCTTACCCATAGATATAAAAAGAAAAAACTTGGCTGCTCTTGCAGTCAGGGAACATGTTGCGTGTCTCTTCTGAAGAGGAAAGTATAATATTTACCTGGGACACTGTTTATATACAATGAGTAGTTTACATTTTCAACATTTCTTTCTTCCAGCTATTTGAAGCATTGACTTGCTGATCCTTATGTAACCTTCGGAGTGCCCGAGGATTACCCAAAGCATTGCAAAGCAAACCAACAGACTAGGAGGCTTATGTTCTAAGACAGGATGACTAGACCTCACTTTTAATTGGGGACCCATGTGAAAAATGCAACCTGTAGTGCTGCTTTGAAGCCAAGGCATGGATTGTGAAGTAGGGAAAACTGGTTAAATTCCTGTGTTACCTCCTTGTGAACCTAGACAGTTCAGTGTGAGGTGAATGTTCCACGGTGACTATGTTCTAAATAAATATCTGCAATCAGTTTTCTTATCCTGATGTCTGCCTAATGTCAAGGTACTATACTAATTCCTCCAAGGCGAAGACTATGGGACAGGCTGGGGGCAATTCAGGGCAATGTTTTCCACTATGAATTGTTTACAGCTATGCAATAAAAAGGCCTTAAGGAGATGGCGTGAGTGTATATCATTTCCATAAGTATGATATGGGGTTGGTGTAGGGTTGTCCCAATAAGCAGAGAAGGCAGTTTCCTAAAGCTCCCCATTTTGAGGGGGCGGTGACTCAGATGAGTTGGCCACACCCACTTCCTGATTTGTGGGTGTGTCCAGAGGAATCTCAATGTGCCAGTTTATATATCTCTTACAGGCTATTATTTAACCATTGGCTGCTAGAGATATAGCCAGTGAATTGCTGAGACATGCATGGGAGATCATTCTAGCAATCTTGGGGATAAAGCTTTTTTCGTTCTTGCTTCTTACAGGCCAAGAATATTTACTGTGTCGAGAAATCATAGATGGGACTTGGAGTGGGGTCATGTGAGGGGTGGGGTTGTAGCCACAGGAGGAGCTATGGGCACCTAGAGTGCCTTGCCTAGGGACACCTGGAATGTAGATCCAGCCCTGTTATAATAATGGTGCAGATTGTTGCTGGTATGTACTACATTGATCACACAGTGTAGTACATAAACTGCTGCAGCCATTGGTGTTACAGACAAACACCAGAGGACTGTACTGATGAACTCATACATTTCACTCCCTTAATCTCCCTGTGCCTCAGGTACACAACATTTAGATTTTAAGATATTGGGGGCAGGGAGTGACTGTCCTTCCTTGGACCAAAGTGTAACTAATGGCAGTGACATGTTTATGGGTCAGTTCTTCCTTTTCCCATAGTGTACTAATGACTGTGACATGTTATGGCTAATTCCTTCCTAGGACCATAGTATAACAATGACACTGACTTGTTTATGGGTCAGTCCTTCCTATATGACCAGAGTGTACTAATGACAGTGACACGTTTAGGATATGTCTTTCCTAAGACCAAAGTGTACTAATGAGAGATGTGTGAAGATATATCCTTCATAAAATCATAGTATATTAATGATAGTGATATTTTATGGGACAGTCCTTTATAGAAACAACATGCACACATGTAAGAGAATGTTTATGTATTACTTAAAGGGATAGTAATACTTTGTTTTATCTTTATTTTATTTTGTAGGCATTAAAAATACATGAACAATATAAGTCTTATCTCTCAAACCTTTATGGGTTGAGAGATATTCACAAGCAAAGTTTCCCCTCCCGCCCCTTTTACCTAGTGTAAGCCATCTCTTCTCAGATGTGGAATCCAGTCCATAGACCAGACAGATAACAGAAGGGGACAATCTTCTTCCTATGAGAACAATGAAAGCCCTCCCACCCCTTTTACCTAGTGTAAGCCATCTCTTCTCAGATGTGGAATCCAGTCCATAGACCAGACAGATAACAGCAGGGGACAATCTTCTTCCTATGAGAACAATGAAAGCCCTGCCCCCCCTGACAAGTTTTTCAGGTTTTTCACTTATATTAATTGAAGATTGTCGCTCTCTGCAGTCTACCTGGGCACCTCCCTTCTGATCTGGCTGAACAGTGTTACATCAGTAAAAGGGGCGGGAGGGGATACTTTGTCATTGAATTACTCTTCAACTCTGACAGAATTGAAACAACACTCTCCAAAGCCCAAATACTATGATGATTAATTAGAGCTGCTTTTATTATGAAACATTACTATCCCTTTAAGATAAAACTAACCAATATCAGTTAAATATCAGTTTGTGTATTTACATGTTGGCAAATTAAAAATGATCTAATATTGTAACCTTGCATGCTCTGTGCAAGCTCTCAGAGAATTAATAAATGCTGGACAAATGCACAGTGGTAGATAAGTGCGGAGCTGACACAGCTTGCCAAGGAAAGGTCATATGATGCACAAGTGCAGCTTCCAAAGAAAAGCAGCTGCTCTACAGTATGGGCGTACTTAGACTTTCATGATATTATTTTAAACAACAACAACAAAAAAAAAACTTTAAAAACAAACAATTTTAACCTAAGGAAGGACCGGATTAACCCCTTAAGGACCGGTGACTGCCTTGGCATGTCAACATTGTATGTGCCTTAAGGACTGGGGACGGTCCTGGCAAGTCATGGGTTTTGTGATCACAGCGGGAGCGGTGTGATCACTAGGGGGAGTCTAACACCGAATGCTCCAAGACTGGAGCGGTCAGTTTCAGACTCTCTTCTGGCGAGCCAGTACAGGTGATCAGTCATGTGTGCCTGCTCTCAAATGACATCTATGCAGTCCTTAAGAGTGGCCCTACCCCAGGACCACCGGACGTTAAGGGGTTAAGCTCCTCTCTTATCCATCCTAACCATGCCCAAAACAGAATTAGGAAATGAAAAGACGGGGATCAGAGGGGCCCACTAGTATACCTTGTCCCTGGCCCTGTGGTTTATGATGGCGGCCCTGCTTTCACTTGGGCAATTATCTACTAGCATGAACACGCCAGTCTAGCAAGCTGCTTCTTTACGGCTTTCACACAGGAACGCAGTAAATACACAGCAAGTATGATGAGAATGGCAGCTTATGGAGGCCGCCCAAAGACCTTACACAAAAGCATTACTGGAAGTTACTGTGATCATTGCATCCTCCAATGAGTGGCAATGATCACTTGAGCACCTGTCAATAATGTCTGGTTGGTGTCCAGTTGGGCCGGCCCTCAGACAAGCCCTATTCAGAATCACTGGTGGAATGCAGAGGAGAGGTGAGTTTACAAGACGAGCAACAGAAGTTTATTTAAAGTGGATCTATCACGTATAGATATCTAATGCTCATTAGATAAAGCATTTGGCGAAAAAGTTTAATATGTTAGTCATTTTTGAAAAAAAAAAAAACATTATCTGAGCAAAAATTCAAGTTTAAAACGTGCCCAGCAGCCTACTTGCTGCTTGCAGCACTGCCTCTGCTCCCGTCCCACTACGGTAGAGCGCTGTAAGTAAAAAGTATGTGACGTACCATGACAGTCATCGGTCCTTGAGTAGTTCAAGGGCCGTGACGGTCCTGGTACGTCAAGGGTCCTTAAGGGGTTAAAGTTTACTAACCTTTACAACAAAAATAATAAAAAAACAAACATATTGCTTTGGGGACTCTAGCATTGAATACATTAAACATTAGACCTCAGGGTAAGGCAACAGGCCAGATTTCCACTGTATCCCTGCTTAATTACAGGGGAGTGATCAGTGGTTCTGTTTTTGTGATTGAACTGCAGTTGTATAATTAGCGATATTCTGAAAACCAGACCTGCTGGTGTGCCCAAGAGTACAGGAACCGAGACTCATAGGATTAAATGGATAATATAAAGCACAGCTGCTCACATTACATTTCCACCATTGCCCACTGAGTCTCTTTCTATCCGTTGCTCTTCGTTCCTTCTGTGCATCTTCAGCAGGGCTGCAAAGATCTGCTAATCCCCTGGAGCAGAAGATGGGGGGAGACAGCGAGAGACGGCAAGTGTCAGCCCTGTAACTGTGATATTTAAGAAGTGGCTGCTGCTTTTAGTAGCGTTTGTGCGCTTCCTGAGCTCAGACGCCTGTGTAATGGAATCCTTGGCCTGCAGCTGCAATGTGGAATGGATCATTTCTTCATGGAAGATGCAGAGAGAGAAGCTGACAAGCTCACTGGCTGCAGGGAGAGAGATGCTGAAATGTGTGTGTGCATGAGAGAGGGGGAAGCTGCATAGACAGGTGCTGGAAAAGCCTACAGAAAAACATGTTTTGTATATATTTATGTATTGTAATAGCAGAATATAAACATTCCTAAATGCAAACAGATTTATACAAGCTAAATAATAAATATACACACATATGCCAGAAAACCTCACCATATGAAACCATTTACCAAGTTTTCCAGGGGAAGGTGACAAAACACACGTGTTACGTTACAGGTAGTTTTATTATGTCACCAATTTGCTAGTGATGCTGGAAAATCAAGTAAGATAACAGACGAACAAGAATACATTAACATAATCTACATAGAACATGGGAGTGTTGACTGTCATACGCATCAGACATTCTCCGAAGGAGGCTCTCCACACTCATTCCTCATTCTCCTAGAAAGAGCCTCTGAAGCAGCCTACCTAACTTTTATATAGACCCTCTAAAGCAGCACTTCATCCCCCCACAGAGTAGACTCTCAGAAGTATCCTCTCAACCTGCTAGAAAGATCTTCTGAAGCAGTCCCTCATCCTCCAGAAAGACATTCTGAAGCAGTCCCTTAGCATCCTGGAGAGATCTTTGGAAACAGTACATGGAGTGTTGACGGTCATACACATAAACCGTTCTCCCAAGGAGACTCTTTACACATATTCCTCATTCCTTAGAAGGACCATCTGAAGCAGCTTCCCAATCTTCTATTTAGACCCTCTAAAGCAGCACTTAATCCTCATTCAGAGAACCATCGAAGGATCCCTTCATCCTCCTACAAAGTCCCTCAGAAGTATCCACTCAACCTGCTAGAAACACCTTCTGAAACAGTCTCTCATCCTCTCAAAAAGATCTTCTGAAGCAGTCACTCATTTTCTTAGAGATACTCTCTGAAGCAGAGTCTCATCCTGTAGAAAGACTCTCTGAAGCGATTATTCATCCTCGAAAAGAGACCCTCTGACGTAGGCAGTCATCTAAGAGAGACTTTGTGAAGCAGGCCCTTATCCTCCTAAAGAGATCTTCTGAAACAGACCTTATCCTCCTTCAGAGATCTTCTGAAGCTGTCCCTCATCATCCTTGAGAAATATTCTGAAGTTGCCCCAATTTCCTCAGAAAGAACCTTAGGAAGCATTCACTCATAATCATAGAGACCCTCTGAACTAGCCCATTATAATAGAGAGATTCTGAAACAGTCTCTCATCCTCCTAGAGAGACCCTCTGAAACAGACCCACATCCTCTTAGAAAGACTATGTGCAGTATCCACTCCTTCTGCTTCCTGAGGGAGCCCCCTACAGCAGCTGCTCTTCCTTCTACCAAGCAGACATGGGCAACCAGAGCCAATTCAGTGAAGCATTGGTCAATTTGCCCTTAATGATATAGCAGCCCTTTATCTTCTAGTAGGAACCTTCCACAAGAGAAATTCACTGGCTCCAGATCAAGGAATATCAACATTGCAAGCTTTGAGGATCTCTACAATATGCACAGGTGGCCCAGTCAGTAGACAAATCATTCTGACAGATTTAGCTATGATAATGACACTCTTCTCATGTGAGGAACTCATAAAAACCTGCATTACCGGTAGGCCTTAAGGACAGCAGTCGATACCTCTGCTCTACAGAACCACGCCTTCCACTAAGTAGGATTGCCTGACGCATAGCATCACTTCCTGACATGTATCCCCAAAGGAATTAAAGCGGAACTTTCACATAGTATTAAATCGCCCTTCAGTAATTAAACATATGACGACTAGCTTCATAATACGTCTATTACCTCTCAGAAGTACCCGATTCTAAAGAAATCCTTAATCTCCGGAGACTGATGGCCAGGTTAATGCCATCTGCGTGCCTGCACCGTCAGTCACTTTCGCTTACCTTATGGATCACTGAAATGTTTCTGAAGGAAGACCGGGACTGACAGCATGGGCGTCTCTAAGACAAGATGTCTGCGCTGATGCTTGGGTTCCGGTCTCCGAAGAGTAAGGATTACTTTAGGATCTGGCACATAGAGAGGTAATACATGTATTATGAAGCTAGTCACCATATGTTTAATTATTGAAGGGCGACTTTATCTTATGTGAAAGTTCCACTTTAAATTTGCTCATCTAGTATCCTCTGTTCCTAGGTAGTGGAACAATATCTGCCTGGAGCAGTCTGATTTGACAGATTGTGGGCAATACTGGACGTTTTTCTTCCTGTTCTGATTTTTGCAAACAAATCACTTCCATTTTACATATCTACTTCCTTTCCATAAAAACAAGTCAAGGACTATTGCACATATACAATGTGCATATTATGTAGCCGAGCCAATTCATTTATATATATACTAGTTGAACAGCCCGTTACACGGGCCACAGTGCCTCAGGCAGCCGGTCGCGGGGCAGTCACACAGTGGAGACTGCCCGCGCCTCGGCTGATACAGAGCCTCTGGCAGCTGGTCGCGGGGCAGTCACACGCGGTGGAGACTGCCCGCGCCTCGGTTGATACAGAGCTGGACGCTCCTTCGGAGCGCCCAGCTTTGTATCAGCCACGGCGCGAGCAGTCTCCACTGCGTGTGACTGCCGCACGCGCAGCAGTATCTACTGCGCATGTTGGGCGTTACACACAACTTGGCGAATTATTATATAGGATATATATATATATATATATATATATATATATATATATATACACACACACACACACACACACACACACACACACACACACACACACTTACTTTGTATAAATGCAAGAGGAATGACACTATTGCATATACAGTGATTTTTATCTCTCAATGAACTGGAATGAGAACAGGCAGTTCAAAAGTCACCTTTCCAAATCAATTGTGGCCTACAACTTGAAAGGATTTGTGTGATGATCCCTTATAATTAATGTATTCCATCCCTGATAGGTTCTAGCAGCCTAAGAAGTTGCAGAAAGGTGATTTTCTGTACAAAGTATTATAGAGTTAAATGAGGCTTTTTACTGCTTGAATTCTGGAGAGATCACCAATACATTACAAAGCAAAGCACTGGAAACCTCTCTAGCAAAGGGATTAAAGGGATAGTAATGTTTCATAATAAAAGCAGCTCTAATTAATCATCATAGTATTTGGACTTTGGAGAGTGTTATATCAGTTCTGTCAGAGTTGTAGTACAAGAGTAATTCAATGACAAAGTGTCCCCCTCCCGACCCTTTTACTGATGTAACACTGTTCAGCCAGATCAGAAGGGAGGTGCCCAGGTAGATTGCAGAGAGGGACAATCTTCAATTAAGATAAGGGGAAAAACCTGAAAAACTTGTCAAGGGGGGCAGGGCTTTCATTGTTCTCATAGGAAGAAGATTGTCCCCTTCTGTTATCTGTCTGGTCTTTGGACTGCATTCCACATCTGAGAAGAGATGGCTTACACTAGGTAAAAGGGGCGGGAGGGGGAACTTTGCTTGTGAATATCTCTCAAACCATAAAGGTGTGAGAGATAAGACTTATATCGTTCTTCATGTTTTTTTAATGCCTACAAAATAAAATAAAGATAAAACGAAGTATTACTATTCCTTTAAAATTGGAACTGTCACCTGTCCACATAATCTGTTCAATGGTAGAATCCATTTGCCAGGATTTGGTTGACTGTCAGCTGATTAGTTTATGGAAATGAACTAGTACTGTCCGGCTGGTTGGAGGTAGAGAAGTGCAGAGTATTACTTTATATCTGGAATGCCAGCCAACATTGTCTCATTTACATAAACTGTCAATTAAATTGAGCAAAATATCTTATAAGCTATAACTTCAAATAAAAAAATGGATAGATCATAAATATAGATAATTTTGGAAGTGATTAATTCAACTACCTGTTTCAAAGCGACAGTACTTTAAATGGATAGTAATACTTCATTTTATCTTTATTTTATTTTGTAGGCATTAAAAAAACACAAAGAACGATATACGTTGTCTCTCTCATACCTTTATGGTTTAAGAGATATTCACAAGCAAAGTTTCCCCTCCCGCCCCTTTTACATAGTGTAAGCCATCTCTTCTCAGATGTGGAATCCAGTCCATAGACCATACAGATAACAGAAGGGGACAATCTTCTTCCTATGAGAACAATGAAAGCCCTGGCCCCCTTGTCAAGTTTTTCAGGTTTTTCCCTTATTTTAATTGAAGATTGTCCCTCTCTGCAGTCTACCTGGGCACCTCCCTTCTGATCTGGCTGAGCAGTGTTACATCAGTAAAAGGGGTGGGAGGGGGATACTTTATCATTGAATTACTCTTGTACTACAACTCTGACAGAATTGCTATAACAGTCTCCAAAGTCCAAATACTATGATGATTAATTGGAGCTGCTTTTATCATGAAACATTACTATCCCTTTAAATTATTGGGGATATTTATTTGTTCCTTTTTATGAAATGTTATGCACCAAAAATGTCCGATTTTATCTTGCATCACATGGTGCTAGGCACATCTTTATTACTTATTTTTCTGATCCCAAAATGAGAATCGGATTATAGATTTCAAATGAAGATATAAAGGCTGATACACAGATTAACCCTTTGAGTGCCAGAGGGGCGCGCAACACATTGCAAAAATTCTCAATGATCTCAACACAAAGCATTGTGTTTGGATACCTTTCTGGCATTCAAGGGGTTAAAAGTCAGATTTAAGCTATGTATAATGGTTATTGGTTCCCTAGAGTGAAGATGGTTTGGGCCCAGAATTTTTCCACTTTTCTCTTTCATCATATAGCCCTGGATATCTTTATTACTTATCTGTTGTATCCCAAAGAGGGAGTCACATTACAGTTTGCTAATGGAGACAGAATAGCATGCGTTTATGTTCCTTTGTCTGTTCGGCTGCCTCCGCCCCTTTAATCTCAGTAGAACTTGCTGATTTGCCATTCTTCCTCATCGTATCCAACGATAACCTCATCCACACAGCCGACCCATGAGCCCTCCAGCACCTTTTCATTGCCTTTCACTAGATCAGAAAGGGAGGGATTTGAGGATTTCTCAATAATTAAGAGTTTTTATTTGTAGCTCGGAAACGTTTAGCATTATGTAACCCTTTGAGTGCCAGAGAATTAACCAAAGGATTGGATTGAATTGTGTTGGATACCTCTCTGGTATGCAAAAGGTTAACGTTATGGAGGACCAGGGAGACTGCCATCTCATTGCTTCATTGTGGGACCGTGTGTTCACAATAAAAGTGGAGAAATGGTGGAGCAAGGCAACTGCACCATAGGAGAGGAATTAAAAAAATACCCATTGACTTAAATGGGTCTTTTAACTCCTTGAAGGCTAAAGAGGTCTCAATTGCATTGGTTGGCAGGAGACTTCTGCTTTTCTTTTGAACATAAGGGCCTGAAATGGGGGGTGATGTAGTAAGCAGCGTAAATTCCACTGGTGCAGAGGGTACACTTGTGATGGAGCCCAGCATCCAAGAAGGTCCCATCTTAAGCCCACGACATGACAATCAAGCCAGTTTGTTGCGGGCGAGATTGTCAAATCGCCCTTTTCATTCCGGCGACATGTTTAACGCTGTGATTTGTTAGTCGCTGAATAGCGGGTGACATTTGAAAAGGATACCAATCCAGTCAGTCCTCAATGAACATCTAAGATGCTACAGTCCTGACATATCACTTCTTACACACTCACAGGACTAGACAGGACTTCTGCTGCTGACTTTCTGGCAGACATTTCTCAGATTTGGACATTAAATAAGAAGTACATTGGTGTAAATCATATATATCAAAGTACATAAATAACACGTGTTCTTGTACCATCAAAACAGCATAGCTGAGCACTGAGCTTCCTGGATTTTGCCAAGGGATTAATTATAAAGTATAAATGTCAATATCAAATGTGGAACTCAACAACACTGTATACTCGTGTATGTGTTCCACCGCTGTGACGCACACAGCCGCACTTACGGTTTGAAGCCGGTATCTGTTATTGCACACGTCGCTTCTCTGTTTGGTGCCAGCTGAGACATCTGTTGGTCTGCCAGGTGCGTCTGAACCAGGGCAAAAACAAGCGCCGGTCATGACCATGTAGACCAGCGGTTCTCAACCTTTCTAGTTCCGCGACCCTTTGATAAAATTTCCCAAGTTGTGGCGACCCCTAACAGTAAAATTATTTTCGTTGCTCCTTCATCGCTGTAATTTTTCTACTGTTATGAATCGAAATATAAATATCTGATGGTTTTAGGCGACCCCTGGCAAATCGTCATTCGACCCCCAAAGGGGTCCCGACCCACAGGTTGAGAACCACTGATGTAGACAGAGGAACAAGGACTCATGCGACCTCGAAAGGAGAAGAGGTATCAGATCCTGACACATAGTAGGGATGCTAGCTGTGGTTTAGGCAGGTTTCATAGAAAGAAAATAAAAAATAGACTTCATGTTAGGTGAAAGAGACTCCTGCCTCCGTCCTCCAGCTTGGTAGTACCAAAATAACTGCAGGTGGGGAGGAGAAGTGCACATTTATAATTTTGATCGGTCCTACCAGCTGGGAGACGGAGCTAATAGCCACAGTCTATGCCATGGATTGGACACAGGGGAAATATAAAGTTTGTCCTATTGATGTTCTGTACTGTTCAGTTATACAGTAGATTATTAGTGTGATTTCCTTCTAGGGGCACAGCATTTCCAGATGCGCCTGGTCTTTATGGGATAAAGTTGGAGAAGACAAATTAGCTTGGGGAAGACAAGAGAAAAATGTACTACAATACTAAACAGCTTAAAAGAAAACTAGCACCACCTAAAACCTTACAAAGGCCTGAAAATCCAAATGCCCCCTATGATTTTTGCATCTGTTGCTTAGATCAAGAGATAACATATTCAATCAGTCCAGGATGTTGCGTCCGCAAACGTGGTCATGTCAGTTGCTGGCAGAGTGTTACAGAGTTACATAGTACAGAAACACGTAAGGTGTATTTTATGCTCTTTTTAGTACACTAAGTGTACAAATAATTTTAATAAACATCTGGTTCATATACAAGGATCATCTGCCTGATTACTGTTTGGACCTGGTATCGAGAGTTGGAAGGCTGGGTGCAATAAAGGTTTATTCTATTGTGCCAATACACTCAGAGGCTGGAGTAGCTTCTGGTTCTAGTGACTACCCATCCCGAGGGGTTAGCAGCTTATTTATATAAGGAGCCGTTCTTCTCTTGTAAAAGGGATTACCCTAAGATGCGCATTTGCACTGGGTCTTTCTTTTCTCTTACATTACTGTTGCGGTCTTCTTAGGCTAATTAGTCAGTAATGCTTTGTAACAATCTTACCAATAAGACTACTGTTGTGTTGTTCTATTTTTCACAATATAAACACATATGTTTAGGTATTTCCTAAATACATGTAAAATTACTAGTAGATTCTTGTCTCTTATCACAACAGGGGCATATCAGCTACGAGAATTATATACTTGGGTAGACAGAAGTTCTTTGTACATCAGTTATTTATATTCACTAGGTATTTATTGTTGGAGATCTATTGGATACGGCAATTACAGGACTCCCAGACCAGTTAAGGGGTATATGAGGGCACTTAACCATCAGCATTTGTTTTTATATTTTTTCTTTAGTCGTTCTATGGACTGACCAGAGATGTTTTAACATTCTCAGCCTTACTTATAAAGGCCTGTCACTATAAATATACTTTTTAATAATTGTGAATAAAAGTAAAGTATTATTAAGACTGTCACACTACACATTTGCTTTGCTGAACTGGTCTTGTTTTTGAATGGTGGAACATGCATATTATGGTATGCACTGACTGAATGGTCATAATTAGATACATTTTAATGTAATTTCCACCTGTCACGGGAACAGGACTGTCCTGGCATTGCCCAACTATCCGACCTCTTGTTGGGCACCCACATGGGACCGCCCAAGAACACTATGGACCTCATAAAAGACTGTCATTCACCTCAGACCAGGAACCTGTCAAACAGCCATGCTGGGTTTCTAGAGTCGGACAAACGCTGATTGGCCAGTCAGAGTTAAAGGGCGCCCATTGACTTTACATAGGGAAAAGTAGGCGCTCCTGTGATTGGTCACTGGTTTAAAGGGACGTTGTATCCGACTCAGAAACAGGGTAGTCGAACGGCAGAACCACACAGCAACATAGTGTCGACAAACTAATGACATTATGGCACTGAGCAGGCCATAGCCTGGGTGACGTATGTAAATGTTCCCCATAGACTTAACATGGGGGAACGTAGGCAGCCCAGGGATTGGTTGGCCACTCCACCAGGTATTGCCGTCTCATAGGCGGAGAGGCAGTATGATGTGCCTGGCCAGGATTGGTCAGAAAACTCCAGTCCACAGATTGATCGCCCCTCGAGGCGGCTAAATTAAATCATGCCAAAGATGCTCTGTCACAAAGACCTCTGTGGTGAATGTGTATTCCGGCCCATTGTATCCAGCCCCAACCTTTTGTTGAATGTTTACCCACCGCCCCTCTCTATTGTCAGTTAATACACTCAAGTCTGGTTCCCCATTGTCCCCTTTCTGTGCCTCGTTCCCCACATTGTTCCATGACCCTACAATTCTGTATATAAGTTTACGGTGTTGAACAATAAAGTATTCTTGTTATCCTGACGCTAGTCTTGCCTGGTGATTGGGTTACTGTGCGATATACCGGCGGAGATTTTCGTGTTCCATAGCAGAGAAAGCTGTGACCAACAGAGACACCCAGGAAGGGCGTCAGCTGGTTCCGTAACACCAACTCTGATTTTTTTGTACTGTGATTTATTATTCAAGACTTACAGCATGATTAATACTCTTTTTTCCACTACTAGCACCCACAGCTACGATGAATCCAAACGATCCTTTTTAGATGTGAAGAAATATTTTTTTTCTTCCTCCTGTTGCCAGAACACCACAAGACGCTGCTCCCCAGAATTAACCTTTTCAATCTTCCTAACTTAACCTTAGTCTGAACCACAAACAACCAAACTTTTAACCCTCCCAACTGCTCTAACCCCCATATTGTGTCATGCCTGCAGTATGCCTGAATCAGTTCTTGCCTTTTCATTCTGTGGGCTCTTTAAACCCAAGGCATTTAAATGTTATTACACTCACAATGAGAACTGATTATTGTATTGTTTTTCTTCCGATTACCCAGGAACATTACAGTGAAAGGTTTTAAATGACAGTCTAATAACCTCACTCCTTTTTTCTGAGCGTTTCCAAATTGCACAGAATTGGTGTTTTCAGACGTGGTAGTACTCCATTTCTAAGTGTGTAAATAAAACATTAGTATAACTGGGAATGGTCATTAAAATAGGTCTGTAAATAACAAGTAATGGTTTTTCACAGCCCTAAAGTCATCGTGCTTCGAATCTTGTCCTCATTTCTCCATCTCACAGGGACAGATGCTGTGATGTAAACAACCTGTGACAGATCCTGGTCTTGTTGCTGTCACCTTCCCTGAAGCCATGTCAGCCTGACTCTGTGTATCTGCTGGCTATTATGTGCTATGTCCTGGGAGATAAGGGGCACTGAGTGTTTAGTTCTTCTCCCCAAGGAGAATTATTTCAATTTGCTTGCTTCCTTTTGCAAGCCACCATCTGAGGGTAATGGGTCTTTGTGTGGAGCTACAGGCTGAGAACTGGCAAGCATTCAAATGTCACCTACAGATCTAATCTAAGCAAAATCACAATACGATCTCATAATTGCTTAATTACATATATTGGGAGGCCGAGCAATTCTGGAACAAACCAACTGCACCTTAGAGAAAGTCGCAAAAGTTGCCAAGATTCCAACTGAATTAAATGATGCTATTAACCCTCCGAATGCTTGACGGGTGTCTCTCGAACATTCAAGGGATTAAAAGTTATTTTTCATTCCCTATGCTGTAGTTAGATATCACCAGAATGGTTTCAGTTCTCTAAATACATCACTGTGGACTGACTGTATGGATTCACCACTGCAGTTCTACTGGAGTTGGCCTCTGAGGCCAGTAGCGTCACTGGAGTGTATGAACTACAGAGTGTGATTGCTGCAGTGTACACCGGTGGACAATATCCGCCAAACTTAGCACACAAACACAGAATCTGACAGCAGATAAGAACCGTTCGGCCCATCTAGTCTGCCCATTTTCCTACTGTAAAAACCTCAAAACTTATTTGGTCCTTGGTCTTTTCTTATGTTAAGGATAGCCTTATGCCTATCGCATGCATGCTTACATCCCCCCAGTGTATTAACCTCTACCACTTCTGCTGGTAGACTATTCCACTTATCTACTACCTTCTCAGTGAAGTGAAACTTTCTTACATTACATCTAAACCTGTGTCCCTCTAGTTTTAGACTATGGCCTCTTGTCCTAACATTTTTACTCCTTTGAAATATACTTCCAGCCTGTACTTTGTTGCACACAGGGAAATTGTATTAAAATAACACCATACCCTCCAATTCTTTGTTTAATACATATTATTAACCCTTTGAGTGGTTAAACAAGGCATAGAGGAAAGGAACAATCTGAAAAGCCCAAATATTTCCCATTGTACTTCCCATGGAGCAAGCACCAATAGTGGGATCTGTCAGCTGTTTCAAGAGCCAGTAATAAAGGATTAAGTATAACATGGAGTATATATGTATAGGAAGAGGGTATATTTCTCTAACATAAAATACAGGTTGGAGAGATAAGACACGGATTTGTTGACAAAAATCAATATTTAAATAGCATTGGCTATCAAGTCACCAGAGGTGTACGTGATTCTTTGTTGCCAGACTCCAAGACCCGAAATTCCTCACACTAAAGTGTTCAAAAGAGGGAAGGAAGAATTTGGTGGGAGGACGTAAAAGCAAGTATTACTTAAAAATGAATTATAAGAAACAGTACATATAGAATGGATTCACAGTGGGCATTAGGATTTTCTACCCAGATACCGAGGTTGGTAGTTATTTAATAACCAGTTAGGGGTGATGGGAGTTGTAGGCCCACAGTATTAGGTCCAACAATTGACTACCCTTGCTTTTCTGAGCTATACTATGCTGCTGTCACAGTAAATACATTGTGACATTTCCCCGGAGTGTCCCTATCACATTGATCTTATCAGGGTGCTCATCGAGTGGGTGAGAGGCGGCACTGTCACAGAGCTGACCTTTCACAGCCACAACAAGCAGAGAGAGCGATAAAGCAGAGGAGAAAAGGGCACATTACTGTTCACTAGGTGATTAAATGTCCTTGTAATCGGAATGCGTTCTTCGGATTCTGAAGGCAAACGTCTTAAAATCAGTTACTATCGTAATGTTCATGACTTTAACCCTTTTTGTGACAGAGGGGTGTGCACCTCATTGAAGAGGAATACTCTGCATTCCCCCACTGGCATCCAAAGGGTTAAACATACACTCAAAATTAAACTTCAATTATTATTACTATGTTCCTCTGATATCAGAATGTCTGGGAATCTTCTTGTGGATAAAAATACATTTTTAAAGAGGAACTTTCACTCTGTATAAAGTTGCCCTCCAATAATTAAGCATATGGTGACTAGCTTCATAATACTTCTATTAGATCTCAGAAGTACCCGGTTCTGAAGTAATCCTTAATCTTCGTACGCTGACAGCCAGGTTAGTGCCGCCTGCTCCATAATTCCCTTCCTGCGCCTTTCGGCACAGTGCTACACCCTCCTAGAGGAGACCGGGACTGAAAGCGCAGGCGTCTCTAAGACCAGATGTTTGCGCTGATGCCCGTCTTCCAGTCTCCGAAGCCTCGTGATTAAGCCCTTAGTGACTCGGCTGTAACTTTAACGCCCGACTAACATTTTTTTTTTTCTAAACGATTCCGGAGTCCCCAAACGGTGTGCAGCTGCACAGAGACCCGGACTTCCGGGACTTACCAGGTACGTCCTCTGTCACTAAGTGACAGTTTTTGCGGGACGTACCTGGTAAGTCAATTGTCGGGATGGGGTTACTTCAGAATGGGGTACTTCTGAAAGCCAACAGAACTATTATGAAATTAGTTGCCATCTGCCTAATTATTGGTGGGCGACTTTATAGAAGTTGAAAGTTCTGCTTTAAAGAGAATAGTGACTTTTTTAGGACTGAAACTCCAAAGACCATGAGCTAACATATCACTTTGTGTAATGGAGAGGTCCTCAATACGCCTGATTGATACCTTCTTCATCAAAAAAGGTACAGTAAATAACAGGGAAGGGCAACCTAAAATCTCCAACTGTTGCTGGACTAACTCCCATCATCCTGAGCTGGCAAGCAGATGGCAGTGATAAATGGGAGTTAAACAGGACCTGACCCACATGGGCAGACTAAGGGCTAGATTTATTGCAGGTGCTAAATGTTACCACCCGTTTTATCAAACATTTTCCTATTGAAGTCTATGGGGGGAAACTAGAGATAAAAGCAGAGATAAAGTTATCACCTGTAATAGAATACAGCCCTAAGTCATCCCTACTAAAAACAAACAGCAGGACTGGGGCTAGGAACCTTCTGAGAAGAGGCAGCACTTAAGTGATAGGGGAAAAACCCTGCAGAAACACAGTCCAGAAATGAATCATCTAATCTGAATCCATCAAGGTTGTGCAGCCCATCGATGTAGGGTGACCACATTTCCATTCTGCCATTCCGGGACGTGTGGTCACCCTAGTCCAGCGGCTGAGGCTCCTGCCAGCGCCCACCATCTTTCTGAGGTTGACATAGAGTAAGAGTTCCCAGTGGGAACAGCCTCAGAAAGATGGTCAGCGCTGGCGGGAGCCTCAGCCGCGGGTCTCACTTGCAGCGCCAGCATACTTGCTCCACCCCAGCTGTCTCGCATGCAGCCAGCCAATGAGGACCATATAGCAAATACATTTCATTGGTTGGCTGGACTGGTGCGTGTTGCTCCATTCCGGGACTCTTTGTTGTCCCAGTGGGGGGTGACCCGGGATGCGGGACACAGACCCCCAATAAGGGACAGTCCCGGGCATTCTGGGACGTGTGGTCACCCTACATCGATGACACTAGCCAGGGAATCCGAATGCCCAAGAAGCAATATGGTAGCTGGACAGGGTTAGATGTCCCAAACACGCAGCAGACCCCAGGCAGGTCAAGAAAGAGGCAGCCCCGGATGCCTGAAGAAGAGCAGACCTGATACTGGCCACTGGCTTCACCTGCACTGAGGTACGTGGTGGGGTTTTGGATCTCCTGTCCACACTAGGCCTGTAAAAACACTCTCTCTAATGGGGCTGCGGCCTTTTTATACTTTTGGGGGATCCGGCATGTTTGGTGGAGGATGGGAACATCTTGGAACTATGCAGCAAAATAGTTGTCTGAAGCCTAAAGTTCTGCCTTTTCCATGGCTTCCTGACTCACATACTACAGCAGTCTTGATAGGTGTCTCACAAGTGATTGTGCTGTATTTTCCTTTAATAGGCTGAGTAAGGAAACTGTGTTTCTGAGATCAGCAAGTACTAACCTCACTCTTAATTAACTGAATTAGAACTACTCGCTTTATAAAAAAGCACAGACAAAATTAGCCAAATGTCATCTGACTAGGACAGTCTACACATGAATTAAATAAACAAGTTTAGGATTAGATCTTAGAGATCTAACAAAGTAATTGATTCTTACAGCTGCTAGGTTTGATTACATGATGTTGAAAACATATACAGACTAGTTCAAAGCTCCTCTGTTCAATAAATGGATGATCAACTGGAGAAAATAAACTACTTGTAATTTCCAAATATGATTTTATTGACTTAAAAAACCACATGAATAATACACCGATGTGTGTCACCATGCAATCTAACTCAATAAATAAAGTAAAATAAATAAATGTAGAAGTGATAAAAAAAAAACTTTGCCTATCACCAAATCACCAATGCCAGGATAGAGCCTATGTCTCCAAGGCATTAATGTTTAAAGGGATAGTAATACTTCGTTTTATCTTTATTTTATTTTGTAGGCATTAAAAAAACATGAAGAATGATATAAGTCTTATCTCTCAAACCTTTATGGTTTAAGAGATATTCACAAGCAAAGTTTCCCCTCCCACCCATCTTACCTAGTGTAAGCCATCTCTTCTCAGATGTGGAATGCAGTCCATAGACCAGACAGATAACAGCAGGGGACAATCTTCTTCCTATGAGAACAATGAAAGCCCTGCCCCCCTTGACAAGCTTTTCAGCTTTTTCCCCTTATCTTAATTGAAGATTGTCCCTCTCTGCAGTCTACCTGGGCACCTCCCTTCTGATCTGCCTGAACGGGGGGGGAATACTTTGCTTGAGAATATCTCTTAAACCATAAAAGTTTGAGAGATAAGACTTATATCGTTCTTCATGTTTTTTTAATGCCTACAAAATAAAATAAAGATAAAATGAAGTGTTACTATCCCTTTAAGACTAGCATGAACTACTAGAGGACAACAGGAGGAAAGCGCACACAGATCCACCGAAGAATCTCAGCCAAATCCAAAGGATATAAAAATCTCAATGTTTTATTAGAAAATTCTTAAAAGCAACCATGAATGAACACAAAAATATGGAAGCGCGCAGGACTATGCCTAACACGTTTCGTGATGACAATTTGAAAGCCTATGATTAAGTGGTGCTATTGTCATCACGAAACGCACTTTCCTCCTGTTGTCCTCTTGTCTGTGGAATCTCGGCTGTGATTGTGGAGAGCTGCCCTGGGTCCTCCGCCCTAATGAGGCTTGGTGAGTGTTGTTACTCATAGCGAGTGTATTAATTAAGCAGCAACTGTTCTGTTTTTTGTTATATAGTATGAACTACTACAACTGATAAAGAGAGGTAGTTCCCATTTTCTGCGGCAAACAGACAACCACGGCAAAAACGGACCCTCCTGTAACAAAAACCGGTGACTCCCTCGACACTATGTGTTACATCCACAGGAATGATTTTGAAAATTACATAACTGGATTTAAATTTTAGATATAAATGTTCCATTTAATAGTGTTTTCAAACCTTTGAGTGCTAGGTATTGTGCAGCAATATGCTGGAGACCTCTTGCCTTAACCATTGCCTCAAAGCAATGAGTTCCATACCCCTCTGGCACTCAAAGGGTTAAGGCAATGGTTCTCAAACGAGGTACTGTGGCAGTTTGGGGTGCTACGAGCATCCGCTTAGAGTGCCACTTGTTTTTTTAGGAAGACTTTGACAAAAATGTGAATGATGAGTCTCTGTGTATATTTATTGAAATTGTTATGGACAATATATATATATATATATATATATATATATATATATATATATTATTCATATTGTGAACTCTTAGAATTACTCTATATTTATGTGTGTGTCCCCTTCTAGTCATCCTTGACAAATGATCTAATAAATGTTATGACTGAAAACCACTGATTTAAGGGGTTAAAAGCTGCACATTTGGAGGATTGTTATTTGCCCAGTACGGTGCAGTTGGGTTGATCTAGAATTGCACCCCTTTACCTAGAGCCTACAGTGAGATTTCCATACATCCCCCAGAATCTAGCCCACGGAGGAATTCCCTCGCTGGGTATAAAGCCATATATGTATAAATATAACCCGTCTGTTGTTTTGTCTGAATAATGGAACAATCGCAGCATGCACTGGAGTTAGCTTGGTTTGATCACTGCCAACCACAATGGGGATGCTGGCTGTAGCTCATGGCATAGACAGAGATGATTGAGGGAAAAGGACAAATGGACAATAAGGGTCAGACAAAACAAACTGCGAGGAGAGGAGAAATGGGAATAGTCGAGAGAAGAGAGACACAGAAAACAAACCAAGGCACAGAGAGAAATGAGGTCACAGAAATAAACAGGGACGAGATTGGGAAAATGGGCAGTGAGAGTCAAAGAAAACAAACCGACAGGAGGGGAATAAACTGTACTTTTTTGAACCGGTTATACAGCGTCTAACACCTCCCAGCCCCAATTATAAAAAAGGAAAGTGGGTACATTAAATGAGCTTTTGCCCTTAACATTTAAATATGTGTGCTTCTTTTGTGCACAAATCCACAAGAAAATAGTGGGATAGGAAAAAAGAAAGAGAAAAGACTGGTGAAGCAAAGAATAAAGAGGAATACAGACAGCGAGGAAGGGGAAACATGAAAAACTGAGGGTAGGAAGTAATAAACAGAGGGGAAAGGGAAACAAACATGAAATGGAGGGAAAACAAAGGGGAAACATGAAAAACTGAGGGTAGGAAGTAATAGACAGAGGGGGAAGGGAAACACACATGAAATGGAGGGAAAACGAAGGGGAAACATGAAAACCCGAGGGTAGGAAGTAATAGACAGAGGGGGAAGGGAAACAAACATGAAATGGAGGGAAAAAGAAGGGGAAACATAAAAAACTGAGGGTAGGAAGTAATACACAGAGGGGAAAGGGAAACAAACATGAAATGGAAGGAAAACAAAGGAGAAACATGAAAAACTGAGGGTAGGAAGTAATAAACAGAGGGGGAAGGGGAACAAACATGAAATGGAGGGAAAACGAAGGGGAAACATGAAAAACTGAGGGTAGGAAGTAATAGACTGAAGGGAAAGGGAAACAAACATGAAATGGAGGGAAAACAAAGGGGAAACATGAAAAACTGAGGGTAGGAAGTAATACAGATGGGAAAGGGAAACAAACATGAAATGGAGGGAAAACAAAGGGGAAACATGAAAAACTGAGGGCAGGAAGTAATAAACAGAGGGGGAAGGGAAACAAACATGAAATGGAGGGAAAACGAAGGGGAAAACAATCACGGGGTTAAGGGGAAAAGACCGATGAAAGGGGTAACAAATAGAGGGAACATATTAGATAATCAGATGGACAAGGGAAAAAATAGAAGGAAGGGAAACAGATAAATGGACAGTGAAAACAGAGAGAGACAGTAAAACTAGAGATTAAAGGGGATTTATCACTCCTTTACAACTTTGTGTAAATAGCTTTCTTATACAGCGAATATGATTTAAAATGTATTTTTTTTTAAGTGTAGAAGAATAGTAACATAGTAAATTAGGTTGAATAAAGACACAAGTCCATCAACTTCAACCTTCTCCTCATACCCCAGTAACTGAGAATTTTATAGCTTTCCTGCTACCAAATAAGTTAGTATTTATCAGACCTTCCTGATCTGCCTACTGATAAACAGTAGGAAGAGGAGAAAGATAATGTTGGGTGAATAAATTAGACAAAATTCCCAATATAAGGGAATTTCCATTTATTGAGGATTTTTTCTTTTTTCCACACCAAACAATTGAAAAGTTGGGGGGGGGGTCGCCTTATAATCGGGGTCACCCCGTATGCAGGCAAATACGGTATTTATTTGTTGATCAATTCAGTTACCATACTGATATTTAACAGCCATCTGTTTTTGAACTGTACAGTGCTGGCTGGCAGGGCATTAGGTCCTACTGGCCTTCTAGTTCATATGCGCTATTTAATTAGGTCTAAAACTGGTTTTGTTTTTTTAATAATCAGACAGGACGCTACCTTGGTCAGGCTGGACCCACATTGGGCACCCCTGATAAAAATGTGTGGTACTCAAACCCTTTGCTGAAAGAGCCCTTTATTGTAAATTAAAAATCTCAACAGAGCCCTGGTAACCAGGTCCTTTAACAGAATTAATATTCAAATGACAGTACAATTTATGTGATACTGAGAAACATAAGATTAATTCATTATTCATAAAAATTATCAGAAAACAATTACTTGGAAAATTACCTTATCTTTACCTTATTAGTCACGCAGACACCGCCAGTGATTAATTCGCCTTAACCCTGTGAGGACGAGAAGGGTTTGCAATTTACTGAAAAAGCAATGTGTTGCACCCCACTCAGATCATCAAAGGATTAACCCTTTGAGTGCCACAAGTGTATCCAATGCAATTCAGAGCAATGAGTTAGATTTCACTCTGGGAATCTAGGGGTTAAACAGACAGGCTGATATAATAATAAGAAACGGAGAAATTCTGGAAAAAAACTACTGCTCAAAAGCAGATGAAAGAAAATTCTTACAACTCCCATTGATCTGAATGGGACATTTAACCATTTGAGCGCCAGAGAGGCATCTAATACATTGCAACGGATAGTTTTCCCTGACAAGGTACATTTCCAAGGGGTTTTTTTTAGGTGTACAGACTAGAGAGAGTTTGATGTAGAGAGGCACAGGTAAAACTTGTTATTTTAAACGATTGAGTGTCATAAATGTTCGCTGTATACCTCTTTGGTGCAAAAACGGTTCAATCAATATGCACTTTTGTGAAATCACCATTAGATGGTGCTTTTACTAAAGTTGTCTTATAGAGATTATTTTGATTAAAAAATAAAGAAAAAAAGATGGTACCGTGTTAGTCAGCAGAGTAGATGGGATTCAGTGCAACAAAACACTCACAAGAGTGAAAGGTGATCAGAAAGTAAAAACATTTGAATTATAATAAAGTCTGAATTAATTATTTCCCAGCAATGGGTGTACTCCCCCCCCCAGACACCCTGTTTTACTCTACAACAGAGGTATGGCTAGGCACTGGCTGGGTGTGCTCACAGTTATCATGATTAAACAGGAACTAACAACACCTTTTGTGGTTTTCCTTGGTTTAAGAGATACATCATCAGTCCTGGAGGTCAAGTCCATGGAGGCAGACATGACAGATGCTAGCAAGACCACATGACCTCAAACATCTCACGTCACATGGTAATCTTAACTATTTAAGCACCAGATGTGATGGAACCCTCCATCACTGGGGCTCCTGGAGGGGACTGAGGGCCAGCCACTTGCCCACAGACTATGTACCTGGCCCTGGAACGGGGTATAGCCTCCCCCCTAAGACTAATCACTGCCCTGTTTGCCCCTTGTCACGGAAGCCTCCGTGCCCTGGGCTCCTGGGGCCCAGCTCCTTCCCTACAGACTGGCACAGGAACAGGGTAGTGTATTTGTTGAGAGAATTATGCTCTGGTCTGATGTTTGTCATTTAATTAAGTAGTGATGAAATTTTGTAGTGATGTAATTATGTGGGATGTAATTATATAGTGATGTAATAATTGTGTAGTGAGGTAATCATGTAGTGATGTAATAATTATGTAGTGATGTAATTATGTGTGAAGTAATACTGTTTACTGTCCCACTGCGTAACTTGTGTATTGTTCTTCTTTGTATTATGTGCCCCTCCACCACCAGCCCCATGTCTTTCCATATGTGGTTTGCAGTAACCTGTATTCTATTGTATTCTAATATGCGTGGATCACTTGTTATGTGTGTATATAAACCCTGTGTGTTCTACAATAAATGAGTTCTTGTGTTACCCCTACATTGGTGTTGCCTGGTGCTTAGGGTAAGCTTTCTGTATCCAGAGTGTGTTCACCCTACACTGAATCTTGCCTAAGTGACTGGGGGACTGGAGCTTTGATCCGGGTTCCTGGCTGGTGGAATTCCCAAGTGTAGTACTGGGCTAAGGAAGCACAGTTTTGGCGGGGAACTGGTATCCGTCACACCAGTGACGGTGTATCCATCTTGTCCATGAAGTGTTACAGATTGAAAAAAACAAACAAACAAAAAAATCACAAACTGCCAACAACTGTCATGTCTGCATCCACTGACCCGACATACTGGACTAAGTGAATATGTTATCTGTTAGACAAAGTCACAAAACAAAACTTCATAGGAGCCATTAGGAATGTCGGCCATAATAAAGTAAGTGGTGGTTATTATTAGGAGGTAATAATAATCCTTTAAAGTACAAGACCGGGGTAAATAATGGTGCAATACTGTGCTGATCTCCATTATAGGTAAAAAACAGATAGCATACATATATCTACAGCCAAAAGGCATACACGTTTATATTCTATGGGCTGCTTATTCCAAAACAGTTTTATAACCAAACCAAACAAGAAAATGTAATCTGGAACATTCCACTCAGACCAGGTGAATACTGTGTTGATCCCCCCTCCATGGAAGTGGTCATCTGGGCTGGGTAGGGTACTAATGATGCAATAGGTGGGCCTAAGCCTCAGGATATTTGGTAACAACCTAGCAACAACTCTGTTTAGCAGGAGAAAAAGCCATTTAATATACAGATTTGTACATAATAATGGCTTACTGTTCCTTTAAGCAAGGGTTAGTCAACTGCTGGACATCAATCTGTTGTGGACTCCATCTTCTATCATGGTCAACCACACAACAGCTGATGGAGATGTTGGAAGCTGTAGTCCCAATAGCTGGAAGTCTCATAATTGCCTACTCCTGTTTAAAGAGACAGTATAGCCTCAGCACAAGCATAGGGTCAGAACACGCTGGCAATAACAAAGTTGTGCCTTCATTGCTTTAGATTAGGGGCAGGCAACACCGGTCCTTAAGAGCTACTGACGCTGCATCTTTTCAGGATATAACAGCCCAGTTGCACAATAGCGGAAAAATACACATTATCATTGATTTAAGTTGGGCTTTTAACCCCTTAAACACAACAGAGGTCTCTAATGCAGCGCACTTGAGACCTTGCTGGCAGTCAAGTGGTTAAAAGATTCATTTAAATCATTGGGAATTTTAATTTCACTTGAATGGTGCAATTGGTTTGCTGCAGAAGTGCTGTTCCTTAGATTACTGAATATGACTCTTAATTACAAGGCATTTTAGGATTGTCACTTGGATGTGTTTGCTGTATTGTGGCTGAAAACTGCTCTATTATTACAGTCAAAAGTATATGTGTAGCTCTCTACTGCTCTCTGGTGGGCACTGAGGGTACATGTAATGACAAATCACATTCACGATTTGCATCGTTTAATAATCTAACAAAAACAGTTTGAAAAAAGTTAGTGCCAGATAAATCTCACCTAAGAACCTACATTGTCTTAAACCGTCTCTGTTAAAGAAACACTAATTTCATCTTTAGCTTATTTCTGGCACTAAATACTTCATTATTAATGCATACTATATTGGTGATGTTGGGGGCTGTTCACATTAGTAGTTGCTCTAGCAGATATATGCGCACTGATAAAGGCATTTGTCCATAAGTACAGGTATATGCTCAGGATTTGAAAGCATAAGAATGAGAGAAACAAATTAATATGAATACGTTGGCTGATTCATATATTCCTCTGATAGGGTTTATTAATAAATAAAGAAAAGAGGATGCTGCGCTATGTAGGACTGGCAAAAGTTCAGCACCATATTTGACAAATAACATCCTAAAATTTCCATTTACTTAAGCAGGGCTCCAAACCACTTAAATGCAACGTGTCGAAGACCTCACAATGAAATCACTATGAATTTGTCTGTGTAGGTTATGGTGCGGTTAGTCTGATATTTAATCTAGTTTGTCTAAGTGCATCAGAGTCCTCCACTAACAAAGTATTTTCTTTTATTACAAACTAGTGTAAAAGCTCGTGCACACGTGCCAAGGACCGGGGGATGTTAAGATGCCGGTACGGCTCTGCGTCCTGCAAAATTGGAGAGTAAACAATGTTGAATGGGGGCAATATTATTCAAATTAAATGGAAAAAGAAGGTCATAGGATCACTATAAGTCAAATTTTAAAGGGTCGAATTTAAATGGTGAAAGAAAGCCATGGGAGCACTGTAGTCGAATTTTAAAGGGGGAGGGGTTAAAATGTGGAATGTGAACAATATATGTCGAATTAATGTTGTGAAAGAAAGCACTGAAAGTCGATTTTTAAAAGGGGGGGTCAATATTTGGAAGGGGGCACTTTATGTTGAATTTCTATGCTGTATACTGTATTCTGTACTGCTTTTGTTCGAACAACGATGGTTTTGAAACGGTCGTTATGGCTTCTACGCCTCAACCTCTGAGGCGCAGAATTCCTGACTTAAAGGGATAGTAATACTTCGTTTTAACTTTATTTTATTTTGTAGGCATTAAAAAAACATGAAGAACGATATAAGTCTTATCTCTCAAACCTTTATGGTTTGAGAGATATTCACAAGCAAAGTTTCCCCTCCCGCCCCTTTTACCTAGTGTAAGCCATCTCTTCTCAGATGTGGAATCCAGTCCATAGACCAGACAGATAACAGCAGGGGACAATCTTCTTCCTATGAGAACAATGAAAGCCCTGCCCCCCTTGACAAGTTTTTCAGGTTTTCCCCTTATCTTAATTGAAGATTGTCCCTCTCTGCAGTCTACCTGGGCACCTCCCTTCTGATCTGGCTGAACAGTGTTACATCAGTAAAAGGGGCGGGAGGGGGATACTTTGTCATTGAATTACTCTTGAACTACAACTCTGACAGAATTGAAATAGCACTCTCCAAAGTCCAAATACTATGATGATTAATTAGAACTGTTTTTATTATGAGACATTACTATCCCTTTAAATGTAACCACAAAACAGGCTGTAAAATTAAGTGTGGGTAATAGGATACTAATTGCACATTGTTTTTAGTTGTTTTCTATGGGCCTTTTTTGACCGGCGAGAAGTATAATTACCGCTGTTTTTTTTTGCTTTCACAAGTTGGGTAATAGGATACTAAAACCTGACTTTAAAAAAAACGCCTGTTTTATTTTTAGCGCTGGTAATATAATCGAGCCCAAGATCTTTCAAATCCCCACAGTGTCTGCTACCAACGACTAAAACACACACCACAGAACTGAAAGGCGGGAGGGCTGACAATATCGACACCAGAGGACTGTGAGTTTTCTATACCCCTGCCTGCTCAAAGGGATAGTAATACTTTGTTTTATCTTTATTTTATTTTGTAGGCATTAAAAAAACATGAACGATATAAGTCTTATCTCTCAAACCTTTATGGTTTAAGAGATATTCACAAAATATTCCCCCCCCCCCTGTTCAGCCAGTTCAGAAGGGAGGTGCCCAGGTAGACTGCAGAGAGGGACAATCTTCAATTAAGATAAGGGAAAAACCTGAAAAACTTGTCAAGGGGGGCAGGGATTTCATTATTCTCATAGGAAGAAGATTGTCCCCTTCTGTTATCTGTCTGGTCTATGGACTGGATTCCACATCTGAGAAGAGATGGCTTACATTAGGTAAAAGGGGCGGGAGGGGAAACTTTGCTTGTGAATATCTCTCAAACCATAAAGGTTTGAGAGATAAGACATATCATTCTTCATGTTTTTTTAATGCCTACAAAATAAAATAAAGATAAAACAAAGTATTACTATCCCTTTAAGTGCCATTAAGGCTTTGGTGTTTAGTGACATAGGCTGATTAGTATAAAACAAGAAAGGTTGCTGTATGAGAGATTAATCAACATATACATCTCTGCCCACTGAAAAATATATAAATATATGGGGAGCCATTGGTTTGTCAATATTAACTTTTGTATTGCTTGTTTCCTACTTTTATTTAAATCAATAAATGCTCGGCATTTTGTGTGAAGCGGATTCGATTTGAAGTTCGGGCCTAGGGTACCCCGAAAATATCAGAGGGTAGGTGCAGAGGTTCTTTGATGTCGCAAACTAAATGGGGATATTAAGAATTCCCCAGATATCCAATGATTTAAATAGGGATTGTAACCTCTTGAAAGTTAGAGAGGTCCCTAGCAATACCACGGTTATAAAGGGTGTTTAAATCAGTGGGGATGTGTATTTGTTTCCTATGGTTTGGCTGATTTGTCACAATCATTGCTCCATATCAGCCTAAGCATTAGATGCATTTTTCGGATTTTCCCCTAGGTGTCAGCCAAGTACACTACACAGCACCAACGTCCAAGAATTTTATAAGGAAATCCTGAAGCAGAATAATGAAATTATCAAAATATTTTTTAAACCAGGAATTCCTCCCTGGGGAACAGAGATGCGAAAACATTCACGTAAAAAGCCTCCAGGATAATTTATGAAAAGGGCGTAATGTGTCCTGTTGACTTTCAAAAGTACACACAATACGAGGCAGAAAACAAAGGGTTACATTAATGTTTTGCCCTCATTCCAGCCCAAAAATATGTTTAAAGCCCCTCCTGTCTCCAGGGCCGGATCTGCATCTCAGGAGCCTGTAGGCGCAGGATTCTGAAGCACCCCCCCCCCCCCGTGGACCATCTCCACAATGCTCTTAATCTCCACTTTGCCCCCCATCATCTCCATATTGCCCTCACATTGCCCCCATCATCTCCATATACCATATTGCCCTCACAGTGCCCCCCATCAGCTCCATATTGCCCCTATCATCTCCATATTGTCCTCACAATGCCCCCATTAGCTCCATATTGCCAACATCAGCTCCACATTGCCCCCATCAGCTCCATATTGCCCTCACAATGACCCCATTAGCTCCATATTGCCAACATCAGCTCCACATTGCCCCCATCAGCTCCATATTGCCCTCACAATGACCCCATTAGCTCCATATTGCCAACATCAGCTCCACATTGCCCCCATCAGCTCCATATTACCCTCACATAGCCCCAGTGTCCGTTCCCTACCTCTTCCCTGGTGGTCCAGCGGCAGGAGAGGTCTGTGCCTCCTCCTTCTGTACAGACCTGTAGCTGCTGGAGTTCCCGCGCGGTCTTCGCTTCAGTAATGCAGAGCGCTGGGAGATGATGTCATCTCCCAGCGCTCTGTATTATTAAAAGCCAACGAGGGAGAGCAGCAGCTACAGGTCTGTGCTGAAGAAGGAGGCACAGACCTGTCTTCACGGCGCCGGGCTGGGAGATGAATTTAAAGAAAAAAAACCCCACACACAACATGATGCCAGTGACAGGTGCCCCTCTGTTGGGTGCGCTTGTAGGCAGATGCCTACTCTGCCCAATTCTAAATCTGGCCCTGCCTGTCTCCCTAGAGAAGGGATCTCAACCTTTTTTAATCACGGCACCCCAACTCACAATGTTGAATTTCAGGGGCAGCAGAATTGTGTTGCAATGTATTGGATACCTCTCTGGCACTCAAAAGGTTAAAGAATGTGTATATATTTGAAACGCAATTGTTGAATATTTTCAAAGTCTTCCTGGAAAAAATGGAGCAACCTAAAAGGATATCTGTGGCACATCAAGGTGCCACGGTACCCTGGCATAGAAGCACTGCCCTAGAGTGAATAACCTGCCTCCCTACAGTAAATACCTCCACTTTATGTCCCTGAATGTTCCCTTTGACACACATTACCTTTCCCCCTTTTTACCGACAGAAGGAAAAGAGCAGCAATTCTGATGTGAACCGCAAAGGTGCAAATGAAAACATCTGAGCAAAAAAAAAACCATGGAAAGTGAACCCACCAGGCTCACTGCACTCGTGGCTGTAAAGCCAGGGCTGCCTTCACAGGGTTACAAGCATTACCCACGTATGGGGCCCAGACAAGATACAGAGGGCAACACGATATGAGGGTGGAGGTCCTGTTTCCAAAGCGGCCCCAGACAACCACACTGGCCCACTGAGATTCTGGAGGATATCCTGGTGGACCCCCTTTTTAAAGGGATAGTGATGTTTCATAATAAAAGCAGCTCTAGTTAATCACCATAGTATTTGGACTTTGGAGAGTGTTATTTCAATTCTGTCAGAGTTGTAGTTCAAGAGTAATTCAATGACAAAGTATCCCCCTCCCGCCCCTTTTACTGATGTAACACTGTTCAGCCAGATCAGAAGGGAGGTGCCCAGGTAGACTGCAGGGAGGGACAATCTTCAATTAAGATAAGGGAAAAACCTGAAAAACTTGTCAAGGGGGGCAGGGTTTTCATTGTTCTCATAGGAAGAAGATTGTCCCCTGCTGTTATCTGTCTGGTCTATGGACTGCATTCCACATCTGAGAAGAGATGGCTTACACTAGGTAAAAGGGTCAGGAGGGGAAACTTTGCTTGTGAATATCTCTCAAATCATGAAGGATTGAGAGATAAGACATATCGTTTACCATGTTTTTTTTAATGCCTATAAAATAAAATAAAGATAAAACAAAGTATTACGATCCCCTTAAGTATATTCTATAGGAAGCGAAGGAGAGAACTGGAGCGCACCTGTGCTACTCTGTCCTCCGTTTCATATCACACCGTATAGTGGAGGAGTTCCACTGACTCAGTCTTTACACATACTTCTACGTTGCAGTGCAAATGCGTGGGGTGGAGGGCCTGGCTTTACGTTCTTCCGAGGCCCCAAGATTTCTGATGGCAGACCTGTGTAGAGCACCGAACTGAGCCACATACATACACAATGTCAGGGTGCGTGTCTGATACCACCTCCAGGGACATACTTTTCTGTCCTGACACGGGTGGGGCTTAATCTGGGATTGGATGGTAAAAAAGGTGGATTGTGTACTGAAATGGGTGGGAAAGTAGTGGAATGGGGTGGGAGTGAGCAGGACAGGAGTGGGAGAGTTATTCAGTAAGTGGGGAACCAGTAATTAAAGGGATAGTAATACTTAAAATGTAAAAATTTAAAAAAAAATATGTTGTAGGGTTTATCCCCCTGAGTAAAACAAGGGTACTCATTCAAAAGTTATTAATTTTCAAAGTTGAATTTTTTAGGTGCAATATCACAGTGGCCTGAAATTGTACAGTGGCGCTGTTGCTACACCATCCTATGGAGATTTATGGTCAACTGACCAGAGTTGTCCATAGGATCGTGTAGCAACAGCGCCACTGTACAATTTCAGGCCACTGTGATATTGCACCTAAAAAATTCAACTTTGAAAATTAATAACTTTTGAATAAAACACCTCTCAGCAGCGGGAGTACTCTTGTTTTACTCAGGGGGATAAACCCTACAACATATTTTTTTTTACATTTTAAGTATTACTATCCCTTTAAGCCTAAAAACAGAGTCTCTGGGGCAGATCCATGGAGTTCCCAGGTTTACTGCTCTGAGAACAGCAAACAATAACACCCACATTTTTTGTTGTTTTAAAGGGACTGTAATGTCCCCTAAAAACTTGTTATAGTTTTGTAGAGCAGGAAAAAATAAACTGAATGGCACGAACCCTATCTCTCAAACTGCTATAGTTTGAGAGATATAGGCATTGATCACTACCCCCTCCCTCCTCTTCTCCTGACGTCAGATGTAAAGCTGACAGCAGGAGTTTATTAGTTGTCCGACTAGAGGAGGCTCTGCAGCAGAGCCGAAATCACATTATTGCTAAAGAATTACTTCATTGGAAAGGCCTACAAAGTGTGCTTGCAAACCAGGCAAACCAGGCACACTTTGTAGGCTTTTCCAATGAAGTAATTATTTTCCAATAATGCAATTTCGGCTCTGCTGCAGGATAGGACAGGATTCCCCTGCAGTCAGCACAGAGCTGACGTCAGGTAAAGGGGAGGAAGGGGGAAGTTTCCAATGCCTATATCTCTCTCAAACCATAGCAGTTTGAGAGATAGGGGTTGTGCCATTCAGCTTATTTTTTCCTGCTGTATAAAACTATAACAAGTCTTTATGGGACATTGCTGTTCCTTTAACAAGGGACATTTAACAACTTGAATGCTAGACATGTGTTTAGCATTCAAGGGGTTAAAATGACCCTTTATATTAACGAGGATGTTTATTTGTCCGCGGTGGTGCATAAACCTTGCCAAAAAATTGCTTTTCTTTTCCCTTTTACAGAAGGCTCCTAGTGACCTCTCCTGGCACAAATCTAGTCTTACATGTTCTGTGTGAGCATCCCCTGTTGCCTTTTGCAGTGCTTCCTGATTCCCATTAACCCATTAAGCATATATGGGAATTTTTTTCTCTGGAACCCCACGGAGAGTGCTCATAGGCTGGGAATGGGAGTGTATAAATTATGTGAATTGTGTCATAAAGTGGGTGGAGCTTACCTGAGGTGGCTGGATTGAGAGGAGAAGAGATGGGGTTCCACTTTAGTAGGAAGTGGGTGGAACAGGGAATGAAGTAGGCGGAACAGTCAAGAAGTGGGAAGAGTTACCAGGGAAACTCACCAAAAACAGGAGAATCGGTTCACTTTTAAAACATTGCATGCAAAATAGCGTGCGACTATTCAGCACGTCACTGTGATTAAAATGGCAACATGTGAATCTCGCACTGCAGGAAAGTGTGAGATTCTCATGTCGCAGTCTGAATTGTCACCTGCAATGTATGAAAAGGTGAGCAGCATTCCAGTTCCCATCCTACTTACCGCTACTCAATCTTGCTGAGCGCTGCCGCGGCTCTCTCACCCCTTCTGCACATAACATGTTATAACTGCATTGCAATTTGCATCTCAAACGATCTGCTAGTTAAGACAAATATGGTGGGCATGGCAGCCAGATTCAAGCATTCAGGTACAGAGGCGTAACTAGAAGCCACCGGGCCCTGGTGCAAGAATTGACATGAGCCCCCCCGACCACATTGCCCCCCTGCCCACATTGGCCCCCTCATCCACACTGCCCCCTTCATCTCCACATTGCCCCCTTCATCTCCACAATGCCCCTTCCACAATGCCCCCTTCATCTCCACATTGCCCACTTCATCCCATCTCCACAATGCCCCCTTCCACAATGCCCTTTCCATCTCCACAATGCCCCTACCTCCAGTCCCTGGTGGACTAGCGGCTTGGTTTGACAGATCTGTGCCTCCTTCGGCACAGATCTCTAGAAGTGAAGCTCCCATGCGCCACTGTAGTAATGAGGAGGCTGGGAGATGATGTCATCTCCCAGTGCTCTGTATTACTACAGCGGCGCGCCAAGTGGGAGATCAGGTAAGTGACTGCTGCGGGCGAGGGGATCGCAGGCGGTGGCCGGGCCCCTGGAGTGATGGGCCCGTACGCAGGTGCGACCGCTGCGACCCCTATTGTTACGCCACTGTTCAGGTATATACCTTTCTGCACATAACATATTCTCAATCTTGCTCTGATCTCTGCCTCGGTTCTCTCTCCCCTTCTCTGTGGAGCGCTGCGCCCTGTTATGTGCAGAAGGGAAAATACCTGAATGTTTCAATCTGACTGCTATGCCCAGCATATGTGTCTTAACTGAGAGATCGCTAGAGGCACAAATTGCAGTGCAGTTATAACATGTTAGGGGCAGAAGGGGAGAGAGAGCCATGGCAGTGCTCAGCAAGACTGAGATTCATACATTACATTTCATACATTTGATGCATTAAAATCAAGTTTAGGATTACATTTTAGGGATGTAACATATGAAATTTTTTTTGCATATGACAGCTGTGAGTCCGTAATATTTGAATTTATATCAACATATTTCATTTTTTGGGTGTTAGCAGTGCTTTACGTGCCCTTAACACCAGGAGAGATTTACTAAGAGGTGATGAAGTGGAAATAACTTCTCCAGTTTATCACTTCTCCAATTCCTATGTTATTCTATGGAGCCTATGCACCAAGATTTCCTCAAATTTGGAGATCTTAGTGTATAGGCTCTATAGCAGTGGTTCTCAACCTGTGCCCTCAGTGGCTACTAACAGGCCAGGATTTGAGAATTTCCTTTTAAGAGCACAGGTGAGTTAATCAATATGACTGAGCCTCTGATCAACACACTTGTGTTCTAGCAGGGAAATTCCTGGCCTGTTAGTGGCCACTGAGGGCATGGGTTGAGAACCTCTGGTCTATAGAATAACAAAGGAACTGGAGAAGTGATATCACTGGAGAAATCATCTCCACTTTAACACCGATTAGTGAATCCCACCCCCACACATCATTTTTAGTTGTTAGCTTTCCTGTTGTATAGGTAGTACTGGGGACTAGGCAACCTTTGGTATGCTAGCTGGACTATAACTCCCACAATCCATTAGCTGGTGAGGAAAAATGGGAGATAGTTTAGAACAGCTGGATTTGCAAACATTACACATCCCTGATATAGCAAAACTGTAGCAGCTACAACATTAGTATAGTTCAGAGGGGTAGCCAACACTTGGCACTCCAGCTGTTGGAGACTACAGCTTCCATCAGGCTCAAGCATGATGGGAGTTGTAGTCTCCAGCACAGTATCCAACTGAAATGTAACCCTCTACGTACTAAAGGTGACTAAAAGGAGCATTAACCTGGAAAGACATAGGCTGCTTACCCCTGAAATATTGTGTAGAACAGGCTGTTGCTCAATTCCTAGGCATTAAGTTATGCAGCCAGTAAAACAGCTTTTGTGCAGGTTTGATACTAGCTGGTTACTGCCGTCTAGGAAATGATTGATGCCTACCTGAAGCACATCAAAAGGAGTTTACTTATAAAGCGTGCCGCGGCCCCTACTTCCTCGTTCCTCATGAATTTTAAACACACATTTTAAAAATATTTCAAACATATGAAAAAATTTAGGTGACAGACAAGAGAGCTGCACACCAAAGGGACGGATGGGACACGAGAAGTAAAAGGTGACATTCCTCATAGTTTCTACAGAGATAAAAAAGATAATTAGTGATTTTTTTTGTTTTGTTTTTTGCTCCTTGGTTGTGATAGTCAATTCTGTGAGAATGAATGAAGCAACAAAAAGTTTTTGATGAAAAAATAACAAGTAAGTCCCATTTTTATGAAAATGTTATTACAGGAAAAAATGGGTTTACCAGTATTGCAATTCTTCTTCTGACTAATTCAAGAGTACTCCAACTGCTGAAAGTTATTACAGTCTAAACATTCTACTTTTGAACTGCAATTTCTAAGGTGGCCACTGAGAGGTGCTGTTCCTTTTTGCTTATTGTGGAGGAGAGTAGTCAATTATTCAAGCTCTCTGATAGAGTACATTAGAAAAAATGTGTTTTAGACACTAGTTGACACCGTTTTATTAAAAAGTAAGTTTGCTCTGTAATGCGTTTGGTAAGAAGGGAGAGACTACCCTTATTTTCACATTAAAGGGATAGTAATGTTTCATAATAAAAGCAGCTCTAATTAATCACCACAGTATTTGGACTTTGGAGAGTGTTATTTCAATTCTGTCCCCTTTTACTGATGTAACACTGCTCAGCCAGATCAGAAGGGAGGTGCCCAGGTAGACTGCAGAGAGGGACAATCTTCAATTAAGATAAGGGAAAAACCTGAAAATCTTGTCAAGGGGGCAGGGCTTTCATTGTTCTCATAGGAAGAAGATTGTCCCCTTCTGTTGTCTGTCTGGTCTATGGACTGGATTCCACATCTGAGAAGAGATGGCTTACACTGGGTAAAAGGGGCGGGAGGGGAAACTTTGCTTGTGAATATCTCTCAAACCATAAAAGTTTGAGAGATAAGACTTATATCGTTCTTCATGTTTTTTTAATGCCTACAAAATAAAATAAAGTTAAAACAAAGTATTACTATCCCTTTAAAGAAAAAAGTTTAATGCAAATCTAATATAATAATTTAATATAATTTCTCCTAAAATAGAAACCTCAGAGAATGATTACTTTTCTCCCGACAAATCAATTACAAAAAAAAGATCTGTTTTTATAAAGGACGGCCCCAGTTCACAAAGTGCAAATGCTGGCTATTTACTAATGGTAAAATGACTGCTTTGTAGACAGCCCCCTTTCAGTCCTAATTCTGTATCTGCATCTGTTGCCAATAGTATTACATGGCTTGCCTGCAATGGTTTTGTCTGGTTTTATATACAGGTGCCTCAGCCAAGGAAAAGATTCCCATTGTAGCAATTCCCATGGACTTAAATGTGGCTTTTAATGTCTTGAATACTAGAACAATGTGTTAGAGACCTCTCTAGCATTTGTTGGGTTAAAAGTCACATTTAAATCAATGCAAACTTGGGGATTATTTATCTGTCCCCTGGTGGTGCGGTTGGTTTGCTACAGAATTCAACTGTCCATCAAGTATAACCTTTGTCATATCACCAGTGTCGGTACAGAAAAGGACAAACAAATCCTCATTGAAGTCCAATATTTCTAATTATATCTCAATCAGATAAAGAAAATTCCTTCCTGACACCAAAAAACAATTTGATTTCTCTTTCTAGATCACATCCTGCCTGTGTCAAACCAACGGTCATAATTATCTGTATATTTTTGTTTTAATCTAAAAAGGAATCCAATACGTTTTAAAATTATCTACAGTATCTGTCAACACCGTTTACAAGGCAAATAATTCCATGTTGTTACCGACCTTACTGTAAAAAAAATCCCTGCCTTTGCTGCAGTTGAAAGCACCTTTCCTGCAATCTTAAAATGGATGCCACCTTGCTGTATTTTAGGCCTGGCATGAATCTGTTTTTTTAAGCATGTACACTATGGTAATCAGTTCTAAGGGTCATATGCACAAAGCCAAAGCAACCAAGAGCATCATAAGGAACAATTACAAATTCCCATAGACTTAAATGGGGGTTTAACCCTTTAAGTGCCAGAGGTAGCCTACACATTGGGTTGTAATGCACGGGATAGCACTTTGGCATTAAATGGGTTAAACTCCTCCAATGCTAGCGACCATTAAAGTAATAGTATGGTCACATATTAAGTAAACTGTATCTTGTAGGCATTACAAAACTAAACTAAATGACCACAGTCCTATCTCTCAAACCTTTATGGTTTGAGAAATATTTAGGACCAAAGTTCCCGTCTCCAAACCAAGCACACTTTGTAGACCGTTCCAGTGAAGGATTCCTGTTTCAATAACGAGATCTCGGCTCTGCTGAAGAGTCTCCGATGGTCCCTAGACCGGATTCCCTTGCAGTCAGCTAGATCTCTGACTTCAGGGAAAGGGGAGGGGGGGGGACTTTGGTCCTGAATATCTCTCAAACCATAAAGATTTGAGAGATGGGACTGGGGGCATTTAGCTTAGTTTTGCAATGCCTACAAGATACAGTTTACTTAATATGTGACCATACTATTCCTTTAAGGGAATAGAAATGTATATTTCTTCCATATTATGCTGTTGACATAACCCAGAATTGCACCACTTTTGGCTTTATGAATATGACACTCAGTAATTAACCCTTTGAGTGCCAGAGGGATATGCAACGCATTGCCAAGAAATGTGCTGCTTAACCCTGTGGCACACAAAGGGTTAAGGTAATTCTGTACTGTCACTTTAGCATGTGCAGAAACTCGATCAGGCCCATGGGCGCCAGTACTGACTTATTTCAGTCCACAGTTAGAGAGGCTGGCAATAACTCTGGTAAATATGGGGTTAATTAAAAAAATGGAAATGAACTGGATTTTATTTTTGCCATAAAACAATTCTGTTTTGTGGGTGTTTGCCCAGAGGATGGTGAAACAACACATAATTTCAATGTCCTATGTAAAAATATGTGTTTTCCAGATGGATATCTCTACCCTCTCATCCGTACTTGGCGTTGCCCAACATTATTATCAGGAAACCAATAATGAGAGCAGTTTCAGCCCCTGGCAAAGCAGGAGCATTGACTGGAAATATCATTTACTGGAAGCGAATCAAGAGGAATACTCAAGGTACAAAAGATGATGAAGAGTCCAGGACAACTCTCACCTGCTATAAATACCCCCCACTTACCTTAATGTGGCAGAAAATCCTAATGACCCCTAGGCAGGCTTATAATTGGGAGGTATTTGTTCTCCTTTCAGCAGTAGAATGATATACACCTGTCCTGTGACCTCTAGTCACTGCATATACATCCTGTGGCCTCTAGTCACTGCATATTCCTCCTGTGGCCTCTAGTCACTGCATATACATCCTGTGGCCTCTAGTCACTGCATATACATCCTGTGGCCTCTAGTCACTGCATATTCCTCCTGTGGCCTCTAGTCACTGCATATACATCTTGTGGCCTCTAGTCACTGCATATACATCATGTTACCTCTAGTCACTGCATATTCCTCCTGTGGCCTCTAGTCACTGCTTATACATCTTGTGGCCTCTAGTCACTGCATATATATCCTGTGGCCTCTAGTCACTGCATATATATCCTGTGGCCTCTAGTCACTGCATATACATCCTGTGGCCTCTACTCACTGCATATACATCCTGTTACCTCTAGTCACTGCATATACATCCTGTGGCCTCTAGTCACTGCATATACATCCTGTGGCCTCTAGTCACTGCATATTCCTCCTGTGGCCTCTAGTCACTGCATATACATCCTGTGGCCTCTAGTCACTGCATATACATCCTGTGGCCTCTAGTCACTGCATATTCCTCCTGTGGCCTCTAGTCACTGCATATACATCCTGTGGCCACTAGTCACTGCATATACATCCTGTAGCCTCTAGTTACTGCATATACATCCTGTAGCCTCTAGTCAATGCATATATATATATATATATATATATATATATATATATATATATATATACATATCATGTGGCCTCTAGTCACTGCATATACATCCTGGGCAGCATGATGCCTCTACATACCTTCATACCCACGAGCCCTGGAAGACACTGATTAGGCAGCCAGGGACACTGTCCAGAGGGTGGCATGCTTGCCTTTGGTGCCCGCTTCCTCCACTGGTGCTCTCCTTATTGGAAAGATGCCAGGGCAGAACCTTAACCCCTTAAAGACAAAGGACATGCCAGGACTGTCGATCCAGTTCCAGCACTTAAGGACCGGTGACGGTCCTGGCATGTCATGGAATTCTGGGATGGCAGTACTGCTGCACGCCGCGCTGCCACCACAGAATACTATACAGCAAAAAAGACAAAAAATCCTTAACGCTTGCATGCCAGAAAGGGCAGTTGTTAAGGGGTTAAGAACCACTGGGGAGTGTAATGCAATGCAAAGCACGTCTTCACACACCACTCTGTTTTTTAAAGGGTTAAAATGTCCATGTGCAGTGAGCAGAGTTTGAGGTCCTGTGGTCCTGACAGCCTCCGCAGGCGGGACTTCCAAGACTGACCAAGGAAAAAGGGAACATTTCATCAGGGCCATTTGGATTTTCTGGCCATAATGAAGTAAGTGGGAGGGAGGTTAATTATTAGGCGCTATTAGTTCTCTCGTTATTAGTCACGTAAACATAGCCTATTATGTTCATGCTCTAGAACACACTTCTGAGAGGAGTGAATAATTTGTTTCTCAGTAGTGTCACTTCGGTTCCAGTAATGAGTTGACCAGTTATGTGAGTATATAATAAGACATCTAATTATAGCTAAGTGCCGCTGTGTGAGGCCCTCCTAGAGAAATTACATGTGTCAGATCTGACTGCTGTCAAAGCACATATATAAATCATGTCAACATAAGCATGTACCAGATACTCACACGGATTTACTATGAAGAACTGGATTAATTCTGGAGCACACTAGCTGCATCCTAGGGGAGAAATACAAATCCCCCAAAACTACATTGATTTAAAGGCGCCTTATCACCTAACAACATATATGATGATCTATATGGTGTACTAGCCATTTTTAACCCTGTGTGGGCCAACGAGGTATCCAAAGTGATGTAATGCAATGCGTTGCGTACCTCTCTGACACACACACACAGCATTAAATTAGAAAGCTAGTTTTTGAGTTATTTAGATTTATAGATTATACTAATTAATGCACGCTATACAGGCTGCCCTGTAGTACCTTCCCCAATCATTGACACAAACCATAACAATACAGTGTTATCTTTCTGTTTGTCTGCCAATAAATGTATAGATACTTTGCATATTTCCCAGTCTATTAAGAGAGTATATTCAGCTATAATTTCCACAGGCTAAAACAGCTGTAATCGGACTTAAAGGGATAGTAATGTTTCACAAAACCAGCACTCCAATTAATCTTCATTGTATTTGGGCCGTGGAGAGTGTTATTTCATTACTGTTGAAGTACAAGAGTAATTGAATGATAAAGTATCCCCATCCTGCCCATTTCATCTAGTGTAACACTGCTCACCTCATATGTGGAATCCAGTCACTTGACCAGACAGGTCACAGCAAGGGACAATCTTCTTACTGTGATTATAAGGAAAACCCTGCCCCCCTTGACAGGTTTATCAGGTTTTTCCCTTATGATCACTGAAGACTGTCCCTCTCTGCGATCCATCCGGACAGTCTTACTGCTCTGAGGTGAGCAGTGTTACATCAGTAAAAGGGGCAGGAGGGGGATACTTTATCATTCAATTACTCTTGTACTACAACTCTGACATAGTATTGAAATAACACTCTCCATGGCCCAAATACTATGAAGATTAATTGGGGCTGCTTTTATTTTGACACATTACTATCCCTTTCAAGTTTTGTAGAATACATCCCTAGTATCCAATAAGCTAAATTACTCGTAAGAAAGGCATTGCAATATTATGCTGTGACCAAAAAAGTGCTTACACCCGTGGTTCCCTTTGGGCATTATTCAGTAATCTAATGAAGACCACTTATGGAGGGCAGAAATCAACTCACTGTTTGAGGTAATTGCTGCCCTGGAAAAATTCTAGATTTGGTTGGAATCATCTACCAGCAATTGGGGTGTGAGATGACTGCTACAGTGTTGGGAATGTGACAGAGTTTGCTATACCAGGAGGCCAGAGGAGAGATCATAAAGTGAAGTGGCCTAAAGACCTGGGGCATGATACGGCTCAGATGGTATGGAGGGGTGAGCGGAAGTGGATGCCCCATTTGATCTGATTCCTGGGGGCTGGGGTGCGGCTTCTGGCCTGCTGTGTGATCACTCAAAATGTTATCATTTAATTTTACGCTATAAACCAATGGGCAAAACTACCTCACTCTCAGGTTTTCTATAGCCCTGATTAATTCAGCAGGTTTTAAAGCCAACACAGAGCAAGACTCGCAGAAATATAGTAGATACCAACGTTTATAAAGGTTCTACCCCCATTTTTTGGGAGGAAAGGATATCAGCATTACAAGGCCAAAGACTGTCTTGTACTATTAGGTATATGGAGCTTGATTAACAGATTTTTAATTTACCACACTTCATTCAATAAGCCTATTGTATTATTAAGACAATTCCTAGTAAACAGAATAGTACATTTCTTTAACCCCTTGAATGCCTTGAGACGTGTTGCACAACTTCTTTCATTCAAAGGGTTAAACAGACCTAGATTCTTTCATTATGGCAATAAAGTGAGTAAAATTTTGGGCAAACGCACAAAAGCAAGTTGTTTATCCTCACATATTAACTGCATGGATAAGAAAGAAAAAAAAGTGTAGCAAATATAACAATATTGAAGGTATTTTTAAGGTTTAAAATATTTTATCTTTAAATTCCCTGCCATTAACCCTTTGAGTGCCAGATGGATACGGGATGCATTGCTTTGCAATGCATTCAGTACCCCTCTGGCACTCAAAGGGTTAATAAATGAGCCATTAATGGAACAAATTTGAAGTCCAAAAGTTTTCTAGAGGGGAACTGGAAATCCTTAATTGATGTTCCAATTAAAGAGGAGGATGTACGCACAACAATGTAGATTGCTTAAGAACAGTAGAGCTCTGGGAATGGATGAATTTCCTTCTGAATTCTCTAAGAACGGCTCATGTTTTGGTAACTACATTAGTTAGCAGTTATTTAATTACTTATTTTAGACAACAGAGCCTTTACTGAGGAATTCGTCCATGTTATATATCTTGGACTAGTGTAAAAGCCCGTGTACATGGGCCAAGGTCTGCGAGATGTTAAAAGGCCGGTCCTGCTCTGTGTCTGCCGTCACTCACACAATGCGCTGTAGTGATTGTCTGAATACACAGAATGCTCCCAGCACAGAACACCCAGCATTCCGCACAGAATGCTCCCAGCACGGAACTCCCAGCATTCTGCTTAGAACGCTCCCAGCACAGAACTCCAGGCATTCCGCACAGAACGCTCCCAGCACAGAACTCCCAGCATTCCACACAGAAAGCTCCCAGCACATAACTCCCAGCATTCCGTACAGAACGCTCCCAGCACAGAACCCCCAGCATTCCGCACAGAATGGTCCCAACACAGAACTCCCAGCAATCCACACAGAATGCTCCCAGCACAGAACTCCCAGCATTCCACACAGAAAGCTCCCAGCACATAACTCCCAGCATTCCGCACAGAACGCTCCCAGCACAGAACCCCCAGCATTCCACACAGAATGCTCCCAGCACAGAACTCCCAGCATTCTGTGCGTTCGGGCAGTCTCTACTGCGTATGACGGCTTCTGACAAACATCCTTGCGAATTATTATACAGGAGGATATGTATGATCATAAGAATCACTGTTTGCTTTCTTTTTAACAGATGAGTTTCGAATACAAGGTCACTATAAGATTTGATTTTTACCTTCTTACATTGAGGCGTTACATTACCCAATTAGTTATTTGTCAGTCGGCAAATGATCCTGATCATTTGCCCTACTGAAACACACACAACTAATTATTTCCTCGTGGTGCCCTGCATGTGGCTGCAGGCAACTCAGGCAGATGCAGGCTATGATTTTTATTTGGCGAAAACTGTACCTGATTTGCTGGGCAATGCTCTGGGCTGCCGCTGCAGTTTCCCCCTGGCAACCTGTACACTGGGGCGACATTTAGATGACTTTTTATGCGGGTGACATTCTGATGTTGCCCTTTTGAGGGTCGCCATGTAGAAGCCTACATTTTAATAGTAACCCCATGTAAAGAACCAATGCTGCCACCATCAGAGGCCTTAAACTGGAAGCTACATTTGACCTAATTTCTGAACTACTACTATCACTAAGATGCTCATTAATGTGTTTCCTCAAAGTTCTAGTGGTTTTACCTATGTATTGTACATTACAAATAATATAAATAAACAAATAGATCACTCTTTTGGTAACATGATGAACATGAGTTCTCATCAGTGAGACAGTAGAAATTAACGTTTTAGAGACTTTAATCTACCTACAGCAACCATATTTTATGCTGCCACTCTTATATGTGCCAACTGTTGATAGCAATATACTGGCCTGTGTAATAGATTCCCTCACAAAAAGACTTGGGGAAATGCAACAATAAATTGTTGGTGCTTTTCCTAGGTATACGTTTGAAGCCTATTGTTACTACCTTTTGTGAATTTTCAAATCCATATAATATGGGCAACTTCAAGTAACTGGGCTTGCATCTGCCCAGCCACCAACATCAGTTATATTATTAGTGTGATCATTACTGGAGTAAATGACTATTCTTTCCAAATCACACCACGGTAACAGCATTCAATTAGTGAACACTTCCATAGTGCAGTTTGTAGCTCTGTGCCAAAATAATGCAGAATCTGGCAAGTGAAATCTGTGTAAGGGGTGCAGGGGTTATTTCCCCAGTTCCAATGCCTCTGGAGCGGGCAATTAGGTTTGGAAAGGCTCCCTCCCAAAGCCTCCATTATTCTCTTCTCATGCCTCATAATCAAACAAAGCCTCCAAATGTTCAGGAAATTATTATTAGGCCATTTAGGGAATCAGCACAATGAGGATATAATGGAGGCTATGCTGGATTCCTCCCAGTATGAATATATAATCTAGTCTTGGAATATTTCAGAATTTTGCCCCTGGACCCAAAGTCTGGGTATGTTTTGTTTGTTTTTGTCCTCTATGTATTTTTAATAATTTTGGAACAATTATTTTACACATAATTATTTACACTTTACACTTTATTTCATTTATGATTTTTAGTGGTTTGTGCAGAATGGTTTTATTAGGTGATGTTTATATATATATATATATATATAAATGAAAAGTGCTGACAATGTAATTATATTATGTTACTGGAAGATAATGTGCTGTTTAAGGTTTAATCTCTGTGTAATAGGCAGAGATATTTGATGTTTTTTTGTTTCTCTAGTGATTTCTAAATAAAATAAACTGATAAATGTAATCCAGTTGACTTGCTCCGCAATCGCTCATCTGTAGCTTTCAGCATAATTCCCATTGAGTTCTTAATTCTAGATTGCTGGACAAAAAGACATTTTATTGCGTTAACAGCCAAGTTGCTTTGCCATTTGTTGCACACCCCTGTGTCTTGCTGTTTTAGATAGTTGAGCATTGTAAATACCAGATATAAAGTTACCCAATACATATTGGATGAACCATTGAAGCTTTGCAGATCTTGGCTAAGGAAGGGGTTAAACAAGCTGGCACTGTGTGTGTCTTTCTAGACTGGAATAATATATACGATTTTGGACGCACCGTGACCCAGTGAAAGCTGTAATTAAACTTCAGGCAGCTGCCCTGCACCGTCTTACACAATCCTGAGTGACATCAATCCGTCACATTCCTGAGGTCTCTGATGCGTTCACAAATCATTACATAATCACCAGGTTCTTGCCAGGAGTACACCGAACACTAACTGGTACGCTCTGTGCCAGCTACACAGGTACTATGCCTCCTAGCATTCATATTGTGTGCTCAGGACCTATTATATCCATATAGTGTGTGTATAAGGGGCATCCAAACCTTTTTGACTCAAGAGTCTTACTGAAAAGAAAAAAAAAAAAGAATAAAAGGACAGATACTATTAAATAATATTATCGTATTAAAGGGATATTATCACTTAATATGGAATATATCTATATATTTATGTTGCAGGGTTTATCCTATTGAATAAAACAAGAGTACACCCATAGTTAAGAGATGCTTCACCCAAAAATATTTAAGCACAATCTTACACTTTTGCGTGCAGTACTTATTGTTATGGCGGCTCTGTTGCTTTAACATTTTATGGACGACTATTACCGGCGACAGTATGTCACTGTTTTTGATGAACACTCAGACAAGACTTGTAGGGTTAAAATATCTTTATTGAAAATAAAGTACGAACGGTATAAACGTTTATACCCACACAAGCCAAGAATAAGACAGTACAAGTACTGTCTACAATACATAATGGTAGGTAGGTAAAGTATGTATACAATGAACAGACAAGCAGCAAGTTCCCTAGAGAGCTAAGGAGAGGAGAAGGCAGCGACCTGCTGATGTAGACACTGGGACCTTAGAACCCTAGAACTCTAGGGATGACTGGAAGCCCAAGACCAACGGATACTGGCAACTTAGACCCTAGAACGCTAGGGTAACCAACGGCACACGGCACAAGGACCCTAGAATGCTAGGAGTTCCAAAGCACACAACTGGCAAACACAGACCCTAGAACGCTAGGGTCGACTGGAAGCCCAATACGGATACTGGCAGCAAGGATCCTAGAGCACTAGGGTATAGGGAGGCCCAAAACAACAGCTACTGGTAGCAGAGACCCTAGAACGCTAGGGGTGATTCGAGGCAACAGACCAGGCACGTGCACACATAGACACCAAGGGGGGCTTGATCACCTGCCCTTTTTGTCCAAAGTGCCCTCGTGCCCTTTAAAAAAATAATAATAATTATGAGAAGTGCCCTTTTTTTCATTTGAGCCCCTGGCCCCCAAAATGTCTGTGCACATCCCTGCAACAGACCACGGAAGGCAACTGGTGTCCAAGTACGAGGGTACAGAGGCAGGTATAACACCCTACAGCTGGCTCTTTAGCCCAAAGGCTACAGCGGATGTTAGGCAGGACAAGCAGTGACCCGGGCCTAGGATACCTAGGAACAGCAAGGTTCACGGATGGTAATGCGCCCAGAGAAGTGCCTGTAACTCCCCACAGGGAGTGAGCCCAGCTAAGGCAGTGGTAGTGATGCACGTAGAGTGTAATGAGTAACACGGCCGAGCTACAGATAGCCCAAATTCCTGTACTCCGTGCGTGCACACCGCCAGAGGTGGTAGATACCAGTAAGAACGGCTGAAGCAGCGAGTGCTCAGCCCAACGGTCGGCAACATAAACGGGTTAGAGCTAGCACAGCCAGCCATGTCAGCTGTGTCTCAGCCAGTACGGTCAGCAACAGATGCTGATACTCAGCCAGTCGGGTCAGCAACGTAACGGGTACTCAGCCAGAGCAGTCGGCAACGTATTGGGTTCTCAGCCAGTCCAGTCAGTAACGTAGCAGGTTCTCAGCCAGATCAGTGAGCAACGTAACGGGTTCTCAGCCAGTCCAGTCGGTAACGTAGCGGGTTCGCAGCCAGATCAGTCAGCAACGGAATCGGAACAGATCAGGATATGCAGGAACGTTGTCAGGCAGGCCAGATCATACATGAACAAAGCAGCTGCAGGAACTAGCGCTCAGTACAGGTACACCACGAAAGGGCACCTGTCTACTGACCTGACAGGGTATAAAAAGGGTTGGCCCTGGGTGGAGTCAATTACAAGGACCAATAAGAAATGCGGCAGTCAAAACAAGGAAGTGAGAATGTCGCCACCCGCAACCAGGAGCATGGGCACCGTGATACAGTAATCCTCCATAGTCTGCAGTATCAACAACCCCAATGTAAAATACCAGGCCACTGAGGTATTGCACTATTTAAATTAAATTTTTCACAGCAGTGGGAGTACTTTTGCAGTATGTAGCATAAAACGTGTTAACAGCCCCATTAAAATCAGTGGGGATTTGGAAATCTCTGTGTCCCCTATGGTGCAGATGGTTTGCTCCAGATTTGTTCCATTTTAGAGTGCACATATAGCTAACTAAATGAGTGAGATAGCTGTACCACCAATGAATCACATCAGGATGGGTAACCTGCTGTACTCTAGCTGCTCTTGGTCTCCAGATCAAATCATAACCATGGGATCTGGAGTCCAACAACAACTGAAGGGCCACATGTTTATCTGCTTTACACAACGTTTTGGCAGAGAATCTAGGGTACAGAAGCCTTTGCCGTGTGTCTATTCCCAAGATGAATATGCTTGTTATTTATGGCACCCTCTGGGCATACATTGATCTTGTTTCTCTGCATACTTATCATGACAAATATAAGGGTGCGTCACTAATCTAGAGACTCACACAACCGAACATCCCTCCTGAACGTACTGCTGGTACCCAATGCTAAATGTGTCAGTATTTTAAATAAAATCATTTCCAGGAACAACTTTCCTATAGGCAGTCACATAACCTTCTACAACAGAGAGGCCCTACTCACAAAAGCAGGCCCAAACCACCTGCTCCATTGAGGACACATAAACATCTCAATTGATATAATGGCTATTTTAAGGAATACAAACACCTAAACATAATTTTAGTAGATATACCTTTTGTACAGCGTAACAGTAACCACCACCACAAAAAAATAGATAAATCAGGGTCATTGCTAGGTCTGGACGGAGAGAGACCCAGGCTCAGAGTCTTGCTGCCAGCTTGGGGAACACAGTGGTACTAATCTCCCTATAAGTCAGGGCTGTCCAAGTCCAGTCCTCAAGCGCCACCAACAGGCCAGGATGTGAGTATTTCACTGATTACACACAGTTGAGTCAGTCACAATGAATGATCCACTGATTAACTCACCTGACTCATTACTCCTCTGGCACTCAGAGGGTTAATGTAATGTAAACGTGGCACACATTTACAGTGAGATGATGTGATTTATGCCTCTCCCCCACACAACCTTATTATTTTCTGTTTTCCTCCCAGTTTTTCTTTGGTTATTCTAATAACCTTGGATTGGAAAAAGGAGGCTTTTTGAATAATGGCACTGTAATACTTTCCCTGTACTGTATAGTGTTAATATGGAAACTCTTTCCTACCAGAACCCTTCTGTGCACTGCTATGTGATTGTTCTTCTGTCAAAGCCATACAGAATAACCGACAGATCCCTGCAGAGCATCACTGTAAAAGCTTGTACCTGTCAGCAATCTGTTGAACAATCCTTCCTTGCTAGCGTCCTGCGGACAGGGATGTAATTACAGGGGCAACAGAGGGGGCAGTTGCGGTAGGACCCAACATTCAAAGGTGCCCAACTGGGTCTAGTAACACCAAGAAAGTGCATTTTTGTGTTTGGACGCCAAATAAATATGAACCGGGAATCTCTCTGCCTGCAGAGCACTATTGTGTAACCCTTTCCCTTTCACAGCCCTGCAGAGCATCATGGTGTGTCCCTTCCATACCAGAGTCCTGCAGAGCATCACTGTGTAACCCTTTACCTTCCACAGCCCTGCAGAGCATCATAGTTTGCCCCTTCCATAGCAGAGTCCTGCAGAGCATCACTGTGTAACCCTTTCACAGCCCTGCAGAGCATCATAGTGTGTCCCTTCCATACCAGAGTCCTGCAGAGCACTACTGTGTAACCCTTTCACAGCCCTGCAGAGCATCATAGTGTGTCCCTTCCATACCAGAGTCCTGCAGAGCACTACTGTGTAACCCTTTCACCGCCCTGCAGAGCATCATAGTGTGTCCCTTCCATACCAGAGTCCTGCAGAGCACTACTGTGTAACCCTTTCACCGCCCTGCAGAGCATCATAGTTTGCCCCTTCCATACCAGAATCCTGCAGAGCATCACTGTGTAACCTGCTCTCTGCAATGGTTATACAAAGCATCACTATATAACCCTTTCACACCCAGGGCCCCGCAGAGCATCACAATGTAACCCCGTCATACCAGAGTCTTGCCGAGCACTACAGTGTAACCCCTTACTTGCCAGAGTCCTGAAGGCCATATCATTGTGTAACTTCTTCTCTGGCAGGGTCCTGCAGAGCAACACTGTTTAACTCATTCCCTGCCATTAACTGTGTATTACCTTCCAAGCTAGAATCCTGCAACTTACCACTTTTGTAACCCTGTCCCTGCCAAAGCACTGTAGAGCTCTATTGTGAAACGTGTTCCCTGCTAGAGTCCTGCAGAGCATCACTATATAACCAGTTCCCTGCCAGAACACTGTAAAACTCCTTCTCTGTTAGAGTCCTGCAGAGCATCACTATATAACCAGTTCCCTGCCAGAACACTGTAAAACTCCTTCTCTGTTAGAGTCCTGCAGAGCATCACTATATAACCAGTTCCCTGCCAGAACACTGTAAAACTACTTCTCTGCTAGAGTCTTGCAGAGAATCCCAAAGTAACCCTTTCAGCTACACGACCCTGCAGAGCATCTCCATGCTACACCTTCTGTGCCAGAGTAGTGGAGAACACCACACTGTAACCCCTTTTGTACCAAGGCCCAGCGAAGCATGTGATGATGACGGTGTGTGAAGGCCTGAGTTAGAGGGATTGACGGTTATGTATGGAGACTTCCTGACCCACAGCGGATTCATTTCTTGCCTCTCAGTATACGTGACCAGCTCTGACATTCTGTATCCTCTTATAATTAGTGTCTGGGTAGCAATAAATCACAGCCTGGAATCCCTACACACATTGGAATACAGCTCCCTGTCCAGATTATCCGCAAGGCAACCGGGGTGTAGAGGAAGGGGGCAGAGCTGTACAGAGGATGTAGGAAAGGTGCTGGAAGTCTTGGTATACAACCGATAAACGTGAAAGGATAAAACAAATATATAGCATCCACAGTGGTAAAATGGGGCAACAAATACAACAATTACATGATAACCACAAAAACAATGTAATTCTTGCATGCTGGTGTTTTTATATATTTTTTTTATTTAACCCACTGGTGAATGCCTAACCATTTAAATGTACCCTTTTGTATATATAAAACGTGTTTAAGAGTGAATGTAATTAATTGAGAGTGTGCAAAACGTGTAATTGTAACACTCATCCTATCTGCATGGGAGCATAAAGAAAGAGAGGAGTAATTCAAGGGTATAACAACTGTACCATAAGAGAGAGAGTAATATTCCTGTTCATTTAAATGGGGCTTTTAATTCCTTGAATGAGCGCAGGATAAATAAGTTGGAGAGCTCTCTATCAATCCAGGGATTCTAAGCTGTATTTAAAGGTATAGGCATTTTGGGATTTTTTTTGTCCCCTAGGGCAAGGTGTCCAAGTTTAGTCTTCAAGGGCCACCAATAGGCCAGGATGTAAGGATTTCCCTGATTACACACAGGTGAGTCAGTCACAATGAATGAACCACCTGTTCTTAATTAGGGAAATCCTTAAATCCTGTCCTATTGATGGCCCTTAACCCCTTAAGGACTACATGACGTACTATTACTAATACTTAAGGACCGATGACAGTCATAGCACGTCACGTACCTTTTACTTACAGAGCTCCACCGGAAGCGTTGTAAGTAAAAATGAGGCCTAAAATTGACCGCTCCAAGACTGGAGCGATCTCTTTCAGGCCCCAACAGTCAACAGGTCACATGTACCGGTGCGTCAGCAAGGATCAAAGGAGGCCTTACGGGATGGAAACGTCCCAGGACCGCTGGTCCGTAAGGGGATAAGGACTGAACTTGGAAACCCTTTGGCTTATTGAACCTTATTCATGAAGATAAGGAGGCACAATTCCAAAGCAAACCAGCTGCACGGTTCATAGGAGGGAAACTCGTCTTTTCCTCGCAAGGAGTTGCAGCATTTCTCTAAGGGACATCACCAGAAGGAATCCCGACCACAACATTCTGTATAGAAAAAAAAAAAAAAACAGAGACAGCACAGACTCTCTAAACGTAGTAATCAATATATATGGAACGGCCCCTCTTTTGGCGTTCTCTCCGGGTCGGCTCTTACCCCAAGGCTTCTACTGGATCACCTTCTTTCTTCTATGAAGAATGTTGTTCCTCTCAAAATATCACAACTCACATACAGCAAATGTAGGCTGTGAAATTGGCCACTTTTAAGTGACCACAAGGAACTATATTGGTAGAAAAAAAACGAAGCCTAAAAGCCACCAAATCTAAGCAACTTTTACTTACAGCAGAGGCAGATAAAAAAACATGAGTAATATATAAAAATATTCTATTTATTCAGTAAGAGTCGGCATATTACTCTTAAAATAATTCCAAAACACTATATATAGTAATAGCCCTATTCGGCAGCACGTGAGCCCTCAAAGGGAAGAAGTTCCCAGGTATGATTATTATTCTCTCTCGTCTAACTCAGTGGGTTTCACAACCAGAACATATAACGGAGAAAGAGAATAGAAAGTAAATATAAGTCAGGCTAATTGGGTTATCTGTAACTCACAAACTTAGTTATCTTTAATTTGAAAATTATCAGCTTTGGGTCAAACTTGCTTTGTAAAGTATATAACCTTTCATTCATTTTAACAGCAGTTCACCATTAACCAACTGAGTGCCAGAGACGCAGCCAACGCATTGCAACAAAGAGAGTTGTGTGGTGTGTATATAAGTGTATCACCCTGGTGTCCCTGTGTTTAGGAGATCAGACTGTGTGGTGTGTATATAAGTGCATCACCCTGGTGTCCCTGTGTTTAGGAGATCAGACTGTGTGGTGTGTATAGAAGTGTATCACCCTGGTGTCCCTGTGTTTAGGAGATCAGACTGTGTGGTGTGTATATAAGTGTATCACCATGGTGTCCCTGTGTTTAGGAGATCAGACTGTGTGGTGTGTATATAAGTGTATCACCCTGGTGTCCCTGTGTTTAGGAGATCAGACTGTGTGGTGTGTATATAAGTGTATCACCCTGGTGTCCCTGTGTTTAGGAGATCAGACTGTGTGGTGTGTATATAAGTGTATCACTCTGGTGTCCCTGTGTTTAGGAGATCAGACTGCGTGGTATGTATAGAAGTGTATCACCCTGGTGTCCCTGTGTTTAGGAGATCAGACTGTATGGTGTGTGTATATAAGTGTATCACCCTGGTGTCCCTGTGTTTAGGAGATCAGACTGTGTGATGTGTATATAAGTGTATCACCCTGGTGCCCCTGTGTTTAGGAGATCAGACGGTGTGGTGTGTATATAAGTGTATCACCTTGGTGTCCCTGTGTTTAGGAGATCAGACTGTGTGGTGTGTGTATAGAAGTGTATCACCCTGGTGTCCCTGTGTGTAGGAGATCAGACTGTGTGGTGTGTATATAAGTGTATCACCCTGGTGTCCCTGTGCTTAGGAGATCAGACTGTGTGGTGTATATATAAGTGTATTACCCTTTCTTCAAATGAGTGGATTTTTTTTTTTAAAAAAAAAAGGATACACTTTTCCTTATTTATCATTTATAAGGAAAACGATTTCGGCAAAGTTGTGGAGGGGTTAAACATCCCCTTTAAGCAGTTTCACACGGTTTTGGGCTTATGCAAAATTAACGTCATAGAAAGTATTGTGGTAGCCTGGGAGCTAAGCTGAGATAATTAGAATTACCTCCCACCATGTGGCCTCTGTTTAGATTCATTCAGAGCACAGTGTGTGCTAATATTGGCCTAGCAATGAAACCAATTAGCATAAAGTGCCATCGACAAGAAAAGTTTAATTTATGAAAACACAATTTCAATTACAGTCAAATGATTGTCGGTTTTTACTTGTCTTTAAAATGACCTACAACACATCTTAAGGTCACAGATCCGCTTTGATGAAGACAACCTTTCCAGATGAATATGCCAAGTGAAATACCCAGGACAAAAATAGAGAGGCAGATTATGCCCCCCTTTGTCTCTTGAATGATTATTTTAGCTACTCGGCTCCCAGAGACTATTTCATATATAATTGCATTATAGGATTATAGGATAAACATAAAAAAACATCTTCGTTTGGTTCTCATTACAGTGATCCTCATCCGCTATAATCCTTGTTTTCCCTAGAGACGATTATCCCAGAACGTCACAAATGCAGTAAAAACTCCCCATTGAGAATACAAAACTTATTTTACTAAGAGAAAGTTTAGGATTTATCGATTTAAGTTTTCAAACTAAACATTTTGAAAACCGTGGAATACTATTGAGGTCTCCAAATAAATGCATATGAGACCTTTTGCATTCAAGGGTTAACCGTCTGAGTGCCAGAGTGGTTCCCAAAGCATTATGCAACAGAGAAGCTGATGAACAAAGAAGAAAGGAAATTTTGGGCAAACCAACTGCTTCATAGGGGACAAACACAAATTTCCATTTAATTTAATTTAATGAATGCTAGAAAGGTCTCCAATGCATTGGCCAGTACTTGCTCTGGCTATTAGTAAATCAGCATTACAAAGTTTATTTTTCGGATAGCCAGGGCACCAACTGGGCATGAAAATCAATACAACCTGTGGGTCGGGACCCCTTTGGGGGTCGAATGACGATTTGCCAGGGGTCGCCTAAAACCATCAGATATTTATATTTCAATTCATAACAGTAACAAAATTACAGCGATGAAGGAGCAACGAAAATAATTTTACTGTTAGGGGTCGCCACAACTTGGGAAATTTTATTAAAGGGTCGCAGTACTAGAAAGGTTGAGAACCGCTACTCTAAGGGAGCTAAAAACACATCAGTCACACTTCTTCCAGGGTAGCCGGACTTCATTTTTGCAGGGCTGATGTGGAGGATCCCTTCTGGTTTGAACACGTTTGATTTAAACTCAAATCAGTCAGTGTTCAAGGCACGCTAAAATAGTTCACGTGAAGGCAACGGCTTCAATGTATGTGAGTGCTTGTTCAGTTGTAATGGCAAGAGAGCCTCTGTCGATCACAGCAGAAAAGGCTGACATCAGTGTAGAGGATGTCCCTGCACTCAGCTAGACATTCCACCCTGGGATCATTGAAACATTTACCTTTATTGCGTAGCAGGAACAATGGTCTTTGAAGACTTGCCTAGGCAGATGTCCACCCATTTGGAACAACACATTGCACACCAAAAACACACAAGTGCCTCTACTGTATACTCTGTACCCCAAACATTGTTATTGCTCGAGGCAAGAGCAACCAATCTGGAGTTTGCTCTCTCCCAAGGAGAGAGAACTACACCAATCAGGCTACCACCAATATCTTCCATTCATTCTGGAGAACCAAGAAGAGACATTCCGGCAATCTCCCAGATTATAGTAGAAACACAGAAAGAGGAAAGGAAGTACCACTAGTGCAATATGTATGTAAGAACCGCTCACTTGCACCAATACTACTTTTACCCACGTATTGCAACGCACTCATAAAATTAGTGGCTAGACAAAGTAGTTATGAACCTTACAGCATATATCGTCTCTGGATAAATATAATCCTCCCCAGTCACAGTATAGTGGATCTCTCCAATAGCCATGGTAGGTGACAATGGGGTCCCCTCTGCCCTCATTGTGCTTTAGCTTTGTTCAATTGGGTTCTTTTTCTTTTACATATGTGCAATACGTTGTTTTAATGATGTGAGGTTTTTTTTCCATTTTCCCTCCAAATTGTAGATGGAAGTATGTATAAAAACACACAAAAAAAAGATAAAAATGTGGATGCCAATAGTATATTATCAACAATGACTGAATCTGAGATTATATACTAATATTTCTACTCACATATATTGATGGTTAATGGGACACGTGGCACACAATAACAAACCAGGCTTCTGCAGAACTTGACCAGTCTCCATTTGGGAAACCTCTGTAGATACCATTATCCTATGACAACAAAATAATTAAAAAAAAATATTACATAATATAAGAGTGTTAAAAATACTCCTTATGCATTTCACAGCTTATCAACCACTTTATCAAAGGGCAATGGCTGATTCAATGCATCATTCCCCAGCAGACCCTTTATTTTTCTTAGAGGACCCCCAGGAGAAATTACTACTGTGCTTTAAGGGCCTTGGCTACATGCAGACTGTCCGTCACCTGTCTGTTATCTCTTCCCCAGCACTAGGTGCTGTCCCTGGTACTGAATCTTCCCCAGCACCAGGTGCTGTCCCTGGTACTGAATCTTCCCCAGCACCAGGTGCTGTCCCTGGTACTGAATCTTCCCCAGCACCAGGTGCTGTCCCCGCTACTGAATCTTCCCCAGCACCAGGTGCTGTCCTCGCTACTGAATCTTCCCCAGCACCAGGTGCTGTCCTCGCTACTGAATCTTCCCCAGCACCAGGTGCTGTCCCCGCTACTGAATCTTCCCCAGCACCAGGTGCTGTCCTCGCTACTGAATCTTCCCCAGCACCAGGTGCTGTCCCCGCTACTGAATCTTCCCCAGCACCAGGTGCTGTCCTCGCTACTGAATCTTCCCCAGCACCAGGTGCTGTCCTCGCTACTGAATCTTCCCCAGCACCAGGTGCTGTCCTCGCTACTGAATCTTCCCCAGCACCAGGTGCTGTCCTCGCTACTGAATCTTCCCCAGCACCAGGTGCTGTCCTCGCTACTGAATCTTCCCCAGCACCAGGTGCTGTCCCCGCTACTGAATCTTCCCCAGCACCAGGTGCTGTCCTCGCTACTGAATCTTCCCCAGCACCAGGTGCTGTCCCCGCTACTGAATCTTCCCCAGCACTAGGTGCTGTCCCCGCTACTGAATCTTCCCCAGCACCAGGTGCTGTCCCCGCTACTGAATCTTCCCCAGCACCAGGTGCTATCCATGGTACTGAATCTTCCCCAGCACCAGGTGCTGTCCTCGCTACTGAATCTTCCCCAGCACCAGGTGCTGTCCCCGCTACTGAATCTTCCCCAGCACCAGGTGCTGTCCTCGCTACTGAATCTTCCCCAGCACCAGGTGCTGTCCCCGCTACTGAATCTTCCCCAGCACTAGGTGCTGTCCCCGCTACTGAATCTTCCCCAGCACCAGGTGCTGTCCCCGCTACTGAATCTTCCCCAGCACCAGGTGCTATCCATGGTACTGAATCTTCCCCAGCACCAGGTGCTGTCCTCGCTACTGAATCTTCCCCAGCACCAGGTGCTATCCCTGGTACTGAATCACCCGTGGAGTGGAAAGGGCATCAGTCTTCAACCACCTCAAACATTTCATAAGACAACATTTTTCTCCACATAAACACCATTTGCTATAAACATATCACCCTCACTGCAACTCAAATATACCAAAAACACTTTAACGGGCTGATGACAGAGAACGTAGTCAGCAAACTTCGTGGTCTTCAGTGCGAATATTTCTCAAACCATACTGGTTTGAGAGAGAAGATTTCTGGGACATAGTTTATTTTTTTAAGCTCTATAAAAGTAGATTTTTTATGGGACATTAGGGTCCTTTTAATTAATTATTTACCACAGGCCAGGGCAGGAAAGGGAAACTGAGGGTGTCATCACAGTCAGTAAAAAGACTTAAGAGGGTTTCTATTGACGATATTAATATACAGAACTTTAAACAACACCGTATTATAGTGTGTGACTGATTTGTCACACTCTTTTATATCATAGAATGCATGAATAACATGTTTCTAAAACTAGAGGCGCAGAGGTTTAGATGTAATGTAAGAAAGTTTTACTTTGTTGAGAGGGTAGTAGATAAGTGGAATAGCCTACCAGCAGAAGTGGTAGAGGTTAATACAGTGAGTGAATGTAAGCATGCATGGGATAGATTTAAGGCTATCCTGAACAGAAGACAAAACCAAGGGCCAAATAAAGTTTGAGGTTTTTTTAATATGAAAAATGGGCAGACTAGATGAGCTGAATGATTCTTATCTGCCATCAAATTCTATGTTTCTATGTTTTCGAAACATTATCTATTTAAGTTATAAAAACCTATTGAGCTATGGGACATGTTTTGCTCGGTTGCAATCTGCAGCTGCATTTGTGTTCCTAGAAATGAAATTGTATATAAAATTATAACATTTTACTATATAACAGACGGACTTAGTAAAATTATTCCCAACATACCCATTAATCCGTTCCCAGTGCTGCCAACAAACTAGGAGCATTTGCCATGTTTGGTGCAACTGCCAAAAGGCTAAAACTATTGGCAATCAGTTACTGATATACTCTGACAAATGCTGAAAAGAAGAATCAATTCAGGCCCCTGGGTGCTATGTAAGGCAGACATAAAACATGGTTATGTAGAATAGATAATGAGTCGTATGTTCTTAGATGCCACGGATGCCAGAAATAGGTTTCATGGGCCACCGGTAAAAATCAGGGTTCTGTCAATGTCAAATTTTGAACAGAAGTATTTGTTAATATTCATAACCCTCTTAGTGCCAGAGGGGTTCCCACACATTGTGAAGAAATGAGTTGGGTGCAGCCCTGGTACTCACAGTGTTAATTGAACAATTATGTTTTGAATAATCATATTAAATGAGATATTTAATGGAGTGCATTTTTAGAATATCACTCTTGAAACATATTGTCTCTAAAAATGTATTTCTGCTCAAAAGGAATAACTGATTTTACCCTTTATTGGGTCTTTCTAAATCCTCAATCCAAACGTTACAAAATGTGTTTTATTCTTTGTTTTCTTCCTTTCAGTGAGCATCATAGTATTAAAGGGAAAGTAATACTTTGTTTTATCTTTATTTTATTTTGTAGGCATTAAAAAAACATGAAGAATGATATAAGTCTTATCTCTCAAACCTTTATGGTTTGAGAGATATTCACAAGCAAAGTTTCCCCTCCCGCCCCTTTTACCTAGTGTAAGTCATCTCTTCTCAGATGTGGAATCCAGTCCATAGACCAGACAGATAACAGCAGGGGACAATCTTCTTCCTATGAGAACAATGAAAGCCCTGCCCCCCTTGACAAGTTTTTCAGCTTTTTCCCTTATCTTAATTGAAGATTGTCCCTCTCTGCAGTTTACCTGGGCACCTCCCTTCTGATCTGGCTGAGCAGTGTTACATCAGTAAAAGGAGGGGGAGGGTGATGCTTTGTCATTGAATTACTCTTGAACTACAACTCTGACAGAATTGATATAACAATCTCCAAAGTCCAAATACTATGATGATTAATTAGAGCTGATTTTATTATGAAACATTACTATCCCTTTAAAGCAGAACTATCACTCCAAATAAAGTGCTCCCACATAATTATTCATACAGCCATAAGCATAGAAATACTATTATTATACAGAATAAGTCCAGCCTTATTAAAGGGATTGTAATGTAAAAAAGGGAGATCATAATGCAATGCGTTGGATAGCTCTGTGGCACTCAAAGAGCTAAAGAAATGACAATGGTTCACGGGCAAAGCCATGCAGGAATTGCTAGTGTATTATACAGCTCACATCACAAGCATTTATACACAGATGCGCCTCGATGTTGATCTCATTGTATAAAAATCCCAACGTCCGGTTTCCTCTCACTTTCTCATTCAGTCTCATACTTCTTCTTCATCAAGATAAATAGGTTCAACTTTGGAGAAAACCAATTACACCATAGGAGAGAAATTAAAATTCTGCAAATTACCATTTATTTTCATGGGACATTTAATCCCATGAATGCTGGAGAACTGCATTGCTCTTGTTAAAAGAATGTGAATTTTCATCCCCCCCCCCCCCCCCGCACACACACACACACCCCGCACAGACACACGGTGTAGTTGGTTTTCTCCAGAATTGCACCAGTTTAGCTTAAAGGGGAACTATCACCCCAACTAATGTCCACCCCATCTAATTAGGCATCTAGCGATAAGCTTAACAATCAGACTGTTATGTGGAATAAAGACCGTGTTAGTCAAAAATCCTTCCTCAGCCGACACTGACAGCCAGGCAACAGCACAGACATCTTTTCTTACAGACATCTTTGCGCCTGCGCCGTCAGTCCCGGTCTCCTCTAGGAGGCATTGAATGGTGCCTTAAAAGGATAGTAATACTTAATTATTACTAATCCCTATATTAAAGTCATATTAAAAAGAAATGTATTGCCCCCAGTGTCATCTCTCAAACCTTTATGGTTTGAGAGATAATCGCTCCTAAAGTTCCCTCTCCCTCCCCCTTCCCCGTAGTCAGCGTTCTAGCTGACTGAAGGGAAATCCGGTCTTATATCATCAGGCGGCTCTGCAGCAGAGCAGAGACCGCGTTAATAAAAAAAAAAATCTTTCACTAAAACGGTCTTGTACGTGTGCTTGCAAACCAATCACAAGACTGTTTTAGTAAAATATTTATTTTTTATTAATGCGATCGCATGATCGTAAGACCAGATTTCCCATCAGTCAGCTACAACGCTGACTACGGGGAAAGGGGAGGGAAAGGGCAACTTTAGGAGCGATTATCTCTCAAACCATAAAGGTCTGAGAGATGACACTGGGGGTAATACATTTATTTTTAATATGACTTTAATATAGGGATTAGTAATAATTAAGTATTACTATCCCTTTAAGGTACTGGAAGGGACTGACGGCGCAGGCGTGTAGATGCTTCTAGTTCGCTGTTGGCTGAGGAAGGATTTCTGACTAACGCGGTCTTTATTCTACATAACAGTTTGATTCTTAAGCTTATTGCTAGGTGCCTAAATAGGTGGGGTGGACTTTAGTTGGGGTGATAGTTCCCTTTTAAAGTATAAGGCCCACTACTGCCATCTATCTGTCTATTTCTTTTTTCACTCTCTCTCATGCTTTCTTGTTTCTTAAAATCCTTTTATTCTTCTAATGCCATGTCTCCTTGGTCCACGTAGTACTAGACTGCTTGGAGTCCATTTTTGTGTTCAATGTTTATGTACAGAGATTGGATATTATATATTACTGCCAGTAAACCTTCTTCCCACTGTTATCTCTTTCAGTTTGTTAATGACTTGAGGTGTGCCACTGGTGTAGGATTCAGAGTCTTTGCTTTGATTGTAAATGATGGTCAGCTTGTATAACTTGTTTATTAGTGATTTTATTCCAGAAATAATCTGTTTGCTTGGAAGACTATCTACACTTATACGAATTTTGGAGATGTGGTAATAAATTGTGATTACAGAATTTTCAAGAAAGCCATATTAATTTGTAGTGCCTCCTTGGTCAAGATTCATACTTAGTTGTGAAAAAGGTAATCCGATTATTTGACAATTTATTGTTGGGAAAATTCTCATGGTCTCCTTGATATAAGTAATAACTACATTATTAAGGCATGGTTTAATAAATATGTGACTGAGATCTTTCAGTACCATTCCCTTTCTAAAAGCGACCAACAAAAATGTTCATCGGATTATATGACAATTTATTGTTTCCGGGATTCTCATGACCTTCATATAACTAATAATTACACTGTTAAGGTTTGGTTCTTAATCTTTGGTGATGTTCTCTTTAATATTTCTGTAGTGTGAGTTGGTTTTCCAAACATCTGATTGAGATCTTTCGGTACCATTTCCATTCTACAAACGGCCATCCAAAAAAAAAAAATGGAACTTTTCAACCATCCCTACACTTTGGTGATATCCATTCATTTTCTTTTTCTGTTGTTGATCATAAGCGTTTTCAGGTTAAATGAGCATTAATCCAACGCTCCAATCCCTTTCGCATAAATTCCCTTTCATTCTTAGCGAAAGCAGACTCTTGTAGTATCATTTCTTTATGAAACAAATATGTTATATGGCTCTTCCTTCTAAGTAAAACAGGGGTACTTCCATGGTTTTTCATTCAGACGTTATACGTTATTAAAGCTCAGATCACTTACAATGGAGAGCTGCAGTCAATGACTCAAGCTCTCCTACAGAGTACATTACAAACACATTATATTTTGGACTCAAGCTGAGCTGTTGCTAACAATTTGTTTAAAATAAATTATGTTTGTGCTTAAAGATATAGTATCGCCATGTATTGATAAACATTAATTTTGTAGGCATTCAAAAATAAAACGTAATGCCCACAGTCCCATCTCTCAAACCTTTATAGTTTGAGAGATATTCGGGACCAAAGTTTCCCCCTCTTTCCCCTTTCCCTGATGTCAGCTCCATAGATGACTCCAGGGGAATCTGGTCTCTTGTCAAGCGGAGGCTCTTCAGCAGAGCCGAGATCGTGTTATTGAACAAAAAATCCTTCACTGGAACGGTCTACAAAGTGTACTTGGCTTGCAAGCACACTTTGTAGACCGTTCCAGTGAAGGATTTCTTGTTCAATTATGCGATCTCGGCTCTGCTGAAGAGCTTCTGATGGACCCGGGACCGGTTTCACAGCAGTTAGCTAGAGCGCTGATGTCAGGGAAAGGGCAGGGAGGGGGGTCTTTGTTCCCGAATATCTCTCAAACCATAAAAGTTTGAGAGATGAGACTGGGGGCATTAACTTTTATTTTTGAAAGCCTACAAAATTAATGTTTATCAATACATGGCGATACTATCCCTTTAATAATGTTTGAATAAGCGCTTAGAGCAATCTTGTTTTCCTCAACATTGAAACCCTATAACATAACACTTTTTCGAGAAAAAAACTGATTCTTTAATTAAAGAATATGAAATGCCATAAAACAAAAAAAAAATCAGTGTACCAAGTAAAAGCATTGCTAGATGAAGGTCAATATGCAGGTTCTCTGTGTGATTCTGTGTTCTATTTCCTGCCTCCAATGTGCTTCCTTTTCTCTAAATGTTAATAATCCCTCCACCCTGTAATATCAATAACATAATTCCCAACTTCAATTCCGCTAATAATAATAATCTTAGTTTTAACAGCAAGGATTGATATTTTCAGGAAAAACATAATTACTGTAGGCAAGAGAAATCTGTTTTAAAGGGATAGTAATGTTTCATAATAAAAGCAGCTCTAATTAATCATCATAGTATTTGGACTTTGGAGAGTGTTATTTCAATTCTGTCAGAGTTGTATTACAAGAGTAATTCAATGATAAAGTATCCCCCTCCCGCCCCTTTTACTGATGTAACACTACTCAGCCAGATCAGAAGGGAGGTGCCCAGGTAGACTGCAGAGAATGACAATCGTCAATTAAGATAAGGGAAAAACCTGAAAAGCTTGTCAAGGGGGGCAGGGCTTTCATTGTTCTCATAGGAAGAAGATTGTCCCCTTCTGTTATCTGTCTGGTCTATGGACTGCATTCCACATCTGAGAAGAGATGGCTTACACTAGGTAAAGGGGGCAGGGGGGAAACTTTGCTTGTGAATATCTCTTAAACCATAAAGGTTTGAGAGATAAGACTTATATCGTTCTTCATGTTTTTTTACTGCCTACAAAATAAAATATAGATAAAACGAAGTATTACTATCCCTTTAAGGAAAATAAACTCTATTAGGAACCATCTGAGTACCAGAGTGGTGTCCGACTCAGAAGGGTTAATTTTTCAACATCATTTCCTTTTAACCTTTCTTCACAGTGCGTTGGACACATCAGGGATGACAAACAGTGGATATCAAAAGTCAACATTGAAATTTATTCTTTTGTTGATGTAAAGTATAAAATCAATACAAATCATGTCAGAATTTATTTTGTGGCGATTGTCTATTTCTTTGATTATCAGATCCAGTCCTCAGGGCACCCCAACAAGTCAGATTTTCAGGATGTGCCTAATTAAGTTGGTGATTCCACTCCTATGCAGAGTTATCATGACCATTGATGTGCCCAAGGACTGATGGTGAGAAACTCTGGGCCGTTTATTAAATCCTTGTATGCTATAGAGGTCTCCAACAATGCTTCACAATGCATTGGAGACCTCTACAGCACACAAGAAGTTAAAAACGTTTGTTTGTACTTGTATGTTATAGGATAAGGGTATTTTCTGCATCAGCACACAGTGAATGAGCTTATATGTGGGATCCTATGAGTAGTTGGGGTGTTGCCAAGGGGCCAAGCATAGGATCTTTAGGAGATTTTGCCTAAGAGCTCCTGCAAAGTAAATCTGGTCCTGAATGTGACCCTGGTCTATTAGGTAATGTCAAAACCCTAGTTGAAATAAAGGAAAAGATGGATGAGAAGAAAATTAAAAAAAAAAAAAAAAAAAAAAAAAAAAAATATATATATATATTTTGTAATCCATAACTATATGATTCCACATTTATAAAGGCCAACCGTAATGTAGATAGCGTAATATTGCCAAATCTATTTCATCTATGAATATGTACAATCATAACATGGGACTCTTCAGATGTAAATCAGAGACTTTATATACTTAAAGGGATAGTAATTATTTTGTTGGCATTAAAAAAACATGAAGAACGATATAAGTCTTATATCTCAAACCTTTATGGTTTGAGAGATATTCACAAGCAAAGTTTCCCCTCCCGCCCCTTTTATCTAGTGTAAGCCATCTCTTCTCAGATGTGGAATCCAGTCCATAGACCAGACAGATAACAGAAGGGGACAATCTTCTTCCTATGAGAACAATGAAGGCCCTGCCCCCCTTGACAAGTTTTTCAGGTTTTTCCCTCATCTTAATTGAAGATTGTCCCTCTCTGCAGTCTACCTGGGCACCTCCCTTCTAATCTGGCTGAGCAGTGTTACATCAGTAAAAGGGGCGGGAGGGGGATCCTTTGTCATTGAATTACTCTTGAACTACAACTCTGACAGAACTGAAATAACACTCTCCAAAGTCCAGATACTATGATGATTAATTAGAGCTGCTTTTATTATGAAACATTACTATCCCTTTAATTTCCTGATCTTTGGGGACAGAGGCAGATTCACAGGGCTCAGTGTAGCTCCGCCCACTTCACGCCAGCTCTAGTCATACGCCTCTCTGTTCTTCCTACTGTCTGGGATAGTAATGTGTCACAATAAAAGCAGGTCCAATTAATCTTCATAGTATTTGGGCCATGGAGAGTGTTATTTCAATACTGTCAGAGTTGTAGTACAAGAGTAATTGAATGATAAAGTACCCCCCTCCCGCCCCTTTTACTGATGTAACACTACTCACCTCAGAGCAACAAGACTGTCTGGATGGATCGCAGAGAGGGACAATCTTCAGTGATCGTAAGGAAAAACCTGAAAAACCTGTCAAGGGGGGCAGGGTTTTCCTTATGTTCACAGTAACTGCCTCCTTTCCTCCCAATTACACCCATGCCAATATTCATTTTATAACAAAAATTGGGCTATTTGGACACTCCCACGCCCAGACTTTAGAGGATCACCAGAGCTTGGGACAAGAATACCTGGGAGACTTCTTATACTGTTGCATCAATATAAGGTGCCACTAGCAACAAATAACCATATTTACAACTCCAGAACCCTTAGCTCCACCCATGACTATGCCCAGACTACTGAACTGACTCCAGCTGCATTCACTTTGCCTGTCTCAGAAAATACCGGCTTTTTCATATATCATGAAAGCCCAAAAAAGTTATTTAGTCAGTTGGAAACTGTATGATAAACTGGCAACCATAAACAAGGAGGGAGTATCTGGTGCAGGGGTGTTTGGATGACTGGGCCTGCACAAAACGTAACATGAAGAGCATGGCGAAAAATTAGGCACACTAGGCAGCGGTCTAACCTGCTTAGAAGATCAGTGACATTTTGTTATGACAGCACACATGTTCCTGCTGAGTAATACAAGCATATGACTAGTAGTTGATTTATTTTAAAGTTAGAATAGTTTAAACTTTTGCGAAATTGTGCAGCTGTTAGTATTACATGGCAAACCACAGCTTACTTTTCCAACAGCATGCAATAGCTTAAATGTTAGGACACCAGATGAACTATCTGGACACCAGATGGCAGTGTTGGTAACAGTTGATTAACAGTTATGTACTTGATCACAAAGTTAAACAATGGGAGCGTAGTCCCTGTTCTAGAACTTACAATCTAAACAGAGTTAGGGAAACACTTATTGCAAATAAGAGCTAAATATGGAATTCCACACTTAAATTCTGGACAGGTTAAATCAGGTTAAATCATAAGTGCCTTGGCTGCATGATTAAAGGCCCCACCACCCAGTTTGTTAAGTTTTACTGAGGAAGCATGATTTTAAGCAAGACTTGAAGTCAGTGAGAGAAGTGCATTAGTGCAGGATGGGAGGTAAGGCTTTTTACGTATAAGATGTAATGAGGGTTAGATATGAGAGAGAGCTGTAGACTCAAACAGAGCCGAAAGGAGAGTGTCCTCAGCTGACCATAAGGGGAAAGATGGGGTGTACCAAGAGATCAGCATGGAGATGTAAGAGGGGGTAAAAGACAGGAGGGCCTTGAATTAAAGTCTTTGTATATTATATGGAGTTTGATGGACAACCATTGGAGGGATTGGACGAGGAGGGTTGCACAGACAAACGTAGGTGAGAGTAAGGTAATCTTACTACAGCATCCTCTATGTATTGATATATATATGGAGTTGAGAGGCAGGAAGACCTAAGAGAAGGTGGTTACAGTAGTCAAAGCAGAACAGGATGAGTGCTGAAAGAACAGTGGGAAAAACAGATTTTTTTGGTGTTTTTTTTTTAAGTAAAAGCAGCATGATTTGGCAGTATCATTAATATGAAAAAAGAAAGCTCAGAGACAATTAGCACATCTAGGCAATATGCTTCAGAGACTAGATTTAAAGCAGAACTAACACCCCTACAAGATGTCGCCTCAATTAGAGTGCTATAATACGTTATAACGCGATGTGTATTTATTTTGTTTTTTATACGTTATTAAAGAATAATCACTAATTGCAAAAAGTACCTGGTGCCGTCTTCCCCCCAGAAAAGCGCATTGCGCATGTCAGCACAGAGCCGATCGGCTCTCTTGTATCTCCCCCTGGCTACACGAAAACACCTACGTCATCAGCTTTAGATTCTCCTGCTGGGGTGTTAGTTCCGCTTTAAGGCTGTGCCATTTACTGGGATCTGGGAGAACACTAGTCGGCCTCATCTGGTAGGATGAGGAATAGCTCAGTTTTAGACATGCTACGTTTGAGGTGCCTATGGGCCAACCAATCTGAAATAGCCAAGAGTCAGTCATGATGAGTCATTTAAAGGGATAGTAATGTTTCATAATAAAAGCAGCTCCAATTAATCATCATAGTATTTGGACTTTGGAGAGTGTTATATCAATACTGTCAGAGTTGTAGTTCAAGAGTAATTCAATGATAAAGAATCCCCCTCCCGCCCCTTTTACTGATGTAACACTGCTCAGCCAGATCAGAAGGGAGGTGCCCAGGTAGACTGCAGAGAGGGACAATCTTCAATTAAGATAAGGGAAAAACCTGAAAAACTTGTCAAGGGGGGCAGGGCTTTCATTGTTCTCATAGGAAGAAGATTGTCCCCGCTGTTATCTGTCTGGTCTATGGACTGGATTCCACATCTGAGAAGAGATGGCTTACACTAGGTAAAAGGGGCGGGAGGGGGAAACTTTGCTTGTGAATATCTCTCAAACCATAAAGGTTTGAGAGATAAGACTTATATTGTTCTTCATGTTTTTTTTAATGTCTACAAAATAAAATATAGATAAAACAAAGTATTACTATCCCTTTAAGGTTGTGCCATTTACTGTGATCTGGGAGAACACTAGTCGGCCTCATCTGGTAGGATGAGGAATAGCTCAGTTTTAGACATGCTACGTTTGAGGTGCCTATGGGCCAACCAATCTGAAATACCAAAGAGTCAGTCATGATGAGTCATTTAAGGTGTAGATAAATGTAGATGGGTGTCATCAGCAAAGAAATTTTATATTAAAAATAACAGTTTCAACTGTAATAATTATGGAATAAAACAAATCCAAACAGTGGGAGTGTCCTTTTTTTAATTTTCGTACTCCTTTAATGGAAATTCAGACAAGGCAAATATGCCAATCAGTAATTTAGAATACGTAACGCAAAACAAAAGAAACGATCACCAGCTGAACGCAATAACTTTCTGTCAATAACAAAGTCAACTTCTTATACATTTCTCAGTCAGACCATCTTCCCATTATAAGGAGGTGCCGAGCTGTAATGTTAAAGCGAGACATTCCTGGGGGTTCTGTTGCTGTCCATGAGATTAATCTAGCTATTGATAATGCCTCTGCTGAAAACATCAGTCAGTACCCTGAGCAAGACATTATGCAGCACTCAACTCATCTGGCTCATTTTATATCTCAAAATTATTTGTCTTCATATTTAGGATCCAGAAAATTAATTTCATTTGACTGCCAGAGAATCTTACTACAGTACACTGCCAACTTCTCTGGCACAATAGAGTTTACAAATCAAACACAAGATCTGGGAGGCTTCAGCTGAGCAGAATAGTCTCAGACTGGAGTGGAACCCTCTTTAGAGAAAGATTTAGGAGAACTGATAGACAATAGACTTCACAGCAGTGTGCAGAGTCACTCCGCTGCTGCAAGAGCAAATAGAGTACTAGCCTGCACAAAAAGAGGTGTAGAAGCAAGGGATGGGAATATTATCCTACCTCTGTATAAATCCTTGGTTAGGCCTCATCTAGAATATGGGGTACAATTTTGGGTGCCTGTTCTTAAAAAAGACATTACTGAACTGGAAAAGGTGCAGAGACGTGCAACAAAACTGATAAAGGGATTGGAGGATCTGAGTTATGAAGAGAGACTAGCCAAGGGGGGCTATGATTCTTTCATCATGTGCTGGTTTACAAGCACATGATGTAGACCATTCCGATGAAGTATTTATCTTTAGATATCATTATGTCGGCGCTGCGGAAGAGCCGCGTCTGGTCAAGTGACCAGAATCTGCTTCTGACAGCTTTACAGCTCATCAAGCAGAAAGGGGAGGGACCAGAGAACTTTATTTTCCTATATCTCTCAAACCATAACGGATTGAAAGTTACGAATAAGTGCAAGTACTCTCTTTTAATTCTACCTACCATATAGTTAATACTAATAATTACTATCCCTTTAAATACCTAAAAAACAGTTCTTGTGTTTAGGGCTTCATTTAACATTGTTTGACAATGTTCATGTTATAGATCCAGTGAGGCTCTCTGAGGTGGAGACATCTTAGTCCCCTAATACATCCCCCACAGCTGAGCCGATGTAAGGGCCAGGGGCAGAGTACAAAGTAGCAAGCCCCATTAACTCCTTAGATGCCTGAGAAGTCTCCAAAGCATTACTTTGTAATGTGTTGGATACCTCTCTAGGACCCAAAGGGTTAAGTAATAATTACTTCTGTTTTCCCCTTCTACTAAAAGCAAGTAGTCAAACCGGAGATCCCCCTGGGTTCACACAACGGAGTTTCTGACTGTGACACATTGCCCTCCTCTGTTCTTATCACTGAAATCATATTTGTCTTTTCTTCCAAGTTCTCAAAGGATTCAAGATGTTAAAAGCTTGATCTAAATCAGTGGGGACTTTATATATTACCCATGGTGCAACTGGATTGTTCCCAAATTGCTCCCTTTCTTCTCAGTTTATCCGTTTATATGGATATTTTCATACATACACGACTTTAGCACAGCCTTATTAATGCTCTGCTATACACCTTTGAGAAAACGGTTATACCTTACGGTCTTGTTCACACCGTTGACTCCCACCTCACAGAATGCATGTGAATGCAGCAGGGTGCACCTTGTATATGGTCACAATAGTGAATTACAAGCTGCAGTGTGCCGGATCTGCACAGTGGTAGCCATTCAGGTCACTGATAAAAGCAATATATAAGAATGTGATACTCATTGCAGCAGTAACTGGCTGATCCACATGGGTGTCAGCCAATAATAAATAATAACATATGAATGACACACGTGCAGGCTGGCCTTGTGTGTGTGAGACACCTTTCCAACATACCCCATGTATGAAAATCACTGAGCAATGAAGGCCATTAGAGGTAATTGTTAATTTGCATTATATTTATTACATTGTTTGGTCTCAGTTCTATATTCCCACACAATAACGTGTTTTTATTGTATACTTGGTTATTGTCACAGTTTATTTGCACTAAATTACCCATATTGTTAGGTAACATAAGAATTGTTTTAGTTATCTAACATAAAGAACACTTAGTGTTCAAATCGCATTCATAGTTTACTCTTTTCTGTCAGTCATATCCTATGTAATAATTCGCTAGGATGTTTGTCAGAAGCAATCATGTGCAGTAGAGACTGCCCGAACACACAGAATGCTGGGAGCACGGAATGCTGGCAGTTCTGTGCTGGGAGCATTCTGTGTGGAATGCTGGGAGTCCTGTGCTGGGAGCATTCTGTGCGGAATGCTGGCAGTTCTGTGCTGGGACATTCTGTGCGGAATGCTGGGAGTCCTGTGCTGGGAGCATTCTGTGCGGAATGCTGGGAGTCCTGTGCTGGGAGCATTCTGTGCGGAATGCTGGGAGTTCTGTGGTGGGAGTATTCTGCACTTTCGGCCAGTCTCTACAGTGCATGACGGCGTCGGCAGCAGAACGCAGAGCAGGACTGGCCTCTTAACCCTTTCAGTACCAGAGGGGTACTCCTATGGCACTCATAGGGTTAACATCAGTCGAACCCTGGCCCGTATACACGGGCTTTTACACTAGTCATATCATATTCAGTTACTTTACAAATAGCGACACCTTGCTTTTTTTTTTTTTTTTTTGTTCAAAGAAGGCCATTCCCTTTTGAGGGTTTGTTTAAACGGCTTAGCGGCTTATTAATCCAATGATTATTTTTCACCTTGTATACCTATATTGTTATATTCATAGTCTCTACCTAAATACTATTCTAGCGTCAACCAAATTTATGTATTGTAAACTACAAGTGTGAATACAGCTTAAGTCTGTTTATTACAACCAGATTTTGTCAGAGAGTTGCACAGTGAATGAGATCTCAGCGATTCAGTCTGGAGAAAGATGGAGCGAGTGACACTTGTAGAGTCGGAAATCCTGAAGGCAACAGAAGGGCTCTGGCAAACAGTCCATGTATCATTCTTCTGAGTACAACAGCTTAAGTCAGATAGATGAGGTTTGATTGCTTAAGAGTCAGAACATTTGGAAAGCTATCTAAAGACAGGCTGCGCAGAGCAGAGACAGACTGAATGGAGGGGAGGCTATGAGGAAGACAGAAGGAAGGGGGGGCAAGAACAGGTATTAGAATGAGGCCAGTAATGAGGTGCGAATAGATATCAAGTCATTTCCAAACTCACATTGATTTAAATGGAATGTTTAATCCTTTGAATGATGGACAGATCTGCAAATCATTGCTTTTCAATAGCATAAGAGACCTCTGTAGCACTCGAGGGGATAAAAGCCCCATTTAAATAAACGTGTATTGTCATTTGCCCACTATGGTGGAGTCCGTTTTCAGAACCAATTACTGGGTCTCCGGGGGTAGAGGCTGATCCTCTTACTTGGTGAGATCTGTGGTAACTGCGCCCACTTCCCCACCCGTTCGGCCCACTGCCACTTGTTCCTCCCGCTTCTCTGCTAATTTATATTACTAAGTGGGGAACTATATGTCACAATGCAAATGGAGAAAGAAGAATGTTGGATGAGAGCACTATATGTTGAATTACTAAGGGGGGTTAATATGTCGAAGGGAGCACCATATGTCGGATTTCTAGCATGTTGTGCAGCATGAGGAACACCACCATTGTGTGTTAGCCCCATATACACTGCCTGACACCCCAGCCTTCTTCCCTTGCCCACTTGGTAACCACAGACCCCATGTATACTGTCTGACCCTCTGGAGCCTTTTACACTTGCCCACTGCTAGCCACAAAACCCCATGACCACTGCCCGGGTAAGGGGAGAAGGCTGGGGTGTCAGGCAGTGTATATGGGGATAAGCACTGTGCCAGGCTTGTGTGAAAACCATGCCTGCTTCATGTGCTATAAATCCCACGCAATCTTAGCTCCTTATCCACTTCCAGTTCCTATCTGGAAGGAATTACTAATGTAATTATTTGTGTTTAGTCCCCATTAACCCTATGAGTGCCAGAGAGGTATACAAAGCATTGCAACAATGGCTCCCTGGCACTTTTGGATCTACGAAGGAAGACATATTAAAGAGCCATTCATCTTTTATGTATCTTGCATGATACATAAAATCACGGCAAAGGATTTCTATCATTTTAACCCCTTGGATGACAGAGATCTCTCCAATGCAAGCTGTTGTAGATGTCTATAGTATACAAGGTATCCTAGTTAAAGGGATAGTAATGTTTCATAATAAAAGCAGCTCTAATTAATCTTCATAGTATTTGGGCTTTGGAGAGTGTTATATCACTACTGTCAGAGTTGTAGTACAAGAGTAATTGAATGATAAAGTATCCCCCTCCCGCCCCTTTTACTGATGTAACACTGCTCACCTCAGAGCAGCAAGACTGTCCAGATGGATCACAGAGAGGGACAATCTTCAGGGATCATAAGGAAAAACCTGTCAAGGGGGGCAGGGATTTCATTGTTCTCACAGTAAGAAGATTGTCCCTTGCTGTGACCTGTCCAGTCAAGTGACCAGATTCCACATCTGAGGTGAGCAGTGTTACACTAGGTAAAAGGGGCAGGAGGGGGATACTTTATCATTCAATTACTCTTGAACTACATCTCTGACAGTATTGAAATAATAATCTACAAAGTCCAAATACTATGAAGATCAATTGGAGCTGATTTTATTGTGAAACATTACTATCATTTTAACCACTCAACTGACTCTTCAGACTTTTGTTTTATTTAACCCCTTAAGGACTCATGACGGTCCTGGCACATCATGGGTTGGCAAACCATAAGGATCGAGGACGTGCTAGGACCGTTATGGATTTAAGAGCTCCCCGTGCGGCTGCGAGCCCATCGGAAAGCCCTGAAGAGGATCACAAAACATAACAAAAAAAAGGTCCGTGGTCCTTAAGTGCCGGCCATGCATGTCCTTAAGGGGTTAAGATACCAATGTTTTATATAAACTCTGTTTTAAAAATGAATTGGCACCTTTCCAAACTCTCGCTTGACTGTAGGCATCCATTTTATCTCAAACTCTATAATTATTCATCACTGATTCCACCCTTTTGGTACAGGCCAAGATGTTCATGCGGCCTTAGAAGGAAGATGGAGGCGATTTCCGGACACGTGGGTAATTAGATTGTGCAGGCAGCATCAGATAGGTCAGAGATATCTGCATTACGGAGGTCAAATAATCAGTATGTACTAAACCACGAACATCTAAATCTGTTACACTGACTGAGAAACAACGGTCCGGCTGCTTCATAGAGAAGTGATGTCTGGTAAAGAGACAGGTATAAAAGTCTTATAACTTGAAAATAGTAAGAATTTAGAGAGACTGTCACAGCTGTTCCTCTGGACTTACATCTCCCTGGGCTTCAATCAGTAACCTCCAGGTTATGGGTGCTGCACCTTCCACTGCTGCCACCAGAGGACCTTTCAGTTGCAGGCTTTTCTGTAGCAGCACGGTCCTCTTACTCCTCATGGCTTTCCTGGATCCTAGGTCTGCCTCCAAGCACTGATTGGTTAATGGCCTCTAGCTGTACCCGGTTTGGGAGATGTGGTGTTGAAGAACCATTTCCCTGTTTGCTGTATTTGATTCTCCGTTTGACCTCAGCTCGTACTTTGACTTTGCTTGAGCTCTGCCTGTCCCAACCTCGACTTGTATATTGACCACTTGAACGCCACCTGTCCTAACCTCAGATTGTACCTCAGCTTCGCTTGCACTCTGCCTGCCCTGTCTGTTGGCTTGCCTTGACAACCCCTCTGTCTTTCACTCCAGTACTTCTGCCTTCCCTGGGTTAGCTGTGTACTCTTCCTGACTTGGTTTCGAATGCAGCAAGGGTACACTGGTTTCCAGCTCTGCTCTCCAGCCTTGCACTCAAGCTTCTCCTGCAGTAACAGTTAGTCTCAGACGTTGTACCATGGTACCACCATTTACCTGTTAGGCTTTGTCATCAGCCCTTTGTCCTACCAACTGGATCCTGTGTTCCTGAGGTATCAGTCATTCTCTAAAACTATAAAATAGGGGTTATAATAAAACATCACTAATACAGAGACTTGATAGAAAAGGAGAGTATGTCTGCCTGCTGGAATTATGAATTAATATATATCTCCAAGTATCTGATATTACATGGCATCAGAGGCAGTATTTTGGCTGCTCTTATACACTCCTAAAAGCAAAGAATCACAATGATTCCAGCATTCCAGCACAAATAGTTATAACAGTTTGAGGGTTGCTCATGGCTGACACAATCCTTAAAGGGATAGTAATGTTTCATAATAAAAACAGCTCTAATTAATCATCATAGTATATGGACTTTGGAGAGTGTTATTTCAATTCTGCCAGAGTTGTAGTACAAGAGTAATTCAATGATAAAGTATCCCCCTCCTGTCCCTTTTACTGATGTAACACTGCTCAGCCAGATCAGAAGGGAGGTGCCCAGGTAGATTGCAGAGAGGGACAATCTTCAATTAAGATAAGGGAAAAAGCTGAAAAACCTGTCAAGGGTGGTAGGGCTTTCATTGTTCTCATAGGAAGAAGATTGTCCCCTGCTGTTATCTGTCTGGTCTATGGACTGGATTCCACATCTGAGATGGTTTACACTAGGTAAAAGGGGCGGGAGGGGAAACTTTGCTTGTGAATATCTCTCAAACCATAAAGGTTTGAGAGATAAGACTTATATCGTTCTTCATGTTTTTTTAATGCCTACAAAATAACATAAAGATAAAATGAAGTATTACTATCCCTTTAAAGCCATCTTGGTTATTAGATACTTCAGGTTATCTTCTGATTGCAAGATTAGACAGTAAGACCCCTAAAACCCCTATTTGTATAAACAGAAGAAAAATATAATTATTCTGGCTGAGAAAAGTATATTTTCTCTTTCTCTACAGAATACCCATGGTCCTCCCACATGTAATGTTTTGAAAAATGTTCATAGCCAGAAGTTACTAAATAACAGAAGTCATCTGACCGGCTGCCATCATTGTGCATCAATTAACATAAATACTCATTGGCTGAACATTTAACGCCCTACTCTGCCCTACCACCAATATCCTATCCACCAGATTTCCCTGCCCAAGATTTTGTTATACAGTTCAAAGATATGACACAATAAAAAGTCCTGTAAACTTTTGATAAGTGTGTCGTGTATCTGTAATAAGCTCCTTAATTGTACAGTGCTGCTGAATATGCTGGTGCTTTATAAATTAATGAAGATAAAAAGTCGTGTCTCAGCAAATCCTCTGCTTTCCACTCAACACTAATTATCTGACCCCCTCTATCTGCACAGCCAGAGCATTCAACCCTGTAAAGGAGGACATGATTTTTGCTCTCAATCCATCCTTTAGATCCTATCACCTTACGGCTTCATAGAAATAATTCAACCATTTAAATACTAAAAAGAATTAAAATGGAAAAGGTTAAGACTCTTTATGCATCTGGTCATGATAGAACATACCCATATGTTCTTAGGAGGCTTAGTTCAATAATATCAAACCTTTCACACACATTAGGTGTATTGCCTTGTGACTGAATAAAATCCAATGTACCACCAATTTTCAAAAATGATTCAGTTCTACACCTGCAAATTTTACACCAGTAGGTTTGACTTTTATAGTGGGAATATTCTGGAAGACTTAATAAGCAAAATGATTCAGGTTTGTGTTGACCAGATATATTACTGGTTAGAGTCAGCACAACTTTTTTTTGGACTAGGATTATGATAAACTAATCTTATATTTTGTGACAGGGTACGTAATATTGCTGTGGATAAGGCATGGTTTAATGCAGTGTTTCTCAGCCTGTGATATTAGAGTACTTAGGCCACAGTTAGACGGTAAATATGCCAGGATGTACCTAAGAGGTGTTACTGGGCCCTGGAGTGATAAATGAATCTGCATACTTTACAGTGCAATGAGACAAAATGTTAGGTGTTTGAAGTACTATGTACATCACACACAGCCTTTCCAGAAGTCTGATTTCCTTTTTGTCATCCCTGAGGACCTGGCTGCATCTAACATGTCAGTGGCTTCCAGGACCCATGTGACTATTTCCCAGGCATATGTTCTGCAGATGAAGCCAGTACCCTTTTGAGTTATGATGCATTCAACCAGCTTGGTGGGTGGTTCTTGAGCCGACAAGAACCAGGCTTCTGCTGAGCAGTTGTGTAAGGAAGCAACACGGTCTTCCCTCCACATGTTTGTCAAAAACGTGTTGGCTTTGGCAGAAGCCAGCTTTGGATGGAAGGTCCTATAGGCTGTTGCACCTTGTAGGTATCCTTTCTGATCTGGGATGGACCAGTAGAATGTTGGCGTCTGAATCAGCTAATCAGCTGGTTCAGTCAGTACAGAAGGGCAGAGAAGCTGTGATATCTAGAATCTCTGCCATTCTCTCATATTGAAACCCTCAATGCCACAGGGGTGCAATCCATATCCCTATGGCAGTGAAAGGATTAAGGGAGAAATGATCTTTGTGGTGTCCCACTGGGAAAGTAGGGGAGCAGAGAAGATGCACTCAGGCTTCAGGATCTTCAATCTGCTGGTGATGTGTAAAGAAGGACAACCATGTACGCCAATGTTCATCCCCCTTCCACACCGCATCACTAACCCCTAGTATGTTAGGGAACAAAGCAATGCGTCAATGACCTCTCTAGCTTTCAATCAAAAACAAATCAATGGCCATTTTTATTTGCTCCATGTGGTAAAGTTGGTTTTCTCCAGAATTACTCCTCGGGGTTATATATGAAGATGTGATAATAATGTGGTGAAAAGGCAATCTCTTTTCCAGTGTGATAAACTCTCAAAGTCCATTGTTATTCTATGGATAATAAGGACTAAGATCTCTCAAGTTAAAGATATCAGAGTGCATAGGCTCTAAAGAGTAACACAGGAACTGAAGAGTTTATCACAATGGTAAAATCTGTTTCTCTGTATGACTAATTTAATCATAACGTAGAGCATAACCCCTCCTTGGAACATGCTCCGCCATTATTCTCTAGTAAGGTGACCATGTGTCCCGGATTGCCTTGGCCCGGGCAGCCTCCTACTGGGACAATACAAAGTCCTGGAATGAAGACTCCAGAGCAGAATTCTAGACACTAGAATGAGAACTGCCCATTGTCTACTGTGATAGGAAGTGATGTCTCTTCTGGGCTACAAGAAAATGGCCTCCAGACAGAGCTCTGAACACTAGAGAGAGAACTGAACCTTCATCCTGACATCAGTAGGGTGCTGCAGTGCAATTGTGTTGTAGTGTAAGACTAGTCTAACGCATTGGGCGCAGTGTACATTTTCTTGTAGCCGACAACAGGCATCGCTTTCTGTCCCAGTAGTCAATGGGCAGTTCCCCCTCTAGTGGTTAGAACTCTGTGGTGCGTTCTTCTCTCCTCAGTATCCCTGAATGGCAGAATTGAAATGTGGTCTCCCTATTCTCTAGGGGAGATATACTAATAGTATTGCTCTCTGTACAGGAGCTGGAATTGAGTTCTTAGTGCTATGCCTGCCTAATGCACGTTTACTGAACTGCCTCTGCCAAGGGGAAGTAGTGGACGTATGGGTGTTCCAGGGCATTATTCTTCCCTGGTTATCGCTATGTACTAACAAGGTGCAGAGTAAAGTGGCGTAACGTACTCCATTTCCTGTACATGCTACAGGGCAAATGTTTGGGGCTTGTCTGATGTGTGCGTGCTGGAATGCACTAAATTGAGCGTACTCTCTGGTACATTCCATAAAGGGCAGCAGAATGAATTTAAATCCAGTGCCAAAGTAGCTGTGTTGGTTTATGTACATTTCCTCCACTGATTATGGACATTTTTACTATCAGATGCTCAACTCTAGAAATAATTTTAGTATTGCATTACTATTACATAACTTCCTAGGTAATACAGGGGGAGCCTCATACTCCAAATTCCTAAAGTAACCTCTCCTAGCTTGTAATAAATACACATAAAAGATAGATGCCAAGATTATTAACCCAATATAAATCAGTGTGCACGTTTAATGGCAAGAGACAGGGCATGTGTTTGAAATTAAACTGCATGTGGAAACCTCGGCAGTAAGAGAGACAGAATTAAACATTTTAAGGACATATTTTGACAAATCAGAGGGGAGACTGGGTCCAAGATCACTAACAACAACTGTGTCAGCCAATGGATTCTGGGTTTGAGTTCACAGGTGAGGCACCCATCAAAACACTGCACATCTGAGAATCAGTGGGAGATTTGTTCTGTAACCTCCACAACAACAGAGAACAAAGCGGCTTAAAGTGGAAACGTTACCTTAAGCCAAGTTTAATTTTAACCCCTTGGATGCTACAGACATATCTAAGCTCTGCAGAATAGTGGAGATGCTTCTAGCATCAAAGGAGTTAAAAGGCATATCTCCCAATTGTCCCTCTTTTTGAACCAACTCTCTCTGTCCCTCTTTTGGGGACATCACACTGTGTGGCGTGTATATAAGTGTATCACTCTGGTGTCCCTGTGTTTAGGAGATCAGACTGTGTGGTGTGTATAGAAGTGTATCACCCTGGTGTCCCTGTGTTTAGGAGATCAGACTGTGTGGTGCGTATAGAAGTGTATCACTCTGGTGTCCCTGTGTTTAGAAGATCAGACTGTGTGGTGTGTATATAAGTGTATCACTCTGGTGTCCCTGTGTTTAGGAGATCAGACTGTGTGGTGTGTATATAAGTGTATCACCCTGGTGTCCCTGTGTTTAGGAGATCAGAGTGTGTGGTGTGTATATAAGTGTATCACCCTGGTGTCCCTGTGTTTAGGAGATCAGACTGTGTGGTGTGTATATAAGTGTATCACCCTGGTGTCCCTGTGTTTAGGAGATCAGACTGTGTGGTGTGTATATAAGTGTATCACCCTGGTGTCCCTGTGTTTAGGAGATCAGACTGTGTGGTGTGTATATAAGTGTATCACCCTGGTGTCCCTGTGTTTAGGAGATCAGACTGTGTGGTGTGTATATAAGTATCACCCTGGTGTCCCTGTGTTTAGGAGATCAGACTGTGTGGTGTGTATATTAGTGTATCACCCCGTTGTCCCTGTGTTTAGGAGATCAGACTGTGCGGTGTGTATAGAAGTGTATCAGCCTGGTGTCCCTGTGTTTAGGAGATCAGACTGTGCGGTGTGTATAGAAGTGTATCACCCTGGTGTCCCTGTGTTTAGGAGATCAGACTGTGTGGTGTGTATATAAGTGTATCACCCTGGTGTCCCTGTGTTTAGGAGATCAGACTGTGTGGTGTGTGTATATAAGTGTATCACCCTGGTGTCCTGTGTTTAGGAGATCAGACTGTGTGGTGTGTATATATGTGTATCACCCTGATGTCCCTGTGTTTAGGAGATCAGACTGTGTGGTGTGTATATAAGTGTATCACCCTGGTGTCCCTGTGTTTAGGAGATCAGACTGTGTGGTGTGTATATAAGTGTATAACCCTGGTGTCCCTGTGTTTAGGAGATCACACTGTGTGGTGTGTATAGAAGTGTATCACCCTGGTGTCCCTGTGTTAAGGAGATCAGGCTGTGTGGTGTATATAAGTGTATCACCCCAGTGTCCCTGTGTTTAGGAGATCAGACTGTGTGGTGTGTATATAAGTGTATCACACTGGTGTCCCTGTGTTTAGGAGATCAGACTGTGTGGTGTGTGTATATAAGTGTATCACACTGGTGTCCCTGTGTTTAGGAGATCAGACTGTGTGGTGTGTATATAAGTGTATCACCCAGGTGTCCCTGTGTTTAGGAGATCAGACTGTGTGGTGTGTATATAAGTGTATCCCCCTGGTGTCCCTGTGTTTAGGAGATCACACTGTGTGGTGTGTATATAAGTGTATCCCCCTGGTGTCACTGTGTTTAGGAGGTCAGACTGTGGTGTGTATAGAAGGGTATTAAATTGTACAATAGCAAGAAAACTTGCATTAAAGTTTGTATAAAATAAAAATAAAGTATATGTGTTTATACATTAGTCTGTGTAAATAAAATACTTTGGTCTTGGTCTAAATAATTTATTAAGTTACACAAAGAGGTGTCAGTAGATCATGAAATAACCTAAAAATACTCAGAAAGTGGCTGCACGTAATCATTTAACCCTTTGAGTGCCAGAGGGGTACACAACGCATTCCAAAGCAATGCGTGGCGTACGCCTCTGGCACTCAAAAGGTTAATAGCATAATCTATAAGTCTAACTCATAAAAGTTACAATGTGTTTTACTAAAAATGTAAACAGTTTTGAGAAATGAAAGCTGCAGTAAACCCCAGATTACGGTGACCAGACCTCACCTTTAACCAGGGACATATGAAAAATGCATACTGCAGGGCGGCTTTGATTTGAGTGCACTCCTGAAATATGCCTATTTACCATGTGTCCCCGGTTACAGTGAGGTCTGGTCAGCGTACCCCAAATCTAATCTCTCTCATAAGAAAGCCCATCTGTCCTTCACTACTGCTAATCTTTTTCTGAAGATCAGGTTAACCCTCTGAGTCCCAGACAGGTATCCAAAGCATTGCAGTGCAATAAGTTGAATACACCTCTAGCACTCAAAGTAGGCTGACCAGCCGTCACCTTTAACGGGGGACGCACAGGAGAAATGCATACTGCAGGACTGCATTGATTTCAGTGAAGTACTGCAAAATGGCCATTTCTGTGTGTCTCCAGTTAACCCTTTGAGTGCCAGAGTGGTACGCAACGCATTGCAGAGCAATGCGTTGCATACCCCTCAGGCACTCAAAGGGTTAAAGGTGAGAGCTGGTCAGCCTAACTCAGTGGTTCTCAACTCCTGCCCTCAGGACCCACTAACAGGCCAGGACTTAAGGATTCTTCTGCTAGAGCACAGGTGTAGTGATCAGAGGCTCATTCACACTGATTAACTCACCTGTGTTCTAACAAGGAAATCATCAAATCCTGGCCTGTTAGTGGGTCCTGAGGACAGGAGTTGAGAAACACTAGCCTAACTCAAAGGGTTAATAATTACCAGCATAGGAGGACAATAATGATGGCATGGGGAGGCTCAGCCTCCCAGAAAAAAACAATCACATCAATGTGTAATAACAGCAGCGTTTACCTAATATGAAAATACTGTTATTGTGGCCTTTCCAAGTACAACAGTCACTACTCCTAGGCTCACCTGACTCCTCCAGTCAGGGGAAATCTTCATCTTGTTCTGGATTCATTACAGACTGGTGCTGAGAGGGGACATATTTCTCAACTACTCAAACCCCATGTCACTACTGCAACTGCACAAAGCCAAAATGCCCTCTGTGCTCGATCTCAGTGGTAATATTGGGGTTAAACAGTCATGAAGTTTGATCCTTCTCAGGCACCATATTACCAGTCACCATTCAATCTGGAAGCTGAGGAGGAAGTCACATGATCTCACCTAAATCTGTCAAGGATCAGGTGAGCACCTCTGTAAGATTTAACCCCTGAGCTAATGGAATAGAATAGTAGAAGTCATAGACACAAGGACTTTACTTTTAGGTAGTTTAGATTTAGGATTTGCTACTCCCCTAACCTTCATTTGTTGGTGACACATCCTGGCCCTTTTTCCTAGCTAGTTTCTGTGCTGGTCCAATGTCACCACACACTGTGTTATGTAGGACTCTAGGCAGAATATTATAAAATGCAAACACCTTATTGGCTGGCAAAGTCAGCCAATCAGCAGATGTTACAAGTTACACTATTAACCCCCTGAGCGCCAGAGAGGTATGCAGCGCACCGCAAAACAACACGCTACACACCCACCGGCACCCAAAAGGTCATAACATGAAAATAGAAATACTGACTGTAACGCAAAATAAAAATAACTTAAATATGCAATATTAACCCTTTGCGTGCCAGAGTGGTACGGAATGCATTGCAAAGCAATGCATTCCGTACCACTCTGGCACGCAAAGGGTTAATTGAAAAGAATCCAGATGGGGTGCACCAAGCAGAGCACACCATTTGAGGCCCACTGGCATACCTCCCAACATTTCAAATTGCCAAAGAGGGACACTTGTGTTTTAGGGGGTGCGGCTGGGGGCGTGGCTGGTGGGCAGGGCATTACCAATACTTTTTTGGCTATTTCACGACCTATTGACACCTCTTTGTGTAACCTAATAAATTATTTATAACAAAATCAAAGTATTTTATTTATACAGGCTAATTTATAAACACATATACTGACATTTATACAAACAGTAATGTGAGTTTTATTGCTGTGGAGCAATGTGATACAGTTATATACACACCACACAGTCTGATCTCCTAAAAAGAGGGACATCAGGGTGGGAAAGAGGGGCAGAGGGATTTGGGTCTAAAAGAGGGACACTTGGGAGGCATGCACTGGGAGGTAAAGGATGACATACTCCCAGTGGCAAGGGCTTGGGTGAACTCTGCACGGATACGGGAGCACACAAATTCCCGGAACAAATCTTCAGGCTTCACTGGAACCTCCCCTAACGGCACCTGCTTCCTGGTCACATAGATGGCCATCTTAGCCTGTGCCAGGAGCAGGTTTATGAGGAGGTCCTCAGCCCTACTGGTCCGAGACACTGTGCGCCCAAAGATAAAGAGGTGAGCGGAGAAGTGCAGCCAGAACCGCAGGAGGAGGCCCCTCGGGAATGACAAGAGGGGCTGCAGGTGAAATAAACGTGATATACAGAGCCCACATTTCTAATAACACAGTCAGTAAGGTTTGCACTCAGGCATAAATGATTAGCATACTGTGAATGACAACAGCATAAAGTGCCACATTATTCCTCCAAAATATAAATGGCAGTTTTCCAAACAATATTACTTTTATAGACAAAACTTTTCTTATGGTAAACTGGATCAGTTTAACTAAAATTGCATATGAATGTCGGTTTCCATATGGGATTTGTTCATCTTTTTGTAATTTCCTTTTATTTTCCAAAATATATTTTCTTTAACCGAATGTCTTAATATTCAATTGAGATGTAATAATAATTTGCTAAAACATGTGTAACGACGCAGTCATGCGCAATAGAGACTGCTGAGCATGCTGTAGTCATGTGCAGTACAGGCTGCCCGTTCCGCGGCTCTGTATCAGCCGAGGCCCGGGCACTCTCTACTGCGCATGATCCATGACCGGCTGGCAGTGGCACTGTGGCCCGTGTAACGGGCTTTTCAACTAGTCTATATATAAAGTGGTTTCTGGTTCACTGTCTGCTCTGGGGCAGCACTCGGGCGGAGACCGGCCCACATGCAGCTAATCAGGGGCAGCGATTTTAACAGTACAGGGGGGGGTGCACAGCGCCCTGCCTACTCTTGTGGAAATGGCTGGAGCCAGACTCGCTGCTGCATCGGTCTGTCAGGTTTCTGACATGCACGGTGTGCCTAATCGCACAGGTAATACTGTGCACCATTCACTAGTTTGTAACAACTGGAGCACAGAGCAGTGCTTCTTAACCCCTTAATGACTGGTGACGTCCAGGACCGTTACTGGTAAGCTTGACTAAAGGAACGTGACGATCCTGAAATGTCAAGTATTTTGTGCTTACAGCTCTGCTTCAGGAGCACTGTAAGCACTAGAGGGGTATGAAATTGACCGCTCCAATACCAGAGTGGTCTCTATCAGACCCCCATTCGGCGCACTGGTACACGTCATCAGAATGGTACTTAAAGGAAGTTCACTTCCCGGACCGCTCGTCTTTAGGGGTAGGGGTTAACCACAGTTCCATGGACATGTGGTTAGTCCTGGCAATATCAGTGCCAGTCTGTCGAATGCCTTGTGTGACCCCGAGTTTCAATAGACATTAAATACTTGGGCCCTGATCAGGGTCCTTGTTTCTATAAGAAAGTAGCAAGCTGGTTCTTGGCTTCAAAATATATGAGAAACACTGGTACAAGGTAATGTGTAGACCAGTGATTCTCAACCAGGGTGCCGTGGCACTTTGGTGTGCCACAGACATCAACTTGGGGTGCCTCGTGTTTTCTATAAACACTAACAAAAATGGATTTTTAAATAAAGATTTATAGAAATTGTTATGCACGATATGTTTAGGTATGGTATTATGATTAGAAGACCTAATAATAACTGTTTATTTTTGTATTGTACCCATCATTATGCACTAGATAAAGTGCATTAAATATGTTAGGGGTGCCCCAAATGTTCATGATTATGTGTTAGGGGTGCCCCGAACAAAAAATGATTGAGAACCACTGGTGTAGACCAGTGATTCTCAGTTCCAGTCCTCGGGGCACACCAACAGGTCATGTTCTTAAGATATCCCTAATTAATCACAGGTGAATCAATCACAATGACTGAGCCACTAATTACTCACCTATGATTAAGCAGGAACAACCTGAAAACCTGCACTGTTGGTGTGCCCCGAGGACTAACGTTGTAGTCCTAACTGGTGTAGACAGTGCAGCATTCTGCTGCCTTGTGGTAGTCATTTGTTGATAATGTTACACAAGTAATCTTTAGGGCACGTACACTACAGGCATCTGGATCAGATAGAAATTTATGATGGTAATGTGTATTTTCAACTGATTTCTTTTTAGAGAACATCAAAGGTTTGCTATACGATATGACTGGTTTTAATGGATTATTTAGAAAACGATAAAAACGGCATCTGTCAGCAGGGCTATTTATGTCTTATTGAAACCTATAAAAAAAAGATCAATACCCACATAAAAAACGATTATTTTTGCCCACTGTTTTCACCCATTACATAATAAACAGCGAATCATCTAAGGGGTCAAATCAATTTTTATGTCAGCTTATTGGGTCACAATCCGTTGAACAATTTGGAGCAAATCAACCATGTCATAGGGGATAAATAAAAATGACCATTGATTTATATGTACGTTTAGCTCCTTTATGCAAGAGAAGTCTCCAACTCATTGCAAGCCCTCTCTCGCATACAAGGGGTAAAATACCCCTTGTGGGGCAGTTGGTTTACCCCAGAACTGCTCCCATTCAAGCTTTCTGAATTCAGCCTTTAGTTAGGTGAATGGACCGACATCAAAAGAACTATGAAGAAATGCTTACAATGTATTCACAGTCACCCAAAATGAAGTAAAAAAAATTATAAAATAAAAAGCATTATAGAACCGGATTACAAATTTTAGCAGTGTTTTGACCATCGACCTCAATAGGAACATGTGAGATAAAATCAGTTATGATGTTTATCACCAGAAATATAACCTAGACCATAATCAGTTTAACCCTTCGAGTGCCAGAGGGATACGCAGCGCACTGCTTTGCAATGCATTGCGTACCCCTCTGGTGTTCAAAGGGTTAATAAGAAGACACAAGACAGAACATTCCATGGACCCCACAGAACAACCATGCTTAAAAAATCTTCAAAAACGTATTGAAGTGACTCTGAGGTCCAGTACTCGGGGCACACCAACACGTTGGGTGTTAAGGATACCCATAATCAAGCACATTGACTGAGCCACTGGTTTTCTACCTGGTTTTCAAGAAGGGATATCCTGAAAACCTGCACTGTTGGTGTGTTATGAGGACTAATAGTGAAAAACATTCTTTTACTGTGTTTGGGGATGAAAACAAAACCCGAGAGCGTACACTTAAGGACAATAAAGTGATTTACTACCATTATCAGTGTAATAAAAACATTTCCCAAAATACCATTACATTAAAGGGATAGTAGTACTTCGTTTTATCATTATTTTATTTTGTAGGCATTAAAAAAAACATGAAGAACGATATGTCTTATCTCTCAGACCTTTATGGTTTGAGAGATATTCACAAGCAAAGTTTCCCCTCACTGACCAAAACGGTCAAATCTGCCAACTGTCAGATTTGGAATCTGGTCCGCAAATCAACTGGTGGCTCTTCAGCAGAGCCCAGATCGCAAGATATAAAAATAACTATTTCATTGGAAGGTTCTAAAAAGTGTGCTTGCAAACCAGGCACACTTAGTAGACTATTCGAATGAAGTAGTTCTTCTTACATCTTGCGATCTTGGCTCTGCTGTAGAGCCCCGGCCGGTCTACAGACCGGATTCCAAATCTGACAGCTAGATGGCAGACTTGACCGTTTTGGTCAGTGAGGGGAAACTTTGCTTGTGAATATCTCTCAAACCATAAAGGTTTAAGAATTAAGACTTATATCGTTCTTCATGTTTTTTGAATGCCTACAAAATAAAATAAATATAAAACGAAGTATTACTATCCCTTTAAAGGGATAGTAATACTTTATTATTACTATCCCTCATATTGTAGGTATTTGCAAAATAAGTTAATAGCCCCCAGGTTCATGTCTCAAACCTTTATGGTTTGAGAGATAACCAAAGGCAAAGTCTCCCCCTCCCTTCCCCTTGTGCTGACTGCAGGGGAAGTCTGTCGTGCGACAGTCAGGCGGATCTGCAGCTGAGCCAAGATCCCGTTAGTGAAGAAGAATTATTTCACTGAAACGGTCTTCTACATGTGCTTGGTTTGTGCTTGGTTTGCAAGCACATGTAGAAGACCGTTCCAGTGAAATAATTCTTTGTCATTAACGCGATCGCGGCTCTGCTGTAGAGCCGCATGATGAAAGACAGACCGGATATCCCTGCAGTCAGCACAACTCTGACTTCAGGGAAGGGGGAGGGAGGGGGGTACTTTGCTTTCGGTTATCTCTCTAACCATAAAGGTTTGAGAGATGAACCTGGGGGCTATTAACTTATTTTGCAAATACCTACAATATGAGGGATAGTAATAACAAAGTATTACTATCCCTTTAAACAAGCGGAGCAATGAATGAGACCAGAAGACAGTATATAGGTATTGTAACCGCATTTAGCTCTGCTGGTCTTGTGTAACTGTGTATTGCCCTACACGTCTCATGTAACTGTGTAGTGTCTATGAGGTCTTGTGTAATACAATTATGTGAGGCACAAAGCATTGTGTGTCAAATAGATGTGGGAGGTAGAAGTGAGAAAGGGCAAAAGAGTGAGGAGGAGTGCGAGAGGATGAAGAGGCAGTGATATGAAAAAGAGAGAGAGAGGGAGGGTGAAGGTGGTGGGAGGGAGGAGAGGGATGGAGACAATTGAGGGTGGGAGAAGAAGAAGGAAGGAAGGGAGGGATGAGAAGAAGGAGTGAAAAAAGGGAGGGAGAGATTCAGTAAATGGGGAAACAGAAAAAGAGGAATAGGAAGGAGAGGATGGGTGGTGGAAGTAGAAGATGGGAGAAGAAAAATAAAAAATGGCTAACATAAATATAAGTGATTTGGAAAGCTCTTTCACAATCACCTATCCTATATAATAATTCGCTAAATAGTGTGTAACGCCGCAACATGCGCAGTACACACTGCTGCGCGTGCTGCAGTCATGCGCAGTACAGACTGCCCACGCCGCGACTGATACAGAGCTGGGTGCTCCGAAGGAGCGTCCAGCTCTGTATCACCTGTGGCGCGGGCAGTCTACTGTGCGTGACTGCCCCACGACCGGCTGCCAGTGGCACTGTGGCCCATTTAACGGGCTGTTCAACTAGTTTGTTATAAAATGGCAGTTCTACTATAAATTAAGTGTTCAGCGCAGGAGTGCATAAATAAATATAAACTGGCCACGATAAAGCAGGAGTTGATGAGGCTGCTCCCGTAGCTCAGTATGGTGGGTGCGGTCAGCAAGGAAAGGTTCCCAGTCGTCAGTAAAATGCTATTTATTTGAAAGGTGTCCTAAAATGAGAATTCACATCTACTGACAATAATCCACCGCTCTTCTATGGCTGGGAAATCCTAATGGTTCATATGAATGTTGCCCTCTTCCTTTTTTCAACAGATATAATGTTCAATCAGTCCTGAATGTCGTGTTTTTGGAGGCAGACATAGTTCCTGGCAGGGGAACAGGACCTTGAACTCTGGTCACTGCACGTGATAACCATAACCCTTTAACCCTTTGAGTGCCAGAGGGGTACGCAACACATTTCAGAGCAATGCGTTGTGTACCCCTCTGTCTCTCAAAGGGTTAAGGAACAGAGGGATGTGTAATACACTGGATTGTATTGCCACCCCTCTGATCCTTAAAGGGTTAAGTAGATTTATATATATATATATATATAGGGAGTCCTTGTTATCTTGTTATATATTTTAGGTTTGATAAAGCAGCTTTAGCGCTGCGAAACGCGTTAGCGTGGTATATTGAATATTGTCTCAAGTTTTTATATTTGAATACTGTTGTTATTAAAGGGATAGTATAGTCCCATAAAAAGTATGTCCTAAATCGTAGCTGCAGTAAAAAAACATTCATTATGCATAATCTTTTCTCTCAAACCGTTACGGTTTGAGAGAAATAAGAAAATAAAGATCTCCGTGAGCTGTAAAGCTGTCAGAGGCAGAATCCGGTCACCCAACTGTAGGCGGCTCTCCAGAAGCGCTGTCATCTAGATATCTAGGTATAATTACTTCATCGGTATGGTCTACAACGTGTGTCTGGCTTGCAAGCACAGGTTGTGGACCATTCCGATGAAGTAATCATAGTTAGATATCTCGATGACAGCGCTCCTGAAGAGCCGCCGCCTGGTCCCGGAAGCAGGATTTCATGATGTCCGCTGTACAGCGGACGCATGAGAAGGGGGAGGGAGCAGAGGTCTTTATTTTCTTACATCTCTCAAACCATAACGGTTTGAGAGAAAGGATTAAGCACATTGAATGTTTTTTTACTGCAGCTACGATTTAGGACATAGTTTTTATGGGACTATACTATCCCTTTAAACGTGGCTTCTTCGATTCAGCCTTTCGTCCGGAGTTTTTTTTGTCCTACAGCTGATCGATCGTTATCCGAGTGGAGACTGAGGTATTTCTCCACAAGCCTGATTGTCAGTTAGTCTGGTATCAGCTTTCTGACCATCATCACATGTGAGTGCAACTTTTTATTTTCTACACATTCACACTGATTATTGACCATATTACACTATTGGGTGTTCTCTTGTTTTTCTTTGTCTTCTTCTATATCTGTAAACAGATTTATGCACTATGCCTGTCTCTGGTAGAAAAAACTGCCATCAGGTGTCATGTCCCCTCAATGGACAAGTCTCACGCTGCCTACCCCTTGTATCCTCAGTCGTGCTTCTGCTGACACTTTATCTTCTGGGTTCACTTTGTCACCTTATGGTGATGTAATCTCTCAGCGCCTATATCCAGGCACATTCCTGGATGCTCGAGGCACTGACACAGTGTTCCTTAGTGTCTTAGTACCCTGCCCAAGCCTTGTGCTGGCCTCTGTTTTGCCTTCCTGTGTTTACCGACCCTGAATTCTCCTACAGACCCTGCTTGTCGCCTGTTGATTCGGATACCTCATTGACCGGCTGTTGAAGTCCCTTGGCTTCTCCAATTGACCCCGCTTCTTGTCTTCTGTATTTGATGACTTGCTGACTGAGCTTCTGCAGTTCAGGTCTGTACCTTTTACCTTTGTCTCTGATATAGTTCCTTAGGTCGGGGCTATTCTCGGGGAGTTCCAGCTACACTGTGGCCCACATCCCCTAGTCACGTACCCAAGCCAGCGCCCTCAAGTCATTGCTCCTCCCTGCAGGAGAGATTGTAATGTCTATAGGGAGTCCATCCTGGTCAGGATCACAGCTCAACTGGGATCGGACATCTGGCTTCGCGGCCAGCATCTGTATATGGTTCAGCTGCAGCACAGTCTTGCTGTAGACAGTCACCACGGTACTAGCACCGTACCCAAGCCTGCGCTCCCTAGCATTCCCTCTCTTGCAGGTTAACACCTGCTACAGTAATTCTCTGACTAGATCCTGAGAGCATGACATCCAGGACTGATAGAACATATTATCTCTTGAACAATGTCTCAAGGGCAAAATTCATAGGGGACATCAGGATTTTCTGGCCATAGTAATTTGTAAATAGTTGTTATTATTAGGAGGTCTTAGTTATCCGCTATAAACATTGAGGTTTCAGTAAAAATACAGCTGTTAACAGATTTATGTCAGGACAAAGTGATTGTCCATTTTTCCAGCACTGATAGAAAGAATTTGATTTTCTTGCGGGGATTTATCGGTCTATGTAAGTCTGTATAGTATGCAGAGGGTGAGGTGGTGATGGTACAAGTAATGCTCCGAGATAAAATAGCTTCAAGAACCAATTTATGTGTGTCACATCTGGCTACTAAACTATTAATGCCAAAGGCTCCTCACAGTCGGTCAGGGAATGTGACACCAGGGATAATGATTCAATGTAACACTATCACTGCATCAGTCAGTGCTCTCTATTCTGTAAATCACAGACCGCAGTCAGTCTTTTCTGCTGCAGAGATTGTGTAACGTTTAAGCATTATCCCTGTTTTCACAGTCAGTCAGATCTCTGAAAACAGAAATTCAGGGAACTTGCTGTCAGGGATCTAAAAGTATTTAAATAAATAGGTCAAGGATGAAGGAAAAAGTATAGGCTTAATATATTATGCCCTATAAGAATAGGTCAAGTCAAAAGGTTTATTGTCATTTTAAATCACTGGGAATTCTTGATTTTTTTTTTTTGGCTTCCTATGGCGTCGTTTGTTTGGTGTTTTCATATGGTCCTCGGTTTACATCAATCACTGTCCTTTACGTTGAGAATTCCCTAACTTCCAGAGAGGTTCTTATTTATTAGAACGAGTTGTACCTCCTGACCAGATACCTTTGATGTTCTGCTCTTCAATTACTACAATGATCAGTATTTCTTTCAAAGACGAAGCAGTAGTAGGTTTCTAAGAAATGTTCTCTGAACGTCTCATTGCTCCCCAGCCACCAGATGTTGTATCACATGCTAATGGAGAACGCTGTCTCCAAACAGACTCATAACAAAGACACATACCTAGAGGCAGTGAGGCTGATGTACTAAGTAAAACTGGGGAATTTTGCACTAAGGCGTGATAAAGAGGAGATGACTTCTCCAGTGATATCACTTCTCCAGTTCCTATGTTATTCTATAGATCCTATGCATTAAGATCTACAAAGTTAGGGAAATCTTAAAGGAGCAGTAAACTTTTTTTTATGAAAACACATGTTTTACAGAGCATTTCCTGCTGAATAAAACAAGGTCACTCCCATCGCTGTCAGATGTTTTATTAAAAAATTATAGCAGTTTAAATAATCAGGAAGTTAATTTACTATGTTTACTTCCTGATAGTTCTAACTGACAGGAAGTGAATTTACTATGTTTACTTCCTGATAGTTCTAACTGACAGGAAGTGAATTTACTGTGGTTAAGTCCTGATAGTTCTAACTGACAGGAAGTGAATTTACTGTGTTTACTTCTTGATAGTTCTAACTGACAGGAAGTGAATTTACTGTGTTTACTTCCTGATAGTTGTAACTGACAGGAAGTGACAGGCAGTTTCTATCACATTCTATGGAGAACTGTATGTCTCTGACTTTTCTGACTTTCCTCTCCAATAGAATCTAACAGGAAATCTAATTAGAATTTGACCACTAGAGGGCACTGCTAATGTAAAAAAAACATGGGTTTAAACTGTAATAACTCTGGAAATATAAATCTCTCAGCAGTGGGAGTACCCTTATTTTACTCAATAGGAAAATCCCTACAATATATATTTTTTCATAAAAAAAGTTTACTGCTCCTTTAACTAGAATAACATAGGAACTGGAGAAGTGATATCACCAGAGAAGTCATCTCCCTTTTATCACCTCTTTATCACACCTTAGTGCATCCCCCCCCCCGAGTAATTCTGAAGCAAACTGGCAGAAACAGATTCTGATGGCAGAAAATAATCATTTGGCCTATTCAGTCTGTCTATTTCCCAATCTAATAAAATATACAGACTTACGAACTTCTTAGAATAAATTTATCCCTATACCAAGCATTTCTGAATTCCACAATACTATTTGTCTCTGCTGGGAGGCTGTTTCCAGGAGTCTATCAACCTTTCTGGAAAATAGTACTTCTTAAAATTGCTACTGAATTTTCCAACCTAACATGAGATCATGATCTCTTGTTTTAGTATTCATCTTTAAAAAAAAAAAACAAAAAAAACAACACTTCCCTCCTGGACTCTATTACATCAATTAATATATTTATAGAACTCTATCTTATCAAACTTCTCCCTTCTTTCTTCCAAGCTGTACATGTTAAGGTATATGAGTGTATTCTGACACCCAGGGTCACGAAGAACCTGACCATTTTAGTGGCTCATCTTTAGGGTGACCACATTTCCGTTCTGCTATTCCGGGACATGTGGTCACCCTACTCCTCTTCATCTCCACATTGCCCCTTGTTGTCCTACCTTGAGTCCCTGGTAGTCTAGCGGTGTGGAAAGTGCTCTGTGCCTCCTCCGGCACAGAGCTGAAGCTCCCGCGCGCTGTGCTCAGTAATGCAGAGCGCTGGGAGATGATGTCATCTCCCAGCGCTCTGTATTACTAGAGCACTTGCCTCCAGGAGATCAGCTGGATTGCCGCCCTGGATGTCAGCCTGCAAACGGTGCGTCACATCATGGACGCCGCGAGGGAGCGCTGATTTATGCTACCAAGCGCTCCCTCGCGGCGTCCATGATGTGACACACCGCTTGCAGGCTAACATCCAGGGCGGCACATATAAAAAAAAAAAAAACAACAAACACTGGGAGGTCACTGAGAGAGTGACTGTTTGTGCTGCTGTGTGGGTGGCTTGGCTTCATTCTGGGACACTTCATTGTCCCAGTGAGAGATGACCCGGGACGCGGGACATAGGCTTAAAATAAGGGACAGTCCCGGACATTCCGGGACCCGTGGTCACCCTACTCATCTTTGAACTGCTTACAGTTTCTGATTGTGCTTCAGGAGATGGGATCTCCAGAGTAGTACACTGTAGTCCAGGTCAGGTCTTACCAGTGATCTATAGAGTGGCTTTGAAAACCCCATTTAAATCAACAGGAATGTTCATCAATCCCCCACCACCATGTTGCAGTCGGATTGCTCCAGAATTGAGCTTGATGAGTAAAGTCTAAAATGTTATAGTTTTCACCGAAGTGATCAAGCTTGGAAATGATGGCTCTAATTCTAAGAACTTCAATTCCAAGATCTGCTTTGATTTTCTCTCACTAATATGCTTTAAATAACTATCAAATGCAGGGGAAGGGGGGGGGTCACACAGTTAAAATTCTCAGAACTATAACTGTAATTTCCATACTTTGATCACTCAAGTGGGAATTATAACTTCATTTTAACTTACATTTTTATTTTCTTATTTGCCAATTTGGACAGTTTATACACCCATATACTGACCAATTTGTTTAATAGATTTCTTTGTTTGGATGTTTTAGGCTGAGTATATTTTATGCAAGTAAAACAGTGGTTCTTAGAGGGATGGGTGTGTGTGTAGACCTTGACTGGGCATATGTGTTCCTAGTGTCTAGAGTAGGGGTTAATAACAGAACCAGGTGTGTGCAAGATGAATACAGGACCAAAAATAGCAAGCAACTACATACAAGATTAATAATAATAAAAAAGAACTGATAAATGAACCATGTAAAAGCAATCCAAAAATAGTCCAGATAAGACACTAAGCAAAAATAGAGTCCGCAATGAATTGGAGATCTGTAGCACCTTTGTATAAGAAGCACCTTGCTTAGTGCTGAGGAAGCTGAAATTATACACAAAGTGCAGAACAGGGACTCAAGCGAGGGGGTGGGGATACAAGGGGTCTAAATAAATTAGCAAAATATGTGCCGAGGTATAAATGCAAGAATGGGAATGTATAAAGGTCACTGCATAATCTTCATATACGTTAGATGTATTGCTTCAAATTTAGATTATGTTATGGTGCCATACAATTTGGGGAGAATTTGACATAACTTACGATGATGTTTGCTACCATTTATGAAACCGTCTTATGGTTTCCTCTTGTTCGGTCTTTTACTAACTTAGTCAAATACGGTACAAGTGCTGTTATGCGATACGCAGCTTCCATTTGTTCTGTTTTACATGCTTTTTTCTACCTCCAATTTTATACACCCACCCATAGTGTAGTAGTTTACAGGGATAGTAAAACTTAATATGTAAATACATTATTATTGTAGGGCTTATCATCCTAAGTAAAACAAGCGTACTCCTACTGTTAAGAGGTATTTTATTCATAAGGTATTGCAGCTCAAACCTGAATTTTTTTAAAGCGGAAAGTTCACCTAAAAAAAATTTTGTGCATGGGCTTTAATGTATAAAACTACATTGGTGCTGGTTTTTTTTTTTTACTTATTTTTAGTCATTTGGCAATGGAGATATTTAGACTTCAAATCGGGCGCTTGTCCCTATCCCCCAAGAATAAGAAGATGGGCTGGGAATGAAGTCTCCAAATGACAATTCATGTTACTTAAAGTAACTTAAAGTAATACTTCGTTTTATCTTTATTTTATTTTGTAGGCATTCAAAAAACATGAAGAATGATATAAGTCTTATCTCTCAAACCTTTATGGTTTGAGAGATATTCACAAGCAAAGTTTCCCCTCCCGCCCCTTTTACCTAGTGTAAGCCATCTCTTCTCAGATGTGGAATCCAGTCCATAGACCAGACAGATATCAGCAGGGGACAATCTTCTTCCTATGAGGACAATGAAAGCCCTGTCCCCCTTGTCAAGTTTTTCAGGTTTTTCCCTTATCTTAATTGAAGATTGTCCCTCACTGCAGTCTACCTGGGCACCTCCCTTCTGATCTGGCTGAGCAGTGTTACATCAGTAAAAGGGGTGGGAGGGGGATAATTTATCATTCAATTACTCTTGAACTACAACTCTGACAGAATTGAAATAACACTCTCCAAAGTCCAAATACTATGATGATTAATTAGAGCTGCTTTTATTATGAACCATTACTATCCCTTTAACCCCTTCGTGACGGCCGCGTGCAGACGCGGCCGTCACTTAACGTCCGTCTAACATTTTTTTTTTTTTTTTAAACAGAATCCGGAGTCCCCGAGCGGCGTGCAGCCGCGCGGGGATCCGGATTTCCTGGACGTACATGTACGTCCTCTGTCACTAAGTGACACCCACAGAGGACGTACATGTACGTCCATTGTCACGAAGGGGTTAATTGTAGTGGGTAGAACTGGGAGGAGGAAAGGTTGGGTTGAAGATGCGCAGTAGTAGCGTTTGAGGTCACGTGCGCATGACATCCAGGATGGATTGCAGATGTATTCTCTTGAACAAAGGCAAAATTCATAAGGCCATTAGGACTTTCTGGACCTAGTAAAGTGAGTGGGGGTTATTATTTGGAGGTGTTAATTCTACTTTAACAATGACATATGTAAAATAGAACCTGTTCTCAGTTGCCTCTAGTCAGTTCCCCCATACCAACAGATCACCATGGATTTAAATGGGGCTTTTATCCACTGAAGAGGTCTGCTCTCAAACATTAAATGGGTGTAAAGCTCAGTTTTGCTCAGTGGGATATTTTGTCTCCTATCGTGGTGTGGGTTAGTCCTAGTAATTCTCCTGTTTTCTTTCATATGTATTTTTCTCGGTTTCTGCAGACATTCCATGTGATTGCTGCCTGTTTAACATGAATTTCCATGCTTTTCATCAAATGAGTGAGAGCTTTAAAGGGATAGTAATGTTTCATAATAAAAGCAGCTCTAATTAATCTTCATAGTATTTGGACTTTGGAGAGTGTTATTTCAGTTCTGTCAGAGTTGTAGTACAAGGGGGACAGGGCTTTCATTGTTCTCATAGGAAGAAGATTGTCCCCTGCTGTTATCTGTCTGGTCTATGGACTGTATTCCACATCTGAGAAGAGATGGCTTACACTAGGTAAAAGGGGCGGGAGGGGAATCTTTGCTTGTGAATATCTCTCAAACCACAAAGGTTTGAGAGATAAGACTTATATCGTTCTTCATGTTTTTTTAATGCCTACAAAATAAAATAAAGATAAAATGAAGTATTACTATCCCTTTAATGTTGGACCCTTCCAGTTAATTAGAAGGAAAGGTTAACCTTGAGAGTTTCAGAGGGGGGTTCAATGCTAGGCTGTGCCATGTGCTGAACACCCCCTATGGCACTCAAAGGGTTAAAGAGACATGAGTCCCTAGGCCCTATACATTACACATTTTGACAGGATAAACATTTTCGTGGCAAGTTCTTATTGATGTGTAGCTGGTTGTTGAACTCTATGGTAGTGACAGGTTTATTACTGCGCACACACAAACACACATTTCATTGTTACACTTTCTCTACTGATTGGAGCAAAGGTCGTAAACAGAAGAGCGGAATTAGAGAGGCCTCATGGCCCCGATGAACTCTGGGGATATTAAAGGGGCCCAGCTCTACTCTGTAAAAGACTTCGGATTCTTGTAAATACTCCTTAACCTGATACAGATGCATTCCACCCCCACAGTGCAGCATAGAGACACACACATGAGAATACATCATAGTGTCTGTCACAGCAATGATCACTGAACTACACGTGTGCCGCCACAGAGGATGATTTGTCCTCTTAAAGGCAAACGATACCTATAATAAGTTATTGTTAATTGGCGTAACAGTAGGACTTACCTTGGTAGTTATTCTTCATACATATACAAGGCGGTATTTATATCTGAAGCACCCTTAGAAAAATGACCATAGGAACCCTTAACTCACCTATGGTCACACCCCAACTCCTCATATGACTCCTCCCCTAGCCCCACTGAGTTTCCAGGCACAGAACATACCCTTATCCTAAAAATTATCTTAAAGGTACAGTAATACTTAAAATGTAAAAGAAAATATGTTGTAGAGTTTATTCTCCTGAGTAAAAACAAAGGTACTCACACTGATGTAGGGTGTTTTATTCAAATATTATGACAGCTCAAACTTTAGTTTTTTAGGTGCAATATCACAGTGGCCTGAAATTGTACAGTGGTGCTGTTGCTACACCATCCTATGGAGATTTATGGTCAACTGACCAGAGCTGTCCATTGGATGATGTAGTAACAGTGCCACTGTACAATTTCAGGCCACTGTGATATTGCACCTAAAAATTCAAGTTTGAGCTGTAATAACTTTAGAAGAAAACACCTTTCCACAGTGAGATACCAAAAAACCAGAAAACACGAGGGGAGCCAATAGTGCTTAAATCTGACAGATCATGTAGAAATGCAAATCAATGTAATATTACTCACATTTAATTATGGCTATATAGACACTTATGTGAATATACAGCTACAATAGCATTACATTGATAACCTGCAATACTGAAGAAGCAGCGTTTAGCGCTGAGAAACGCGTTTGAAGTGGGAATTTTATTTTTGTCACCAATAAATTCATTTTAAATTATTGGAGCGACTTCATATATTTTATTCGAGTATACCTTTTGCAGACCTGGAAAAGTGGATTCTGTTGGAGATCGGAGGGAGTCCCGGCAGTGGATTCAAAACGAGTTTGTACCGAGCAGGGGCGGTAAGATATCCCTGTAATGCTACTGTAGCTGTATATTCAGATAAATGTCTATATAGCCATAATTAAATGTGAGTAATATTCCATTGTTTTGCATTTCTACATGATCGGTCAGATTTGAGCTACTACTGGTGCCCCTTGTGTTTTCTGTTTTTTTTGGTATCCATATGTTCCATTTGCGAATGGAGGTGAAAGGTGGCAGCCGGATCCTAAAATGGAAGATAGCTGATTAAGGGACAGCTTTAAAGGGATAGTAATACTTCATTTTAACTTTATTTTATTTTGTAGGCATTAAAAAAACATGAAGAATGATATAAGTCTTATCTCTGAAACCTTTATGGTTTAAGAGATATTCACAAACAAAGTATCACCCCCCTGTTCAACCAGATCAGAAGGGAGATGCCCAGGTAGACTGCAGAGAGGGACAATCTTCAATTAAGATAAGGGAAAAACCTGAAAAACTTGTCAAGGGGGGCATGACTTTCATTGTTCTCATAGGAAGAAGATTGTCCCCTGCTGTTATCTGTCTGGTCTATGGAATGGATTCCACATCTGAGAAGAGATGGCTTACACTAGGAAAAAGGGGCAGGAGGGGGAACTTTGCTTGTGAATATCTCTCAAACCATAAAGGTTTGAGAGATAAGACTTATATCGTTCTTCATGTTTTTTTAATGCCTACAAAATAAAATAAAGTTAAAACGAAGTATTACTATCCCTTTAAATATCTCCCTGAGTCCTAAGGCTGGTTAAGACGTATGTGTATTTCCAGCATCCTATTTTGTGAGTATTATTCTGTAAGGTGGTGGGGTAGGATACATTACCTTGACGATATTACACCAGGAAGCACCTTTTGTTTCGTTTTGTTTTCCCCAGTGGGAGTACCCTTGTTTTACTAAAGCCATAAACCCTACAAAATATTTTTGTTTACATTTTAAGTATTACTATCACTTTAACCCACTGGCTTCAAAATGCATTGAGGACCTTTCTAGCATCCGAACGATGGCCAGTAAGTTGGCATGTAAACTGATAAATAAACTGTCAACCATAAACCAGGCCCGTGGCTTAGAAGAAGTGACTGGGGAAGTCACGAAATGCGTCAGCAGGCCTTATAAGAGGATATTAGTCTTACCTGTTAAATCCATTTATCTTTGTCCACACAGGTTACTGGTAAATTTGGGTAGGAAATCCGCCCCTTTAAGTAGGCAGGAACAATTCTAGAAGTGAATGCAGGGGGTGGAGCCTACTTTCCCTCCTTGGCTGCAGCTAGCCAATCAACTCCATTAAGATTTGAGACACTAACTATTGACTAGACGGTAGAAGGTAAAGAAGACTACTGTGAACATGACCCCAAAGGACCCCCACAGTCTACCACAGGAGAGCCAAGCATGGTCCCTTGACAGGGTGGGAGACCAGTAACCTGTATGGACTAAGAGAAAAGGAATTAACAGGTAAGACTAAAATCCTCTTTTCTCTGTCATCCAATACAGGTTGTGCGATGTACATAAAATTTGAGACAACGCACCACGTCTAACAAATGGAGATCCATCTCCTTGTCAGAGGTAAGGTCAGAGCGGAAAGAAGGCACCACAATCTCATGATTAATGTGGAATTCAAATACCACCTTCGAGAAAAACTCCTGCGAAGTACCGCCTTGTCCTTGCAAAACACCAAAAAAACGTGGTTTACAGGACAGAGCATGCAACTCCACGACACGGCGAACAGACACAATCGCCTGGAGAAAGGCCATTTTCCACATAATCAGGCATAGGAGTAGTAGCCAAGGAGTCAAAGGGAGGGAGCTGAAGGACGCCCAAAACCAAGTTACGATCCTACTGAGGAGCGGGAGTCCTGAAAACAGGATGAGTATGAGCAACGCCCTGGAAGAAAACCTTGACATCAGTAAGAATAGCAATGCACCTCTGAAAGAAAACAGAGAGAGCAGAAGTCTGAACCTTAAGGGAACTCAAACTGAGGCCCTTATCCACACCGTCCTGCAAGAAAGCCAGGAGCGTAGGAAGATCAAAATCCTGAGAAAAGGTCCCTATCAGCACACCAAGATAGAAAAGTCGACCAGACATGATGGCAGGCCTTAGAAGAAACAGATTTGCGGGCACTAAGCATAGTAGCCACCACACCAGAAGAAAAACCTTTCTTTTTCAGTATTGAGGATTCAATTTCCAAGCCATCAAAGCTAGAGCATGAACATCATCCTTCCACAGGTAACTCTGTAGAAGATCTGGATGGCAAGGGAGCCAGAATGGCTCTACCACAGACGGATCCAGAAGCTCCGGAAACCAAGCCTGTCGAGGCCAGTACGGAGCAATCAGAATGACTGGACAGCGCTCCAGTCTCAATTTCTGTAACACCCTGTGCAACATGGGGAGGGGAGGAAAGATGTAAGCCAGATGAAATAACCAAGGAATGGACATGGTATCCACTGCTACAGCTAGAGGACCCCTTCAGCGAGAGTAGAACCTCGGAACCTTCCGGTTGTGTCTTGTCGCCATCAGGTCAATGTAAGGAAGACCCCATTTCTGAACAATGAGGGAGAACACCTCTGGGTGCAGTTCCCACTCTCCGCTGTCCACCGTGTGTCGACTGAGGAAGTCTGCCATGACGTTGTCTATGCCAGGAATGTGCACTGCGGATATGGCAGGAACCTGTACTTCTGCCCAGGACAAAATAGCCTTGACCTCTAACCAAGTGGTGAGACTTCTTGTTCCGCCCTGCTTGATGATGTAAGCCACGGCTGTGGCGTTGTCGGACTGGACCCGGACTGGGCATTCTTCCAGCTGGGGTGTCCAATGGCGAAGGGCATGAAATATCGCCCGAAGCGCCAACATGTTGATGGGAAGGAGAGATTCCTCCGGACACCACCGACCCTGAGCACTCAGGCGACCCAGGACAGCTCCCCAGCCGGAGAGGCTGGAGTCCGTCGTCACCATGGTAAAGAAGGATACCAGGAAGGACTTGCCCTTCAGCAGATTGGAGAGGTCAAGCCACCACGACAAACTCAGTTCCACATGAAGAGGGAGGGATACTGACATCTAACTAGGCCTTATATGCTATTCAGAGGTTGATAGTCACCAGTCGGCATTATACTGCATCTTCTGTGGCCTGGCCAATCCCTATCGGGCATTATATTGCATCTTCTGTGGCCTAAGCAATCCCTAGGAGGCATTATACTGTATTTTCTATGGTTTGGGTAATCCCTAGTGGGTATTATACTGTATCTTCTCTAAAACACTAGTGGGTATTAAAATGCATCTTTACTAAGCTGGGTAATCAATAGTGAACATTACACTGAATCCTCTCTGGCCTAGGCAATCAGTAGTGGGAACTATGCCATATCATCTATGGCCTGTGCAAACCCTATTAGGCATTATGCTGGCTCATACCTTCAACATGATCCAGCCCCTTCTGGTGGCCAGTTTACCTGTGGAAGCCCCCCAGACTCATTCTTTTATTCAGAGCTGAATTCTATCTTATGTACCACCACAGCAGGGACAATAGTATCAGGAACCTTCCGAGTTCCCCTGTACATGCTATGGAGTGGGAGTACTGGGCTTACTGGCATTAAAGGTCTACAATAGAGGAGTGTATCCTCCAGTAAGTACTGCAGCACTCACACTCTATAGTGAATACCCTGAGAGTCTAATGTCATGAGGTTGAACTGTCATAATTGTACATTTACTGCACTGTTCTCTAAGAGTCCACTTCACATCCCCAGAGATAATAATGATGTCTCTCAGTGCATGGAAACTGGTCAACAGGAATTCCTTTACACTCCGGCCAGACGGCTTTATTCAGCCCAGCGCCCGGCTGCATCATATAACATTATAAACGTATAGAAATGCATGACAGACACCAGGGCTTATTGATCTTTATTATACGGCTGTAGTGCCATCCTGTGAAGCACAGCTGGAGAATATATCACTGGGAGCTGGTAAAGATGGTGCATTAACCCTCTGAGTGCCAGAGGGGTATGCAGTGCATTGTGTACCCCTCTAGCACTCAAAAGGTGAAGACGAACTGCAGCAATTCTAGGTCAAACCAACAGCACGTCTGGGAAGGAATAAATATTTCCATTTATTTAAATGGTGCATTTAACCTCTTTGAATGCTACAGATTTGAGTGCATTGCAAACCTCTCTAGATTTCAAGGGATTAACTCTTTGAGAGCCAGTGAGGTATGCAATGCGTTGGATACGTCTCTGGCACTCTAAGGGATATAAGCCCTGTGATGAATGACCCCTTTGCTTGGCTTGGGACTCTGCTGATCATTCTTTGCCTCTGAAGAAAACAAGGGGATCAGACAGGAGGATGTTAATACGTCTTTATTCAGCAGTCAGCTCCACAGCACGGCAGGAGCAAAAATGGGGTGTCAGAGTACGGACTAAGCTTGTACCCACTCCTCAGGAACAGACCAAAATAACTAACTCCGTCACAGTCACAGTTCCTAATATTTTATCCCCATACTCTTCTCTGGAAAATCCAAATCAGCCACTCAGAATACTGGCTGAATTCAAGTGTGGCGTTTCAGGCTTCAATTCAACCAATAGGAATCCTGCTGCTGATCTCGGGCGCAGGCAATGGGCTGATACAATTACATCATTTGGTTAAATACAGCACACACAAAAAGCACTGCAGGGTGGGGGATTGCTTCACACAATATGCCATACATGAACCATGGGCAAGTGGGTTTAGAAAAATGTTTAAGCCCAGTGCATTTTTATACACATGTATCAGACGGCCGGCAACTCCCATATTTGCGTGAGTGCCAGGATGTTAGCATCTGCCTGCTCACAATCACTCCCCAGGTGTCCAGATTCTAACAGGTAGGTGCCGGGAGATTGGCTGCCAGGACCCACCTCTGTGGTGCAGCTGGTTTGTTTCAGAATTGTTCTAATTTTCTTAGTACATTAGCCTCAATGGGACATGCCACAACCTAGCTGAAAATTAGTCCTGTGTCTGACTGCCTGTCTTTCTGTCTGTCTCTCTATCTTCCCCTGGGTGCCTGAGATGTGTATCCAGATAAGGGTTAAGCATCGCAGTAAGGATTGCAATTAAAAGTTAGAGCAACATAATCATCTGCCTTGAATTATTACTATAAATGTAATCCATAATTGATTACGTTCTAATAAGAGGTGAAGGAAATGCTGACGGTGCTGATTAAAGATTGAGTAAAATGTATTAGAGGAAAGTCAGATAAGTGGTGCTACTGCGTTATACAGATATTTTAATCCCTTGGATGCTAGAGAGGTCTCCAAAGCATTGCAGAGATGTCCTTAGAATTGAAGGGGTTAATGTTTCCTTTCCAGTCAGTTGTACGTGGAAATCACTAGTGCACACTGAAGCGGATGTACTAAGAAATGGGGTAATTTTATGTCAAACCAAATGCAACCAAGGCAACAAAAATTCCCATTGGTTTAAAATGGTACTTTTAACCCCTTGAATGCTAAAGGTCTCCAACTTATTTTAAAGCAACATGCTTTAAATGAATACACAATACATAATATAACAAATCCTTAACCTCTTGGATGATAGGTAAGTCACTGATGCATTGCTTTTTTCAATAACGTGGACTTATTTAGGTTAATGACAGTATGTCTTTACGCATCGCTATGTTAATAATGGATTGGGAGGCAATGTAATTATGATTGTAGTTCCACTATGTCTCACTATCCCTTTCGATGGCAATAAAGCGCACATTAGTTTTTGTTTAAACGTCACTATATGTATTTATAAATTAGTCTGCGTGACTAAAATACTTGTTTTTGCTATAAATCATTTATTCGGTTACAGAAAAAGATGTCAATAGGTCATGAAATAACCTAAAAATGATTGGTAATCCTTCACCCACCAGCTATGCCCCCAATGACACGACCTAAAACAACAGCTTCCCTCTTTGGCCATTTGCTAGGATGTATGACATTGTATACATTTCTTTGATTTCACATATCCCAACTAAAAGCTCTCTGGTAACACAGATCCAGGGAGTTTAAAGTCAGGCAGAAAGAAGTGAGAAAACAATAGGATGGAAAAAAGTATAGGTGTATTATGAACCTGCAGATTAAGTAAAGTCGAAAAGGAAGTTGTCTGTCTCTTTAAAAGCAAAATTTAAAGGGATAGTATTACTTCAAAATTGCTATCCCTCATGTTGTAGCCCTTAATAAACTGAGTTAAATGACACCAGCGGCATCTCTCAAACCTTTATGGTGTAAGAGATAGCCGCTTTCAAAGTTTCCTCTCCCCTGCTGTCAGCGTTCTGCTGCCAGTAAGAGAATCTGGTCTCTGAATTAAGCGGAGGCTCTTCAGCAGAGCCGATTTCTCGTTATCGAAGGAAAAATGATTGTTTGAAACAGTCTTCTAAGTGTGCTTGGTAACCAAACACACGTAGAAGACTGTTTCAATGAATCATTTTTCCTTCCATAACGAGATATCGGCTCTGTTTAAGAGCCTCCGCCGGTCCCGGGACCGGATTCCCCTGCTGGCAGCAGAAAGCTGACAGCAGGGGAGAGGAAACTTTGAAAGCGGCTATCTCTTACACCATAAAGGTCTGAGAGATGCCGCTGGTGTCATTTAACTCAGTTTATTAAGGGCTACAATATGAGGGATAGTAAATTTGAAGTAATACTATCCCTTTAAGGAAAAGGAAACTTGAGGAATTTGTATTTGTCTCCTGTGGTGCAGTTGGCTAGCCCCAGAATATCTCTAGTTTCTTTTGAACATAGGGCCCAAGATTTTCTAAATATGGAAATCAGCAAACTAGATGGGGCAACTGGTTATTAACTACTGTCTGATTCTTCTATGTTTGTGTCTCTACAAATAATAAACATTGATACGTGCAACTTCCGAGGGACCAGCTTGTGAGATTGTACAATTGATTACATGCTAGGGCTGAAATGAAAAATATATGGCCAATAATTTTAATGGACCGGTATAACCAGTTTTGATCAGGAACAACATCTGGCCAAAATCCAAAATAACATGCTTAGTGCAGTTCTGTTTTAAATGTGCTACCTTTCCTGATGTTCAGGAGAAAATGGCTGATGTGCATATTTGTTCTCCTTTAACCCCTTAGGGACCCTTGACGTACCAGGACTGTCACGGTCCTTGAACTACTCAAGGACCGATGGCGGTCATGGTACGTCACGTACTTTTTACTTACAGCGCTCTACCGGGAGCGCTGTAAGTAAAAATAGGGCATGAAATAGACCGCTCCAAGATCGGAGCAATCTCTTTCAAGCCCCATAGTGATGCGCCGAAACACGTGACAGGTCACGTGTACCGGTGTGTCAAAGTGCCCCTATGCGGTCGTTATGGGATGGAAATGTCCCATAACCACCGGTCCTTAAGGGGTTAAAGGGATAGTAATGTTTCATAATAAAATCAGCTCCAATTAATCATCATAGTATTTGGACTTTGGAGAGTATTATTTCAATTCTGTCAGAGTTGTAGTTCCTGTGTAATTCAGTGATAAAGTATCCCCCTCCCGTCCCTTTTACTGATGTAACACTGCTCAGCCAGATCAGAAGAGAGGTGCCCAGGTAGATTGCAGAGAGGGACAATCTTCAATTAAGATAAGGGAAAACCTGAAAAACTTGTCAAGGGGGGCAGGGCTTTCAATGTTCTCATAGGAAGAAGATTGTCCCCTTCTGTTATCTGTCTGGTCTATGGACTGGATTCCACATCTGAGAAGAGATGGCTTACACTAGGTAAAAGGGACGGGAGGGGACATTTTGCTTGTGAATATCTCTCAAACCATAAAGGTTTGAGAGATAAGACTTATATCGTTCTTCATGTTTTTTTAATGCCTACAAAATAAAATAAAGATAAAACAAAGTATTACTAATCCCTTTAAAAAGATCAGTAAACATCTCATTATTTTATTTATTTTAACTCTGCTCTTACCTTGCTATGGCCAGAAAATCCTAACGGCCCCTGTGAATTTTGATCTTGCACCTTTGTTCGAGAGCATATCTTCAAGTTAGTTCTGGATTTCATGTATATGGAGGCAGACATGATAGTTGCTGACAGTTTTTTCAAATGGAAGCAGCCAGAGTGCATGAGCCTACTTGACCATTTAAATAGTCATTGCTGTGTCTTCATTACTTTAGCAGGTTTACTCTTCCAAAGTCCTTATTTTCCTTCAAGCAGGATGATGTCACAGAATATTTTGGTGCTCATAACGGGCTGCAAAACATATTAAACACAAGCGATCAGAAAAATGCCAAGTTATCTTCATAATTGTTGAAAGAAACATCTCAAAGCATTGGAAGAACCCTTGTTTTACTTCATAGGAAAAGCCCTACTACTATTTTTTCAACGATTAGGATATATTTGTCCTTCAAGGACTAAAGACGTGAGCAACGCATAGTGGAGCAATGCATTGCACACCGTTCTGGTCCCTAAACGGTTAACATTACATGAGCAGTAGGCATGGTTTGCGGTCCTGTGGACCTGTTAGCAGTTGTCATGTCCCGGACATGACATCTAGGACAGAGTGAAGATGTTATCCTTTGAATATAGGTATAAAGGCAAAATTCATAGAGGCCACTATGATTTTCTGTCCATAGGTAAATGGGGTAGTTCTCCTTTAATACCTTAATGACATAGCAGGACCATCACAGAGATCCGTCCTTTGAGACTGAATGACGGTCCTGGCACGTCACAGTTTAAAGGGATAGTAATACTTTGTTTTAACTTTATTTTATTTTGTATGTATTAAAAAAACATGAAGAACGATATAAGTCTTATCTCTCAAACCTTTATGGTTTAGAAGATATTCACAAGCAAAGTATCCCCCCCCCCGTTCAACCAGATCAGAAGGGAGGTGCCCAGGTAGACTGCAGAGAGGGACATTCAATTAAGATAAGGGAAAAACCTGAAAAACTTGTCATGGGAGGCAGGGCTTTCATTGTTTTCATAGGAAGAAGATTGTCCCCTTCTGTTATCTGTCTGGTCTATGGACTGCATTCCACATCTGAGAAGAGATGGCTTACACTAGGTAAAAGGGGCGGGAGGGGAAACTTTGCTTGTGAATATCTCTCAAACCATAAAGGTTTGAGAGATAAGACTTATATCGTTCTTCATGTTTTTTTAATGCCTACAAAATAAAATAAAGATAAAACGAAGTATTACTATCCCTTTAATGATCACAGCAGATTTGTGCAGTAATAAATACAGCATCTCCCACCAAAGGTCTGACCCAACGGCTGGATGGTCTTTCATTGTTTCGAAGTAGAGAGATCTCCTCCAATGCACTTTGTAAACTAAATTAACCCCTTAAGGACCCTTTACGGTCCAGGCACATCATGGGTCCAACATGTGATAAGGACCAATGACGGTTCTGGCACATCATGGGTCCAACATGTGATAAGGACCAGTGACGCTCCTGGCACATCATGGGTCCAACATGTGATAAGGACCAGTGACGCTCCTGGCACATCATGGGTCCAACATGTGATAAGGACCAATGACGCTCCTGGCACATCATGGGTCCAACATGTGATAAGGACCAATGACGCTCCTGGCACATCATGGGTCCAACATGTGATAAGGACCAATGACGGTTCTGGCACATCATGGTCCAACATGTGATAAGGACCAATGACGGTACTGGCACATCATGGGTCCAACATGTGATAAGGACCCATGACTTGCCAGGACCGTCATGGATTTCAGGGCTCCCCTCGCGGCTGAACGCCATTCAGGGAACCCTGAACCGGATTGGGCGGAAAAAAAAAAAAAAAAAAGTCAGAAAACTTTTTTATGAAAACAAATATGTTCATAGGAGTTTTCCAGCTGTGTAAAGCCCACTGCTTTAAAGCGGAACTATCACTCCAAATAAAGTCCTCCCCAATAATTAGTCACATAGTGGTAAACTTAGAAATAAGTCCGGCATTATTAAGAAACCCTACGTCTGAGACTGATGGGCAGGCTTCTTGCTTTAGAGGAATCTGCGCACATGCACCGTCGGTCCCTCCCTGTTACCTTAAGGTACCATGCAGCGCCTCCTAGAGGAGACCGGGATGGACTGCGCAGGCACACAGATGTCTCTAAGCCAAGATGTCTGCTGGCCGTCAGTCTCACAATTAAATGGCTAATAATGTATTTAAATCAATGGGAATTTTAGGGAATTAGTATTTGTTCCCCTACAATGCTCCAAGATTACTCCATTTCTTCATAGTACATCCACCTCCCTGTCTTTTCCTAATGGAACCATTGGTGAGTTTGGACCTCACTGGCTCATCCCTTCCAACATACCTAGTGGGACAAGCTGCAAAGTTGGGACTTGTTGAACTCCTGCCTTCCAGCTGTGAAGATTGACCTTATTGCTTCTTACCCTCAAGCTTTCCTAATGAAACCAGCTGTACCGCTGTTCACAAGAGCAATAACCATGCTTAAAGGAGACGAAACAATTCAAAATCATACCCCCTCTGCCCAGCACTAACCTGGCAGAAAATAATAGTAACAGCCCTTACACATTTTGTCCTTGTACCTTTGTTCAACAAATTATTTCGGTCCTGGTTGCCTGGTCCTTGGAGGCAGACATGGAAGCTGCTTTTTTTTTTCTTTAATCCTTTGACTGCCAGAGGAGTATGCAAAGCAATGTGTTGCATAGCCCTCCGGCCCTCAAACAGTTAAAATGAAGCAGGCAGCATGCATACCATTACTTAAAGGGATAGTAATGTTTCATAATAAAAGCAGCTCTAATTAATCATCATAGGATTTGGACTTTGGAGAGTGTTATATCAATTCTGTCAGAGTTGTAGTTCAAGAGTAATTCAATGACAATGTATCCCCCTCCCACCCCTTTTACCTAGTGTAACACTGCTCAACCAGATCAGAAGGGAGGTGCCCAGGTAGATTGCAGAGAGGGACAATCTTCAATTAAGATAAGGGAAAACCCTGAAAAACTTGTCAAGGTGGGCAGGGCCTTCATTGTTCTCATAGGAAGAAGATTGTCCCCTTCTGTTACCTGTCTGGTCTATGGACTGGATTCCACATCTGAGAAGAGATGGCTTACACTAGGTAAAAGGGGTGGGAGGGGAAACTTTGCTTGTGAATATCTCTCAAACCATAAAGGTTTGAGAGATAAGACTTATGTCGTTCTTCATGGTTTTTTAATGCCTACAAAATAAAATAAAGATAAAACAAAGTATTACTATCCCTTTAAACATATGAAGACAAGAAGGGGTGTGACATGCATTGTGTAGCATTGTTTTTACACCTCTCTGGTCTGGGGCTGCCCATAGACTGCATTAGCAATAACACCACTATAACATTTTAAGCTACGGAAGTACCAAAACCACAAAAAATGCAGGTTTGAGCTGCAATAACATTTGAATAAAACATCTCTTAGCAGTGAGAGTACCCACTGATTTAGTCAGCAAGATAAACCCTGCAATTTATTATTTTTTAGTACTGTTACTATCTCATGAAGATGGCAATAAAAATTGACAGAGGCCATTAGCATTTTCTGGTAATAGTAAGGCAAGTGTTGGATTATTATTATTATTATTATCTTTAAGTGTGATACACAAATGGAACTGTAAAATACAAAATCCTTTAACCCCTTTAGGACCAATGACGGTCATAGTACATCACGTACTTTTTACTTACAGAGCTCCACCGGAAACGCTGTAAGTAAAAATGGGGCCTAAAGTTGACTGCTCCAAGACTGACGCGATCTCTTTTAGGCCCCAAAGCGGCATGCTGATACACGCAACAGGTCATGTGTAGCGGCGCATCAGCAAGGATCAAAGCGGTCCTTAAAGGGATAGTAATACTTCGTTTTAACTTTATTTTATTTTGTAGGCATTAAAAAAACATGAAGAACGATATAAGTCTTATAAGTCTTATCTCTCAAACCTTTATGGTTTAAGAGATATTCACAAGCAAAGTTTCCCCTCCCGCCCCTTTTACCTAGTGTAAGCCATCTCTTCTCAGATGTGGAATCCAGTCCATAGACCAGACAAATAACAGCAGGGGACAATCTTCTTCCTATGAGAACAATGAAAGCCCTGCCCCCCTTGACAAGCTTTTCAGCTTTTTCCCTTATCTTAAATGAAGATTGTCCCTCTCTGCAGTCTACCTGGGCACCTCCCTTCTGATCTGGCTGAGCAGTGTTACATCAGTAAAAGGGGTGGGAGGGGATACTTTGCTTGTGAATATCTCTTAAACCATAAAGGATTGAGAGATAAGACTTATATCATTCTTCATGTTTTTTTAATGCCTACAAAATAAAATAAAGTTAAAACGAAGTATTACTATCCCTTTAAGGGGTTAATATACAGCTAAACAGCACAGATGCCGTGAGGCATTCCTACACGTCTAGTGCTTTTGGGCATTTAGTCATAAACTAAGATTGTTTTGCAGGTGACCAAAAGTAACTGAAACCTTTAATTAACCAACTGGACCTACTGTCTGGCTGAACTATACCCCCATCCCCCCCTCAGAAACACTGATGTATTATCTATTCTTATTTGCTTAGACTTTATTTTTATGAAAAATATATATTATAGGGGTTCTCTTGCTTAGTAAAACAAGGTTACTCCTACTGCTGGTAGTTGCTTTCTTCAAAAGTTATATCTGTTCGATCTATCACCAGGTGGTGGAGCTGTTATCACATTTTATGGAGAACTGTAGTCTGTGGGGTCCACATCTTCCATTGATTTAAATGTGTTTTTAACTCCTTCAATGCTAGGGAGAGGTCTCCAAAGGATTGCTTTGCAATGCCTTGGAAAAATCTCTAGCATTTAATGGGCTAAAAGGTCCCTTTTAAATCAAAGGTACACTGTCTATGATCCTTATGTTGCCTGCGGTGTAGACTCTTTTCCCACTGGCTCACCTCTCCCATACACATACAAAATAATCATTGTCTAAACACCTGGGGGGGAGCTTTGCTATATCGGTGTGTGTGTGTCTATTGATGTGTGGCAAGAACATCGCCTTGGTACTGGACAGACTCACTGCCATATGCACTAAAAGCCAGGGATGCAAATGGAATGGGGGATAATTAATTAATTAGCATGCAGAGTTGTCGAAATGCTGGCGATATGTAACGAATGCCCTCCCTTACACAACCCCAGCAGTATGACAAACCTGAAATCTGAGCACATTCTTTCTGCTCCCCAACTAGTGAATCGAGCAGATACGATCCTCTCAGACTTCAGCACCACAAACAGCATTGTTCTCTTAACCCTTTGCGTGCCAGAGGGGTACACAACATATTGCAAAGCAATGTGTTTGAGTGCCCCTCTGGCACTCAAAGGGTTAATCCTTCCAGTGCCATAAGGATGTGGATTGCCAGAATTCAAATATCATTGAGAGAATGGTAGGGAAGTTATATTTCACAGCTTCTCTGCCCTTCTGTGCTGACTTAACCAGGTTAGTGGGCTATCCATCAGTTTTCTGATTCAGGTAAACAGAGGACTTGTAAGGCACTCAGCAAGGAGTTTACCTGATCCATCAAATCATAAAAGCTGTGATATATTTCTTCTCTGCCATTCCCTCAATGACACATCAATGCTGGCAATGATTGTTCATTTTGCAATGTTTTTAGTGCCGCGGGGTGTGCAAACCACATCCTTATGCACTGAAAAGCTTATGGCCCCACAGAGAGCTATGAAGGTCTCAACATTGTCAACCTCAGGTTGGTGATATTCAAACTGAGATCTCACAGTAAAGGTGTCACGGGAACCCCATGGCCCTTGGCTCCTGGAGGGGCCTGGGGGTCAGCCCCCTCCCTACAGATCATGGATTCCACTCACGAGGAAGCGCCTTTGCCAGCTTACCAGTCCCTTCTCGGGTCTAAGTCACCCTGTGCTTATTGGGGGCACAGGGTGATTGGGAAAACCCACCTGGTCTGCCCAAGGCAGACACAACAGACTAATCGGCCCTGAGGGCTGTGTGCACCTCACCAGGATCAACCTACATACTCTGTGGACTGTTTTAACCAGTGTTACGACTATTGAAGTTAATATTGCTATGTAGAACTCTGGGACGTTATACTGGCGGACAGCTATGCCAAAAGGACTAAAAATAATAGCCTGCTTTCAGGGGACTGGGTCGTTAGGGGTTAAGTATTTCAGTTGGGCCAAGGATGCTGCAAATGTATATTGCAGTCCCTCCAGCCTTTTGTTTCATTGTTCACCCTCACCCAAGCTGTGTGTGTATTGTAGCAACTCCAGTCATTGTAAGTCTGTGAACTGTACTGAGATCCCCTGTGGTGTGCTAACCTAATCACGTCTGGCCCTTTGTATTGTGTTGTACCATTTGTTGCTAGCCTTTTTGTGTAGTAATGCAATCACATCTGTGTTATTGTAATTGCTGGGACCTTCTGTTGTTGGCCCTTTGTCTTGTATATTGTGATTATATTATCTCTGTGACTCACCTATTGTATCCTGCCTGCCCATGTAGTTCAATGCAGGTTTTGTATATAAATATGTGTGGTTTGTCCCAATAAAGGCAGTTGTTATTCTACCCCAAGACACTGGTGTTGTCTGATGCTTGGGGTAAAGCTTGCTGTATCCAGTGTGTGCTCTTGGTACTCTGACACTAGTTTTGCCTAGTTTTGGGGTATATTGCGGTATGCTGTTGGATGTCCATCTGGCTCGTAGCGGAAGAAGTGACCATTGTCGAGGACACCGAGTTTGGGTGTCCATTGGTACCGTCACAAAAGGCTGCTGTTGGAGCTTACTGCATGTGGCAAACAGCCATATTAGCATATAAGCACCCCCATTAATACAACTGCATTTTCACATGCAAGTAAGCCACTGTCGATATAGTGTAAAACTGTAAACCTGTCAAAGGCATGGAGGATTCCATTAAGGCCACACGTTGATTAAATACAATTATATGAGGGCCAGGGAGCCGAGACAAAACATAAATACCAAAAGAGCACTTTTTAGTTTTCAAACATTTTGTTTCCCATCATACCAAACTATTCAAAAGTTGTAGTCCCCAACAGCTGAAGGGCCTAAGGTTTCCTGTGTAAATGTAGTTCTCTCCTTTTGTATCAAACACAGCAGGAATGATATGAGTTTAGCCCCAAAACATGGTGGAAGATGTACTAAGGTGTGATAAACAGGAGATCACTTCTCCAGGGTGACAAACTTGCCAGTTCCTGTGTTATTCTATGGAAAAACTGTAATTAACCTACTCATGTTATAAGGTATTGTAAGAAACACAAACATACAAAACAATTTTCAAAAAGGGACCAAAACTCTCAAAAGACACATAAAGAAAATGCCAGCCACCTTTTTTTGCTATGAGCAGTAGATACCTGGGGCTAGCCAGCATAGGTGAAGACAAGGTTCACTGATCAAGGCAGTGTACTCCGGAGCTGCCTGGATTGCCTTCATAATAGTCTGTGTTTGGCTTGTGGGATTCTTGGACAGAAAGGTGGGTGAGTGTGCCAGGGTGCATGGTGCGAAGTTTGGCAGGGACGGAGCCACACACACATCACAGGCTTGACACACATCTGCTCTGGGATTTCAATACTTATATAGCCATGGAAATGAGTGGGTTGTGCCTGCAGTCTAGGGGGGAGTCTAGCAGGACGAGATAAAATAATGCGTATGCTGCTAAAATTATGTATAAACAAGATCCCCTCACTCTCACGGTACAGGACAAATGAGGGCAGTCTGTAACACATGAAACATGCACTTCTGGAACATCATTTCATCTTAATCAGGAAGGGAAAGATGATTTATAAAATAAATATGTTCCTTTCTTTTAAATTGTTGCGAGCCAGAGAGATGTCCAACACACAATTTTATATATAAGGGGCAGAGGAGATTGGTATACATGTAGACCATTATCGTGCTAATGCTGAAGGGGACACATTTGAGGGTTGCTCATTTAAACCCTTTCATTTCCAGAGGGGTACGCAATGCATTCTTCTGCAATGCGGTGTACACATATCCTGTATAATAACTTGCTAAAACGTGTGTAATGCCGCGTCATGCACAGTAGACACTGCTGCGCGTGCTCCAGTCATGCGCAGTAGAGACTGCCCGCGGCACGGCTGATACATGACTGCCCCGCGACCGGGTGGCAGTGGCACTGTGGCCCGTGTAACGGGCTCTTCAACTAGTCTAGCAATAAAAGACTTAAAGGAGCAGTAAACTTTTTTTTATGAAAATACATATTTTACAGAGCTTTTCCTGCAGAATAAAACAAGGTCACTCCCATCACTGTCAGATGTTTTATTCAAAAATTATAGCAGTTTAAATAACCAGGAAGTGAATTTACTGTGTTTACTTCCTGATAGTTCTGACTGACAGGAAGTGAATTTACTGTGTTTACTTCCTGATAGTTCTAACTGACAGGAAGTGAATTTACTGTGCTTACTTCCTGATAGTTCTAACTGACAGGAAGTGAATTTACTGTGCTTACTTCCTGATAGTTCTGACTGACAGGAAGTGAATTTACTGTGTTTACTTCCTGATAGTTCTAACTGACAGGAAGTGAATTTACTGTGCTTACTTCCTGATAGTTCTAACTGACAGGAAGTGAATTTACTGTGCTTACTTCCTGATAGTTCTAACTGACAGGAAGTGACTCAGCAGTTTCTATCACATTCTGTGGAGAACTGTTATGTCTCTGACTTTTCTGACTTTCCTCTCCATTAGAATCTGACAGGAAATCTAATTAGAATTTGACCACTAGAGGGCACTGCTAATGTAAAAAACCATGGGTTTAAACTGTAATAACTCTGGAAATATAAATCTCTCGGCAGTGGGAGTACCCTTATTTTACTCAGTAGGAAAATCCCTACAATATATATATTTTCATAAAAAAAGTTTACTGCTCCTTTAAAGTCTTCACGATGGCAGTGTGTGCACTGGTATGCATTAATGTGACTATATATGCTAGTATATACCCTGAAGTGCAGGCACATCCTGTAAACTCAACTTCACACATCATTTTAACCAACAGAATCACGGGAAAATCAATCACACGAGCTCAAAAACAACAGGTTCCCTTCATGTATCATCTTTGTCAGTTTGGAACTTTCTCTGCCGCCGGGGCCAGATTTATATTTCAGGAGCTGATAGGTAAGACACCAAAGGGTCCTTTAATAACCCTTGGAGTGTCAGGGAGGTACAGAATGCATTAAGGAACAATGTGTTGCATATCCCTTTGTCACTCAACTGGTTAAATCCACCTATGAGCATATCCCCACTCCTCAAATGACTCCACTTGCAGACTCATCTCTTGCACAGAAAACACTGTATATATAAAAAACTATATATACTCATACCTCCCAAGTGTCCCTCTTTAGGAGGGACAGTCCCTCTTTTAGACCCAAATCCCTCTGTCCCTCTTTCCCACCCTGATGTCCCTCTTTTTAGGAGATCAGACTGTGTGGTGTGTATATAAGTGTATCACATTGCTCTACAGCAATAAAACTCACATTAATGTTTGTATAAATGTCAGTAGATGTGTTTATAAATTAGTCTGTGTAAATAAAACACTTTGGTCTTGTTATAAGTCATTTATTAGGTTACACAAGGAGGTGTCAATAGGTCATGAAATAGCCTAAAAAGGATTAGTAATGCCCCCCCCCACCAACCACGCCCCCAGCAACAGCCCCTAAAACACAGGTGTCCCTCTTTGGCAATTTGAAATGTTGGATGGTATGTATACTGTATACATAAAAACAATTCACATCACACTATAATATGAATTTGGGGAATTTGCATTTGATCTCTATCGCACAGTTGGTCTACGCCAGAATTAAACCAGTTCATCTTCGTACCTTAGTACAGCAGACTCAGAAAGATGTGCAATTCCACAACACTGCCCCCTACAGTAAATTTAAGATTAGATTTCATTGGTAGTTCCCACTCTGCTATTTCTGGGCTTGTAGGGCATGAAACGGGCACATGCTGCAGAGGAAACATAACTTCCCAGCCCTGGTTATGTGGTTATTGTCAGCCTGTTTGACTTACTATTTATATTCACTTCCAAGGGAACCTCTGTTTATACGACAATCATCTCACGGCCTTGCTATGTGGAAGGCAGCCCCTGCATCAAGAACACTCCTCAACATAATCCCTGGATTACAGTCACTATGTGCTCTGTTTGCAAGAAAGGTATCTCCCTCTTTCTCTCTTTCTGCCTAAAAGTTGCACTAGACATTTTTATATCAAATAATTTGTTTTTGAGATAGTAACCCTTTGAGTGCCAGAGGGGTACGCAACGCATTGCGTACCCCTCCGGCACTCAAAGGGTTAACCTTTATGGTTTGATAGCACACTGTGACACATTATGCTAATTCCTACACAGTACGTGAGGGCTCTGCCTAGATTCTTTCTAATTATATGGAATACACTGTATCAGTGTACTCAAACAAGGAGCCATGACACTTTGGTGTTTTGTTTTGTTTTTTTTTTGTTCTGATAGTGAGACCTAAGAAGAACTATATGTTACTTAATAGTACCCTTCATAAATCCCTTAAGAAATGACAAATAAAGGTTTATTTCTGAACCCTTTGAGAGCCAGAGGGGTATGGAATGCATTGCTTTGCATTAACGTTAATGTTACAAACAAATGGTACAGCACACAGGTAATTTTTTAATTCCAAGTAAGTAATCTTATTTTAGGGCTGTGATTCTCATTCACAGGTCAAGTTTTAGGCATATGCCTAATTAAGTACAGGTAGATAAAGCACAACTAATGATTCCCTGATTAGTCAAGCGGGGATATTGGGAAAACCTTTGTGGCACTAGATCAGCGGAGGGCAACCTTTGGCTCTCTCCGTTTGTTGTTTGGATTACCGTATTCTGTAGCCTGAGCAAATCACTGGCTAGCAAGAAAATGGGAATTATATTACCACAACTGGAGAAGCAAAAGTTGCCCACTCCCAGGGCTGATTTTCTGATGGGTCATGTCAGGCCAATGACCAGTACCTTTTTATGTGACATTACATGTGATAAGCAGAGTAATACACCCTTTCATGTTAAATGCAAGGCAATGCCAAGATTTAACCCTTTTTTGTGCCAGTGGTTGGTATGGATTAATATGATAATTGTGATTATTCCTCACCACTAATTTAATCTACCCCTTTTTTGGAAGATGAATGGCAGACTCAGAGGGAGGAGGTGATTTCAGGTTAAGTGAGTAAAGCTATGCTGCTCAGCTCTGCTAAGGTTAAAGAATCCCTAACTCAGAAAGCAAAACATGAGAAATTCTGGAGAAAACCACACATTGACTCCTGGAGGGAACGCTTCAGGTAATAATCTGTAGACTTGCTCATCTTATTGTTTCTGCATAAAGCCCTTAGCTAGTGAAGGATAGAATAGAGTCACTAACTACATAGAGGGCAGCATATATTTCATTCTAAGACTGAAGATATTGTGAAAATAGGCACAAATTCAACATGCATTCAACACAAGACAAAGAGACGGTACAAGCTGAACTTGACATACCGTGATACTTAAACACGCTCACTCATACATTATCACGGTGCCCGTGATTGCTGCAATTCAGCGTCTATCACCTGTAGGGGGCTCCCATTGGCTGTCTGCCTTCAGCCCGCCTCACATTGCCTTTTTAAACTCAGTCTGGGCACCCTCTGGTTGCCCTTTCGTGGTGTCTTTGACAGCATCCACTTCCTCCTGTTTGGGCCTGTTGCTGAGTTCCTGAATCAACCTGTTCCTGAGTTCCTGCCTGCTTTGTCAGTTCCAGTCCGGTTCAGGTTGATCTCATCAGTAGCTGATGCTCCTGTTGCCAGTCTGCTTGGCCGCTCTTGATCCGGTTGATCTTCTCTGCTGTTTCCTGTTGTTTCCTGCTTCCAGTTCCTGCAGCTGTGGCGACATTGTTCTTCATTCGCTTCGGCGACATTTCCTCCTGTTGGTTCCCAGCGTGCGGACGCTGGTTTGCTTCATTAAGCCTTGCGGCTCACATTCAGGCTGTTGGTTCCAGCGTGCGGACGCTGGTTTGCTTCACTAGCCTTGCGGCTCACATTACAGTCTGTTGGTCCCAGTGTGCGGACGCTGGTTTGCTCCATTAGCCTTGCGGCTCTCTTTACAGTCTGTTAGTCCCAGCGTGCGGACGCTGGTTTGCTCCATTAGCCTTGCGGCTCTCATTACAGTCTGTTGGTCCCAGCGTGCGGACGCTGGTTTGCTCCATTAGCCTTGCGGCTTTCATTACAGTCTGTTGGTCCCAGCGTGCGGACGCTGGTTTGCTCCATTAGCCTTGCGGCTCTCATTACAGTCTGTTGGTCCCAGTGTGCGGACGCTGGTTTGCTCCATTAGCCTTGCGGCTCTCTTTACAGTCTGTTAGTCCCAGCGTGCGGACGCTGGTTTGCTCCATTAGCCTTGCGGCTCACATTATAGTCTGTTGGTCCCAGCGTGCGGACGCTGGTTTGCTCCATTAGCCTTGCGGCTAACATTTCAGTCTGTTGGTCCCAGCGTGCGGACGCTGGTTTGCTCCACTAGCCTTATGGCTCTCATTCTGCCTGTATGTTCCTAACGTAGGGCGCTGGTTTACTCCCTGACTTGCAGACAGGTACTTGATTGTTCCGAGTGCGCTGTCCAGTCTTAACAGCATTGATTCCTACAGTATATGGGCACGAGAGTTGCTGATTACAGTGAAACCACTTGACCTGGTAACCTTTATATTCCATCTTACTGTCAATATCATCTGACAGTCATTAGGTCACTGTGGTTGTCACCTTCCTTTGGGCTGCCTTGCCCGGTATATTGGTAAGGCCGGTAGAACCTCTCACTTTGCCACCTTAAGGTTGCCTTACCCGGTATTGGCAAGGCCGGTGGAGCCTACTCATTGGTATCCCTTAAGGCTGCCTTGCCCGGTATATTGGTAAGGCCGATAGAACCTTTTACGTTGCCAACTTACGGTTGCCTTACCCATTATTGGCAAGGCCAGTAGAGCCTACTCTTTGGTATTCCGTCAGGCTGCCTTGCCCGGTATATTGGTAAGGCCGGTAGAACCGCATACTATTCCATCTCAAGGTTGCCTTACCCGGTATTGGCAAGGCCGGTAGAGCCTACTACACTTTTATCCCGTTAGGCTGCCCAGCCCGGTATATTGGCTGGGCCGGTAAAGCCTCTTGTTCCAGACTGGCCTGGGTTGCTTTGCCTGGTATATTGGCAAGGCCGGTAGAACCTATTTGCTATTATCATTATCATCTATGTATTGTTTGTATGTATGAAAACCCTATGGGATTGCCTTTAACTTTTCAATAAAGTTATGTTTTTACCTAAATCTTACGTCTGAGAGTCTTAACAAACCGTGACATACATCCACAAGAACATGAGGGAAAAGTATATACTGAGTTATAGTGGTGCTGCATGAGCTGCTGTGTGCTTAATCCTTGCAAGTTGCTGATTCTGGTCTATACTATACTGTTTAAATGAAACCTGCAGACCCTTTAGTCAGAAATGGTGATGCTAGCACCTACAGTAGAAGCAGTCAGGTAAAGAATGGGAGCTGGATTTGCATGAGGCATGATTTGTAGACAATGACAGACAGGAACAGTTAAAAAAAACCAAAAAACTTTTGACTGGTAGGTAACAGGCAGGGAAACCTACACCACTCCTAAAGAGCCTGCTAATTTTTATTGCAGGCTTGTTCCTAGTTGAGTGTCTCTGACTCCCAATACATATTTGCAAATTTTCCCTGGGATTAGTTACCCCAAAAGTAATAAGGGAATCCAGCACTGAACCCCTTGCTCACAGTGCCTAGAGAGATCAGTTGCACCTCACTGATGATGCCTAACAAGGTTGAAACGTACGTCTGGAATTGGCTGCTTTCCTTGTTAAGAGAGGAATTGCCTGACATTTCGTGGTTGGACTGCTGCAATGGCAGGACCAATATGCTATGCTTTAGGATATTTCCTCTCTGTGAAAGGCACTAGTGGGCTAAATGAGACTGCAACCTGGGTAGGACACCATTCCTATAGAGCCTGCAAATTTGTATTGCAGACCCGTGCCTAGTAGAATGTCTCTGACTCCCAATCTACATTTCCCTTTCTAGCATAAGCAATTATACAGGGATTCAAAGTTCCCCCCCTCCCTCCCCTTCTCCTGATGTCAGCTGTAAAGCTGACAGCAGGAGAATTGAGTCATACGACTCGAGAGGGCTCTTCAGCAGAGCTAGAATCGCGTTACTGCTAAAGAATTAATTCATTGGAAAGGTCTAAAAAGTCTGCCTGGTTTGCAAGCACACTTTGTAGACCTTTTCAATGAATGAATTCTGTTTAAGTAACGCGATTTCGTCTCTGCTGCAGAGCCGGCTGCTGATCCCCAGACCGGCATCTCCAACTGTCAGCTAGACACTGACATCAGCAGAAGGGGAGGGAGGGGGGAACTTTGAATCCCTATATCCCTCAAACCATAGCAGTTTGAGAGATAGGGTTTGGAGCGTATTGATTAATATTTTAAACTCTACATAACTGGAATTTTTTTGGGGACATTACTGACACACTAAGTATAGCACATTAATGCATAAGTCTGATTCACACTTATTTATGTGCTCATTTGAAGTCAATGAGATAAGTCATCAAGTGCCAGGTAAAAAGATATCTTCAGATCTGTCTGGCTTTGCACTCACTCATTGATAAATCTGATAAAGGCAGCACACCATGAAATTAGAGTGTTCTACACTTGTGCTCTGTTCTCAAATCGGAAAACCAAGCTCTCATTTTTAGTAGGTATTATTTTACAATATCTATTTCTGTCCTTCTGTAGAAGAGTTCTCCAATAAATAACTCAAGGGATATGTAAAAAGACAAATGCTATTTTTACAGTGCAGCTCTCAAATGATAGTGATTTTACAACCTGCATATGATATATTTATGTCCTTCTGTAAATCAAGTCTTCAGTTAATATGATATGAGGTATCTACAAAAACAAACCCTATTCTACATTCTCATATAGTTTTAACACTTTGAAGTGGAACGATCACTTTGTAACAGGTGATTCAAAAAACACCTATATGATTCAAAAAACACCTATATTTCTGTTAGGTTTTTATTTGAAACAATAGTTTGAGATATTTTGCTTTATCTGTCATAAAGTATCCCCCTCCCTCCCCTTTTACTGATGTAACACTGCTCAGACAGATCAGAAGGGAGGTGCCCAGGTAGATTGCGAGGGACAATCTTCAATTAAGATAAGGGGAAAACCTGAAAAACTTGTGAAGGGGGGCAAGGCTTTCATTGTTCTCATAGGAAGAAGATTGTCCCCTTGTGTTATCTGTCTGGTCTATGGACTGCATTCCACCTCTGAGAAGAGATGGCTTACACTAGGTAAAAGGGCCGGGAGGGGAAACTTTGATTGTGAATATCTCCCAAACCATAAAGGTTTGAGAGATAAGTCATGTTTTTTAATGCATACAAAATAAAATAAAGATAAAACAAAGTATTACTATCCCTGTAAGTGTACACGCCGGTGTTAAAGATTAACACCAAAGTAGCTGCGCTGGCAAATTCCCCCCAGTGTGTTTAGGTCTGTAGAACTATGCATGATCAGAATGTCTTTTACATTATTTTGTTTTACCATTATCCAGGCATTGCTTACAGTTCTCTGTGTTCTTAGAAACAAGATCGTCCCAGATCTAGGCTAACATCTCAGTCACATCTCAGTCACACAGGCCAGCTGAATTACAATACTGCATATTTACACAGGAATGTTTCTTTCCGTAGCAGCTACCAGGACATTATGTTTCAGATGAATCATGCAGTCACATCTGAACTGAGATCTGCGCAGCATTTGATTTGTGTTCTGCTTGAATGTAATAGAAAGCTTAATATTCACATGATTTACTCACCCGACTGGAAAAGCACCAAGATTGGAAGGAAATTGGTATTATTACTATCCATTAACCCTCTGAGTGCCAGAGGGGTATACAATGCATTGCACATAACAGAACTGTTCAAAATGCTTGAAAGTTTCCAGAAAATAATGGCTGTGACTTGGGACCCTATAATACTTGCAGGTTGACAAGCCACCTCTTCAATAAGCATCCTGTCCTTCGAATATTATATTAATTAAACTGTTTTTGTGCACTCCTGTGTACCCTGGCTCAGGCTCCAGAGAGTACTCCATGATAAGATTATCTTAGGTCACTTACAAGGGTTATTTCAGAGAGGGTAATAGAAATCCAGTACAGTCTACTGATAGACTTGCCTCTACAGGCAAGGGATCTCTTCAAACAAAACAAGCTAAAAACCTCATAACTAAAAAAATCTCACTTAATTACCATACATATGCTAAAGTATAAATCACAAAACTATATCAAAGGGAGTTAAATGCCCTTTGAATATAATATACATCTAATTTAATATCATAAATGGCCAAATAGAGACCCAAAGGTACTAGATAGATCAATTTTAATATATATTAATATATTTGGGTGTCCTATAGTCCTAAGAAGAAAATTTCTTAAGAGGGATGTAAAATAATTATACTTTATAAAGAACACAGACACCCAAAAATAATACACATCCATTTATACTATAAATGACCAAATAGAGACCCAAAAATACTGGATAAATATTTTAACAATATTTAGGTGTCTTATAGTCCTAGAAAGAAAATATCTTAAAGGGGATACGCCCAAATGTATCTCAAAGTTAAGTATGAAAACGAAAAGGAAACCCCTTAATATCCGAGTGACTACCGGCACATCACGCTGTAACGTGCCAAAATAATATAAGACACTTTACTTTGTGATGTAACCTACAATCACTCAGTATCAAGAAGGTCAAAAATGTAAGTATCTCATATTACATATATAACTTCTAGAGACTTTTTTAGGAGGTCAGAAATGTATGTATGGGAGTCTATATCATGGATTCTATACATTCATTGAGCCCCTCTGGTTTAAGGGTGCAGAGTGCAAATATCCAAAATTACTCCCTATTTGTTAACCTGTAAGCTGGAGCGCTCTCATTGGCCAGAAATCGATCTCTGCCAAGACCCCATCTGGCGACTAGCTGCTTAGCAGCGCTAGTTGCCAGAATAATTACCTTATTTAATAGATTTCTGCTCTCTTCCCCAGCTGACAGGCAGGACGGAGCGCGGACATCTTGCCATTGTGACGTCCGTGCGCCTGCGCTGTCAGTCCCAGCCTGAACCAAATAGCTCCTAGCAACGCCTACTAGACCCGGCTGGGACTGACAGCGCAGGCACACGGACGTCACAATAGCAAGATGTCCGCGCTCCGTCCTGCCTGTCAGCCGGGGAAGAGAGCAGAAACCTATTAAATAAGGTAATTATTCTGGCGACTAGCGCTACTAAGCAGCTAGTCGCCAAATGGGGACTTAGTGAAGCTAAAGATTGTGTCGGGAGGTAGTTCCCCTTTAAGCATATCGCAGTATTTAAAAGGGCATCAAAGCATAAGATTCTCATGTTGCGTCCTTAAACGGTGCTTTAAACCAACCCACAGCATCCAGTTTATTGAGCGCATACCTATGCATACCTGTGTGCCTCAGACTTTGTTCTGCCAAGAGAAGGTGTGCACAGAATTAACCCTTTGAGTGCCAGAGGGGTACCCAACGCATTGCTTTGCAATGAGTTGCGTACCACTCTGGCACCCAAAGGGTTAAAGGAACAGTAAATGGTCAATGCAAGAGCTTTTTAAGGTGCTTGCAGCGCCCCAACATCTCTGGTAACAGAGTTCCCGGACCTTATGAATCACCACTTCATTTAGCCCTGCAGAGGTAAATTCTGCTTATTGTAATATTTTTATTAACCCTTTCTGTGGTGTATGGATAGTTTGACTCTTTGATTACCTGATAGGTGTATATAACCATTTCTCCAACAGCATCCTTCTTATAAAACTGAATTAACCCTTTAAACACCCTTTAGGACCAAGCATAGTGTTGTACATCCCCAATGCTCATTAAAAGCTCAATAAATATGTATACATAATCTATAGAAAACATGTATATAAAACTGAACTGATAAATAAGATGTGTACAATAATTAAGGCCAAGATTCCACTGCAGTTAATCATTGCTAACGCAGATTTCCATTGCAACTGCAATATAATCCAGGCCAAACGTGGTTGAAAAAGTTAATGGATGTAGATTAAAATAGCATTAACTATGCCCCTTTTCCAGTTTCTACCTATTATGTCTACTTGATTTGTTTCTGTACACTGTCTCATGTATGCTAGATGAGCATTACCTTTATCCGCAAGATTGTTGCTCTATATTCTGATTATAGCATCGAGAATGCAGTACAAATATGCAGAATGGCTGCAGGCAGTTAGCTGATCTTTGTGAAATGATTTATTCTTCTCAAATCCTGATGCGTTTTATCAAAAGATATCGGATAATGTATCAGTGATTCATCTTGTTTGAAAGTCACATTTGGAAAAACCTAGCATTAAAAGAGAAAGAAGAAGAAAATGTGATCAAATACACCTCACCGCTCGGGGAAACAGAAGGGATTTGATATTACAAGATATGGAAAATTAAGCTAAAAACAGCCAGGTCATAAACTAAATGAGATAAATACGTTTGTGGCTGATCTTCCAGCTAAAATTGAGATACTGGTCAGTGTGGGACCACAATGAGTGTTGTTGCTTGGTAATTGCCTAAGGGTCTTACTTAAAGGGATAGCAATACTTCATTTTATCTTTATTTTATTTTGTAGGCATTAAAAAAACATGAAGAACGATATAAGTCTTATCTCTCAAACCTTTATGGTTTGAGAGATATTCACAAGCAAAGTTCCCCCTCCTCCCCCTTTTACCTAGTGTAAGCCATCTCTTCTCAGATGTGGAATGCAGTCCATAGACCAGACAGATAACAGAAGGGGTCAGTCTTCTTCCTATGAGAACAATGAAGGCCCTGCCCCCCTTGACAAGTTTTTCAGGTTTTCCCCTTATCTTAATTGAAGGGACGAAGTTGTGGAACGTACATAGCCAGGTAGGGGACAATGCCGACGCATGAGGAGGGGAGAGTGGCATTGGAGGAAGCGGGCAGCAAATAGAAGCTTGCCACCCGCTTCCTCCGATGTCTCTCTCCCCTCCACCCGCTTCCTCCAACGCCTCTGGTCCTCTTCAATGTCCCCAGCCATCAATACGGGATATTAATCATGTATATTAAGGGAGCGCTGCGGAGGGCTGCTTCCTTCAATGGTTTCTGTATTAGATTCATTCATTCATAGTGTCCTACCCTCTGTGTCCCATTGATATTAGTACTTTTGCTCCACTCTCCGTTTGAAGGAGAGTGGAGCAAAAGTACTAATAGCAATGGGACACAGGAGGTAAGGCATTACAAATGAATGAATCTAAGAAAATATATGTTTAATAATAGAATTTTAATAATAAAATGTTTAAAACACAGACACACACACGCACATATATACAGGCAAGTATACCTTGCCTATTAACCCTTTGGGTACCAGAGGGGTAGTAAACATGCTAAGCAATGTATTCCTACCTCTCTGGTACTCAAAGAGTTAAGTGTTGTATATCAGACAGATTTGTGGACTAAATGGCAGTCCCTGAGGTGGATGTGGATGGGGTTAGTATGTCGCATATATGCAATATATGTGACATACTAAGGGGGGGATGTCAAAGGGGGGCATTGTGTAGTGCTTGGTGTACTACTTTTCTTTATTGTAACCCTTTGAATGCCACAAGGGTGAGCAGTGCACATCCCTATGGCATTCAAAGCTGTCCATGGTGCTGAAAGCCATCTCTGTGTGCCCCTACTGGCTGGGTAGGGAAAAGCACAGAGAATGCTGTTCAGAACTGGCAACGGTGGTTTTATACTCTGCATTGTGTGATGTTCTCCAAAAACAATAGGCGTTAGATTTCTGGAGTGAAATGTTGCAATTTAACTTGCGTTAGCCCTAACTCCAACATGTGAATGGCTTTTGGCGTCGCTTTTACATTATCCTCCATGGGTGAGATCTTGCTGTTCTGGCGACGAGCGACGTGTTTCAGAACTGCCATTATTTTTACTAGTGGGAACATTTGCATTGCTTACTAGCGGTACAAAACCACCGTCGCCAGTTTTTTCTGCCGACGCCAACATCTGAATCGAGCCCTTTGCTCAGTGCAGACTGTAGCTGTTACCCTTTCGCAATGTGCTGCACACTCCTCCTTAAATGTTTACATAGGCTCATAGGCCTGCTTCAGTTTGAAAAAAATTACAGCAACTGTTATGTCCGCCTCCGTGGACACCTAGGACTGACTGAAGATGGAATCTCTTTAACAAAATCAAAACATACAGGGACCATTAGGTGTTTTTGAGCTAGGGTGGTATGTGGGGGTTATAACTGAGAAAAGTTAATTCTCCTTTAAAGCGCATCAATGGCTGAAATTGCATAATCAGACGGACTTTGTATAATTATTAAGAATTTGAACTAAACAGGTGAAAATGTCAAATATCTTGAGATCATAGAACAGACCTAGAGGATATCAGGTATTTATAAAATGTGAAGAGGATCCCATACTGATAGGTGATTTATCTACCTGAAACAATCGCTGCATTGTTGCTATATACCCACACCTCACCTCTGTCCTATATAGAACTGTGTGTGCTTTAACACCATCCCGCCAAACATCTCCCTCCCGGCAAATATCTGTAGTAAAACTTTTTGAAGAACAGAGACATATATCATATTCATGCCCAAAAGCAATTTGTGTTGGAAGAAGTGCTTCTAAGAAAATGAAGTTAAATTTAGAATGTGGGCTAAATGATCAATGCATCTTTTCCTTTACAGTATCTCCTACACTAATCTTTATTTGATTCTGTATTTAAAAGTACATCTGTTAGTGCTATACAATAGAATTTGTAAAACTGGCTGTATTGTGTTAAAGGGATAGTAATACTTTGTTTTATCTTTATTTTATTTTGTAGGCATTAAAAAAACATGAAGAACGATATAAGTCTTATCTCTCAAACCTTTATGGTTTGAGAGATATTCACAAGCAAAGTTTCCCCTCCTGCCCCTTTTACCTAGTGTAAGCCATCTCTTCTCAGATGTGGAATCCAGTCCATAGACCAGACAGATAACAGAAGGGCACAATCTTCTTCCTATGATAACAATGAAAGCCCTGCCCCCTTGACAAGTTTTTCAGGTTTTTTCCCTTATCTTAATTGAAGATTGTCCCTCTCTGTAATCTACCTGGGCACCTCCCTTCTGATCTGGCTGAGCAGTGTTACATCAGTAAAAGGGGAGGGAGGGGGATACTTTATCATTCAATTATTCTTGTACTACAACTCTGACAGAACTGAAATAACTCTCTCCAAAGTCCAAATACTATGATGATTAATTAGAGCTGCTTTTATTATGAAACATTACTATCCCTTTAATGAGGAACTCTACTTATATAAAAAAAAGTGTAATTAAAGGAGAAGTAGCACCATCTAAAATAAACTGTTATGTCCGCCTCCGTGGACACGTAGGACTGACTGAAGATGGAATCTCTTTAACAAAATCAAAATGTACAGAGATCATTAGGTGTTTTTGAGCTAGGGTGGCATGCGGGGGTTATAACTGAGAAATGTTAATTCTCCTTTAAAGCGCATCAATGGCTGAAATTGCATAATCAGACGGACTTTGTATAATTATTATGAATTTGAACTAAACAGGTGAAAATGTCAAATATCTTGAAATCATAGAACAGACCTAGAGGATATCAGGTATTTATAAAATGTGAAGAGGATGCCATACTGATAGGTGTTTTATCTACCTGAAACAATCGCTGCTTTGTTGCTATATACCCACACCTCACCTCTGTTCTATATAGAACTGTGTGTGCTTTAACACTATCCCACCAAACATCTCCCTCCCGGCAAATATCTGTAGTAAAACTTCTTTGAAGAACAGAGACATATATCAAAATCATGCCCAAAAGCAATTTGTGTTGGAAGAAGTGCTTCTAAGAAAATTAAGTTAAATTTAGAATGTGGGCTTAATGGTCAATGCCTCTTTTCCTTTACAGTATCTCCTACACTAATCTTTATTTGATTCTGTATTTAAATGTACATCAGTTAGTGCTATACAACAGAGTTTGTAAAACTGGCGGTATTGTGTTAATGAGGAACTCTACCTATATAAAAAAAGTGTAATTAAAGGAGAAGTAGCACCATCTAAAATAAATCCCCCAATAACATTACTGTGGTCAAAAAATCCTAGTGGGCCTTGTGAATTTTGTTCTTGTGCCATGGTTCAAGGGATAAGATCCCCAGTCAGTTGTGGGTGGAGGCAAACAACCAAACTGTTAGCCAGAACACAGGAAACTAACTCTGCCAACAGCTCATGGAAATGGTAATCTTAAAGGGATAGTAATGTTTCATAATAAAAGCAGCTCTAATTAATCATCATAGTATTTGGACTTTGGAGAGTGTTATTTCAGTTCTGTCAGAGTTGTAGTACAAGAGTAATTCAATGACAAAGTGTCCCCCTCCCACCCCTTTTACTGATGTAACACTGCTCAGCCAGATCAGAAGGGAGGTGCCCAGGTAGACTGCAGAGAGGAACAATCTTCAATTAAGATAAGGAAAAACCTGAAAAGCTTGATAAGGGGGCAGGGATTTCATTGTTCTCATAGGAAGAACATTGTCCCCTTCTGTTATCTGTCTGGTCTATGGACTGGATTCCACATCTGAGAAGAGATGGCTTACACTAGGTAAAAGGGGCGGGAGGGGAAACTTTGCTTGTGAATATCTCTCAAACCATAAAGGTTTGAGAGACAAGACTTATATCGTTCTTCATGTTTTTTTTTAATGCCTACAAAATAAAATAATGATAAAATGAAGTATTACTATCCCTTTAAATAGGCTCATGCATAGATGTATAAGTTGGCGTTATTATTAGAAGTTCTTACTTCTTGTTTAATCTGTTTAACCCTTTGGATGCCAGAGGGGTACGCAACACACTGAGAAGCAATGCTTTATGTACTCATCTTGCACTCAAAGGGTTAAGAGAAGACCCTCAGCTTGTCTCTTATTTCCTGTTAAGTATCTGTTCTATCAGGGTATGTTTTAACTCCTCATGACCTGTCTCAGCTTTCACTTATTAAGTATCCATTCCATCAATCTGGGTATGTTATGTTGTTACAGATATAAACTTCCGCTCATATCCTGTCGTTAGACTGTTGCCTGTATTGATCATTTTTATTGTGCACGGGTGTGTAATAGTTTGTAATCAACTTAAAGAAAACATGTGGCTATCATCTGATTTGCTAATTAGCCAATCTCATTGCCTCGTGTGACGACAGACCCATTGACACCCATATTCTAAGAGAATAACTCAAAGTGATATGGGACACAGAAGATACAACAGGATTTGGGCAGGAGTGGTGAAACAGGACACACTAAGGCAAGTGCACTTCATAAATCAAACTGCAAGAAATGAACAAATCTATAGTTTTGAAGGGAGGATCTGCAATACTCTTAAAGAAGGCAATTTGTTGGATATTATATCCCCTAATAGTTAAATATTGTGTTTTAGCAAAAAACTGGGAGTGGAATGCTTGCCCATGTCTGAAAAAGTTGTTGTTGAACCAGATAGGTTGTTTCTGTTGAGGTCTTTTAACCCCTTAAGGACTGGCGGTCATGGGACATTTCCGTCCCATAATGACTGCATAGGCGCACTTGGACGCGCCGGTACACGTGACCTGTCACGTGTATCAGCGCGTCATTATGGGGCTTGAAAGAGATCGCTCCGATCTTGGAGCGGTCTATTTCAGGCCCTATTTTTACTTACAGTGATCCCGGTAGAGCGCTGTAAGTAAAAAGTACGTGACGTACCATGACCGTCATCGGTCCTTGAGTAGTTCAAGGACCGCGACGGTCCTGGTATGTCAAGGGTCCTTAAGGGGTTAAACCTATCAAGGTTTGTACTTTTTTTCCAAATATCAAACAACATCTTTAAAATATGGTAATGCAGGTCTAATAATGATTTACTTCCTAATGCAACTTGGCTAATGAGTAATTATATTCTGGGAGTTATGCTTCCAATGTGGCATCATCAGAATTTGTGGGATCTTCCCAGACCCGAAGCCAGAGTTGCTTATATCATTTAACATCAGGGAGAGTGAGGCCGGCCTCCTCCCTAGGCTTTGTGGAAATTTGTAATTTTAACAGGAACCCTCTTGTACCCACCAGGGCTGAATTTCTACTCGCCAGGGCTAAATTTTCACTCACCATTGGCTAGTGGAAATTTTGAGCCCTGCTATCGGTTATATAATTCAATAAACCTATTGTTACTTCTTTCACGTCTTCCTCTTCTTCCCGTTTAACAACGTGCACTAATTTGCAATTGTTAATGGTTACTGTATCATAGAAATTAAAATCCAAGATATTATAAACAAAATTGAAACGACACTTCAATACCAAATGCTGTTTTTTAAATGCTTATCACTACTGAAATACATTAAGTTGGCAGACATTTTGCCAGCCCCTGCAAACCCTTCAAAATCTTCTAAGTACTTCTGGAGTATGAAGAACAAAAAAAAAAAAAGATTGCTTTACCATGTTAAAGGGACACTATTACCTAAAAATGTGAGTGATTTGGAACAAACAATAAAAAAATAAATTTAAATTATAAAAAAATATATATATATATATATATATATATATATATATATATATATAGAATATATAGAATGAGAGAATCCCATTCAATTACAAGCGCACTCCTAGGACTTTTAAATTAAAATAAATTTTATTGGACATAAAGATCGACGTTTCGACCCCTACAGGGGCCTTTATCAAGACAAATTCCAAACAAACACACTGACCTTAAATACAGTAGTCCCCTCGCGCTCAAAACACCACGAGGTCAATGCGGCAACGACAGCACGGGCGCTGGAACGCATCAACGTGAACCGCATCCGTTATTAACGCCTGCGGTACCGTGATGTCCTCCCAGGACTCCCACTGCCAACGTGCCTGCATCTAGACATCGGTGTGCAGCTCAAGGGGAATACCGATCTCAAGCCTAACACTGAAGACAAATACTAAGTTATCTAAATTGTATCAAATCACAAAGAAAAAGGAAACAAATAGGATTCCACATGACGCCTCCATACACTCTTAGATCTACATGTGCAAGGCTTTTAAAGTGGTCTCAAATATATGTGTGAAATATCTCCCGTGAATTACATGAAGGGCGTGAGAAATATATTTGAGACCAGCCCTACCGGGATCAAGATCTAGGTATAGACTACTTTAAAAGCCTTGCACATGTAGATCTAAGAGTGTATGGAGGCGTCATGTGGAATCCTATTTGTCACTTATCGGGTTGTTCATAATGTGGAATTACACATTTTGTGTAACAGGATAAATTTTTGAAAGAGTTATCATTGAGGAATTGAATCGGGATTCTGCGCTAAATGTAAAGAGATACAGTGAGAATATCTGTGAACAACTTGTTTCCTTTTTCTTTGTGATTTGATACAATTTAGATAACTTAGTATTTGTCTTCAGTGTTAGGCTTGAGATCGGTATTCCCCTTGAGCTGCACACCGATGTCTAGATGCAGGCACGTTGGCAGTGGGAGTCCTGGGAGGACATCACGGTACCGCAGGCGTTAATAACGGATGCGGTTCACGTTGATGCGTTCCAGCGCCCGTGCTGTCGTTGCCGCATTGACCTCGTGGTGTTTTGAGCGCGAGGGGACTACTGTATTTAAGGTCAGTGTGTTTGTTTGGAATTTGTCTTGATAAAGGCCCCTGTAGGGGTCGAAACGTCGATCTTTATGTCCAATAAAATTTATTTTAATTTAAAAGTCCTAGGAGTGCGCTTGTAATTGAATGGGATTCTCTCATTCTATATATTCTATATGCAGAAATTAGTTCAAGCAGCACCAGGCATTTAAACAGTTAATATTAGATTTTGGTGTGCCCACTTTTTCATGGTTTATATATATATATATATATACACACACATATATATATATCCTAAATAATAATTCGCTAAAACGTGTGTAACGCAGCAGTCATGCGCAGTAGAGACTGCCAGTGCCGCGGCTGATACAGAGCTGGACACTCTAAAGCTGTATCAGCCGCGGTGCGGGAGTCTCTACTGCGCATAACTGCCCCGTGAGCGGCTGGCACTGTATCAGCAATGGCTTGGGCAGTCTCTACTACGCATGACTGCCCTGCGACCAGCTGGCACTGTATCAGCCACGGCGCAGACAGTCTCTACTACGTATGACTGCCCCGCGACCAGCTGGCACTGTATCAGCCGCGGCACGGGCAGTCTCTACTACGCATGACTGCCCCGCGACCGGCTGGCACTGTATCAGCCACGGCGCAGACAGTCTCTACTACGTATGACTGCCCCGCGACCAGCTGGCACTGTATCAGCCGCGTCACGGGCAGTCTCTACTACGCATGACTGCCCCGCGACCGGCTGGCACTGTATCAGCCGCGGCACGGGCAGTCTCTACTAAGCATGACTGCACCACAACCAGCTGGCACTGTATCAGCCGCGGCACGGGCAGTCTCTACTACGCATGACTGCCCCGTGACCGGCTGGCACTGTATCAGCCGTGGCACGGGCAGTCTCTACTACGCATGACTGCCCCGCGACCGGCTGGCACTGTATCAGCCACTGCACGGGCAGTCTCTACTACGCATGACTGCCCCGCGACCGGCTGGCACTGTATCAGCCACGGCACGGGCAGTCTCTACTACGCATGACTGCACCACGACCAGCTGGCAGTGTATCAGCCACGGCACGGGCAGTCTCTACTACGCATGACTGCACCACGACCAGCTGGCAGTGGCACTGTGGCCCGTATAATGGGCTCTTCAACTAGTACATATATAAAATAAAAGCAAAAATTAATTTTGAAGTTCTCACGTATACAAACCAATGCTGAGAAATTCACTGTTAGCAATTATAGTAACACTGACGTGATCCCTGTGTTTTAGAACTAACATCTTTCTGGTACTGTTATCATTAAGTTTGACAACTGTTATATCATCAATAACCTCCTCAACAAAATGGGGGCATTTACTTAATTATCATAACATTTTAAACATTAATTATCCTACTTTTGTTCTCACGAGTGAACATGATAACTTTGGCTGGAATAAGGTTTTTACTATTTATTTGCAATATACTGTGGTTTATGTGAATCATCAAGGAAAAGGAAGCAATACAACACACACTGCATATTTTGAAATAACCAATATTTCGTTTTATTAAATATTTGAGCTTTTTTCTTTCTAGGAAAACATCTGTCTGTTTTATTGCAAAACTAAATCTTCTTCTTAAGTAAGATCATTGTCACGTTGCCTTTATTACAGTTTTATAGGAGTGTTATATGTGAATGACACTGTCAGAGAAAATACTATAATTGCCAGTTCTCACTTCTCAGACTGCTTCCTAATGACAAAGGAATGGACCTGGTTACTTACTTACATAATTAGCTTCTAAGGGCAGTGTTAAGGTGATAGTAATACTTCATTTTATCTTTATTTTATTTTGTAGGCAGTAAAAAAAATGAAGAACGATATAAGTCTTATCTCTCAGACCTTTATGGTTTGAGAGATATTCACCAAGCAACGTTTCCCCTCCCTCCCCTTTTACCTAGTGTAAGCCATCTCTTCTCAGATGTGGAATGCAGTCCATAGACCAGACAGATAACAGAAGGGGTCAATCTTCTTCCTATGAGAACAATGAAATCCCTACCCCCCTTGACAAGTTTTTCAGGTTTTTCCCTTATCTTAATTGAAGATTGCCCCTCTCTGCAGTCTACCTGGGCACCTCCCTTCTGATCTGGCTGAGCAGTGTGACATCAGTAAAAGGGGCGGGAGGGGGATACTTAGTCATTGAATTACTCTTGAACTACAACTCTGACAGAATTGATATAACACTCTCCAAAGTCCAAATACTATGATGATTAATTAGAGCTGCTTTTATTATGAAACATTACTATCCCTTTAAGTGATAGAAAACAATGTATTATTTGTTCAGCATGGGTAAACTCTTCAGTGCCTGGAGCCCTGTTCTTTTCATTAGATAGATAGATAGATAGATAGATAGATAGATAGATAGATATGAGATAGATAGATAAATAGATAGATGATAAATAGATAGATAGATGGGCCAGCTCTACCATACACGCAGCAATGGTCACTCCTTGACTTGGTCTTCACAAACCTCTGTCCTGTCTCTAACATCTCTAGCGTTCCCTTTCCTTTCTCTGACCATCACCTCCTAACCAGCGACCTCATCATACCGCCCAAATCCAACTCCACGTCCATGACCAATTTACATGCTCTTGATCTACAACAATTTTCCACATCCCTGCAACCTTTTATCAATTCCATTTTTACACTTACTTGCTCGAAACAAACTACTGCTCTCTGCAACAGCACTCTCACAAAAGCCCTTGACACAGCTGCACCTACAACTCTCCGCCACCCCATTACAACCGTGGCACACAACACAAATACAATATCTCCACTGTTGCTCACACACTGCGGAAAGGCACTGGAGGAAATCGCTCTCCTCAGCAGACTTTATACACTGCAAATTAATCCTTCGTTCTTATAGCTCTGCCCTCTCCGTGGCTAAACAGTCATATTTTTCCGTCCTAATTTCTAATCTTTCCTCTAACCCAAAATGCTTTTTCTCAACCTTTAAAGGGGAACTATCACCACACATCAAATTAAATCCGAAGAATTACCCATCTGGTGACTAGCTGCACAATAGTACTAGACACCAGAATAATTACCGCCTTACAGAGAAATAGTTTTGCTCCCGATACTGACAGCCAGGAAACAAAGCAGGCATCTTTACATAGTGACGTCTGCGTACCTGTGCTGTCAGTCCCAGTCCGCTGTAAGAGGCGTTGCTTGGTACCTTAAGGTATGGAAGGGACTGACAGTGCAGGTGTGCAGACATCACTATGCAAAGACGTCTGCGCTGTTTCCTGGCTGTCAGTCCCAGGAGCAGTAGAATTTCTCTGTAAGAAGGAAATTATTATGGAGACTAGCACTACTGATCAGCTAGTCGCCAGATGGGTAATTCTTGGGATTTAACTTTGTGTGGGGTGATAGGTCCCTTTTATATCTCATCTACCCCAACCAAAACAAACCCTCTCCTCTAACTTCTTTGTCCAAGATCTTGCCATCCACTTCAAGAACAAGATTGACTGTTTCAAATATGAAATCTCATCACTTCCACCCACCTCCTCCGAGCAAGGTTAGCCCTGTCACCTCTCCCACATACACACTTAGCTCTCCCTTCTCCTTACACACTCTTGCCCCAATCCCATCTCAGATCACTCAAAAACTTTCTCCTTTACTAACTCCAACCCTTTTTCACTTGTATACACTAAATTTCTCTGTTCCTATTCCCTGTTAGATCCCATGCAATCTGGATTCCGCCCTCATCACTCCACTGAGACCGCCCTCACTAAAGTGGCCAATGACTTGCTCTTCGCTAAGTCAAAAGGCTACTACTCCCTTCTCATTCTCCTGGATCTGTCAGCTGCCTTTGACACAGTGGATCACAGCAAGCTCTCCACTGTCTTCAACTGCTCTTTCAGTGTGTCCTACTGTGGCTCCACTTCTTCACCTCTCCAACTACCTGTTGGAGTACCATAAGGTTCAGTACTGGGCCCCTTGCACTTTTCACTCTACACCTCATCCCTTGGTAAACTGCTTTGGGTTTCACCATCATCTCTATATTTCCTCCCCAGACCTCTCCCCTTCCCTCCTGTCAAAGGTTTCTAATTGTCTCCCTGCTTTGTCTTCCTGGATGTCCTCTAAAACTTAATAATAGCAAAACTGAACTGCACTCAAAAGCACTTCTTTCTCCAACCCACTGACTGGCAGTTCATGTGGCAGGAGGCATTTACACCCCTTTCTGTGTCCCAACTATCTTCATCTAGACTGTAAGCTCTCATGAGCTGGAACCTCTGATCCTTTTATTTTCCATGATATGTATATCTGGCTATCATCGACATATAGGTAACTGTTAAATTGAAAGGGGAACTTTCACCTAAACACGTTTTCTTTAATTCACGTAGATTACCGATGCAAACTGTGCTGTGTTTTGGTTTTTAAAAAAAACGCAATAGAAAATAAGTTTGAGGGTTTACATTTTCCCTCTTCACATATTCTCGTTCTGATCGGCACACTTTGTGCCGATGAGAATACATAACAGATCCTCCTCCCCGCTGGTCCGTCAGTAAGCTGGAGAACTCTCATTGGTAGAGATCGATATCTAGCCAATGAGAGTTCTCCAACTTACTGACGGACCAGCTGGGAGGAGGATCTCCTGCATTCTCATCGGCAAAATGGTGCTGATCAGAATGAGGAGAAGAGGGATAAAGTTAACCCTCAAACTTAATTTCTATTGAGTTTTTTTAAAAAACCGAAACCCAGCAAAGCTTGAATCGGCAATGTAAGTGAATTAAAGAACACATGTGTTTTGGTGAAAGTTCCGCTTTGAAATGCCTGTAAGAGTTCCCCGGTGATACTGTATAGAACAGGCAAGGACAGAGCAAGATGAAGGCTCCAGTTGCCTTAAAAACCCTCTTGCACTTTTCTGTCCGTAAGATCACAGAGAGAGACACACAGAGTTTTATCTCCATCAATAATCAGGTTTTTTTTGTAGTTGTCCAGCAGTTCTAGGACTACAACTACCATCCTCCTTAGCTGGCAGATGAGGGATGGGGTCATGAAGGTTCCCAGGTTGGCCTTTAAGGATCAGAGGGTTGTGCGGTGCATTGCTCACTAAATCTATCTGGTCCTTAAAGCGTTAATAGATAATGCTTGCTTATCTAACATTGAAAGGGTCCTTATAACAATGGGATGTTGCAACTTTCAAATTAACTTTTGCTGTGGGAAAAAAGCAGCTCTGACTTCCACACAGACTGCGTACATGTACAATGAGGCTGAAAGTCTCCATCCATACTCTGTGATGGACTTAATGCTTTATTAGTGTCACAATGCTTTGTTACTAAAGCCTTCTGTGTAAACTGAGCTTATTTAATGGAATTAAGGTCTTCTGGATCTAAGCACAATACTAGTGATTTATTGGCTACAGTTCAGCCAATGGGCAGAAACAGATGGAATAGACATAGGCAAATGCACAGAGACTGGAAGGTATCTAACCCCCTGCTGGTGATGTCACTTGGCACTGAGTGAAATGTAATTAGATTACTTATTAATCAGTTTGGCATAGCTTAACCACAATTCCTTGGCATGCTTTCAACACGCTTCTGATGGGATATGGGACATGGAAAAAAACAAGCCTAGACTGCAGGAACGTTGCTAGGTTCCTAAAATGCCAACCTAATTCAGAGGTAGGCCAAAGGTGGCCTGTCTGAAACCTAAAGCATTATTAGAGAACTGAGCATCGCAATAACACTGACCCAATGTCCTAGACTACCCGGGACAGTCCTGTATTTTAAATCTGTGTCTTGCGTTCTGGGCTGCCTCCTTTCAGGACAATATAGAGTCCTAGAATGAAGCACAGAGTATTAAACTCTAGAAGGAGAACTGTCCATCGACTGCTGTAGCAAAAAGTGACACCTGTGCTAGGCAACATTAACACTGCATAGTCACAGAGGTTTTAAAGGGATAGTAATACTTTGTTTTATTTTTATTTTATTTTGTAGGCATTAAAAAAACATGAAGAACGATATAAGTCTTATCTCTCAGACCTTTATGGTTTGAGAGATATTCACAAGCAAAGTTTCCCCTCCCGCCCCTTTTACCTAGTGTAAGCCATCTCTTCTCAGATGTGGAATCCAGTCCATAGACCAGACGGATAACAGCAGGGGACAATCTTCTTCCTATGAGAACAATGAAAGCCCTGCCCCTCTTGACAAGCTTTTCAGGTTTTTCCCTTATCTTAATTGAAGATTGTCCCTCTCTGCAGTCTACCTGGGCACCTCCCTTCTGATCTGGCTGAGCAGTGTTACATCAGTAAAAGGGGTGGGAGGAGGATACTTTGTCATTGGATTACTCTTGTACTACAACTCTGACAGAATTGAAATAACACTCTCCAAAGTCCAAATACTATGATGATTAATTAGAGCTGCTTTTATTATGAAACATTACTATCCCTTTAACACTAAACGGAGAAATGGAGTCCCTACATTCTGAACCAGCTAAGGTGTCAGGGAGAAGCCCTGGGAATAGATGAAGGCCGCTCAGGCTGCCATCATGACCTTGTTGAAAATGTGAGATGCCAAAGCCAGGCGAAATGGCAGTGCCGTGAACTGGTGATTACACAGGTTTTCCAGCAGTGAGTCCACTGCCTCCTGGAACGGCTCTTTCGGCACTCTTGACAAAAAGACTATATATGGAGGAATGGACTTATATATATATATATATATATAATATATGCGGTACCCTTCCGAGATTACCTGCAAAACCCGCTGGTTCATGACAGGACTCCCAGCTGACTCAAAAAAGACAGAGATGACCCCCTACAGGAATAGAGGGACCAGGATTCTGAGAGTCATGCTTGTCAGACTTAGCTCTTGCAGATGCTCACCTGGGCCCCCTGACTTTGCGGCAGGGAATGCCTGAGAGGTTTATGAGATCTGAGGCCGTTGCACCAGTGGCCGCAAAGGCAGCCTTGAGGATAGAGTCCAGCTTCTTGTCTGCTGGCTCCTTCAGGCCTGTAGCATCAGCAAGAGGAAGAACAGTAGTCTTATCCAAGTGTGAAGCATCCACAGTTGATGGTGAGGCCCGCTGTCTCAGAAAAAGGTACTTCTTAGAAAACCGCTTATTGAGAAACAGCTGCTTTTCAGGAGTATTCTACTCATTCAGAAGAATCTGGTCAAGAGTGGAATTAGGAGAAAAGAAAGGAGCAGACTTCTTACACCTCTGGAAAACATCCGTAGAGGTAGTCCCCGCATCAGAGGTGTCAGAGACCTGAAGGGTCTCCAAAACTGCCCTAATGTGCCCATCAGCCGAGGGAAGAGGATCAGCCACGTAAGAATCCCCATAGGAGTAGGAAGAATCCTTATCTTCATATTCCTTCATATTCATATTCCTTATCCTAAGTGGCGCTGTTGCTACATCATTGCATGAAGGTTTATGGTGACTTGAACACAGCTGTCCATATAATGACTTGGAAACAGAACAACGCCACTGTAAAATTTCAGGCCACTGAGATACTACCTATAAACAAAATTCAAGTCTGAGCTGCAATAATTTTTGAATAAAACACCTCTCAACAGTGGGAGCACCCTTGTTTTACTCAGGAAGATAAAGCCACCAATGTATATTTTTTTTTTTTTACATTTTAAGTGTTACTATCAATGTAAGCTTCTACATGCACCTCTCTAGAGGTTTCATTGATCTGCGTTGCTTCCAGTTAACATGTCACCACAGAACATATTAAAGCTGTAGGTGGAAATGTGCTGGTTCCCTGAGCCAAATCCCTTTTATGACATGTCATTAATTGTTTTATATTTTCCTAGATCATTGACTCTAACTTGTATAAACAAGAAGAGCACGATTACTATAACGTTAAATCAGTCAGCAGTTCGAATGAACAAAGTGACTTAGGGTCGTGTATTATTCCCACACATGCCTAAACAGGAACTGAAGGAAGAATATGTGTACTCAGAAGATAACTAAGATCTGGATTAAAAGCAAGCTTGTATGCCGAGTCACAAACAAGAGGTCAGTGCAGTATGCTTCCCAACATAACAAGTTCCTAAAGAGAGGTAGTGTATTGTATGTAATATTAGTGAGCAACTCCTGTTGTTGCTCCCTCTGTGGCCATTGTGACCATTACACTTTTTGAAGTAGTGACACTTAAATCTCTTACTCATAAGTCATAACTGGTGTGACTGGGGTACAGGGGTTACTGATTGGTAGACCGAGGGCCAAGCGATTTATCCAGCCAGACAAAAAGATAATAAATTGCATTTACTGGAGAGGTCACGGCACACAAACAAAAGACAACAATTACAGGCAAACAAACAGGGATAAAACATAAAAACTAAACATTTCTGCTGTTCTCTTCTTGGTTGCACAAATTGCCAGGGGTTACAAATAATACTCACAGTCCATTTTAGCTTAATGCTGGAGCTTACACATAGGCCCACTAGAGGCAAGAGTAGGCATCCTGCCCACTACACATGCTGCTGGATTACGTTAAGGTTCCTTATACCTTTTAGTCCTGGCAGAGGAGTTGGGGAAGTCATCCTAAGATCCTTGTGGTGGGAACATCAGGGTACTCTCTCTCTGTGTCTGAAGCCGCCTGGACTTACAGCCCACAACTGAAAAGGGCACCTGGCCACTACAGTGCCCGCTCACTCTAACTCTTCCGGTGAGGGCACTCACCAGTACCAGTTTCTGCAGTACTCCTTTAGAATGCCCATGGACCCTAGGCCTCCCACCATTATGGAGAGGCCTACCTCCTGTTCCTACATTTTGCAACTCTCTCTCTCACAGGTTTTTTCTACCCACCCCCTACAGGATGTGATGTCACAGGTACCATCTACCAGGTCTGTTCTGCTTAGCCTAATGTGAGGGGGAAATACACACATTCCACACACAGATTTGCCCTACCCCCCTCTATCTGAGCCGCACTGGCTATCTCATAACACAATCTCTGGGTTTAGCTAGACTGGATGGCACCATCCCTCTGGACATCATACACACTAACCAACCCATTCACTGCTGGTAACTGGACAACACTCTCTAATGCATGCACACACAGGGGATATTAATGTTTCAAGAATGGGAACACATGTTAAGACAATGGCGATCACTGAAAACAGACACATTTCATTCTTTGGGTGACAACCATTCCATCACAACTGGCAAATATCAATAATAGCTATGCCTGGAAACTTTCTTGTCTCAAGCCCCTGAAGAAACACTATGGGATGGGTGTCCAAATTATGTAATTTGTGTCATAATCTAGGTGGGGTTTAATTAGAAGGAGGACTTTGCCATGAGATAGGCAGGAAAGCGTGCAGAACAAGGCTGGAGTAGGAGGAATAAGTAGGAAAGTGGGCGGGCTTACCACTAAATTCACCAAGACGGAGAATCACCCTCACTGGGGACCCGGTAATTCAGTCTACAAACTGGAGTCTGGGGTACAGCTGGAGAGTTCTCAGGTATGATAATGGCCATATCCCTCTGGTTAAATTAAGAAATAACATACTAAGTTTAGTTTTATTTTAGCTCTCTTTCCTTACTTCAAAATCAAGAAGTTGGGGATCAGCGCTCATTGTCACTGAGCATGTCATCTATGTTCAGGGAAAGTATGTTCCTATTTTGTCCCCTTGACTGTTATGTATGTCTGCATTAGAGACCTCTCTTACATAGATGGGGTTAAATACACTTCCGTTCCTTAATCCCAAGATTCTGTATTTCATTACCAGCTTCTGACAGTGAAGTAAGCCAGTCTTCATCAATAATAACTGCAGTACATTGAGCAGATCAGTCCTGTTTGAAATTATTAACTCAGCAGGACTGACACACTTAAAAAAATGGTGCAATTCTTGGGGCTAACCAACTGCATCACAGGGGACAAATAAATATTCACAGTTATTTAAGGGATTTTTAACCCCCTCTGAATGCTATTCGTATCTCCAACTCATTGCTTTGTAATTCGGTGGAGACCTCACTAGCATTTAAAGGGTTAAAAGCTCCCTGTAAATCAAGGGGAAATTTTGAAAATGGCACCGCTTCCCTGCAGTGCTTTGCCCCAGGCCTGACCCACTTTGTTCATAGTACTTTTGCTTCAGTATTTTCCTAGCCTCTCTACAAGTGCAGCAATTAACCGTTTGAGTCTCAGAGGGGTGTGCCATTCATTGCTATGTGCATTCGAAAGGTTAACTCCTGCTGCCCAGTGCAGTACTGTCTATTAGAGGGTTAATTAATCCTAGTTGATCTATGAATTAAAGACATTTTGTTTTGGTGGTTGGGGAGGGAGGTAGTTCCTCCTACACTGACAATCACACTTTCAATGAACATAGCAGGACACAAATATTTCCACAGGATAAGTGATACCAGGAGTTGGAATGGTTACCATTCAGATAGTCTTAGAAGTGTCAATAATACATCTGGAAAGCTTAGGTAATCTGTTCTTTTTGGTTCCCTCAAAGCATCCAGTAGCTGTGAATAACTTCCATCTGACACATCCATACATAACTCCTTATGTTACTACCCTACTCCTCCATACCCAGGCTTGTCTTTCCAGAAATCCTGTGGGGCACGTAGTAATAAAGGCTATAAACTAAAGTTTAAAAATGCGCTATTTCAAAAGGATACCATAAACAAAAGCCAAATGATGAGCAATTCTGTGGCAAACGAACCACACTGATTAAATTAGGAGAAAACTATGGAGACATCTTTTGAAATAGGACCAGTTTGCCATTATAATGCAGGGTGGTAATATAAAACACACACACTGAATGGTTCCACCAATTCACATGAACATGACGATCCTAGCAGTCTATGGAGACTTCAGGAGTAAAGTGATCAGACTTTCTGAAAGACAATGCAGGACGACGTTTACTGAAATGTTAACCCTTTAAGTGCCAGAGGGGTACGCAACGCATTGCAAAGCAATGCATATTTTCTGTTTTTCCAGGGCTCCATGGCTCCCATTTCTGCAGCAATCTTGAAGGGTCTCTTAGAAGTGATTGCTCTGCATTGTCTTTAAATGAAAGCAGATAATGTACCAGCCTTTCTGAATAGTGCAGTGGGTCTATGTAAGATAGTCTGCACAAGCATTCAAATTTAGTTTGGGATTAGACTATAGGAACATAACATAATTGCATTTTCAGCAGCTAGCTGTAAGTACAGGATATTTAAATTATGTCACCCACTTTCATTTTTAGGTGTTAGTGATCTTTAAGAGGTGTTCTTTTGAGCCCTCAGCTAGGTCAAACAGGAGATCAAGGATGAAAACATAGGCTCACTTTTCACTTCAGTAATGCTTTAGTGAAAGAAAATGTTGATCACAACCAACATTTTGTTCCCCAATAGAAGGACCCTCTTGAAGGTGCTACTTTTGTGGACTGAAATGCTGGTTGTGAACAACATTTTCTTACACTAAAGAATTAGTGAAGTGTAAAATGAGTGTGCCTGTGTTGTAGTTATTTATCTTTTATGGATTCAGCTGTATGAGTCTTTCAGAGTGATCACATCCAGTAGTGGAATTGTATTAATAAGATTCCACACTACGCTAGGAGTAGAATGAATTCATATGTTTATATAGTTCCACATGTTTACACAGCGCTTTACAACTTAAAGGTTTGGAAAGTACAGGGCTGACAAGTGCTTAGGAAAATGGAAAAGTGATTTCTTCACGCTGCACCTGCCTTACATCAATTTTATAAGATATTTATCCTGAAAATTCTCTTCTTTATGCTGCTTGTGCAAGGGTTGAGCAGTTGGGTAGGGTATGAACATTTTGAGTCATTATTTTTTCATATGCTCCTTGTTTAACCCATATGTAGTATCAAGAAGCAGAGAAAATGGGCGCATCAAAGTATTAAAGGGGAACTACCACCCCTCAATAAGTTCACATTAATCAATTCTTCATCTGGCGACTAGCTGCTTAGTAGCGCTAGTCGCCAGAAATATTACCTGGTTTCAAAGATATTCCACTTTTTCGGAGGCTCACAGTAGCAGGAAGCACGGACATCTCGTCATAGTGACGTCCGTGCGCATGCGCTGTCAGTCCCTTTTGATTAATGTGAACTTATTGCGGGGTGGTAGTTCCCCTTTAACAACGGCAGAGTATATGCTCCAGTACACAATAAGGAGATCATACACATATCCAGAAATGTGTGTGTGCATCAGTACAACCAAGTACATAAAATTAACTGAGCCGGCAGATTCATACATTCCTCCAAATTGTTACCTCTTCTATTTTACCCCTTTCCTGCTACAGGGAAGTGCTACCACTGAAAAAAAAGCTACATTCATCAGCCAGGTAGTTCATTTAATATATTTATAATTTTGTTGCTGACAGGTTTACGTTGTGAAACTATCTATTCCAGGAATCAAAAAACAGACCAAAATAACACGGAGATCTTGCCGTGGGGTAAATAAACTGAGAGAGTGACAGGTATCGGTGTTATTAAACCAATCTGAAGTGTCGCAGTGTGAAATGCATAAAGACATCCCCACTGATCTGCACACAATATACATCGGACCTTATGTAGAAAGCAACAGATGAACAATTCTTGGGAAAACCAAATGACTCATGGGTGGGGTAAAAATACCCATTGAGTTAACCCTTTGAGTGCCAGACGGGTACTCAATGATTTGTCCTGCAATGTGTTGCATACCCCTCTGGCACTGGAAGGGTTAATGCTTTGAATGGCAGTTTAAGGGCTAAAACAATGATTTGTAGACGTGCCTAGTACTCAAGGTTAGGGCCAGTTTTCCAAATAGGCCGAGAAGGCAACTGCTACAGCTCCAAATTTTGAAGGGTGCCTCAGCTGTGCTGGTCATACCCATGTGCCAAATTGTGGGTGTGACCAAAGGAATGCCAATGTCCCTGCACTAGTTTTATACCCCATTACAGGCTATTAATTAATCCCTTGGATGCTAGATAGATCTCCAACGCGAGATCTCACTATAAAATAAGGAGTTAACCCTTTGAGTGCCAGAGGGGTATGCAATGCATTGCAAAGCATTGCGTTGCGTACCCCTCTGGCATTTAAAGGGTTAAAGGTTTTATTTGTCCTTGCTTGTCATAGGTCAAGGGTATCTTTTGTGCCAGGAAACAGTGGATGAGACTGGGGGCGGAGTCATGTGAGAAATGTGGGTGTGTTCATGGGTGGAGCTAAAGGAGCCTAGCATGCCTTGCCAATCGGCATTTGGGATATAAATCGAGCCCTGTTCAAGATCTTAAAAACTTTTAACATTTCCTACATGTTCTGTCACCCATTTCTTATTTAAAGCAATAATATGATAATAAAATAAAATAATAATGATATTTATTTTTCAGTTTTTTTAATTAGACCATACTGACTGGCAAGCAAGTATTATTCCTCTCTAAATCAGGGCCTTTAATTTTCTTGTCCTATACCTACCTGAAGCCAATTTACTAAGATACTTATGCTTAAAATTCTCCTGGTAACACCGTTTGCATTAAAGGGATCAAGGGAAGCTGATGGCTTTTGAGGTTAACACCAGTTCGGTGCAGGTGATCTGGTTGATTCATACATTAATCCCAATAACATCCCACAATCCACGCTGCTCTCCCCCCACCGGCCGCTCTGAACAGTTTGCACAAACCAAAGAACTGACAATCATTCAACTCCCATCAAGATGGATGCACTCACTGAGATGATAAATTGGACAGGTGTCAGTGCCACTTTAACACATGGAATGCACAACATTGGGTTGGTACCTCTCCAGCACTCCTTTTACCAAATTTAGTTTGTTTTACATTATGTGTTAAAGCGGAAATACCACCACTTACAAACTAACCCCCCAATAATTCCCCATTTTGTGACTAGCTGCTCAGTAGCGCTAGTCGCCAGAATTATTACTATAACAAGAAATATCCGTTGCTACCGGACTGACAGACAGGAAGGAGCGCAGACATCTTTCCATAGTGATGTCTGTGCGCCTGCGCTGTCAGTCCCTTTTGGAGCCAAACGGCTCCTAGCAAAGCCTCCTAGAGCCGGCTGGGACTGACAGCGCAAGCGCGCAGACATCACTATGGGAAGATGTCTGCTCTCCTACCTGCCTGTCAACCCGGGAGCAATGGATATTTCTCGTTAATGCGGTAATAATTCTGGCGACTAGTGCTACTGATCAGCTATTCGCCAGATCAGGAATTATTGGGGGTCTAGTTTGTAAGCGGTGGTAGTTCTGTTTTAACACATTTTCTATAAAATAAATGGTTATTGAGAAATTAACCTTTATGTTTTGGTGGCACAGAGGCATTTTAATCTAATTTCCTGTACAGAATGCTAATTAATTCTGCTCAAGGCACAAACTTACCGCTCATTTTGCTGTTAGATATTTAGTCCTGTGTGTGGACTCTGCCTAGTTTCATTCATAGCATTGTGTGTTATTATTGTCCCAGTACAGAGACTAATTAGAATAAAGTGCCATGCTCTTTCATGAATAATTAAAGAGGAACTAACACCGCTAACAAACGTTGTCTGTAATAATTTCCTATCTGGCAACTAGCTGCTTAGTAACGCTAGTCACCAGAATTATTACCTCTTCATGGGGAACTTTAAAGTGATCCTCTGCTGACAACCAGGACGGAGCGCGGACATCTTGCCCTAGTGACGTCTGCGCGCCTGCACTGTCAGTCCCAGACAGCTGTAGGAGGTGTTGCTAGGAGCCATTCGGCTCTGGAAGGGACTGACAGAGCAGGCGCGTGGACGTCACTAGGGCAAGATATCCGCGCTCCGTCCTGCCTATCAGCCGAGGATCGCTTCAAATTTCTCCATGAAGAGGTAATAATTCTGGCGACTAGCGCTACTAAGCAGCTAGTCACCAGATAGGGAATTATTACAGACAACGTTTGTTAGCGGTGTTAGTTCCGCTTTAAAGGCTAACCTCTCAAAAGTATATTACAAACAAATAGCTAACACAACATAAAGGCCATTTTATTCTCTTCGAAATTTACTAAATTTATCTTATGTTCAATTCAATGTTTTGAGTGCCAAAGGGCTTTCCAGATCACTGCACTATTATACTATTATACCAATTCATAGCAAACTGCTTCAGTTTTGTCAGTTTGTGTAGATCTACACTGATGCATTCTGACGCTTTACATTTCTGAGACCTGCATGACCAGAAGTGACGTTATTAGCGGCCAACCACAAATTTCTTCCTTAGGGAGCCTCAGAGTAAAAGCTGGCCCTGCATTTTATACTGGATCCCGATGACATGCTGACATTAATCCAAAATCAATTCTGGAAACTGCATTGTTCTTAGAGATATGTCATGTATGGACTATATTCAACTAAAGAAGTGCAATTCTGGAACAAACTAATGCACCATAGGCATCCGGCGCATTGAAATGCAATGTCTTGGATCCCTCTCTGGCACTCAAAGGGATTACAGGGGTTTTTAACGTCTGAATGCTTTAGAGATCTCCAACACATTGCTTTCCAATTAATTAATAAAGAATATCAAAGTAGGTTCTATATAGCAAATAAAATAAAGTAAAATTAGCAAAAATAGCAGGATAAGCACCAACTTGTGAGATTAATCATATAGATCTATGTAAAAAAATAGGTGAACAAAAATCTATTATATTATATTATGATCGGCGTGTGGCAGGGTGCGATGTAGTTAAACAATGCCGGCACTCTGGATGAATATACAACTAAATCAACCATCAAGGCTCACTCAACAGCAAAGAAGTTGACACAAAATTGATGAGTATAATAAACATTTTGTGGCCCCGGGTGGTGAACTAGACAAGAAGAGGTTAAACTAAAGGGATCCCACAATCACGAGCCTAATAAGGAAAGTAATTCAAATGGTTACCTGTTTAGATAATATTAGATAATATTAGATAATATTATACAAGACGGATCCCTAGATGGAAAAGATAATATAGTCACGACAGTTAATCAGTCATGTAGCTTAACCCTGTCAGTGCCAGAGGAGTAATGCATTGCGTACCCCTCTGGCACTGAAAGGGTTAAAACAGAATAACACAAGAACGGTAGGGCTAAATAACAGCCATCCACGAAATTTCTAAAGAAATAATATCTATCTTTCTGTCTGCCAATAAATGTATCGAAGCATTAAACTTTGCATATTTCCCAGTCTGTTAAGAAAGTATATTCACCTATAATTTCCACAGGCTAAAACAGCTGTAGTCGGACTTAAAGGGATAGTAATGTTTCACAAAAACAGCACTCCAATTAATCTCCATAGTATTTGGGCCATGGAGAGTGTTATATCAGTACTGTCAGAGTTGTAGTTCAAGAGTAATTGAATGATAAAGTATCCCCCTCCCGCTCCTTTTACCTAGTGTAAGTCACCTCCCCTCAGATGTGGAATCTGGTCTCTTGACCGGACAGATAACAGCAAGGGACAGTCTTCTTACTGTGATCCCCTTGACAGGTTTTTCCATATGATCACTGAAGATTGTCCCTCTCTGTGATCCATCCGGACAGTCTTGCTGCTCTGAGGTGAGCAGTTTTACATCAGTAAAAGGGGTGGGAGGGGGGATACTTATCATTCAATTACTCTTGTACTACAACTCTGACATTATTGATATAACACTCTCCATGGCCCAAATACTATGAAGATTAATTGGAACTGCTTTTATTGTGAAACATTACTATCCCTTTAAATCAATGTCTATTTTTATTTGTCTCCTAAAGTGCAGCTGGCTTACATCCAAATTTCTACATTTTGCCTTAATACATAAGGTCCTTTGTAATGCATTGGAGATCTCACTAGCATTCAGGGTTAAAAACCCCATTTAAATCAATAGGAATATTTATTTCTTCCCTAAGGTGAAGTTGGTGTGCCCTTAAATTGCTCCAATTTACATTTTATATACAATCCACTGGGTGCTAGACAGTACTCCAATGAATTGTAAAGACACGCATTGGGGATTTCTCTATAATCCAAGGGGTTAAAACAGAACTAGAGCTAATGTGTGCTGCATTAAGAATACATTGGATATGCTGGCAGTTCCTTTCGCTGCAGTTTTTATTATTGTATATTGATTGTAACCTGAGGTGCAGATGCATCACTGCTATTGATCTCATCGGTGACGATTGTAAAGTATCTTTCATTAAGTTCCAATTCAATCCTGTAGCACACTATAGCACAGGCCATCATGGATAAGTATTGTAAAACTCCCTGTGAGCTTTTTACCTGTTTAGGTCATTGTGGCCTCGCTGCACTATGCTAGGAAACAGTAAGCTGATTGTTGTATGGAGAGGTGCTGGACATCATGATAGGGACTTTGATTGCTCATAAGTAGAAGGAAGGAAAGACAAGTGCAAAATAGCTCAAGGTATAGAATTTAATTAAAAAAGACCATCATTAAACACAGAGTAATAAAGGGGCAATTACAAAGAGATACGTACTGCCTCTCGTAGTATTGGCATCATTTATTCAGTTACACAAAAGGGTGTCAATAGAATATGAAACAACCTAAAAATTCTCATTAATGCCCCATCCACCAGCCACACACCCCAGCAACATCATCTAAAACACAAGTGCCCCTCTTCGGCCATTTGGAATGTTGGGTGGTATGAGAATGGACATAAGGAGAAATTGCTTGTTCTACTGCTAGTCACTACTCAGAAGAAATGCGTCTTAGCCCTTTAGTGTCATTGCAGAGGAGAAATGTCCATGTGCATGGCACCTTAATCCACCCAAAAGGGAGGTCCAGTTCTGAAATGATAGGCAAGTCCCCTCTGCTCAGTAACATCAGATAGTCCCAGATGTACATCAGTCAAGGTGGTGGTGGTGCTGGGGGATTGAAATGTATGTCTGGGGTTAACTGGTTATTTCCTTGCAGAGGGGACTTGTCTGTCATTTCAGAACTCGACTCTATAATGACACTAAAGAGTGAAAATGTGATGCTTCTGACCGGTAACTACATGTAGAACAAGCAATTTCCGCTTATGTTTGTTTTCTGTGAGCCTCACACCTTTGGATTGTTTTTGAAAACCCTTAGGGTGTCTCTGCAAGACTGAAGGGTAATCCAGACATGGAACTAATGCTGTCAGGGAAACCAGCAACACCTCAATAACGAGACCCAAACAGGGCCAAAATGTACATATAGGGTTAGCTGGCATTCTCCTGCATAGAGGACTTGCCAGTCATCTGACACGGAACTTTCTCCTCTGTAGTGGCATTAGAGAGCTAAAATGTGAGGTTTCTGAGTGACGTCTAGCTGTAGAATAAGCAATTTCTGCTTATATCCATTATCAGTGAACTCTCACATATTTTGTCTTACCTGGCAGTGTAAAGTCATACTCCAAGATGAGACTAATACCGAAGCAAACCGACTCTTGGGTAGGACAGTAAATCACTGCATGGAAGAGTTGGAGGAGGTGTTCCATCCATTGGATTATGGGAGCTAGGTGTTGTGATACAGCGCGACAGAGAGGTCTGTAATCCAACTATGTAATCCAATCTATGGTTTTTCCTAGAGTATCTTTTATTTCATATGAATAAGATATTTATTTTTATGCACAAGCCAATGTAAGAACAACTACACAAAAATCGGCAGTAGAGAGGATTCTTGAAATCTGAGGCCCGTAAATAAAGTCTAATACCATGCACGATCCATGACAACATGGCTTTTCAGCAGGAAGATCTTGCTAAACAAATCTGGTTGCATTTTTTTCATTATTTTACTAATTTATTCTGATGGAGGATGGTGGAGTGTCACAGGGATCAGTGCTGGGGCATATTATCTTTAATATCTTTATTAGTAATATTACTGTTAGTATTCAAGGTAAAATGTGCCTTTTTTGCAGAAGATATAAAAATCTGCAACAGGATTGACTCTGCAGGAGGGATAACCCAAGTTTTTAGGAAAACTGGAGGCTGAAAAAGATTATGGGATCTAAAATTTAGTGCTGAAAATAATGCATGTAGAACACCGAAACCCAACAGGCTTATTGGTGCAAGGCTGAGAAAAAGATCAGAGGAAAGACTCTTATAACGTCAGATGACTTAAAGGCAGGGAAGCAGCAAGGCAGTGGGAAAAGCAAACCGGGTGCGAAGACGCATTAGCAGCAGGAAGAGAAACATACTAAAGCCACCCTACAGATATCTGTTAAGACATCACCTGGAATATTGTGTACAGTTCTGGAGACCATACCTCCTGAAAACGACATTAATAAACTGGAGGAGGTTCAATTAAAGGGATAGTAATGCTTCATAATAAAAGCTGCTCTAATTAATCATCATAGGATTTGGGCCATGGAGAGTGTTATTTCAGTACTGTCAGAGTTATAGTTCAAGAGTAATTCAATGACAAAGTATCCCCCTCCTGCCCCTTTTACTGATGTAACACTGCTCAGCCAGATCAGAAGGGAGGTGCCCAGGTAGACTACAGAGAGGGACAATCTTCAATTAAGATAAGGGAAAACCTGAAAAGCTTGTCAAGGGGGGCAGGGCTTTCATTGTTCTCATAGGAAGAAGATTGTCCCCTTCTGTTATCTGTCTGGTCTATGGACTGCATTCCACATCTGAGAAGAGATGGCTTACACTAGGTAAAAGGGGCGGGAGGGGAACTTTGCTTGTGAATATCTCTTCAACCATAAAGGTTTGAGAGATAAGACTTATTTCGTTCTTCGTGTTTTTTTAATGCCTACAAAATAAAATAAAGATAAAATGAAGTATTACTATCCCTTTAAGCCATTGATTCAAGGGGTTTAAAGCTTCATTTCAATCAATGGGGATTTTGAGAATTTTTTACTTGACCCCTGTTGGGCTGTTTGTTTGCCCAATAATTTATCATATTTAGCTTCCTGAATATGGTCCATAGTCTCCACAGTTTGTATAAAGTCCTCTTGTTGCTGTCCTCATCTATAAAGTTGCATTAGTACCATAAAAGCTGCTAATGCATCAGCCTATAAAACCTGGCATCATGTTGTCTTTTCCCAGTGTTTTTTTGCATTGCTTGCCTAACTTAAATAATCTGATTTCAATACTAACAAGTCTGTTAACTCTGCTTCTGTTGTCAGCAAAGTACAATTAAACCACTTAGGAGGAGACACAGTTCACAGTCCTGGCTACAGGAAGATTCTCTAACACCTATCAATTACATCACTGACAGTGATAAAGCTGTACCCCAGGTGACTATCAATGCAGACCAATAAGTATGTGAAGTGATAGGAAATGATAACATATCTCTTTTGAATGCTCTGCTCTCTTTATCACGCCTTAGTGCATATCCCACAGGACTCAAAACACTTTTCTGGGAAACCTTTTCTTAGGATTCGTTCACCACCAAGATGAATTCCCCCCATTCATGGCAGAATTTGAAATTGCTGTATTGAGGGGTATTTTTTTTTGCTTTCTTTTGGATCAACGATGGTAAACAGGAATAGGAAAAGGGTTGAACTAGATGGACGCAAGTCTTTTTTCAACCTAAAAAATTATTATGAATTCACCTGGCAAAAGCAATCCCCCCTCCCTTTTGTTGTAGTCAAATCACAATTACATTTTAGGTGCTTTTCTGTGAATATCCCACATATGTCATGCACCATTTTTGCAGCAGACCTTGTGCTTTCAAAATATACTGTTGATTTGTGGATATTCACTAATATGACCAATACATTTTACCCAGAATGTAAAACTTTTTTTTATTGAAATTCCAATAAAGTGAATGACAAGTGTCCAGGAGTGTAGTTTTTTCTATTTTTCACTAGCAGATGCTTATGGTTAAGTATTAACTTGCTTCTTAAAACAACAAATTAATGATATTCTACATAGATCTTCCTATAAAAAAGTAGAAATAATGTGCCCTTCTGCATTTCAGACACAAAATAACAACAAGTAAACCGATATGAAATATCTTGTTGTATCAGTTCCTAGTGCCAGCTTGAGAAAATGGTAGTTCACTGGTTATGGGTTGACATACTGAAGGGGGTGCCAAGAGAACAAAACTATACCAACATGTATTCTTTTTTACAATTGCCACTTCAAAGATACTAACATATTTGAAAACTATAACATTTCCTCTGTATCCTGTATCTGATACCATTATGAGAAAAATGGTCCCCCACTTGTATGTGTCGGTGTACAGTATTGGGAGTGAGAAACACAAACCTATACCTGCCATTATTTTTAAATTACTTGTTTAAGCTAAAATGGTTGTAACTATTACAGATATGAAGAAAATGTACACATTGCATACCGTACCCACCCCATTAAAGTGTTAGTAATGTCCAAAAAAAGTTTTTTGCATATAGAAGAGCTTAAAAAGCGGAGCTATATGCAAAAAACTATATCTCTCAAACCGCTATGGTTTAAGAGATACAGGCGTTTAAAGTTCGCTGTTTCCTACTGACAGCTGTAAAGCTGTCAGCAGGAGATTTGTGTCGGTCGACACGGAGATGCTTGAGAAGTGCCGCAATCTCGTTACTTACAAGAAATCCCATCATTGGAATGGTCTAAAATGTGTGTCTGGTGTTCAGGCACACGTTTTAGACCATTCCAATGAAGGGATTCCTTGTAAGTAACGAGATTGCGGCACTTCTCAAGCGTCAGCATGTCGGCCGACACAGATCTCCTGCTGACAGCTTTACAGCTGTCAGTAGGAAACAGCGAACTTTAAACGCCCGTATCTCTTAAACCATAGCGGTTTGAGAGATACGTTTTTTTGCATTTAGCTCAGCTTTTTAAGCTCTTCTAAATGCTACAAACTGTTTTTTGTACATTACTAACACTTTAAATTAGGGTTATGTGCCTTTTTATCCCTATGCTAGTATCACAAGTATTTACAGAATACAGTGTTATAGGAAAAATAGAGATTTTATACATTTCTACCCCATAAAAGACACTAAAAAAAAAAAAAGCTACCCAGTTAGCATACCTCCCAAGTGACCCTCTTTAGACAGGACAGTCCCTCTTTGAAATTCAAGTCCCTCTGTCCTTCTTTCCAATCCTGGTGTCCTTTTTAGGCGATAAGACTGTGTGGTGTGTGTATATAAGTGTAATGAACCACAGCAATAAAACTAAACTTCAGTGAATGTGTTTATAAATTATCCTGTGTAAATAAAATATGTTGGTTTTGTTCTAAATCATTTATTCAGTTACAAAAGAGGTGTCAATAGGTCAAGAAATAACCTAAAAATTCTCAGTAATGCTCTGCCCACCAGCAACACCACCTAAAAAAAACGATCCCTCTTTGACCATTTGAAATGCTGGGAGGTGTGCGTTAGCATGGGTTTACACACCACAGAGAATACAAGGATCACAACACTACATAGATTTGGACATAATTAAAGGGGAACTACCATCCCGCAAAAACTTTATCTTGATTAAGTCTTCATCTGGCGACTAGCTGCTTAGTAGCGCTAGTCGCCAGAAATATTACCTGGTTTAAAAGATTTACAATTTATTCAGAGGCTGACAGTAGCAGGAAGCACGGACTTCTTGCCATAGTGATGTCCGTGCACCTGCGCTGCATTGATAGGAGCCGGCCGGCTCCAAGAGGGACTGACAGCGCAGGTGCACGGACGTCACTATGACAAGATGTCGGTGCTTCCTGCTACTCTTCCGGTTGCGACTACCAGCCTCGGCTACCCAGCTCCGGCTATTGGGATCCTTGCTGCCTGGGCCTCGCTATTACAGAGCTTGCTACCAGTAGCTGCGCTTGTCGGTCAGTCCGTGTTACTGACCTCCTGTGGTCGTTACGGTTTGTGTTGCCTAGCCAGTCAGTCCGTGTTACTGACCTCCCGTGGTCGTTCCAGTTTGAGTGTGGCCTCACCTAGCCCTCAAGTGCCGTTTACCTTGCCTTTGGTGTACCCTAGCGGAAGTAGGTAGGAGGGGACTACAGGAAGCAAGCACATAAAACAGAGGCTTGCTGCATGCTTGAAGCCTCGTGCCTGTAGATGAAGCTGAAACTAAGATAAGCTGTTACATTAGCAAAATAAATTGAGCTGTCATGGTGCAGCTGCCGGAGGGAGAACAAAACAAGCAACTAATCAAAAAAAAAAAAAGGTACATTTTTGCTGTCACAAGAACTGGTCTTCCAGTAAAAAAACATGTAACTTAATTTAAGACAAGTGCGCTCTTTCTAATTTAGTTTTAAGCTGCTAAAGGTTAAGTCTTTGTTTTCTATTTTGGTTGTTTCACTTCTCTCAAGATTTTGCCGAGGGGAAAACAAGGGTCTATAACGCACAATGAAATACGAATCAATTCTGGAACAAACAAATAAACAATAAAATTTCACACTTTTTGAGATATCTTTCTAACACATTGCAGAGCAACGAGTTGTAGATCTTTCTGGCTTTTAGAAGGTTAAAAAGCCTAATTTTAAACAATAGGTATTGTTGTTTGCTCCCTACAGTGCAACTGATTTGTCCCCAGAACTGCTCCACTTTTTATATGTACTTCTGACACACAGCGATATTATCTATGAGGAAAGTAAAACACGACGTGGTGAGAGCCAGTTGCTCACATGAACATATCTTAAAGGGATAGTATTGTTTCACAGAAATAGCAGCTCCAATTAATCTTCATAGTATTTGGGCCATGAAGAGTGTTATTTCAATACTGTCAGAGTTGTAGTTCAAGAGTAATTGAATGATAAAGTATCCCCCTTCCACCCCTTTTACCTAGTGTAACACTGCTCACCTCAGAGCAGCAAGACTGTCCAGATGGATCGCAGAGAGGGACAATCTTCAGTGATCATAAGGATAAACCTGTCAAGGGGGCAGGGTTTTCCTTATGATCACAGTAAGAAGATTGTCCCTTGCTGTGATCTGTCCTGTCAAGAGACCAGATTCCACATCTGAGGGGAGCAGTGTTATATCAGTAAAAGGGGCAGGAGGGGGATACATTGTAACAAAGATCTTGTATTTATACCAAATGAAACAATGGTATCTGTGTTAAACTTGTTACATGAAACCACATAATGTTACAATAACATATATTCAGAAATCTATGGTAATCCTAAAACAAAACCAAATAGAAATTGAGCCCTGTGATGAGAGGATATGTATAAAAAATGGTAGGAAATAATGAATACCAAATTGAATGAAATGTATATGAAGGGAAATGAATGGCTGAGTATGTGAATCCCAAGACAACCTGTGAATGGAGTGAAAAATGCTAAGTGGTATGTTTCTGTGTCAATAAATTACTACAGTTAGATATTTTTTAATTGTTCTGCAATTTTTTTCCTGTTTTGCACTCTGACTGCATTTAGAAGTAACATTTACTGTCGCCTGTGTGTAAATATTAATGTTTAAAGGGATAGTAATACTTCAGTATTACTAATCCCTATATTAAAGCCCTAGTAAAAAAAAATGTATTACCCCCAGTGTCATCTCTCAAACCTTTATGGTTTGAGAGATGATCGCTTTTAAAGTTGCCCTCTCCCTCAGCCTTCCCTGTAGTCAGCATTCTAGCTGACTCGGGGAAGTCCGGTCAGAGATCATCAGGCGGCTCTGCAGCAGAGCCGCGATCACGTTAACTAAAAAAAAAAACTTTCACTAAAACGGTCTTCTACATGTCCTTGCAAGCCAATCACACGTAGTAGACCATTTCAGTGAACGTTTTCTTTTTTAGTAACGCGATCAGACTGTGCTGGAGAGCCACCTGAAAGTCGTACGACTCTGTTCCCTGCAGTCAGCTAAAATGCTGACTACAGGAAAGGGAGAGGGCAACTTTAGAAGCAATTATCTCTCAAACCATAAAGGTCTGAGAGATGACACTGGAGGCAATACATTTTTTTTTACTAGGGCTTTAATATAGGGATTTGTAATACTTAAGTATTACTATCCCTTTAAATTAACCTCTTGGATGATAGTGCATTACTTTTCAATGTACTGGAGATCTCTGTAGCACCATTGGGTTAACTTGTTTGTTATGGTTAGGGGTTCTTGCAACATAGCCAAATATTAGCTGAAGGTAGTGCACCCTGCACATCACATGTAACTATCTGACACTCTTTATATCTGGCATTGAAATTCACTTATAAATGGGTATTGTGACAGTTGCATTGATCTTGTTTTTTATTTACAAGTTTTAGGGCACTTAAAGCAGGGATTTTAGACTTCATGCTGTTTATTTTTAGGAGACAACTGTGCATGTAACAAAATAAAACAAACACAGTAAAGTCTTCACTCTTTTCACAGCACTATCTGAACAGTTGTAAATCCTGTTTCTGGCCAGCTAAACCAATTACCATTAGAAGACACAAGCGTTTGCAAAGGAACAAGATGAACAATGAACACGTTTGCATGAAATCAGTAGCAGTTCACAAATCAGTTTTAAATCTTCATCATCGGCTTAACTAGTCAATGGAGGGACTTGTTGCAAACATTTTTGGGCCCCCTAACATAAAATAGGATTTTAGTCTTACCTGTAAAATCCTTTTCTCTTATTCCATACAGGTTACTGGTTACTTTGGGTAGGCGATCAGCCCCTTTAATAGGCAGGAACAATTCTGAGAAGTGACTGCTGGGTGGAGCCTGCCTCCTCTCCTTAGCTTGCAGCTAGCCAATCCCCATCCAGTAAGATTTGCAGACTAACTATTGACGAGGAAGTAAGAAAGTAAAGGAAGACTCCTGTGAGCATGAACCCGAAAGGACCCCCACATTCTGCCGCAGGAGAGCCAAGCATGGTCCCTTGACAGGGTGGGAGACCAGTAACCTGTATGGAGTAAGAGAAAAGGATTTAACAGGTAAGACTAAAATCCTCATTTCTCTGTCGCCAATACAGGTTACTGGTAACTTTGGGATGTCCAACCATTAAGTTCCCCAGGGTGGGAAGAAAGGCAAGGACCAGGCATAGGCCCCCAAAGTCACCAGAGCACCAGTGAACCTAAAGATCATGACTAGCTCAACACTAACCGTAAAGTGTCAACGGACACCAAACTGCGGTAAAAACAAACTCCATAAACTGTTGCACAGCACACAAACTAGAGCCAACAGTGCTCAACAGTGAAAGAGTATTGAGAAACCAAGGAGATCCTAGACAGGCAAGGCTGCCTCCAGGATTTTCCTCCATGGTAGACCCCACTGCTGGATGATAAGGTTGAACACCTCTGGATGCAACTCCCACTCTCTGCTGTCCACTGTGTGCCGACTGAGGAAGTCTGCCAGGAATATGAACTGCAGAAATGGCAGGTACATGCTCCTCTGTCCAAGATAAAATAACCTTGACCTCTAGAAAAGCTGCGAGACTTCTTGTGCTGCCTTGCTTGTTGATGTAGGCTACCGCTGTGGCATTGTCCGACTGTACCCTGACCAGGCAATCCTCCACTTGCCATGTCCAGTGATGTAGGGCATGAAATATGACCCGAAGCTCCAAGAAGTTGATGGGAAAGAGAGATTCCTCCTGAGACCACCGGCCCTGAACACTCAAGTGCTCCAGCACCACTCCCCATCCGGAGAGGCTGGCATCCGTCGTGACTGTGGCCCAGAAGGGCACCAGGAAGGGTCTGCCTTTCAGGAGATTGTTCAGGTTGAACCACCACGAGAGACTCTGCTCCACTTGAAGAGGAAGACGCAGGGATCTTTCCAGTAGATCTGGACAGCCCTTGCAGGCCATGATCAAAAACCTCTGAAGTTCCCTGGCGTGAGCCATGGCAAATGGAACTGTTTCTATGGTGGAAATGAACTTCCCCACCAAGGAGGACAACTTCTTGTCTGGGACCGGATCCTGAGAGAGGATAGCTTGGACCTTTAGTGCTATCTGATGATCCACTTCATCTGTCAGAAAGACCAACCCCCTCAGAGTGTCGAAGAGGAGGCCCAGAAAGACCATCTTCTGAGAAGGAACAAGGTCTGACTTGTCCAAGTTGATGATCCACCCGTGATGGGAGAGAGCAGGAATGCAGTCCTGCACCTGCTGGTGAAGGAGATCCGGAGACGAGGCCTTCAGGAGGAGGTCGTCCAAATATGGAGTCACTCTGATGCCCTTCTGATGTAGAACGGAGATCAAGGCTCCCAGGACTCTGTTGACAACTCGCGGAGCCATGGTCGGGCCAAAGGGGAGGGCAGAGAACAGGAAATGCCCTCAGTTGCAGGCAAAGCAAAGATACTGCCAACTCTCTGGATGAATGGTGATGTGCAGCTATGGTGAAGTGCAGCTATCACTGTGCGCAGAGACTCCTGGCGGTACTGGGACCTGACCACAAAGGATTTGAGGTCCTTCAGATCCAAGATGGGACGACATCCCCCATCCTTTTTGGAAACCACAAAGAGGTTCAAGTAGAATCCCAAGCCCCTCTCCTGAGGGAGAACTGGCTCCAGGACTGCCTTGTCCAGAAGGGCCTGTATAGCTTCTTCGAAAAGACGTCTCTTTTCTGCTCCCAAGGGAGAACGAGAAACAAAGGTCCTTGGAGGAGGAAGGGAGGTGAAGGGAATCCTGTATCCCGAGGCCACACCTGTAAAACCCATGGGTCCACCACAGAGGCCTGCCAAGCTGAGAGGTAGTGCCGTAGGCGGCCACTTACCTGCGGGTGAGGACCTGGGTTCGGTGAGTCATGCAGAAGAAGGTTTGGAAGCCTTGCGCTTCGTGGAGGACTTGGCTCTCCAATGCTGCTTAGGCTTGGATTAGGAGCGCGGAGCCTGAGGGACCGTCTGGGTCACTTGGTGCCCAGGTAGACTGCAGAGAGGGACAATCTTCAATTAAGATAAGGGAAAAACCTGAAAAGCTTGTCAAGAGGGGCAGGGCTTTCATTGTTCTCATAGGAAGAAGATTGTCCCCTGCTGTTATCTGTCTGGTCTATGGACTGGATTACACATCTGAGAACAGATGGCTTACACTAGGAAAAAGGGACGGGAGGGGAACCTTTGCTTGTGAATATCTCTCAAACCATAAAGGTTTGAGAGATAAGACTTATATCGTTCTTCATGTTTTTTTAATGCCTACAAAATAAAATAAAGTTAAAACGAAGTATTACTATCCCTTTAGTGAGAAGGCTGAGGGTCAACGATTATCTAACTTCCTAAACAGCTAGTAATAGAGCTAACAACAAATAGCGAGGTCTGTCATCCATGCAGCAGTACATTTGTATAGTGTCCGAGTTTATCTTTTTTTTTTTCTGTTGCATGTGTAGAGAATCATATACCACCATTAAATACCAGCAAAACACACAAAATGGATGTTCTCCATAGCAAAACGTTGTCATGATAGTGCTTGAAATATTATCACGTAGTAAGATTTTGAAGGAAATTATTGTACAAACAAAATATAACTTATTAGATAAGCATTTATGATTTTTGATGATGTTCATTTAATGTGTATTTCTATGTTTTATATACTCTGTGGATCAGCTTTCATGTCATTCAAACCACGTGGGCCAGTTTCCTTATGGAAAGTAACGGCCAGTAATGGGACATGAGTGCAACAATAGGGTGGGCCCAATGCGTATCATAGAACACAGGTCCACTCCATCAGGAGAATAAGGATTGTCTAAAGACTGGTAGTCTATTTTGTCCTTTGCCCCAAGTTTCATTTGATTGCAAAACAATGTAGCAATGTGCTAATAAACACTGTGAAAAGCAACCTTGTAACAAACATTCTGTTACTTTGTGTGTAAGAATGTTTGTAAATCAAGTAAAAGGTTACATTATGTATAAAGATGCACGTATCATTGAATAAAACCTAACACTAAACAGACTTTATGGTAATATTGTGGTATATAATATATAAGAAATTTGTTGATATGATTTGAATATCAATATAAAATTTATATTTAAACAATACCTTTTGTGATAACATAATTGTAATGAAAACCTTAAAGTGGATGTGTCACCTGTGGTAAACATTCCATAAATAGTTAGGTGACATAGCCAATATCACGAAAACGTTATTTATTTTTATTTTAGACTTCGATTTTTTTTTTTTTTAAAGGGGTAGTAATGTTTCATAATAAAAGCAGCTCTAATTAATCATCATAGTATTTGGACTTTGGAGAGTGTTATTTCAATTCTGTCAGAGTTGTAGTTCAAGAGTAATTCAATGACAAAGTATCCCCCTCCCGCCCCTTTTACTGATGTAACACTGTTCAGCCAGAGCAGAAGGGAGGTGCCCAGGTAGACTGCAGAGAGGGACAATCTTCAATTAAGATAAGGGAAAAACCTGAAAAGCTTGTCAAGGGGGCAGGGCTTTCATTGTTCTCATAGGAAGAAGTTTGTCCCCTTCTGTTATCTGTCTGGTCTATGGACTGCATTCCACATCTGAGAAGAGATGGCTTACACTAGGTAAAAGGGGCGGGAGGGGAAAACTTTATCATTCAATTACTCTTGAACTACTATGGCTCAAATACTATGAAGATTCATTGGGGCTGCTGTTTTTATTACTATCACTTTAAATTTAACTTTCAAAAGTCTGTGCTGCAGCCACCTCCGGGTTCTCTGCAGTTACAGAGCTCTGCCTCTGCTCTCCTCCTACCACCGATGACAGAGGCTTCTGTCTGTAAGCTGGAGAGGTCTCATTGGCAGAGATCGATATCTAGCCAATGAGATCACTCCAGTTTCCAGACAGAAGCCTCCGTCATCGGTGGTAGGAGGAGAGCAGAGGCAGAGCTCTGTAACCGCATTAACCGCAGAGAACCCAGAAGTGGCCGCAGTACAGACTTGTAAATTAAACTAAATCGAAGTTTAAAATAAAAAATAAATAATATTTTCATGGTATTAGCTATGTCATCTAACAATTTATGGGATGTTGTCCATAGGTGACACATCCACTTTGAAAAAGAAGGGGGTGTTTATATGAGACTAGTTGAAAACCCAGTGTACAAGGGTCACAGTGCCACACAGCAACCTCAGCTGGTGGCTAGATCCTCTCTTCTCACTGGCCGCGCTGCAGTCATGCACAGTACTGACTGCCCGAACACGCCAGAGCTGATATGGAGCGGGATGCTCAGAATTCAGACTGTAGTCCTCTCTGCACAGCTTGGTCCCAGGAAGCTGCACAGAGATGACTCCGGTCTGAACTTAGAGCGCTCCGCTCTGTATCAGCTGTGGCGCATTCGGGCAGTCAGTACTGTGCATGACTGCAGCGCACACAGCAGTCTCTACCGCGCATGATGGCTTCTGACAAATATCCTAGCAAATTATTATAAAGGATGTTAATGAAAAGAGATATACTCAGGCAGAACATACTGGTCCTCTACTGAGAAGATTCTGTCCTTAAAGGGATAGTAATACTTCATTTTAACTTTATTTTATTTTGTAGGCATTAAAAAAACATGAAGAACGATAGAAGTCTTATCTCTCAGACCTTTATGGTTTGAGAGATAATCACAAGCAAAGTTTCCCCTCCCGCCCCTTTTACCTAGTGTAAGCCATCTCTTCTCAGATGTGGAATGCAGTCCATAGACCAGACAGATAACAGAAGGGCACAATCTTCTTCCTATGAGAACAATGAAAGCCCTGCCCCCTTGACAAGTTTTTCAGGTTTTTCCCTTATCTTAATTGAAGATTGTCCCTCTCTGCAGTCTACCTGGACACCTCCCTTCTGCTCTGGCTGAGCAGTGTTACATCAGTAAAAGGGACGGGTGGGGGATACTTTGTCATTGAATTACTCTTGAACTACAACTCTGACAGTATTGATATAACACTCTCCAAAGTCCAAATACTATGATGATTAATTAGAGCTGCTTTTATTATGAAACATCACTATCCCTTTAAGTTATTGTTTGAAATAAAAAAACAGTTAACAAATGTATGAGTGATTTTGAAACTGCTTTCAAAATATACTTGTTAGATAATTACAGTTCGACTTTAAGATAGTAATACTTAAGTAATACTTACATGGAGATATATATGTTCGTTTTGATACACAGTTACATGTTTTTATATACAAAGAAGCAGTTGTTTTAGGGATTTTAGACTGGGAGAAGATCTGATTTTTTTTCAGGTGGCTTATTCCAGGCTTTTGGAGCTCTGACGGTGACTGCAGATCAAATGGCTTCTTTTTTGTAACGTGGAATACTCAGAGAATAATCAGCAATGGAGAGTAGGTTTTAGGTAGTAAGGAGAGCTAGAGTGAGCTAGTCTGGTGTTTTCCAGAGACGATTATAAACCAGGCTAGAAAGGGGAAGGGTATGTCTAGACTGGAATGTAAGCCAATTTAATTCTTTAAACATATCACAATGATGAGTAGTGTAATTACATTGGAGGATAAATGGCATAATGAATTATGCAGTGTTTCGTTTGCCAGGATAGATTGGTGGTGCAGAAGCACATAGTACATCCCCATAATCTATGATTTCTTATCAGGCGACTCATAAAGGATTTGTTTCTGAACAGAGCACCTATTTTAGAATAAAGTTTGGATGTTAATTTATCAGTCTGAGAGTTAATAACCGAGAGTTAATTTATCAGTATGAAAACCAAAAGTGAGGCTGGGGTCAAGCCACATACCACATTTGTTAGAGTTGATCAGGGCCAGTTTACAATTTAAAAAGGTTAAATGGGTATTGTAGAATTTAAGTAACTTGGGTTTTGTTCCAAAAACCATAGTGTCCCTTCTGTTAGTGTTTAACCATTTGAGTGCCATGGGGTACACAATGAATTGTTCTACACGCAAAGGGTTTAGAACAGTTTGTTTTTAGAGATCCATCTTTCAACTTCAGATAAACTGCCCTGTAATAAATCCTGCCTCAAGTTGTGATGTGTGTAAGTTATAGTCTTGTCTGCATACGCTTGCACAGAAGATGATTTGCAAACTGTGGGCAGGGAGATATTAGTGCCACATTAGTGTTTATCAGTGTGTCTACATTTCACAAATGTATGCCCAACGGTCATAACATGACCGGCAACGCCGTCCCAAATTGCTCGTTAACTTATAAACAGGGAAAATAGAAGATGGCCAAAAATTAAGCCTTGAGAAACCCCACTTGTTACTTTGAAATGCAAGGGAAATATTGTTAGGAATAGATACATATTGTGTTCTGTCTGATAAATAGGCTAGGAATAAGTTTAGAGAATGAATATTCAATCTTGAACATTGGAGCTTATTTATCAGAATCAAAGGTCTTTGAAAAATGTAAGGCTCCAGTAAGATCACTATTAGGGTTGCAACGGGATAGGCAGTGACCAGGGCACTGAGCTTTAGTAACATTGCTGGCAGATGGTCAGGCCCAGACTGTGATTTTATTTTATTTTTTGTTTTGTGAACACATTACACTATGGCGTGATCACTAAATATGTTTGCTAATATGTCTGAAATTTGGATGTTTTTTGATTTATGATAGTAGTGGAGGAGATTTGTAGTGATAAGTTTAATGTCTTACACGATGAACAGAATATGTCATTGGTAGGGTCCAGCTCATTAATATTAAAGTCTCCAAGAAGAAACAGTTCAATTTTCTTGTTTTGAGTAGCAATCTCATCAAGGAGGTAGGTTATGCCCGAGAGGGAGTGTGCTGGGGTATTAGGTGGTCAGTAGATGGCAGTAATTACAACTGGTTTTGAGGAGGGAAGTACAATGTTGTCAGCAATGTATTAATATGTGTTAGAGGTACAATATTAATTTAAAAGAGTAAAGTTTATGTAGCAGTAATGAGATCTGAGACCCGCTGCCGTATTTCAGGTGATATTGAGGGCGAGGAGAGATATATTTGCGTATCATCTGCATAGAGATGGTAGTTAAAGCCAAAGGATTTTATTAGTTGCACCAGGGAGAGGGTATACAGAGAAAGGAGAATCGATCTCAGAACAAGAGCACTGGAGTACAGCTACTCAGTGGGGGATCGTAGGTGAGGAGATGTTAACACTCAAATCTAGATGTGCCCTTCACCTTTCTTGCTTAGTACACAACCACTTCTCTGGAAAACTACCAGACTACCTGAGCAGTATGATCACTCCTGCTCTACATACTAAGTATAACCTCCGCTCCACCGCAAACAACTCGCTACGTATACCACAATACAAGAAAGAAGCAGGAAGAGCCGCCTTCTCCTACAGAGCGCCAATGGCCTGGAACTATCTGCCTGAAATAACCAGATCTGCTCCCAGTCTAAAATCCTTAAAAGTAAATGCTTCTCTATATCTAAAAACAGAGTGTAACTGTTTATAATTCTAAAATTTCCATATGAATATTTGTATGTATATTTAATAACATGTAATATATAGTGTTTCTCAATTTGTATAAATAAGCAACCCTCTACTGTAAACTGTTCAGGACATACTTGAAAACGAGAGAAATCTCAATGTATTCTTCCTGGTAAAACATTTTCTAAATAAAATGTTATCGTATGTCACAGAGAAAGACCATTGAGAGAGATAGGACAGAAAGCAGGAATGTGCCAGGCCACATATACCAAGTGATTGGCTAGCCTGGGCAAAAAGGGTATGATCGACTGTGTCGAATGCGGCTGATAGGTCTAGAAGGATAAGAAGAGAGAAATAGCCATTGGTTTTGCAATGTGGAGATCATTTGTTACTTTTATAAGGGCAGTTTCTGCAAAGAAAGTGGACTGAAAGCCAGACTGCAGCGAGTCCAGAGTGTTATGGGAGCCGAGGAAGGTAATTAATACCTTGAATGCTTCAAGATGTATTGAAGACCTCCCTATCATTCAGGAGGTTAAAATCCCCAATGAAATCAATGGAACATTGACCTCGCTTTGGCAACAGCGACATGGGAGAATTACTCAGAAAAAAGTGGCATAGATAATTGGCGTTGGGCAGGAGTACTACTGTTAAATCAGATTCAGACCAAAGTCTGGCTCAAAAATGTATTAGAACATCCCCCAGTGCACCAATTTGCTTGTTCACCATTGGGATATTAGTACAGGAATTTGGAAAATGTTTACTTGCCCCCTATGGTGCAATTGGTTTGCTCCAGAAATACTCCATTTGTTCATACAAAATCATTCCCATTGGTTCTTAGTCACATAGTAAAGGAGTTGATGAGGATGAAAAAAAGACTTGTCCATCAAGATCAGCCCACTCCATATCAACCATTTTGATCCTGGATCAACCTCTTATCTGCTTTTAAACCAGCTACCATAATTCGCAGTATCTTCTGACCTAGGAAGCATATACAGTATCTACAAATACAGATTACTGAGGCAAATAATTCTACAGCCTTACTGCCCTTACTATAAAAAAAATCTCTGCTTTTGTTTTAGCCAAAAACACCTTTGCTTTAGTATTGGATGACCTCTTGTTTTTTTTTTTTGCTCAGCTGCTTCAGTAAATAGTTCACCAGAGAGTTAAATGTATGAGCTGCGAACATATCTGTAAATGGAAATCATTTCTCTTCTTTAATGTAAACAAACCTAGTTTGGCAAGTCTATATAACTAATATATTCCAATTCCTTTATCTGTTGTGTTGCATGTCTCTCTTCTTTCTCCATTTCAATAATGTCTTTTGTTAGAACTGGTGCTCAAAACTGTACTACATATTCAGATTAGGCCTTACCAAGGATTAATAAATAGGTAGACATATGCATCTATACCCTTTTATATATCAATTCTAGTACTGAAGGCTACTATCTACAATACTACTACATATGTCAATAACAAGGGCTCCCAAAGTAGTTTCCCATTTAGTGTATATGTAGAATTATTGTTTTTGCATTCAAAATGCACAAACTTACATTTATCTATATTAATTATTTTCTGACACCTTTCTGCCCATTCATTCAGTTTATCCAAATCTCTCTACAGAGAAAAAACATCCTACTATTTAAGTATTGCCTTACATCACACAGTATAGTGTCATCAGGAAAGACTGAAGCACTACTTTTAATATCCATTACAAGATCATTAATTAACAAATTAAAAAGCACTGAACCTTGACTTGTAATCATTCAGCACCACTCTATACTTGGAGGAGACCCAGACTATTTTCTGCAGACAGGCTTGGGAAGCATGCAGTCAATGATGGGTATAAAAGCCCAGCCATTTGTGTCATTTATATATGGCACAAGGGTCCTTAACCCCTTAACATTCAGCAGTCCTGGGGTTGGATCAACCTCAAGGACCTGATAGACGTCATTCGTAGAGCCGGCACACATAAGTGATCATGTGTACCCCCCCACACACCAAAAGGGAGGCTGAAACTGACCTCTACAGTCTTGGAACATACAGTTTCAGACTCCCTTAGTAATAACAGCGGTCCAACAAGAATGCTGAGTTCATAAAACCCATGATGTGTCAGGACTGTCACTGGTCTTTAAGTCAAGGACACTGGTGATGTGTCATGGGGTTAAGGAATTAAGGACTAGACAGGCGAAATGCGTTGCACCACTCTGGAATGCACTGAACCAGCAAAATTTAAACCACATTTACTGTTCTGGCAGCAATGATAGAGTTTAACAGATGCTGATCCCGAGTTAATAGTAATTAAAGATCATGTGACAAATATTCATTTTTATGCCTGTATTTCCCTTTAAACAGGAAATAGTGAGATAATTGAATCCAGAACTGCCAATCTAATCATACAGAATACTGGTCCAAAATCAAGGCAGCAGGAACGTTGAATATGTTTTAGAATCTTTGCAACCCAATGTGAACATTGATTGCCTCTGTTATTAAAGGGTTAGTAATGCCCCCAAAAAGTTTATTCTATGTGGTAGATTTTACAAACATAAAGTTTTTAGAGAAAGTCCTATCTCTCAAACCTTTATGGTTTGAGAGATATCCAACGCTAAAGTTTCCCCTCTCCTGACGTGAGCTGTAAAGATGGTGATCCGTGTCGGCCAACACGAGGTGGTCTTCAGCAGAGCCACAATAGCGATATTGGGACATAATTACTTAATTGGAACGGTCTACAAAAGTGTGCTTGCAAACTAGGCACGCTTTGTAGACCTTTCCAGTGAAGTAATTATTTTTCAATATCGCTATTTTGGCTCTGTCAATAGAGCGCTGACGTCAGTGCAAGGGGAAGGAGGGGAACTTAAGCGGAGAATATATCTCAGACCATAAAGGTTTGAGAGATAGGACTCTCTCCAAAAACTTTATTTTTGTAAAATCTACCATATAGAATACACTTTTCTTCGGGCATTACTAACCTTTTAATTGTCAGATACACCATGAAGGGAATCCGTAATGGGTGTAGAACTCTTGAAGTCTTAGATTTTTTGGTATGTAAAGATCCCTTCTAGAGAGGGTCATATTCTCCTTAGCAATTCTTGGGGAGAGATGAAGGTGTGATAAAGAGAACATAGCTTTTCCAGTGTGGGCATTCAGTGGTGTCCGTAGACATTTTTCCAGGGGGGGGCAAAACCATAATATGACCCCCAGGCCAGCCCATCTAGCCCCTTTATTTATATGGAGGAGGGTAACTGTAGGGGGGGGAAAGTGCCCCCCTTGCCCCTCCCTCCAGACGCCCATGTGGGCATTATATACTAAAATAAAATGGATCAATTCTTGGGCAAGTCAACAGCACTTTGGAGAAGAAATAAAAATAAAATGTTTATTAGTCCAGGAGATAAATATCAAGTCTCATAACTGCTTCACTGTATAAAACATAGGAAATGGAAAGCATTTATCTGTTTTTGCCTTTCCGGGAAAGGAAAGCTCATGATTTATTACAGTGAAGGTGCAGTGCGTCCAAGAACAAAACTGAGATAAGTACAATAGTATGTTGCTGGAGGAAAATAAATCAGACCCACATTTTTATTTTCATCCACATATAACTTATTCACATAAAAATAAAAATACCTTCTTTAGCAAGTTTCTTGTGTTGCTGTGGCAACCAGCAGAGCATTTGCTCTCTTGTGACATCAGGGGGGTTATGTGCTAATGCGTGATAAAGAGGTGATAAAGAGGAGATATCTTCTCCATTGATATCACATCTCCAGTTCCTATGTTATTATATAGATCCCATGCACTAAGGTGTGATAAATAGGTGATAAAGAGGAGATAACTTCTCCAGTGATATCACTTCTCCAGTTCCTATGTTATTATATGGATCCCATGCACTAAGGTGTGATAAAGAGGTGATAAAGAGGAGATATCTTCTCCATTGATATCACATCTCCAGTTCCTGTGATATCGGTGGAAAAGTCAACTCCGCTTTATCACCTCTTTATCATGCTTTAGGGCATCCCTCCCCAGGAGTTTTATGCAATAATGTAGGATAAAGAGGTGATAACCGTCAGTGATATCCCTTCTCCAATTCCTATACTATTCCATGCACAAAGATCTCTTCCATTAGCAAAACCTTAGTGCATAGGTTCCTTAGAATAAAATAAGAATTGGAGATGTGATCTTCTGCATCTCCCCCAGGTGCTCAAATACCAACCAACCCTCTCAGTCCAAACCCTTCCTTCAAATTTCCATTACTTGGTTGGTTCTTGATCATCAGTGGAATGTTTAACCCTTTGAGTGTCAGAAAGGTAATGCATTGAATACCTGCAAGAATAAGCTCAGGAAGCATGGATGTATAATGTTTGCGTGTTTAATGCACAATGCATATGATTGCAACTAGAGATGAGAAAAACTTCCACAATTTATTTTAGGATTAAATTGGTGGATCTTGGAAAAACTCCGGCTCTGGATGAATTGAAGAGAGGAGAGAGAAAGAGTGTGAGTTCTTGTTTCTGCAGTCCTTTCTCACTGAATACCTAGTAACTAAACATGAATTAAAGGGATAGTAACACTTCGTTTTAACTTTATTTTATTTTGTAGGCATTAAAAAAACATGAAGAATGATATAAGTCTTATCTCTCAAACCTTTATGGTTTATGAGATATTCACAAGCAAAGTTCCCCTCCCCGCCCCTTTTACCTAGTGTAAGCCATCTCTTCTCAGATGGGAGTCTGGTTGTATGACAGTACAGATAACAGAAGGGGACAATTTTCTTTGTATGAAAACAATGAAAGCCCTTCCCCCCTTGACAAGTTATTCAGCTTTTTCCATTATCTTAATTGAAGATTGTCCCTCTCTGCAGTCTACCTGGGCATCTCCCTTCTTATCTGGCTGAACAGGGGGGGGATACTTTGTTTGTGAATATCTCTTAAACCATAAAGGTTTCAGAGATAAGACTTATATCATTCTTCATGTTTTTTTAATGCCTACAAAATAAAATAAAGTTAAAATGAAGTATTACTATCCCTTTAACATCAGTAGTTTCCTTTTTGTACAAAATGGGTTGTGTTTTGTTTGCATTTTACATTTACTTAATTAACCTGAAGAGCAATCATGTTATGAACAGAAAAAAAATATCCCTCTCTCCCTGTCCCATGCTCAGCCACAGCTCCATATGACATACTCAGCTCCCTTTCCTATAACTGACTCTCTTCTCACCCTTTCTTGCTGTCACATTCGCACCCACTGTAGTTCTCTCTCTTCCTCGCCCTGTCCCCCAGCACTTTTTTTTTGCAGATTGATTCAGAAGAACCCCCAATTTATGAAAGGCCCTTTGGATTCATCCACAAAACTTAAAGAGGATTTTAGTCTTACCTGTTAAATCCTTTTCTCTTAGTCCATACAGGTTACTGGTAACTTTGGGTAGGTGATCCACCCCTTTAATTAGGCAGGAACAATTCTAGAAGTGAATGCAGGGGATGGAGCCTACCTTCCCTTCTTGGCTGCAGCTAGCCAATCAACTCCAGTAAGATTTGAGACACTAACTATTGACTGGATAGTAGAAGGGAAAGAAGACTCCTGTGAGCATGACCCCGAAGGACCCCCACGGTCTGCCACAGGAGAGCCAAGCATGGTCCCTTGACAGGGTGGGAGACCAGTAACCTGTATGGATTAAGAGAAAAGGATTTAACAGGCAAGACTAAAATTAGAGCATAAGGTGATACAACACATTATTCCTCCTGTGAACAGCACAGCTGTTACCATAGTAAATAATCAGAAATTTAAGAAGCATCTTGATCTCTAATCAAGGCAGGAAAACTTCATGAGCAAGTTAATATCAGGGATGAGAGAATCTTCCACATTTAGTTTTGTGATCAATCCAGAGGGCCTGTCAAAAATTGTAGCAAACCCTGTCTAATATATTAAAGTGAAACATATTTAAGTAATTTGGATGAGTTATAAGGAGTTAAACAGATGCTGAACATATGGAGAACCACAAGAGGACATCACCCCATTTCTCTCACGAGACTGCCAACCTCACAACTGCTGCTGATTACTGAAGACAAATTGCAAAGCCCTAGATGCTGTGGTTCACTGGGTTGAATTTGAGAGCACAGGCAGGCCCAGGTGTGTTCTTACTGCTGCCCTAGTCGAAGTTTGAAATGCTGTCTGCAAAGGCAGGTATCCCACCCACGATTTTGCCAGGGGCTGGACCAGGATGAACACCTCTGAGTCCTGTGGAGGGTATCCCACAACTGAGAAAGAAGTTAACTAATGGATGAGAGGCGGAGAGATGCAAGTCATCAGATACCCATACCTTGGAACTCTCCGGTTTTGCCCCGGAGACTCCGGATTTCAAATTGAATTACCGGGTCTCCAGGGCAGTGTGTGAATCACCGGGTGGGCAGAGTTTAAGTAGAAACTCTGCCCACTTGTGCTCCATCCCGCCCGGTTCCTCCCACTCCCCGCCCTCTTACCTTCATCTTGCAGGGGTTTTTTTGTCCCGTCCCCCAGACTAAGCCCCGCCCCTTTTATGACGCAAATCTCGTCATTTTCGGCACTGACAGGGTTACCCTCCGAGTAGCCCTGCATGAAAAGTTCCCAGGTATGCGGATACCTCTAGAAGCTGAAGCTCTAGATGACTAGTGCAGCTAACCACTGGATACTCTGCTTGCCTGTATCTCTGAAGAGATGTGAAGCTTACCACCAGAGTCTCTGCTGGTCTGTATCTCTGAAGAGATGTGAAGTTTACCACCAGAGTCTCTGCTGGTCTGTATCTCTGAACAGATATGAAGCTTATGACAGGAACTGCTGCTGGCCTTTATCTCTGAAAAGACATGAAGCTTATCACCTGAATCTCTGCTGGCCTGTATCTCTGGAGAGATGGGAAGCTATCATCTGAACCTTTGATGGACTGTAACTCTGAAGAGACATGATGTTTATCACAGGAACCTCTGATGGTTAGTATTACTGAGGAGACAGGCTGGTGAAAACAATCTACCATCAGGGAGCAGGAGGCTGGTGAAATGATCTGCCATAGGAGAGCAGGAGACAGGCTGGGGAATGTAATCCACCATCAGAAAGCAGGATACAGGCTGATGAATGGAACCCACCATCAGAGAGCAGGAGACTGGCTGGCGAATGCAATCCATTGTCAGATAGCAGGCCACAGGCTGGTGAATGGAATCTGTCATCTGAAACAGAAGACAGGATGGCGAATGCAATCCGCCCGCTGAGAACAGGAGGCAGGCCTGCGAGTGCAATCCGCCATCTGAAAGCTGGAGGCAGACGGAACGTGGAGTCAGGCTAGCTGGGTCAACAACAAAAAAGTCTCAGGTGAAGCACAAAATCATAAGGCAGAAGGCTGAGCAGGGTCAGCAACATTTCATAATGAAGTGGTCAGTGGACCACAAAACATATTGAGGGTTGTTTTATCTCTTTGGAATAAATCCTTTTGATTTTTATTCTCCTGGTCTGCTGTATATATTCTTCATTGTGAGAACTCTGTATGCATTTGCCCGATGCACATAAGTATAGTTCTGTTGCGAGGACAACTGACATCAAGATTCCCTGCTAGCTATTAGACTAGTGTACTCACAACCAGAGGCAGGTCTGGATGACTTCTTGTGAGTATAGTAATTATTGTAACATTTCATTCACTGTTATCTATATGGTGTCACTGGCCCCTCTACTTAAGTTTGTTCTGTGTTTTTTCAAGCTGTTCCTGTGGACTGTGGTATAGGAGTGATCGAGTGGCCAGATTTACAGCTCTATGTGTGGGGGCAGTGTCAACATCGTCCACAAGCATTAATGGGTACTAATATTCCTAGCAGGAATATGGCTACCTTTTTAATTATTACATATTGTGGATATTGTTGATATACTACACAATGAGACTCCCCTTTGTTTTTCTATGGCTTGAAAGAAATTGTTTTGGCCAATGAATAAATTGTTTTGGCCACTGAATATAAATAAATGCTATTGCGGTGATGTACTAATATGATTCCTCACTAAACTCTGAGCTGGAACTTATGTCTTAGTTCTACACTTTCATAACTCCAGTTTACAAATTAATTGGATTAATATTATACCCCTATCATATCTGAAGCCAAACGTCTGCTTAATTAATCAGTTGAACTACAACTCTCATTACCCTTAGATGATGGCCAACTGAGGTTGAAGGAAGTTGTACTCCAACAACAGATTAACCAGCCATTTGTTAGCCGGTGCCACCACACTCAGTCAAGCCCACCAGTTCAGTCTATTCAATAAACTTTCAAATTGTTTATCACAGTAAACATTCACACACTTGACACACATTGATTACCTTTTTAACATGAATGCTATAGAACAATGTATTGGAAATCTTTTGTCATCCAAATGGTTTGAGCCAAATACTATATACATAAATACATTTTAGTCTTAGCACCAGTTTCTTGGGTCCTAATTAAGCATCATATTTGTTCACTTGAAGTGGACCCTTACAGGTTATTTACATGATGGCCCATACATGCCCGAATCTGACATTGCTCTCCACAGCCAAATAATTTTACTTTTCATTTCTCTCTCCAAATCCTCCAATACCTTTCTCTACATGTAATTCCTTTCTAAATATATTCTCTCCTCTTTCTAGTACCACATTCACCTCTCATGACCTTGCTAACTATTTCAAGGTCAAAGCTGACAAAATTAAAAATGACATGCCACACTTGACCTTCCTCGCCCCCAAGTTAAGCCTAAGTCTACCCTTAGTTTCTTTATCCCTGTATCTGAGGATGAGTTTGCAGGGCTTCTTTCACCTTACAACTTAACCCATTCCCTCACAGCTTATTCATCCTCTGCTTGTATAACCTCTGCACTTACCCCTTTGTTTAATATATCTTTAAGTTCTGGCATTTACCCATCCTCTTTTAAACAAGAGCTAATTGCTCCCATCCTTGAAGGGATATTAGTGTTTCATAATAAAAGCAGCTCTAATTAATCATCATAGTATTTGGACTTTGGAAAGTGTTATTTCAATTCTGTCAGAGTTGTAGTTCAAGAGTAATTCAATGACAAAGTATCCCCCTCCTGCCCCTTTTACTGATGTAACACTGCTCAGCCAGATCAGAAGGGAGATGCCCAGGTAGATTGCAGAGAGGGACAATCTTCAATCTTCAGTTAAGATTATAAATAGCTTGCAAGATACCAAACAGCATGGATTTACAGCAGGGAGATCTTGTCAAACTAACCTCATAGATTTTTTTGACTGGGTAACTAAAATAATAGATCAAGGGGGAGCAGTAGATATAGCTTATCTAGATTTCAGTAAAGCATTTGACACTGTCCCTCATAAAAGACTCATAAATAAATTGCAGTGTTTGGGTCTAGATGTAAAAATAGTGAAATGGATAAGGCAATGGCTGAGTGACAGGAGACAGAAGGTGGTAGTCAATGGAGAATATTCGGACGAAAGGAGTGTTACTAGTGGAGTACCTCAGGGATCTGTACTGGGGCCCATTCTTTTTAATATTTTTATTAGTGATATTGCAAAAGGTCTTCAAGGAAAGGTATGCCTTTTTGCAGATGATGCAAAGATCTGCAATAGGGTAGACATTCCAGGGGGAAAAAGCCAAATGGCGAATGATTTAGGTAAATTAGAAGAATGGTCAAGAGTGTGGCAGATGCACTTTAACGTTGATAAATGTAAAATAATGCACTTGGGACATAAAAATCCAAAGGAAAAATATACCATTAAGGGTACTGTGCTGTCAGAGACAACAGAGGAAAGGGATTTGGGAGTAATTATTTCTAATGACTTAAAGGTAAGCAGGCAATGTAATAAGGCGATGGGGAATGCAAGCAGGGCACTGGGTTGTATAGCTAGGGGCATTAGTAGCAGAAAAAGGGAAGTAGTCATGCCACTGTACAGATCTCTAGTTAGACCTCACCTAGAATATTGTGTACAGTACTGGAGACCCCATCTCCAGAAGGATATTGATACTCTAGAGAAAATTCAAAGAAGGGCTACTAAAATGGTGACTGGTCTACAGGAAAAGAAATATCAGGATAGACTAAAGGATCTGAATATGTATAGCTTGGAGGAGAGAAGAGAGAGAGGGGATATGATAGAAACATTCAAATACATGAAGGGATTCAACAAAGTACAGGATGGAAGTATATTTCAAAAGAGTAAAAACATTAGGACAAGAGGCCATAGTCTAAAACTAGAGGGACACAGGTTTAGATGTAATGTAAGAAAGTTTTACTTCACTGAGAGGGTAGTAGACAAGTGGAATAGCCTACCAGCAGAAGTGGTAGATGTCAATACAGTGACAGAATTTAAGCATGCATGGGATAGGCATAAGGCGGTCCTTAACATAAGAAAAGACCAAGGACCAAAAAAGGTTTGAGGTTGTGTGTGTTTTTTTTTTTGTTTTTTTTTTACAGTAGGAAATTGGGCAGACTAGATGGGCCGAATGGTTCTTATCTGCCGTCAAATTCTATGTTTCTAAGATAAGGGAAAAACCTGAATAACTTGTCAAGGGGGGCACGGCTTTCATTGTTCTCATAGGAAGAAGATTGTCCCCTTCTGTTATCTGTCTGGTCTATGGACTGCATTCCACATCTGAGAAGAGATGGCTTACACTAGGTAAAAGGGGCGGGAGGGGGAAACTTTGCTTGTGAATATCTCTCAAACCATAAAGGTCTGAGAGATAAGACTTATATCATTCTTCATGTTTATTTAATGCCTACAAACTAAAATAAAGATAAAACGAAGTATTACTATCCCTTTAAGTAACTCTCCCTTGACAGCTCTTCTCTTGAAATCTTCAGCCCTATCTTTCTACTACCCTTTGCTTCCAAGCTACTTGAGTGTCTTGTCTACGACTGTCTTACCGAGTTCCTCTCCTCTAATAAAATGCATTATCCTCTACAGTCTGGCTTCGCACTCAAAATTCCCCAGAGACCGCTCTTACAAAAGCAGCTAATGACCTACTCATTGCAAAGCCTAAGGGTCACTTCTCTGTACTAATCCTTCCTGACCTTTTTTCAGCAGCCTCAATGGTTTTCCTCCTACCTAACTTACTGATTCATCAGAGGGTTTTTTGGTGGGGGTTTTTGGTTCTAATTCCACTCCTCTTCTTTTCATTTGGGATAACACAAGCATCAGTCCTATGCCCTTTGCTGTTTTCCATCTATACCTCATCCCTTGGGAAACCTATACACTCAAATATACTTCTCCTTCTTTAATCTCTCATCCAACCTACTTTCTTGTGTCTCCAATTGTTTAACAGCAGTTTCCTCCCAGATGTCCCTATGCCACATAAAACTAAATGAAAACAGAGCTTAAAATATCCACCCCAGTGCTATTTTACCCATACCTGATTTCACGTTTAATGTGAACAACTCCACTATAACCCCTACAGCTCAAGCCCACTGATTAGGGGTAACTTTAAACTCTGTCCTCTCATTCATTCCTCATATACTCTCTCTCACAAAGTCCTGCCACTTTTACATTTTGAACATCAATAGAATTAGACATTTTCTTACTGCCAAAACCCCAGTTCACTCCCTCAGTGTGTCTCAGCTCAACTATTGCAGCACCCTCCTAGGTGGCCTTCTCCTTGTAAGGCTGTCACCACTTCAGTCTATCATGAATACTGCCACTAGGTATGTTACACTTGTTGCATTTCCTCTTCAGCCCCACTCTTTTGGGAGCTACACTGGTTCCCTGTATCTTTAAAAATTAAATGTAAAATATTGTCAGTCACTTACAGAGCTCTCCGCATGCATATCTGTACTCATCTCTAAATATACATCAAACCACCCCTTACAATAGATAAACAATCTTCAGTTTTGTTCCCTCCTTACCCCCACTTCTGACTCTGAACTCCGAGATTACACCAGAGTCGCTCCCTATTGCTGAAACTCATAACCTGCTCCAACAGACTTTCACCTAAATTTCACTCCTTCAAGCACTCCATCTAAAACCATCTACTGAAAGATGCATACACCAGTACCTGTAACTGTCCCAAAGCTGCCAATATAGCAGCTTTACATGGTCCTGCCAACCAACCTAGGGTGCTAGCTCTGCAGTTAACCAAAATATTCTTTACTCCCTATTGACATGGAATGCCAACTGAATGTACCTTGTGTTTCGCTTGTTCACCTTCTCTCTATAGATTGCAACTCTTGAGAACAGACCCTCACTACCTTTTAAACCTTTTAATTGTATCCTGTGTTTTACTGAGGTTGTAATAAGTTCCCTAATTTTACAGCATGGCTGAATATTCTGGAAGTTTATGACTGAATGGTAATAATAACAATAATAACCTTCAGTCACATCTCAGTTCAGGAAGAAGGATTACTAAAAATATATGTAAAATAACAAACAAAATAAGTATCTTGTAATACCTTTTTTATGGGACTAACAGAATTTTGTATTGACAAGCTTTCAGGATTAAACTCCCTTTCTCAAGTCTAAAGCATTTCTGAGTAAAAGGACACAGAATTCACAGTGATACATGCAATTCAAAGTCTATATATATATATATATATATATATATATATATATATATATATATATATATATATATTCGCACACAAGTAACAAGCCTCATTGATGCTGCCTTATTGTCCTTAATCAGTGATTCCGAACCTTTATTGGCTAAATAAGTACATTTAGAGTGCAAGATTACAGGACCACGTAGGTCTCTTCATCAGGCATGTTACAGAAAGAGAGCTGAATATATATGAGGTATTAAGCTTTCATTGTATAAAATGGCTACAGATAAAACTAAGTGGCCTTGAAAGCTTGGAATATAAAGCTACTTAGCCAATGAAGGTTTCATGTTTACCCTACTAATCTCCTTGTTTGTACCACTGATACACTAATTTGACAGGAAGTCTATATATATATTGGTTTGTAGAAATGCCTGTGGCAAATAAATTGGCTTCCTTCAAAACATATACAATATCAACATTTTGCATGATATATATATATATATATATATATATATATATATATATATATAATTATTATTCATTACTGCTTTCCCCATCTGCCTATGAAAGATGTATGCTGCAGAAAAGCACTGGAACAATAGAAAGTGGGGTGGCCAACCTCTGACTCTCCAGCTGTTATTGAACTACAACTCCCATTGTGAGGAAGCTGAGAACTGTAGTCCAATAACAGCAAGATAGCTACCTGAATATACTGGGAGTTTAATTTAATACTTGAACACATACCTCCTCCTGGACTAGAGAAGGTTTCTATGCAGCTCTGCCATAAGCATCTTTCATGAGCACAAAAAGGATTCAAAGGATGAGATCGCAACCCCAATCATGAGTACGTGCAAGGTCGGTGGGTGCAAGGATTGACTCTGTGCACGAAATTGAAGGGGGGGGGGGGGTAATGAATTGCTAAACTGAGAAGAACTGTGTCGCAGCCTTATCTTTTGCTTATGTTGATATTGTACCCAGTCTAAGAGACACCAATAAAATGGTTTCACCAAAATATAAATACACAATGAGACCCGCCAGTAACAGGCACACAGCCAAGCAGGAGCAGGCTACTGCTTAGTACTTTAGCTCACAGGTTATCCCACATTGCACAGTATACAGATTAGAGGGACACTTCTGATTAATTGGAGGAGGGACAGTTAATCATTAGTTCCACCCTTAGGCATACCGCCAATCATCATACCAATTTTCAACTCTCTGAGTGACATTTGGGTACGCAATGTATAGCAATGTGTTGTGAACTGCTCTGGCACTCAAAGGGTTAACAAGCCCCATTCAGTTATCTAGCTCAAAACACCTTTAACCTATAACATAGAAATGTAAAAAAATGTTCTTAATCCCCCTTTGGTTCCAGAGAGGTCTCCAGCGCGTTGCTTAGCCCCACACCTAGGAATCTTCTTATTCATGGCTCACAGAGATACACACAGGGCTGGGATGGAGAGAGCCCCAATTACACTATTTGTGGGAGGAACTTAATAAGGAGGACATGTAATTGGAGGCTTGAGAGCCGGGGCTTGCACTTAAAGCGGAACTTTCAGTTCATACTTACTCACCATGCATTCATTAAACACATGGCGTCTAGCTTTGAAAAAGATATTTTACGTTTAAAAAGTAGCCCAGTGTTAAGGAATCCTTCCCATTTGGGGACTGACAGGCAGGTTAGCGCGGTCCGCATGCCTGCGCTGTCAGTCTATTCCGGCAACCATATGGTGCACTGCAGTGCTACTCAATGGAGACCAGGACTGACAGCGCAGGCGCGAAGACAAGATGTCTGCACTGTAGCCTGGGTTCCAGTCTCCAAACGGGAAGGATTACTTCACACTTTTTAACCCCTTAACGACCCTTGACGGTCATAGTACGTCAAGGGTCGATTTGACTTAACGACCGATGACGTACTATGACCGTCATCGAGTTCCGGGCTCCCCCCGCGGCTGCACGCCGTTTGGGGAGTCCGGAACGCAATGGAGCAAAAAAAACATTTGCTCCGTGCTCGTTGAGTCGCGTCCGCGGCCGGATTCCCCGGTCGTTAAGGGGTTAAAGGTAAAACATCTATTTCCGAGCTGGTTGCCATGCGTTTAATGAATGCATGGCGACGAAGTATGTACTGAAAGTTCCGCTTTAAATGGGGGGAGAAGTGGGAGGAACTAGGCAGGAGAGGATGAAATGGATGGGAAAGAAGGCGAGGGTTACCTGCTAGGGTTGCCACCAATGTTAAGTCTATGGAGGGAATGCCATGGCCGGTATTTGTTTGATGAAAAGGTGGCAACCCTAGTTACCGCTGAACTCACAAAACAAGAGAACCATCTTCCGTCCCAGGAGACCAAGTCATTTATCTGAAAACTGTAGTCTTCAAAGCAAATCCAGAAAGTTCCCCGATGTGCTTAGCACCAAAGGAGCTAACTGATAACCAGTAAAGGGGTATATAACCCACTAAACAATCTGGCCTCTATAAATCAAGGGGAGATGTACCAAGTTGAGATAAAGGTGCAAAGTAAACTATAAATAAACTCTCCATATCCTATGTTATTCTGTGGAGTATTGCAATAACATGTATCAAATTGCATAGGCTCATAAATAATATAGTAACTGAAGGGATCATCTCACTGGTGCAGTGATTGGCAACGTGAAGCCCTTCAGCAGCTGTGAGACTACAGCTTCCAGTCAGGGAATGATGGGAGTTGTAGTCTGGTAGCAGCCGGACAGCCTCATGTTGTTCAGTACTGCACTGTAGTATCTGGGCCTGGAGAAACGTACAAATAAGATTCTTCACTGAACCAGGTGCTGGTAATGTTCTTCTAGTCCTGCATCTGTCTAATGTCAATCTACTAAACTACTTAATCTGAAAATTCTCCCTTTAGCAGCAGATGCCAAACTGAGCGTTTAACCCCTTAAGGTCCAAGGACGTACATATATGTCATGGGTCCTATGTGCAATAAAGACCCATGCCATACATGTATGTCATGGATTTCAGGGCTCCCAGTGAGGCTGCACACCATTTGGGGAGCCCTGAATCGGATTGTAATAAAAAAAAGAGCTCCGTGGTCCTTAAGTGACGGCCTCACACTTGCGCGTTGGTTCTTAAGGGGTTAAAGAGATAGCATTGTTTCACAATAAAAGCAGCTCTAATTAATCTTCATAGTATTTAGGCCATGGAGAGTGTTATTTCAATACTGTCAGAGTTGTAGCTCAAGAGTAATTGAATGATAAACTATCCCCCTCCCACCCCTTTTACCTAGTGTAACACTGCTCACCTCAGAGCACCAAGACTGTCTGGATGGATCGCAGAGAGGGACAATCTTCAGTGATCATAAGGGAAAACCTGAAGCAGGGGTTTCCGTATGATCACAGTAAGAAGACTGTCCCTTGCTGTTATCTGTCTGGTCTGTGGACCAGATTCCACATCTGAGAGGAGGTGGCTTACACTAGGTAAAAGGGGAGGGAGGGTGAAATTTTATCATTTAATTACTCTTGTACTACAACTCTGACAATATTGAAATAACACTCTCCATGGCCCAAATACTATGAAGATTAATTGGAGCTGCTGTTTTTGTGAAACATTACTATCAGTTTAAGCCATATATTATATAAAGTGTAGAGGAAATAATTTATTACCTCTGAACAGCAGCAAATCGTGTACACCATTATACACTACAGGCGCTAGTGAACATCAATGGGTGAACCTGTTGGTATTGGAGTTAAAAGTCAGTAGATCTGGGCTGTCACATTCCTACATACCCCCTTTGTTTTACCTTTATCCCATACACGAGTTGGTGTCTGGTGCACGGACATTGGGATTGTAATAGTCATGCCCCAGATGCTCAGAAGGTAGGTGTGGCTCCCCTCCAAATCTGGCATTGAAGCAGGTTGCCTACTTTGCCTAATGGGAAATCCATTCTTGCGGTGGAGTGACGTGTCACACATGTGGTTCTGTCAGGTCACACAGGTCCCATATGTGGATGTCATTAGAACCTGCAGGTGATACTGTTCTCTCCAAAAAAGTCACCCAGTGCATGACCCTCCCTTGGCTGAGCTGTAATGTAATATCCCCCTACCTCACACTGACAGACTGTACAGTGCAAGAGACTGATCTGTCTGAGCTGCCACATGATCCCATAGTGGGAAGGACAGTGTTCTTCCAAAAGTTCCCCCCTGTGCTACCTAGTATGTGTAGGTGCCATCTGTCCACGCAAAAGTTCCTGTGTACAGGATCTGAAGAATTAACCCTTTCATGTCAACAATGCAAGGCCCTCTCTACCATGTTGAAAAGTTAAATAATAATAATAATCCCAGATTCACTTTGCTACTTTTAGAAAAGCCTAATGGCCCCTGTGAATTTTGCCCTTATGGGTCCTTAACCCATAAGGACCAGAGGTTGAGCAACACATTGCAAAGCAATGCTTTAGGTACCTCTCTGGTCCATGTACAGTGTCCAGAGTTTGAGGTCCTGTGGTCCTGCTAACAACTGTCATGTACGTCTCTGCACGAGACATCCAGGACAACGGGGAACGTAAACCTTGAGCCACGAAGTAAGGGAAAGTCACTGGGACTGTTATTATTGGAAGGTCTTAGTTGTCATTTAAAGGGGATCTATCACCCCAGTACAAATGAGTGTTAAACGTTAGATTAGCTAGTGATGAGGTGGAATTCATGAATATTATTTTTTTTTAAATCCTAATTCGGCGAAAATTAACATTTCTACACTGCACTTCCGGATAGACTTCGGGTACAGATCTACAGAGCGATCTCACTGGCTAGATATCGATCCCTGCCAATGAGATCGCTCCAGCTTACAGACAGAAATCCTCCGTCATTGGAGGAGGCTGAATAGAGGGAGGTGAGCGGAGGTAGCGTTACAGATTGCGGGTATAGAGCTGTACCCGAAGTCTATTCGGAAGTGCAGTCTAGAAACGTTAATTTTCGCCGATTTAGGATTAAAAAAAATAAATAATTATTCATGAATACCACCTCATCGCTAGCTAATCTAACGTTTACCACGTATTTGTACTGGGGTGAGAGATCCTCTTTAAACCGCATATGGAGTTAAGTGTGTCATGTGTTTGTAATGAGTTCCCGAACTGTGCTGCAGACTATGCTAGTGATTTATAACTGAATGATGAAAATAGTGATGATCCTTTGATGTGAAAATATTACATTCAGAAGCAGATAACAATATTTTATAGGCCTAAATAAAATAAGTATGTTAAAATCGTGACATCAATAGTGTGTAACTGATGTGATAAATCCAAGTCCTACATTTCACTAGCACAAAGAAAAATGCTCTTTAATCATTCTTGTTCAAAGGGCAAAATGTACAAAGAACTGGAGCAATTCAGCGACAAATCAACTGCACAATAAGTGTTAAATGAAAATGTAAATTTATTTAAAGAGGAGCAATCACATCTTTAAAAAATTTTGCATAGGTTTAGTTAATAAAGTAGTAGTAGTCAAGGTGAGTTTTTTCCTTAAATGTACCTACTTTTAAAGCTATTTCAACTTAAAGTGTTAGTAATGTCTGAAAAAAACTTTTTTGCATTTAGAAGAGCTTAAAAAGCTGATCTAAATGCAAAAAAATGTACCTCTCAAACCGCTATGGTTTAAGAGATACGGGCGTTTAAAGTTTGCTGTTTCCTACTGACAGCTGTAAAGCTGTCAGCAGGAGATTTGTGTCGGTCGACACGCTGGCGCTTGAGAAGTGCCGAGATCTCGTTACTTACATGGAATCCCTTCATTGTAATGGTCTAAAACATGTGCCTAGTGTTCAGACACACGTTTTAGACCATTCCAATGAAGGGATTCCATGTAAGTAACGAGATCCCAGCACTTCTCAAGCGCCACAGTGTCGACCGACACGGATCTCCTGCTGACAGCTTTACAGCTGTCAGTAGGAGAAATCAAAATGTAAACGCCCGTATCTCTTAAACCATAGCGGTTTGAGAGATACGTTTTTTTGCATTTAGATCAGCTTTTTAAGCTCTTCTAAATGCAAAAAAAGTTTTTTTCAGACATTACTAACACTTTAAAGCTGTGCACTTCCGCATAATGGGCACAGCACAGCGATTATTCACTTCCTAATTCTCCCCCCACTTCCCTCCCGGCTGCCCCAGGTAGCGCGTTTACACTCCCCTTCGGTGTGCTGTGAATGTCTTCTATTGTTACATCAAGCTTCGGCTAGCATTCTACTGAGGTTGCTACCTCAGTATAATGCTAACTGAAGCTTGATGTATTGATAGGAGACATTCACAGCACACCGAAGGGGAGTGTGAACGCGCTACCTGGGGCAGCCGGGAGGGAGGTGGGGGGAGAATTATGAAGTGAATAAGAGCGGTGCAAAAGATTCAGCGTGCTGCATTATGCTCACCAGCACTTGAAGATTAAATATCTTTAAAAGTACGTACATTTAGAAATACTTTATTAACTAATACTACTTTATTAACTAAACCTATGCTAAAAAATTTTAAGAGGTGATTGTTCCCCTTTAAATGGCTCTCTTAACACCTTGAACGCTAGGGAGGTCTCCCATGAGTTGTGAAGCCATGCACTTGAGACCTCTATACCACTGAACAGGTTAAAACCCCATTTACATAATTGGAAATAATCTTATCTCCATTATGGCGCAGTTGATTTGCTCCAGCTTACTGAATGCGGCCCTTAAGCCTTAGTAAATCTCGTTGTCCTGCATAGCGTGACAGTAAAATGCAGCGTACAGAAACAAAGAACGTAGGAATGTTTCCACGGAGCAGATCTTCACGGAGGTCTGTGGAGCCGCTGTGAAGATTATTTACATTATCAAATGAATCTTTGTGTTCCACACTGTTATCCTTAATTTACTGAGCAATAACATATTCCTGTACAAAATGGGGGAGGGAAGAAGATAAAATGCATACCTCCCAACATTCCAACTAGCCAAAGAGGGATACGTGTTTTAGGTGGTGTTGCCGGAGGTGTGGCTTGTGGGCACGGCATTATTGAGAAATTTTAGGTTTTTAGTAAAGCAATGTGTTCCGACCCCTCTGACATTCAAATGGTTAATGACCTATTGAAAACTCTTTGTGTAACTAAATAAATTATTTGCTGTGAATCAATGTAATACACTTATATACACACGACACAGTCTGATCTCCTAAACACAGGGACACCAGGGTGATACACTTATATACACACCACGTAGTCTGATCTCCTAAACACAGGGACACCAGGGTGATACACTTATATACACACCACACAATCTGATCTCCTAAACACAGGGATACCAGGGTAATACACTTATATACACACCATGTAGTCTGATCTCCTAAACACAGGGACACCAGGGTGATACACTTATATACACACCACACAGTCTGATCTCCTAAACACAGGGACACCAGGGTGATACACTTATATACACATCACACAGTCTGATCTCCTACACACAGGGACACCAGGGTGATACACTTATATACACACCACACAGTCTGATCTCCAAAACACAGGGACACCAGGGTGATACACTTCTAAACACACCACACAGTCTGATCTCCTAAACACAGGGACACCAGGGTGATACACTTCTATACACACCACACAGTCTAATCTCCTAAACACAGGGACACCAGGGTGATACACTTATATACACACCACAGTCTGATCTCCTAAACACAGGGACACCAGGGTGATACACTACATACACACCACACAGTCTGATCTCCTAAACACAGGGACACCAGGGTGATACACTACATACACACCACACAGTCTGATCTCCTAAACACAGGGACACCAGGGTGATACACTTATATACACACCACACACTCTGATCTCCTAAACACAGGACACCAGGGTGATACACTTCTATACACACCACACAGTCTGATCTCCTAAACACAGGGACACCAGAGTTATACACTTATATACACACCACACAGTCTGATCTCCTAAACACAGGGACACCAGGGTGATGCACTTATATACACACCACGTAGTCTGATCTCCTAAACACAGGGACACCAGGGTGATACACTTCTATACACACCACACAGTCTGATCTCCTAAACACAGGGACACCAGGGTGATACACTTCTATACACACCACACAGTCTGATCTCCTAAACACAGGGACACCAGGGTGATACACTTCTATACACACCACACAGTCTGATCTCCTAAACACAGGGACACCAGGGAGATACACTTCTATACACACCACACAGTCTGATCTCCTAAACACAGGGACACCAGGGTGATACACTTATATACACACCACACAGTCTGATCTCCTAAACACAGGGACACCAGGGTGATACACTTAAATACACACTACACAGTCTGATCTCCTAAATACAGGGACACCAGGGTGATACACTTATATACACACCACACAGCCTGATCTCCTAAACACAGGGGCATCAGGGTGATACACTTTTATACACACCACACAGTCTGATCGCCTGAAAAGAGGGACACCAGGGTGGGAAAGAGGGACAGACAGATTTGGGTCTAAAAGAGGGGCTGTCCCTACGGTGGGATACTTGGGAGGTATGACAAAGACTTAAAAAAATAGATAGAAACAAATGGTTTTGAGAACTCTGACTACCAGACCTTACAATCTAGGGCAGCGGTTCTCTGCCATGGTGTTGTAACACTCTGTTTGCTACGGACATCCACTTAGGGTGCCCCTTATTTTCTATGGAGACACTATCAAAAATGTAAATGTTGAGTTTCAAATATATATTTATGAAAATTGTTATGAACAATATATTTGTTTTTGTTATTTCAGTTGTGAGACCTAAACATTATTATATATTTATGTGTTTGTGTCTTTTGTTAAAACAAATGGAGTGGAATGTTAGGTATTCTCCAAAAATTCCAAACTGAGTACTGGGGTTCCTTGAGCAAATAAATATTCCAAGGATCCAATCAATGGAAACTCACACGGGTATCTACAATCATGTTTAACTGTCAATGACCATACCAAGGAACCTTGCTTTCTACAGCCCCAAGAGTAACGGCTGGCGTTTGGGGTGGGAATGTCCAAATTATGTGATTTTTTTGTTATAACGTGTGCTAGTCTTAGTGATAGTGGCCAGAACTGGATTGAGAAAGGGCAGGGTTTGTCATGAAAAGAGGCAAATGGGGCAGGGTGTGGGTAGAATGGGAAGGGGTAGGAGTGGGCAGGGTTACCAAGGAACAAACTCACCTAAAGAAACACCCCGTTTTCCAGAGATCTGGTGATTAACACAGAAAACAGGAGAGTTCCCAGGTATGACACTGACATGAGCTGGCCATTATTCACACTCTTACCTACACACCAGGTGTGCCATGGGAATGCAGGTGCAAAGAAGGTAATAAAATGTGTATTTTGTGCCTAGGGGCGTCTGGGATGTAAATCTGGCCCTGAGGATGCCCATGGGAATCAAACCTTAAAGGGGAGTCTAGTCAGCTTTTACCAAAAATGCTTGTTTTTATGGCATCTCTGAGTGGCTGAGATATGCAAACGTTTCAGTCCTCACTTGGGATCTTTATCAAGCTTGACAATGGTCCCAAGTGAGGACCGAAACGTTGCACATCTTGTTGTACTAGTAAAGTATTTATTTTTTGCTTAAATCCGTGAATGCACGGTTGGTTTTCCATTTACCTATTATTCTGTTGGACCCGGTTTGAAAATACCAGTTCATAGTGTGTGCTTGTCCTTTCCTCTCTCTCTCTCTCTCTCTCTCTCTCTCTCTCTCTCTCTATATATATATATATATATATATATATATATATATATTTAATCTTGTTATAAATCATTTATAAGGTTACACAAGGAGGTGTCAATAGGTCATAAAATATCCTAAAAATTCTCGGTAACGTCCCGCCTACCAGCCACGCCCAAAGCAACATCCCCTAAAACACAATTGTCCCTCTTTGGCAATTTGAAATGTTGGGAGGTATGTGTTTGTGTATATATATATATATATATATATATATATATATACATACTACCAGGATGGAATGTGGTGGGGACCCCTGGTTTTGTCTGTACTGGGCCCCAAAAAACTCTGATGGCAGCCCTGCATGGCAGAACCCCCGCTGTCACTGTTATAGCCTCCAAGCACAGTGCAGTACACACTATCAGCGCTACAAATAAACTCCCCATCCCCCAGCACAGTGGAACCTCCTGATAAACAGCTTGAGTTAGGAGTTAAAGGAAGACAAGGGCTTTGGGGTCACACATTATATCCTAAGGGAAGACTTGGCTCATCGAGAAAGCTGTTATTTAAAGTATGTCATGAGAGGGCCATGAAACATGGTGTTATCTGGCAAAGCTTCCCCCCTCCCATATTTAGGCTATTCAGGGAGCCTGATATAGTAAAAAAATGGAGTAATTCTGGGGTAAACCAACTGCACCATAGGTGACAAATATTTCTCAATTTCCCTTCAGATTCAAATGGTGTTATAAACAATAGAAATTGCCCTACCTTTACATTATATGTATGTACCATTAATTAACTCACCCACCTGGACAGTTAAAGGGAAAGAAACCATTTGTGGAGACCTCCGTCTCGCATTCAAGGGGTTAACCCTTTAAGAGCCAGAAGGGTATGCAATGCATTGCTTTGGGTTAAAAAAAAAAATTTGAATAATTCCAGATTTGTTTGCCCCAGAATGTCTCCGCTTTTGTCTTTATACATATGCCACTATACTGATCTTTTTCATGGGGGTACGCGGGAGCTCAGAACTAACACATTGGTTCCAAAATTTAAACAGTAAATTATCCTACAAACCTCACATTTTTTTATCTTGGGGGAAAAAAAAGTTTAATCAATCCTCAGATCATGCCTCCGGTACATTTAAACCATTAATCCTTTGCGCACCAGAAGGGTGTGGTTTGCAATGTCCTGCAAATCCCTCTGGTAGTCAAAGGGTTAATGCTCCCAGATTAGGAAGTGTTATTTATGATGGGGGAGCATCATTAGCTGGACAAACCTCATTCAGTGAAGTCAATAGTGGTAAAAAAATGTATATAAACAAGTGCTAGAACCTGCCGGACCACATTATGACACAGCATTCATGGCTTCAGGGGAAGAAGACTCGGACTGTATGCAGGGGAACATGAGAAGCACGCTACATTCACTAATTTGCATGTTATTTGCATGTCTACGCAGAATCTCTTGATTCATATGAAATACTTTAATGTCTCATAAAATGGTAAAAGATGGTTATCAATACTGTATGTGCCTTGAATCTGCTCAAACAAAATATAGATCTCACTCTCTGATGAGAGCTGTAGTCCAACAACTGAAGGAGGATCACAGATTTCCTACTGCTGGCCTAGACATACACACAACAGCAGCAGCAACCATGTCTCATTATAAAACATTGTGGTGATGTATGAATCTGCCGGGGCGCTTCATTTCCTGTAATGGGACGTTGGCAGAAAGCTCATATATTTCCCCACCACCCCGTTTTGAGCAAACTGAGTACAGATTTTCGGTGTTATTAGCTTCTTAAAGGGATAGTAATGTTTCATAATAAAAGCAGCTCTAATTAATCATCATAGTATTTGGACTTTGGAGAGTGTTATTTCAATTCAGTCAGAGTTGTAGTTCAAGAGTAATTCAATGATAAAGTGTCCCCCTCCCGCCCCTTTTACTGATGTAACATTGCTCAGCCAGATCAGAAGGGAGGTGCCCAGGTAGACTGCAGAGAGGGACAATCTTCAATTAAGATAAGGGAAAAATCTGAAAAACTTGTCAAGGGGGGCAGGGCTTTCATTGTTCTCATAGGAAGAAGATTGTCCCCTGCTGTTATCTGTCTGGTCTATGGACTGCATTCCACATCTGAGAAGAGATGGCTTACACTAGGTAAAAGGGGCGGGAGGGGAAACTTTGCTTGTGAATATCTCTCAAACCATAAAGGTCTGAGAGATAAGACTTATATCGTTCTTCATGTTTTTTTAATGCCTACAAAATAAAATAAAGATAAAATGAAGTATTATTATCCCTTTAAATTGGTTCTAGGCAAACATAGGCAAGAGAATAAAAGGGAGGATTATGGGAAACAGGAAAACCCCTCTTGGCTTGAACTAGTGCATTGATGGGCAACCGGAGGCCCAGCAGTTAAGAAATGCAATTCCTAGCATCCTCAACCAGCTAACTGTAGCCAGGGGATGAAGAGAATTGTACTCCTGGACAGCTGGACGGCCTACGGTGGGTGTGTGTGTGTTTGCAGGAATGGTTCATCAGATTTTACAGACTATGGAGTAATTTTAATCAGAGAGCTTATTCTTTTTAAGATGAGGGTGACTTTTTTATAAGGGTAATAAAATATTACAACACAACATTATTATGAGTACATTCATCTTGCTTGCAACCCTTTCTTGTCCATTAAAAAACTTTCCTTGACCCCTTGAACTCATGAGATGTCTCAAACACATTGCAACCAAAGTGTTAACCTCTAATTAGAATTAAGACGCCTTTACTGCTTCCCCCTGTATTTTCTCATATGGAATATGTACACAAGTTTTAGTGATCGTTCACCTGGAGAATGTTTTTGTAGTATCTTTATTTTTGCAGCAGCTGTTTTGTTGCAAGAGATCACATGAAAATGTTGGTGCGTTTTTAGTGCTACTTTGTAGCAAGGATTTCCCAGCATTCAATTTTCTCAATTTAAACAGCAGTTAAAAAATTGAAGGGAAAATGCAGCTACTGGTGGTCAGGGGTATATAAAAGGGTGCATTTGTGCTGGCGACCCCATCTACCCCAGGTTCCAAAAAATTCTAGTTTTGTCTCTGTAAAGCTATTTTTGTGTTAGGGGGCCAAAATAAGTTGGCATCTGGGCCATCCAATGACTAGTTATGCCACTGCTTACAACATTTGTGTGGTTTTAATGTGATCCCATTGAAATGCATTGTATAAACTTGTAGGTTGCTAATACATTATCAAGAGAAGTTCCAGCATGTTGGATCTCTCTACTGCACGAGCTGTAATGGTTTCCATAGTGAAATGTCGCATATGACACAATGATTCACGACAAATGCATTTTTTCAAGTGCTTCTGCCGTGCAGACAATTCTGCACATGTGAAAGTGTCCTTAACTATTACTGTATTTATTGTACAAAAATGGGTCACATCAATTCAAGAATTGTGCATTGCAAGCTATCTGAAAGTTCATTATTTCAGTTCAGTTGCCCTTATGCATTCAGAGAATACAACAGCTATTATCAGACAACACCAATCTTCCTCATTTAGAGTGACAAGCACAGAAAAGAAAAATACTGGGGAGGGGGAATGTGTACAGAAGGGGGCTAGGAGAAAATTTGTGCTAGTTCCAAATAAAGGAAGAATTTTCCTAAACCGTTAACCTCTTTTTAACCTCAATTAGCTGATAAGAAGAGACTTTTTAAAGGAGCTATAAAGAGCTGAAAATGTTAAATCATAATAAATATACTACAGTAACTTAATTGAAGATGCTGAAAGAAACAATGTGTCCGTTAACTTCAACTTTTGCTGTACAGTATTTGTGTTTATTCAGAGGCAACAAAAAAAGCCCATTGAAGCTATCTCCATTTATATTCTAAGTAGTTAAAACTTCCTAATTCCAGAAGCCAGTCAGCATGCACTAATTGTAAAACGTTTGCAAAACAACTGTAACCTCTTCTTAAATCTTAGGACACGTCAACAATCGAAATTACATAAAAAGTGAATAAAAAGATTAAAGGGATAGTAATACTTCGTTTTATCCTTATTTTATTTTGTAGGCATTAAAAAAAACATGAAGAACGATATAAGTCTTATCTCTGAAACCTTTATGGTTTAAGAGATATTCACAAGCAAAGTTTCCCCTCCCGCCCCTTTTACCTAGTGTAAACCATCTCTTCTCAGATGTGGAATCCAGTCCATAGACCAGACAGATAACAGCAGGGGACAATCTTCTTCATATGAGAACAATGAAAGCCCTGCCCCCCTTGACAAGATTTTCAGGTTTTTCCCTTATCTTAACTGAAGATTGTCCCTCTCTGCAGTCTACCTGGGCACCTCCCTTCTGATCTGGCTGAGCAGTGTTACATCAGTAAAAGGGATGGGAGGGGGATACTTTGTCTTTAAATTACTCTTGTATTTCAACTCTGACAGAACTGAAATAACAATCTCCAAAGTCCAAATACTATGATGATTAATTAGAGCTGCTTTTATTATGAAACATTACTATCCCTTTAAGACTGTGATCAAATTGATGGACGTTGCTGCCCTGCATTTTGGTGCAGACTCCGCTGCTTACCTCCAATGTCTTGTATTTGTCTGATACCCACTGTGTGTGTGTGTGTTTGACTGATGTCCGGCATCAACCACACATGACTGGCTGACATTCATGTGGGTCCGTCAGTTGTTACAGGTTGTGATGCCCATGTCACTTGAGTGAACAATCTGTGTGGTGTAATCAGGACTGCTGCCCATTGCAGAATACATTTAGGTTGCAACGTGCTGCATTCTGGTGCATTATGCACATCCCCTGTGTAAATGGCACCATTGCAGTTTAAGCTTTGGGCATTTTTGCAGTGTTTAAAGGGATAGTAATACTTCGTTTTAACTTTATTTTATTTAGTAGGCATTAAAAAAACATGAAGAATGATATAAGTCTTATCTCTCATACCTTTATGGTGTGAGAGATATTCACAAGCAAAGTTTCCCCTCCCGCCCCTTTTACCTAGTGTAAGCCATCTCTTCTCAGATGTGGAATCCAGTCCATAGACCAGACAGATAACAGCAGGGGACAATCTTCTTCCTATGAGAACAATGAAAGCCCTGCCCCCCTTTTACCTAGTGTAAGTCATCTCTTCTCAGATGTGGAATCCAGTCCATAGACCAGACAGATAACAGAAGGGGACAATCTTCCTCCTATGAGAACAATGAAAGCCCTGCCCCCCTTGACAAGCTTTTCAGGTTTTTCCCTTATCTTAATTGAAGATTGTCCCTCTCTGCAGTCTACCTGGGCACCTCCCTTCTGATCTGGCTGAGCAGTGTTACATCAGTAAAAGGGGCGGGAGGGGGACACTTTGCTTGTGAATATCTCTTAAACCATAAAGGTTTGGGAGATAAGACTTATATCATTCTTCATGTTTTTTTAATGCCTACAAAATAAAATAAAGTTAAAACGAAGTATTACTATCCCTTTAAAATGCTTTGATAATGACACCCAAGTGAATTTACCCTGAAACAATAAAAAATCTCCCCTGACTAAACCCCCTCACCTCAAAGTCTCTGCACTCTTGTATAAATGATTGCTAGCAGGAAACACGTGCATTCGGTTCATTTTATGATATCATTCGTGGAAATAACTATGGCAGGAATTTTATTTTTGCAGATGTAAAACAATCTTCTCATTGTGGAATTATTTTAAGATTGCTGCAGTGTCATATGACCAGACCACTCCTTAACGAAGGACACTTATGAGGAATAGTCGGTGTAAGGTTTTACTGGTTCCTGTTTCACTGTCATCCTGCAAGGGGGATCTGGTCAGTTTACTTTGGAGCATTTGTCTGCAAAATATCTCTTGGACCTATTAGCAGCAGTCTGCCAGCTTAGTCCATTTGCTGAGCTTATTTGTAAGTTTAAAAATCCTGCTCCTACGCCTATGCTTATATGCAAATGCCTTAATCCTCTGAGAACCAGAGGGTTGTCTGGAGCATTGCAAAGACTGGGGTGTCCAACGCTGCACTGGCACTCAAAGGGTTAAGACTAGTATAAGCAAGCCCCCAATACAGCCTCATAGCATACTCCGGGAAATGGAAGAATGTTATGTCGATTTCCTCTGCGTCTTGGAGATAAAGAAGGATCAGCAGTTTGTAAATTGTTCTTCCATTCCTCCACTGCTGATCTCTTGTAAATTGTTCTTCCATTCCCCCACTGCTGATCCCTTGTAAATTGTTCTTCCATTCCCCCCATTGCTGATCTCTTGTAAATCGTTCTTCCATTCCCCCACTGCTGATCCCTTGTAAATCGTTCTTCCATTCCACCACTGCTGATCACTTGTAAATCGTTCTTCCATTCCACCACTGCTGATCACTTGTAAATCGTTCTTCCATTCCACCACTGCTGATCACTTGTAAATTGTTCTTCCATTCCCCCATTACTGATCCCTTGTAAATTGTTCTTCCATTCCCCCATTGCTGATCCCTTGTAAATTGTTCTTCCATTCCCCCATTGCTGATCCCTTGTAAATCATTCTTCCATTCCCCCCATTGCTGATCCCTTGTAAATTGTTCTTCCATTCCCCCCATTGCTGATCCCTTGTAAATCATTCTTCCATTCCCCCATTGCTGATCCCTTGTAAATCATTCTTCCATTCCCCCATTGCTGATCCCTTGTAAATCATTCTTCCATTCCCCCATTGCTGATCCCTTGTAAATCATTCTTCCATTCCCCCATTGCTGATCCCTTGTAAATCATTCTTCCATTCCTCCACTGCTGATCCCTTGTAAATTGTTCTTCCATTCCCCCACTGCTGATCCCTTGTAAATCATTCTTCCATTCCCCCATTGCTGATCCCTTGTAAATTGTTCTTCCATTCCCCCACTGCTGATCCCTTATAAATCATTCGCCATTCCCCCACTGCTGATCCCTTGTAAATCATTCTTCCATCCCCCCATTGCTGATCCCTTGTAAATTGTTCTTCCATTCCCCCACTGCTGATCCCTTGTAAATTGTTCTTCCATTCCCCACTGCTGATCCCTTGTAAATTGTTCTTCCATTCCCCCATTGCTGATCCCTTGTAAATTGTTCTTCCATTCCCCCACTGCTGATCTCTTGTAAATCATTCTTCCATTCCCCCACTGCTGATCCCTTGTAAATCATTCTTCCATCCCCCCATTGCTGATCCCTTGTAAATCATTCTTCCATTCCCCCATTGCTGATCCCTTGTAAATCGTTCTTCCATTCCTCCACTGCTGATCCCTTGTAAATTGTTCTTCCATTCCCCACACTGCTGATCCCTTGTAAATTGTTCTTCCATTCCCCACTGCTGATCCCTTGTAAATTGTTCTTCCATTCCCCCATTGCTGATCCCTTGTAAATTGTTCTTCCATTCCCCCACTGCTGATCTCTTGTAAATCATTCTTCCATTCCCCCACTGCTGATCCCTTGTAAATCATTCTTCCATCCCCCCATTGCTGATCCCTTGTAAATCGTTCTTCCATTCCCCCACTGCTGATCACTTGTAAATTGTTCTTCCATTCCCCCATTGCTGATCCCTTGTAAATTGTTCTTCCATTCCCCCCATTGCTGATCTCTTGTAAATTGTTCTTCCATTCCCCCATTGCTGATCCCTTGTAAATTGTTCTTCCATTCCCCCCATTGCTGATCTCTTGTAAATCGTTCTTCCATTCCCCCCACTGCTGATCCCTTGTAAATCGCTCTTCCATTCCTCCACTGCTGATCCCTTGTAAATTGGTCTTCCATTCCCCCACTGCTGATCCCTTGTAAATCGTTCTTCCATTCCTCCACTGCTGATCCCTTGTAAATTGGTCTTCCATTCCCCCACTGCTGATCCCTTGTAAATCATTCTTCCATTCCCCCACTGCTGATCCCTTGTAAATCATTCTTCCATTCCCCCCATTGCTGATCCCTTGTAAATTGTTCTTCCATTCCCCTACTGCTGATCCCTTGTAAATCATTCTTCCATTGCCCCACTGCTGATCCCTTGTAAATCATTCTTCCATCCCCCCATTGCTGATCCCTTGTAAATTGTTCTTCTGTTCCCCCACTGCTAATCCCTTGTAAATCGTTCTTCTGTTCCCCCATTACTGATTTGGAGCAATCTGTTTAATGATGACAATTTTCAGTGAACACAGGCTACCGCCTAGGCATTAGGCAGCTGCACCATCCACCAATGAATTGGTTCTAACACTTGTTTTAGCCCAGGATCCCATTCCTACATTCTCCTGTAATTGTTTATGTAAGGTGTGTGTACAATGAGGTATAAAGAATCAAAATCACTGAATTGCGATTTTTTTTTAATATACTCAGTTTATAATAATAAAATGCATACAAATAAGTATACATCGTAGAGGCTGCAGTAGATCAGTGGTGTAAAAATCCTCCAGCTGCGGTTCGACTACAATTCCCATCATCCTCACCTGATTTAACCCCACACCTTCTTTATTAATGCATCTCTCTGTGGGTGCCAGGGGTTTGATCTGTACTGCATTAGTCCAGCACTTAAAATCTTTGTGCCAGCCTGGAGAGCCAATAATCTGTTTGGGTTAAATAATAATGTTACAATATTTGTTGCTATTCAAGAGAGTGCCAAAAGGCTGTGAGCTGAAGCTGGAAACAAGTGCTGAGATTTTGTGATGGATGTGCCAGCCCCTCTGTGATACACCCACCCAGGCCTCCTCCCCCTCCACCCTCACACTGCACAGTGCACAAGTAACAGAGCCACTCTTCTATCAAACACACAAGTTCACCAGCCTGGCTGCTGACAACCGTCTCTGCTGTTTTTCATCATCAGTCATTTTTTCATTATCAGTTATTTTACTCCAACATCTGGGATTTGAGAATTGCAAAGGTTCCGCAACTTGTTTGGATTTCTAAGAACGGTTGACAGATGCCTGGATAGATTGTTGTGAACGTTATTATCCCCTCTGCAAGGTAACATTGTTTGATGCCTTTATCCATAATATAATCCTCACCTTCTGCATGTATCAATTTCGGGGTTGGATTTTTCTAAATGGGAATGGGGTTACCAATGTTTACTCAGTAGAAATGTTCAAAGATTGGGGAAGAAGATCAGAAATAAAAAAGTTCAGTAAAAATTTGGCAGTTAAGAAGCATGTGTCAGTTAAAAATGTAGTTGTTAATCATTTTTTCCAGTGTTGACATTCAATTTTTTTGGGAAGGGTTTGCAAATGTGATCAGGGTGAATAGATAACGGGAACTATTAATAAGCTGAACAACAGGGGGCTCTTATCAATGACACAGGGACATCTGCTCTTTAGAGATCCTTTTGTAAATATTTAGCAAGGCTAAAACAGTAAAATAGGTTTAAGACCTGTGTTTTTCAACATTGGTCCTTGGAGCACGCCAACAAGTCAGTTGTTTAACCCTTTGAGTGCAAGAGAGGTATGTAATGCATTGCAGAGCATTCAAACGGTTAAGATATCCCTGTTAATCACAGGGGAGTAATCTGCGGCTAAGGCTTTGTTGTTGAGCTGTCTGTGCTTAATTAGTGATATCCTGAATACCTGGTCTGTTGGTGGAAATGAGGATCACTGGCTTAGACTATGAGTGAAAAGGTCAGGGAGACTATGCAGTAAGAAGGTTGAGCGGGGGATGACTGTACACATCAATATTAGGAGAAATAGCCAGGCAAGAGAAATGAGTGTAAATATATACTGGTGCAGACTGAGGTATGTATCATTTTCTCCTTAACAGTAATTCCCCTAGCCTAATGCTAACGAGTAGTAATTAGAAAGATGAGCTGGAAAAAATGTTTAGCCATTAAGGGGAGTCAAACGATTTTATATGCATGAAAAGATTCACACATTTTACCATTTTCACCCTATAAAGACCAGATGGGTGTGGAATGCATTGCTTCGCAATGCGTTGCATACCCCTCTGGTCCTTAAAGGGTTAATCGGGAAGGCACCTTGCTCTGGTTTTGCTTTGTAATCAATACCATATCATAAAGACACTTTTTTAGTGTTGTTCAGTTGCTGTTTTTTAATGCACAAACCCTATGCTGACCCTGATTCACTAAGAACTGGTACACTTCTGGGCCAGATTAACTGAGCTGTTGGGGACAAATAAAAGTCCCCCAAATTCCCACCCATTTAAATCCCTTTAATGCTAGAGATGTCCCCAGGACATAAGGGGGGAGATTCACTAAGCGGTGATAAACAGGTGATAAGGTGGAGATAACTGCTCCAGTTTATCACTTTTCCAGTTTCTATGTTATTGTATGGATCTCATGCAATAAGATCTCCAAAGCTATAGAAATCTTAGTGCATTGGCTCTATAGAATAACATAGGAACTGGAGAAGTGATATCACTGGAGAAGTCATCTATACTTTATCACCTCTTGTGAATCTCCCCCCTGAAGTATTCGGTTGGAGACCTAGCATTCAAGGGGTTATTTATTTATCCTATCCCCTATCACATATGTGATTTGGCCACAATTACTACAGGGGGGAGATTCACCAGGGTGTGATAAAGAGGTGATAAAGTACAGATGACTTCTCCAGTGATATCACTTCTCCAGAGAGCTTGATGTCAGCGCACACAAGTGTAAAAACTAAGTAAAGATAAACTATGTAGTCAGTTTTCAGCGCCAGAGGGTTAGTAACTAATTATGTTGCACAACAACATGGCACTGAAAAGGGGTTAATGCAGTTTACAAGCTGAAAAACAAGTACAAACCAGATTCCAAGACAATTTTTTGTGCTATGCATATATATTTTTTACATTAATTTGAAGATTTTCTGGATGTCTCTCTGGCACTCAAAGGGTTAAAAATTAATTAATGTATTTATATATTTATGTTAGATTTTTGTCCCTTGCTAAATCTGCAGGTTATCGATGACATTATTTGCTTCTGATTCACCCTGATAAAACACTAACCTCCATTGCTACCAACAGCATTGCTTTTCCAGCGTACAAAAAGCACCGAGGGCTAGATGCTATTACAGGTGCTAATTTTATCACTGCATTTATCTCAAGTTTTCCACATAGACTTCAATAGGAAAATGTTTGATAAAATGGTGTTAACATTTAGCACCTGCAATAGAATATGGCCCTAGGAATCTAATTCCGTGTAGTGTTTTAATAGAATTGTCACTGCGGGGAGTTTGTCTTTGAAGTAATCATAGAAACATGTGTATCAGTTCTGAGGCTGCGAGTCTGTGAGAAACAGCTCCTCATGCTGAAAAGCACAAGGTAGAGACCTCCCCAAATAAACTGTCCCCTAAAGGCAGCATACCTGCCAACTGTCCCTGAATTCTAGGGAAAGATCCTGGCACTGTGACCCTGCTGTCCCTGGTTTTAAAGGGATAGTAATGGTTTAAAATAACAAAAAGTAATATTGTAGATAATGCAAAAAGAAATCGATCTGTGCAAGTTCTATCTCTCAAACCTTTATGGTCTGAGAGATAGAACGTTTTAACATTTCTCCCTCCCCTTCCCCTGACGTCAGCGTCTAGCAGGAGGTCCTGGTCCGGGGACCGTCAGATGGCTCTTCAGCAGAGCCACGATACCGAAATCTAAAAAGAACTACTTCATTGGAACAGTCTACAAAAGTGCGCTTGCAAACCAGACACGCTTTGTAGATAGCTACAATTAAGTATTTATTTTTAAATTTCAGTATTTCAGCTCTGCTGAAGAGCCGCTTTGAGTCAGCCGATTCGAATCTCCTGCTGTCAGCTTTACAGCTGTCATCAGGGAAAGGGCAACTTCAAAATGTTCTGTCTCTCAAACCTTTAGGACTTGGGCCGATCCATTTCATTTTGCTTTATCTACAATATTACTTTTTGTTATTTTAAGCCATTAATATCACTTTGAAACAATTTAACATTTTGAGTGCCAGAGGGGTAGGCAGAGAGTTGCGTACACCTCTGGCACTCAAAATTAAAGGTTAACAGATGTATTAAAAGGATAGGTTCCACTTTTAATTTGACGTTACTTATTCAGCAAATACATAGTATGTAAAGTCAGATTGTCTATTCTTTCCATTATTTTTTATCTTCGTCTATTTCTTTACACTTATTTTTTCAGAGAGCTTTCTGTGTGGGACTGTGAAAGCACAGTGAGTGCAGATACATAATACATATACAATGTGGAAAAAAAGACAGTAAAACAATGTGTACATGGCTGCCTGTACAGCATACAGAGTTTCAGAAAGACTGCAACATATCTCTGCTTTCACAATACCTGACTGGAAACAGAAATTTAGTGAACTCACCGTCAGGCACCAAAAAGTGTTAAAAAACAAATAAACAAATAGGATGAAGATATAAAACAAAAATTAACAATCTGTAAAGGCAGTTTTGACTTCATGTAGTATGCGCTTGCAGAATATGTAAAGTCAAAATAATATGGAACTATTATTTTATTGTTGCTTATTTATATAATATCACGTAGAACAGAGGTGCTCATTTTTCAGATGTCCAGCTGTTGGGGACTATAATTTTCATCTTCCCCAGTGAGGATGATGGGAGCTGTAATCCCCAACAGCTGGAGATCCAACAACTGACTGACCCCGATGTAAGGTGTAAGGTCTGCTCTGCTGTATAAGGGCAGATTGAAGTCTGGTTTTCGGCTGTTATTGTGCTGCAACAGTCTACATATCACCAAAGCAACTGCACTACATTAGGGTGACCACATTTCCCTTCTGCCATTCCGGGACGTGCTCACCCTAGTTGCCCCGTCATACCTTAAGTCCCTGGTGGTCTAGCGGCGTAGAATGTGCTCTGTGCCTCCTCCGGCACAGAGCTGAAGCTCCCGCGCGGTATGGCCAGTAATGCAGAGCGCTGGGAGTGATGTCATCTCCCAGCGCTCTGTATTACTAGAGCGCTTGCCTCCAGGTAAGCTGCATTGCCGCCCTGGATGTCAGCCTGCAAGCGGTGTGTCATATCATGGACGCCGCGAGCGGCGTCCATGATGTGACACACCGCTTGCAGGCTGACATCCAGGGCGGCTTGCCTTCATTCCGGGACACTTCATTGTCCCGGTTGAAGGGGACCCGGGACGCGGGACATAGCCCTGAAATAAGGGACAGTCCCGGACGTTCCGGGACCCGTGGTCACCCTACACTACATGTCACACATAAAACTCCCCATTGATTTTAAGTGACAGTCACCTCCATTGTGACTTTATATCTTCTGTAAGAGCAAAATATGTAAAGTCAAATTGACTATATTTGTAATAATCCTTTTTTCACCTTCACCTATTTTTTTAACAGTTTAATGTCCCTGACAGTGAACGCTTTGCAATGAGTTCCGTACCCATGTGGCACTCAAAGGGTTAAATATCATGCACTCCAAGCTAACATCTGTAAAAATTATATCCTTGTTACAGGAGGTCTTGAAACAGTCACCTTTTCTAGGGCCCCAGTTTGCTTGCGCAATCATGATAGGTGTCTAGAAATCATGTGGCAATGTCTGATCTCAGACAAACAACCTTTCTGCGTAGAACAGGGATCTGGTCACTCATTACAAACCAGCGGCTCTGTGCACGGTTTTCTAAACATGTATTAGAAAGGAAGATTAGCCTTGCAGAACTACTGGGTAGAATATCTTGAACTTAAAGCGGAACTTTCACAAATTAACCCCTTAGAGTCCGGTGACGTACCCGGACCGTCACGCTGGTCCGGCACTTAAGGACCAGTGACGGTCCTGGTATGTCACGTACTATTACTCACCGCGCTCCTGCAGGAGCGCGGTGAGTAATACCGGGGACTGAATTTGATCGCTCCAAGACCGGAGCGAACTCTTTCAGTCCCTCAGTTCGGCGTGCCGCCCCACGTGATCAGTCACGTGGGGCGGCACGCTGAAATTCTCTATCTGGTCGTTAAAGGACCACTCACCCCGCGACCGCTGGTCCTTAAGGGGTTAATAAGTCGCCCTTAAATCATTAAATATAGGACGAGTAGTTTGATAATACATGTATTACCTATCAAAAGTGCCAGATTCTAAAGAAATCTTTAACCCTTTGAGTGCCAGAGGGTTACGCAAGGCATTGCTTTGCGTACCCCTCTGGCACTCAAAGAGCTAATCTCTGGAGACTGACGGCCAGGTCAGTGCCGCCTGCGCGCCTGCATCGTCAGTCCTTGTGGCGCACTGTAATTCTTCTTACAGGAGACCGGGATTGACAGAACAGGCGTCTCTAAGACGATGTCTGCTCTGATGCCTGACTTCCGGTCTCACAAGAGTAAAGATTTCTTTAGAATCTGCCACTTCTGATAGGTAACACACGTATTACCAAGCTAGTTACCACATGTTTAATGACTGAAGGGCGGCTTATTAATATGTGAAAGTTCCGCTTTAAGCCACCAGAAAAATGGCAAGTTATTTTCTTTTATAAATACTGAAAGAAATATCTCCATGTATTGGAAGCGCCCTCGTTTTACTCTATAGGTAAAACCGGTCAACATTTTTGTTTTCATAATTAGGGTATATTGCCCCTTTAAAGGCATTTGCTAATGGAGATGTGTGTGTCACTGTGCAGTGAAGCAGTAGTATGCAGCCTTTGGCTCTCTAGCTATTGATGACTATTACTATTATCATTTCTAACTATTCAATAGCTGGTTGGGGATCATGGCATTTGTAGTCCCCAACAGTTGAATAGCCAAAAGTTAACTACCTTTGTACTAAAGGAATCCATGCATAAGTATGGGTACAAATGCTGGATTTTGAAGCCTACATTTTAACATAGTGAATTATCTGTCCTGGACGTGATGTCTCGGAGGAAGACATGACAGTTGTGAGTGGGACCACAGAACATAAACTCAGCCCATTGTACCTGGTAATCATGGATGTCCTGGGGGAGGGGCAAGAGGGGGCACAATTACCTCTTGCCCCCCCTCCCGCCTGGGGGTCATATTATGGCTTTGCCCCCCACCCTGGAAAAAAATTTACAGACACCCCTGATGGTAATTGTAGTCCTTTAATGTTCAGAGGGGTGTGAAACGCATTACTTCACAGTCACTCCTTGGGCCATTAAACCCTTAAAGCCCAAGGACGTACATGTACGTCCCGAGCGGATGTCCCTTAAGGACAGAGGACGTACATGTGCGTCCTCGGCTTCCGGGTCCCTGAGCGGCTGCACGCCTTTCGGTGACTCCGGAATCTTTTGAAGAAAAAAAAAATGCCAGCCGGGGATAAGGTATAAGTAGAATTATGAGCTCTGTCATGTTGGCCTCAACAGAACTGACATCCAGGACTGATTGTTATCTCTTGAGCAAAGGCACAAGGGAAAAATTCATAGGGCCCATTAGGAGATTCTGTATATAGTAAGGAAAGGGGGGGTTTTATTAGGAGGCGTTATGGAGAGTGTTATTTCAATACTGTCAGAGTTGTAGTACAAGAGTAATTGAATGATAAAGTATCCCCCTCCCGCCCCTTTTACCTAGTATAATACTGCTCCCCTCAGATGTGGAATCCAGTCCATAGACCAGACAGATCACAGCATGGGACAATCTTCTTACTGTGAGAACAATGAAAGCCCTGCCCCCCTTGACAGGTTTTTCAGATTTTTACTTTATCTTAATTGAAGATTGTCCCTCTCTGCAATACATCCAGACAGTCTTGCTGCTCTGAGGTGAGCAGTGTTACATCAGTAAAAGGGGTGGGAGGGGGATACTTTATAATTCAATTACTCTTGTACTACATCTCTGACAGAATTTATATAACACTCTCCATGGCACAAATACTATGAACATTAATTGGAGCTGATTTTATTATGAAACATTACTATCCCTTTAAAAGCATTAATATGTTGAGCCACTTTTACTGTTAGGGTGCTAGAAATGTCATCTCTACGCTTCGCACCATGACAGAAACTGGGTCATCGGGAGCCCTTATGCTATTGATTAATGTGGTTTTTGACTTTTCACCAGGGAACAAAAACAGATGATTTTGGAGTTATGGCATCTCCATCCTATGTGAAATCCACAACAGTAAATCCCAAAAGAGATGAATTGAGTGAAGTCCTCTTTGGTTACTTCCTCTATCTCAGGATAAGGAGCAACTCACTGCCCTTCATAAATATTGCTAAGTGTGTCATTTTGCTAAGGAAACTACAACCCAGAAATCATTATTACCTTCAGAATGTCCCCCGGGACCTACAAGTCAGGAGGGCAATCGTGTCTGTAAGTGGTTTCCAGCAGGAAAAAACATTAAGAGTTAGAGTAAGTGTTATTAGAGAGGCTTCAGGAACCTTTAAGTGTGATTTGATTGGTTAGAGAGGATTGCTAGTGTAGGGGATAGAAGGGATGGAGTGGGGTAGGCACTTCCTTTTGGAAAATGAGCAGAGCAGCATCTTTACCTTCCTTCCCTGGGACTTCTTGTTGTGTATTCATAATGAGTGGCGGGAAGGATTTTGTTAATTGGCTAATATGTTTAGGTCTGCCTACAACTTTGATTTTTACATATTATATTGAACTAGTTGAACAGCCCGTTTCACGGGCCACAGTGCCTCTAGCAGCCGGTCGCGGGGCAGTCGCCCCTTCGGAGCGCCCAGCTCTGTATCAGCCGCGGCGCAGGCAGTCTGTACTGCGCATGACTGCCGCACACGCAGCAGTGTCTACTGCGCATGTCGGGCGTTACACACAACTTAGTGAATTATTATATAGCATGTTTAGCTATAATGTTCTTGAGACCCTGGAGAAGGCTCATGTGGTGTGACTGGGGGGATATAGATGAAGCAACTCACATTGCAAAGGGGTGGGGCTTACCCACTGGTGTGGGGGGCTTAACAGACTTGTGACATAAAGTGGGAGGTAAGTGAGCAGAACAGGGCAGGAAGGAAAAGTGGGTGGAAACTGGGAGGAACAGGGTGGGAAGAAGGAGTAGTGGGCAGAGTTTCATAAGAAACTTACCAACAGAGATTCAGCCTCTGTCCCCGGAAACCCGGTAATTAACTTAACCCCTTAAGGACCCGTGACGTACCAGGACCGTCACGGTCCTTGGTATACTCAAGGACCGATGACGGTCATAATACGTCACGTACTTTTTACTTACAGCGCTCTACCGGGAGCGCTGTAAGTAAAAATAGGGCATGAAATAGACCGCTCCAAGATCGGAGCGATCTCTTTCAAGCCCCATAGTGACACGCCGATACACGTGACAGGTCACGTGTACCGGCGCGTCAAAGTGCCCCTATGCGGTCGTTATGGGACGGAAATGTCCCATAACCTCCGGTCCTTAAGGGGTTAAAAAACAGAGTCTCAGGAGCAGATCCTTTGAGATCCTGAGTATGATAATGTTAATGTATGTTTAAAGGGATGGTAATGTCCCAGAAAAAAATATTTTGACTTCATTGGAATGGTGTATAAAGTGCGCTTGCAAACCAAGCACACTTAGACCATTCCAATGAAGTAATTTGTTGTAAGTAACGCAATTGCGGCTCTGCTGCAGAGCCTCCATGTCAGCCGACATGGATCTCCTGCTGACGGCTTTACAGCTGACAGCAGGAAACATCAAACTTTGAATGCAGATATCTCTCAAACCACTGCGGTTTGAGAGATACGTTTTTTTTGCACTTTGCTCAACTTTTTAAGGACTACAACATGCAAAATATTTTTTCTGGGACATTATTGACCCTTTAACCACCAGAGGGGTATGCAACACACTCAAAGAGTTAATCCTATTACAAAGTCGGGGCAGGATTTAGTCAGTGTTTTGTTTATTGTATGTATTATTATTATTGTATTTATTATTTTTGTATGTATATGTGAATAATGATAGTCATGGCAGGTTGATCAGTTCCTATTGACAGACTGTAGAATACTGTGATCCATCAAGGTCTGGGAAGGCAGCTGTCTTCATTTGCAAATTCAAAATCAGCTCACTCGCTCAATCCAATGTAAACAGCAGTAATATCATTGAATATAGGGGACGCACCGCCGTATGGCCATCCAGGTGCTCTGCCTTAAAAGGTTCTCCAATCCTACAGTTCAACAACAAAGTAAGACTAGGCGGCACTCCTAAATCAAATTATCTAACGTGTTTTGCGCATATTGTGCGCTTACTCATAGATGTATGAGTAAGCGCACAATATGTGCGAAACGCGTTAGAAAATTCCATACTGTCTTCAACCTTTGACATGTGTATGATCCTACCTCTGTTGGTTTGAGAGACGGCTATGAGGTTTTAATGATTTGAATAAAAGTTCATTGGTTTTATCAACCGGCTCTAATTTGATTTCGGAGTGCCGCCTAGCTTTCTTCATTGACCTTGGTGAACATGGACATAACTCACATATCTGTGACTTGCATGGATACTTGGCCACTAGACCTTGTGGTTGAGGGTTCATTGGTTTATGTTAATGGGCATATACAAGGGTAAAGATAAGGTTTAAGTGTTGGCAGGCACAGTGACTGACTTACCATGCCCATCTGCCTCCATATAGATTGCCTTTTTATTTGTAGGGAGCAGCACTGGATTGCTTTTTTTGTTTTCTTATTGGTGGTTAGTTGGTATCTTTATCATTTATGTTAGAAATAACTGCTTACATGATCATAAAAACCTCACGTACACATGTTAATGCATTTAACTATTAAACCCTTTCAGCAGTAGCAGAGAAAGGGTTAAGAACTGCACAGATTAATAGAAATATTTACTATTCATTCTACATGACAATCAGGTATTCAGTTTTGTAATGTGCAACCAAGTAAGATCCAGCCTGGCATTTTTATTTATGTGATATCTACAGAAATGATGTAGCTCTTAACACTATACTTTTTTAAACTATTAATATGATTTAACCCCTTGGTGGTGGTAGAGAGGTCTCCAATGCATTTGTGACCTCCTAGCTTACCAAGACGTTAAAGATTAAGGCATTCTCAAAACTGGATATTGTTAGTAGTGCGTGGATCTAGGGAACAACATAAAAATTGCAGTCTCATGTACAGGTCCTAGTACAATTATAATGGTCTTATTATATGAATAGTGCAGCTAGGGTTACTGCATGTCTTGGATTACCCAGGACAGTCCAGTATATTAAATGTGTGTCCTGCGAACTGGGCAACTCCCTTCTAAAACAATATATACATACCTGGGAACTGTCCGGATTTGCCCCGGAGATCCGGTTTTGACACTGCTTTACCGGGTCTCCGGGGCAGAGGCCGAGCCCTCCGGATGTGGGGAGTTTCTATTGAAACTGTATCCACTTCCACTCTTTCTCCCCGTGTTGCTCCTTCCCCCCAGCCTTCTTTTAAGCCCTCCACCCAGCACTCGTGTTAAGCCCCACCCCTTTTTGACACGATGCGTATCAATCTTCAGGTATGAATATATAGTTCCAAGGTGAAGGTTCTGGAGCACACAGTTCTAAACACAGTGACTAGAGATAGAACTGACCAATGATTGCTGTGACACAAAGTGACACCATTGCTGGGCCTGTATTAGTTAGCACAAGATCAATCTTCTGCTACAAATCAACATATTGCCTGCAGTGGATTATCCTAATGAGTGATGATATTTAAAGGGATAGTATTACTTCACTTTAATGAAGTTTAAAATCGTGCATGTTAAAAAAAATAAATGAAAATATGTAAGTCCCATCTTTAAAGGGATAGTAATACTTAAAATGTAAAAAAATATGTTGTAGGGTTTATCCCCCTGAGTAAAACAAGAATAATCCCACTGCTGAAAGGTGTTTCATTCAAAAGTTATTAATTTTCAAATTTGAATTTTTTAGGTGCAATATCACAGTGGCCTGAAATTGTACAGTGGCGCTCTGGTCCCGGGACCATAAATCTCCATAGGATGGTGTAGCAACAGCGCCACTGTGATACTGCACCTAAAAAATTCAAATCTGTAAATTAATAACATTTGATTGAAACACCTTTCAGCAGTGGGAGTACTCTTGTTTTACTCAGGGGGATAAACCCTACAACATATTTTTTTTTACATTTTAAGTATTACTATCCCTTTAAACTTCTAAAGTCTCCCCCGCTCCTGCCCCTTTTCCAGACGTCAGTGCTCTAGCTGACAGATTGAGATCCTGGTCCCGGGACCAGATGGCTCTTCAGCACAGCTGAAGTAGCGTTACCTACAAAGAAATTCTTCATTAGAACAGTCTAAAAAGTCTGCTGGAGGCAGGCTAATTTTATCTCTGCTTTAATCTCCAGGTTTCCACATAGACTTCAACAGGAAGTCCCACCCTGTTCCACCCACTTCTCCTTCCCAACCTGTTCCACCCACTAGCGCCACACACACATCTCCTTCCCACCCTGTTCCTTCACGAGTAAAATGTCAAAATGTTCCACCCACCCGATTAAGCCCCATCGTGTCATTTCCCTGGCTGCCGCACAGGAGCCCTCTCCAGAGGCTCAAGACGATGAAATTCCCAGCTATGTGGATAAGTGAAGGCTGCCGATGGCTTGATATTTAAGCCAGTAGAAATGTTGTGCCCCTAAGTTAATCATGCAAGTGGATTCTCAGATTTCTAGTTTGTTCCTGAAAAGATCTGTCTTTGAAGATTTTTATAGTTGGGTACAACCCTGGAATTAGGTTATAGTCACGCCATTGACCTGACTTGCAGAATCCTCAACTATGCCTCCACCTTGTTAACATTCCTCCCAGTGAAATTCCCTATCTGCCTCCACAGACATAACATCAAGGACTAATTGGAGAGGTTATCTTTAGAACAAAGGCACACGGTCAAAATTCATTGGGGCCATAAGGATTTTCTGGCCATAATAAATTAAGTTTGTGTGTGTGTGTTGGGGGGGGGTTATTATTAGGAAGTATCTTATACTACACAATACCTAACTTGTGTTTTACTTCATGTTCTATTATCTCTGTGATAATGTCACCCATGGGAGCAGGCCCTTAAGATGCCTGTTTATGTCTTTTTTCTCCATTACAGGGTTTGATTTCCTGTTATTAGGATGGTTTTCTCGAACATAGAACCTGCAGAGTGCATCACACATTAATTCAGATGGCAGTAAAAGTATAGTACATTACATTACTGCCCTATTTATTTTATTTTTAGAGATACACTGAAGCTCTTAGCAAAACACACACACGCACAAATTTAAATCTTGTCACTCACTGCAAATTGCTTTATGCAGGTGACGAAGGAGTGGGATTACAAGCAGTAACCAGGGACTGCAGGAAAAATCAAAGATTCAAAGACTAGCCATCCTTGTAATTGCTAATGATACGTACACAGAATTAAACCTATCACAATGTAGCTTCAACTGTTTGTAGCAACAAAGGGTTTGAGAAACACCGAGTAATTTGACAATTATTTATGGTGGGTTAACACCTGGAAGACCGGTAAGGCAAGTAGGACATGACTATAAAACAGAAAGATAAATAGTTTTAGAGAAGGAATCACCACCTTAACCCCTTAAAGGTCAGAAGTCCCGGCGTTGGGTTTCCTTTAACCCTTTGACGGTCACAGTACGTCATGGGTAGATCTGACTTAACGACCCATGACATACTATGACCTTCATGGAATTCCGGGCTCCCCCCGCGGCTGCGCGGCGTTCGGGGAGTCCGGAATCCGAATTTTTAAAAAAATGCTCCTGGGTCCTTTAGTGACCGCGGCCGGTCATTAAGGGGTTAAGGGCCAGATAGGGAAGTTCATTGCACCTGCACATGTGACTGATCACGTGTGCTGGTGGGCCGAATGGGGGTCAGATAGTGACTGCTGCAGACTTGGAGAGGTCAAATTCAGACCCCGCTACTACTCACAGCTCTCCCGCAGGAGCGCTGTGAGTAAAAAATACGTGCCAGGACCGTCACCGGTTCTTTAGGCGAGGACAATAGTGACTGTCCTGACACGTTACTGGTCGTTAAAAGGGTCCTATGCTCTATTTATGAAAACCAATATGTTATAGTGCTTTTCACAGAGAGTGAAACAAGTTCAAGATGTTTTGCAGCCAGGTGGCGCTATTGCTAATCCAACTATGGACAGCAACACTCTGCTTTTCACGGGCACTAATAAAAATATTGCCACCTGAATGAGGTACGTCTTGTACTCAAACCATCAGAAACATTTTAAATTTGCAATAGCATTTAAAAAAACATCCCCAAGCATTGGAGCACCCTTGTTTTATCCAATGGGAAAAGTCCTACAACATATTATTTATTTAATTAGGGTATACTGCCCTTTTAAAGGGATAGTAATGTTTCATAATAAAAGCAGCTCTAATTAATCATCATAGTATTTGGAGTTTGGAGAGTGTTATCTCAATTCTGTCAGACTTGTAGTACAAGAGTAATTGAATGATAAAGTGTCCCCCTCCCGCCCCCTTTTATTGATGTAACACTGTTCAGCCAGATCAGAAGGGAGGTGCCCAGGTAGACTGCAGAGAGGGACAATCTTCAATTAAGATAAGGGAAAAACCTGAAAAACTTGTCAAGGGGGGCAGGGCTTTCATTGTTCTCATAGGAAGAAGATTGCCCCCTGCTGTTATCTGTCTGGTCTATGGACTGGATTCCACATCTGAGAAGAGATGGCTTACACTAGGTAAAAGGGGCGGGAGGGGAAACTTTGCTTGTGAATATCTCTCAAACCATAAAGGTTTGAGAGATAAGACTTAGATCATTCTTCATGGTTTTTTAATGCCTACAAAATAAAATAAAGATAAAATGAAGTATTACTATCCCTTTAAAGATCTGACAAACCAAATGGGGCACCAAATAACGTTTATGTGCTGGGAAAGAAAGGAGGTGCTTTATAAGCACACTTTGCAGGCCTTTGAGATGAAGTATTTAGTTTCAGATCACATTATTTCGGCTCTGCTGAAGAGCTTCCAGACAGTTGCGGGTCCAGGATCTTGCGCAGTAAGATAGATGATGACGTCGATGAAAGGGGGTGGAGCAGAGAACTTTGGAACCTGATATCTCTCAAACTATACAAGTTAGAGAAATCAGACTGGGATCAATAAGTTTATTTTTTTCATGTCTACAATATTAAATGGAGTTAACTTCCTGCACGCCCACTACGCAGCACACGCGGTGGACGACTCTCTGCCCCTTTAACTACTATTGCTGTTTCACGATTGAAAGCTTTCTCACTTGCTGCCCCCTACCTCTGGAACTCCCTACCACCCAGTATTCACCAAGCATCAACCCTCAACAACTTTATATCAAAGCTAAAAGACACCTTTTATCTCTAGCAACAGCGTAATATGGAAACATTATCATTATTAAACATTATCATCATAAGCCAAACACTGCACTTCCTCCTATACATAGATTGTAAGCTCTATGGGTCAGGGACCTCTTATCCTAATGTATACTCACCTGTTGTTCCCCTTATTATTGTCTTTATAAGCCCTTAAAGGGATAGTAATGTTTCATAATAAAAGCAGCTCTAATTAATCATCATAGTATTTGGACTTTGGAGAGTGTTATTTCAATACTGTCAGCGTTGTAGTACAAGAGTAATTCAATGACAAAGTATCCCCCTCCCGCCCCTTTTACTGATGTAACACTGCTCAGCCAGATCAGAAGGGAGGTGCCCAGGTAGACTGCAGAGAGGGACAATCTTCAATCTGAAAAGCTTGTCAAGGGGGGCAGGGCTTTCATTGTTCTCATAGGAAGAAGATTATCCCCGTCTGTTATCTGTCTGGTCTATGGACTGGATTCCACATCTGAGAAGAGATGGCTTACACTAGGTAAAAGGGGCGGGAGGGGAAACTTTGTTTGTGAATATCTCTCAAACCATAAAGGTTTGAGAGATAAGACTTATATCGTTCTTCATGTTTTTTTAATGCCTACAAAATAAAATAAAGGTAAAACAAAGTATTACTATCCCTTTAACTTGACCAATTACTATCCCTTTAAATCCATATCCTTATGCATATTATATGGGAGGCCTTCAGGGCTAGCATTAAAGTCTTAATAACAGCAATGTGTGTGACCCAGTGTGTATTGAAGCAATCATCCGCTCATGCAAAGAGCTGAGCTAAGAACAAGAGGTCATCCATTAAGACTTGAGGAAAGGCGCTTTCGACTAAAACACAGGCAGGGATTCTTTACAGTAAGGGCGGTAAGGCTATGGAATTCTTTGCCTCGGGATGTTGTGCTTGCAGATAATGTAACTGCATTCAAAAAAGCAATGGATGCCTATCTAGCACAGAACAATATTGACAGTTATGACAGATGGCTTCAAAGCAAATAGGATATTGAGCCGGGGAACTATTTGACACACACACACTCACACACACACACCTACACTGGAAATTGCTCCAGAGGGCTTTTTTGTTGCCTTCCTCTGGATCAACAGGGGTGTTATTGGCATGGGCTGGACTTGATGGACGCATGTCTTTTTTCAGCCTTATCTACTATGTTACTATGTATTTATACTCTGGAGTGCAGCTGAGGCTAAAGTCTTAGCACACAAAATGAGCAGCACCGGTAGATTTATTCATCCCCTTCCAGTATATTTATTTATTTAGCTTATTTACATGATTCCGTTTTGTAATTTCATGTGGGCAATGTCCATTCTGCTAATAGTAATAAGAGCTTTGTTTATCTTTGTAAACAGGAGTAATTCTAGGGCAATCCAACATTGTCATAGAGGACAAAAAAAAAACATACCAATGAACTGGAGACCTCTCAAGCTTTCAAGGGCTTTAAAACCACATTTAAATCAATGGAGATTTTAGGAATCATCGTTTTGTAACTACAGTCCATTTGGATTGACCAGTGATTGTTCCATTGATTCAAAAGGCTCTAAGTCTCTTGTAGAAGGCTTTTGATTAATATTGAGCTACACGGTTCTATGGATCACTTGTGGCACCCTATCATGTGACTGCCCAGGAAAAAAGAGTGTCCTTTTGCCATTTTTTTTTAAATATCTATATATGTTTTGGCAGGAATCTTTATTTTAGTGACAAAAACTTTTGACAAAATACAAAATTAGAGCTATTTTACATGGGTGGCAGACCTGTACCAAACTCGTGCCAGAGTCCTGTCACAGATTTATCGTGCATTCCTTCGATTATCCAGTCCCAGGAAGGGTGCGTCTGATGGGCCAGCCGAAGTTATTTCCAGCCAAATATAGCTGGTGCCCTTATGGGTTGACCGATAATTGTAGGTTGCAACCCCCAACAACCTCATGCAAAAGGTGGCTCCATAGGCCTATGTGAGGACCTTCCTTGTTGTATCTTTATTGCTTTCCGAAAAGAACACAGTCAAGATGCAGTATGCTGAACCTGCTGTGATAGTTGCCACTATGAAAGGCACCACAGTCCACCTTAGTACCTTTCACAACTGCGACATCACCAGTTCAGCTCTCGTACATTTGTATTGTCTGTGAGAAAGTGGAATGAAAGTATATGGTATATGGGTACAGTTTCCTTACATCCATTTGAGAGAAGGAAATATGGAAATGCTGAATGAGTTAACCCTTTGTGAGCCAGGGTTTTTTCAGAGCATTGAAGCTGATTTACTAAGAAATACTAGGGCAAGATGTACTAAAGTGAGCTAAAGGTGTGATAAAGGGAGATAACTTCTCCTGTGATATAAACGCTCCAATGTCTATGCTATTTTATGGTGCCTATACACTAAGATCTCTCCCATTTGAGAGATTGGGAGAGATCTTACCATTATTCGATGCTCCACAGAATAACATAGGAACTGGAGAGAACACCTCACTGAAGAAGTCATCACCTCTTTATATCTTGTTAGTGTATAACTCATTCATACCTCCCATGTGTCCCTTTTTAGGAGGGACAGTCTCTCTTTTAAACCCAAATCCCTCTGTCCCTCTTTCCCACCCTGATGTCCCTCTTTTTTGGAGATCAGATTGTATATATGTATATAATGTTGCACTACAGCAATAAAACACACATCAACAATTGTTTAAACGTCAGTATATGTGTTTATACATTAGTCTGTGTATATAAATAATTTGGTCTTGTTATATGTCATTTATTAGGTTACACAAGGAGGTGTCAATAGGTCATGAAATAGCCTAAAAATTATCGGTAATGCCCCACCTACCAGCTACGCCCCCAGCAACACCCCTTAAACCACAAGTGTCCCTCTTTTGGCAATTTGAAATGTTGGGAGGTATACTCATTTGTAGTAATTCTGGAATAAATCAACTGCAACACAGGGTACAAACAAAAATTACCATTGATTTAAATGTAGAGTTTAACCCTTTGAATGCTACAGAGGTTCCCAACACTTTATGAAGCAATGGGGTTAAATATGGGTTTAAAAAGATGGGCTTGGCTTACGCCACAATAAAGATAAATAAATACAGATATACATGGGGACTTTAACTCCTGAATTTAAGGTGTTAAAAGTCCCATGAGGATTTAGGAATTTGTGCTTGTCCTCTATGGTGCAGTTTATCTCCAGAATCACCCCAGTTCTTTACATCAGTCTTACATAGCAGAGCAATGTACTGCACAACCCTCAAGCACTCAGATTGATAAATATCACACAAGTAAACTGCAGGAGATTTTCCTAGTAAATGCCAATCAATTAACTAATGGTGTGTACCACTTTGCTAACAGGCCCTTGGCATCCTACAATCATTGTACCCCGAGCGCAGCATGCAAATTTTTCTCTTTTTGTGCAGAGTAATCAATAAGACATTAAGAGGTGCAGTCAATACCACTGACCAGCTTGCAGTTCAAGCCAATGACAGTGATCCAGTTTGTCTACACATGACAGAATATGAGCAGTGTGGGGGCAGCTCCATTCAAGTCCTGATAAATTTCACATCTTACATTAAAGATCACTGGAGACTCTCCTCCTGGAACAATGTGTCCAGTTCTACAGACCATATCGCTGGAAACAGATTAGTAAATAAAAGACAATTCATCTTCTGAAGCAAATCATGTTTGAAATACCATAAGATTAGTGTGAATCTCCTGCATACTGGAATTCTGGGTATGCACTAGAGCATACGGTTGCTGTAGTGCAGGGGTAGTCAGTTATTTACACACATACACACATTCATACATAACCATATGCTCACAATCACATACACATACATGCACACAACACACACACACAAACATGCATACATACATGTATACAAACACGTTCACTACTGCAAACATAAACACATACACCTGTATATACAAATGTACACACACACATATATGCACATAAACATACATACATGCATGCACACATGAACACACGCTAACACATGCACTCACACACAAACATGCAAATGTGCACACACTCACATAAATGTTTCCCTATAAAAAGGTTACCTGCTCCTTTTCAAAGGGTTAAGGATTTAAGATTATAAAGTGATGCCACCTCCCTCCCAGCTGCCTCAGGGAGCGCGTTGACACTTCCCATCAGTGTGGTGTGAATGGCTTCTATCGTTACAGCAAGCTCCGGTTAGCACTGTACAGAGGTTGCAACCTCAAGTCATGAAGAGATGTGCCGAAGATTCACAGTGCCACATAATGCGAAATTGCACAGCTTAACCCCTTCACGTCTGGTGATGTACCCTTACCGTCACGCTGGTCCGGCACTTAAGGACCAGTGACGGTCCTGGCACGTCAGACACTTTTACTCACCGCTCCTACAGGATACCGGGGACTGAAGTTGATCGCTCTAAGACCAGAGCGATCTCTTTCAGTCCCTCGTTCGACGTGCCGGCACACGTGATCAGTCACGTGGGGTGGCACATCGAACTCGCCTATCTGGTCCTTAAAGGACCAGACACCCCGGGACCGCTGGTCCTTAAGGGGTTAAAGAATAAATATTTTAAAAACTACATAAATTTAAAAAAAGAAAAAAACATGTTTCCTAATACTATTATAATAAGTAACCCTATTTAAAAAGTTTTTAGGGGTGAATGTTCCCCTTTAAAGACAGTGCTTATTTATTGAGGTCTGCTGCCTTTCGCCCTCATTCTCTGTAGACATGTTATAAATATACATTTTGTATATAATATTTGGCTGTTGTCCTGGGTCCTGGCAGAGAGGAAATACATCTCAGCCCAGTTCTGCTAGTTTCTCTAATCTCTACGATCACAAATAATCTCTACGATCACAAATAATTTCCTTAACTGACATGCCAGGTTATATTTCATTCGTACACTTTTCAGAACATGGCAGTAAAAAAAATATTTTTGGCATTTAATTTTATATATTAACCCACTAGATCCTAAGATGATCTCCAACTCAGTCAGACTGATGTACCAAGAAAAATGGTACAATTCTGCTGAAAACTAAGCTCCTTCCATGGGGGGGGGGGGGCAAATAAACATTCCCATTAATTTAAATGGGGGTTTTATCCACTTGTGTGCTTGAGAGGTCTCCAACACATTGCAAAAAAGGGTCAGAGACCTCTATCATTCAAGGGGTTAAACACCTCCTTTAAATCAATGTAAATGTTCAAGTGTCCCCTATGGTAATCAGTGATCAGCTGCGATGTTTCACAAGGTGTTGGAGAAGCTTTTAGCATTCAAGGGGTTAAGTCACCAAAATGCATGGAAATTCTTAGGTGTCCAAAACATTTAATGGAAAAGGAACAGCTGAGTATATGTTCAGGAACTGTCCTAAGTACAGGAAGGAAGCGTGTTTCAGAAAATGAGGAGAGCTACATGGGGCTAGCCAGATTATGTATGCCAAGATTTGTTATGAAGAATTTAAAGGGGAAATGTATTAAAGGAGCAGTAAACTTTTTTTTATGAAAAATATATATTGTGGGAATTTTCCTATTGAGTAAAATAAGGGTACTCACACTGCCAAGAGATTTATATTTCCAGAGTTATTACAGTTTAAACCCATGTTTTTTTACATTAGCAATGCCCTCTAGTGGTCAAATTCTAATTAGATTCTGTTAGATTCTAATGGAGAGGAAAGTCAGAAAAGTCAGAGACATACGGTTTTCCACAGAATGTGATAGAAACTGCCGAGTCACTTCCTGTCAGTTAGAACTATCAGGAAGTAAACACAGTAAATTCACTTCCTGTCAGTTAGAACTATCAGGAAGTAAACACAGTAAATTCTCTTCCTGATTATTTAAACTGCTATAAATTTTGAATAAAACATCAACAGCGATGTGAGTGACCTTGTTTTATTCAGCAGGAAAAGATCTATAAAATATGTTTTCATAAAAAAAGTTTACTGCTCCTTTACAGTAAAGTAATAAGCAACTCTTAGTTTAACAGAAGGGCTTACCTAGGTTGGCGTATTTCATACAATAGTCAGGGATATCTATAAAGTTCTTGGGATTCTTTCTCAGTGTTGGCCTATGGCTGGACAGTAGCATTTCAGTATGTGAACAGGAGGCAAAGGGGAACTCTGGGTATGCCACTGAATAAAAATACCGCTGGGCCACGGTGCTTTGTACTTGCTGTGCCAACTGTCAAACTAACCTCATAGATTTTTTTGAATGGGTAACTAAAATAACAGACAAGGGGGAGCAGTAGATATAGCTTATATAGATTTCATTAAAGCATTTGTCACTGTCCCTCATAGAAGACTCATTAATAAATTGCAGTGTTTGAGTCTGCATGTAAAAATAGTTAAATGGATAAGGTAATGGCTGAGTGACAGGAGATAGAGGGCGGTAGCCAATGGAGAATATTCAGACGAAGGTCATGTTACTAGTGGGGTACCTCAGGGATCTGTACCGGGGCCCATTCTTTTTAATATTTTTATTAGTGATGTTGCACAAGGAAAGGTATGCCTTTTTGCTGTTGATACGAAGATCTGCAATAGGGTAGACATTCCTGGGGGAATAAGCCAAATGACAAATGATTTAGGTAAATTAGAAGAATGGTCAAGTGCGCGGCAGCTGCAGTTTATTGTTGATAAAGGTAAAATAATGCACTTGGGACATAAAAATCCAAAGGAAAAATATACAATTAAGGGTTCTGTACTGTCAGAGACAACAGAGGAAATGGATATAGGATTAATTATTTCGAACTAGTTTTAAAGCCCGTGTACACGGGCCAACACTGGCGGCACTGCAGTCTTGCACAGTACTGACTGCCGCAATGCGCCACTGCTGATACAGAGCGGGGCGCTCAGAATTCAGACCGTGGTCCTCTCTATGCACCTTCCTGGGACCAAGCGGTCTGAATTCGGTCTGAATTCGGAGCACCCCGCTCTGTATCAGCAGTGGTGCGGGCAGTCTCTACTGCTCATGACTGCAGCGTGTGCAGCTGTCTCTATTGCGCATGACGGCTTCTGACAAACACCCTTAGCGAATTATAATATAGGATGACTTAAAGGTAGGCAGGCAATGTAACAAAGCGGCGGGGAATGCAAGCAGTGTGCTGGGTTGTATAGCTAGGGGCATTAGTAGCAGAAAAAGGGAAGTGGTCATGCCACTCTACGGATCACTAGTTAGACCTCACCTAGAGTATTGTGTAGAGTACAGGAGACCCCATCTCCAGAAGGATATAGATAATCTAGAGAGAATTCAGTGAAGGGCTACTAAAATGGTGACTGGTTTACAGGAAAAGAAATATCAGGATAGACTAAAGGATCTGAACATGTATAGCTTGGAGGACAGGAGAGAGGGGATATGATAGACACATTCAAATACATGAAGGGATTCAACAAAGGGCAGGAGGGAAGTACATTTCAAAGGAGTAAAAATGTTAGTCATGTTCTCTGCCTCACGATCACACAATGTCAAAGGCAATGTTGACATATATTGCCTTTGTCATGTGGCTCCACTGGCATATGTGGTATTGGTACAGTACTGGAGACCCCATCTCCAGAAGGATAAAGATACTATAGAGACAACTGACAGAAGGGCTACTAAAGTGGCGATTTGTTTACAGGATAAAAAAAAATATCAGGATAGACTAAAGGACCTGAACATGTATAGCTTGGAGGACAGGAGAGAGGGGATATGATAGACACATTCAAATGCACAAAGGGAAGTTTTCAAAGGAGTAACAATGTTAGACAAGAGGCCATAGTCTAAAACTAGCGTGACACAGGTTTAGACGTAATGTAAGAAAGTTTTACTTCGCTGAGAGGGTGGTAGATAACTGGAATAGCCTACAAGAAGAAGTGGTAGAAGTTAATACGTGGAAAAGCAGTAAAGATGAAGTATGGTGCCTTCATACAAGGTGATGGTCAGCCAAAGTGAAAGGGACCATGGAATAGCAATGTACCTTTTACAACAGATATCTTAACTAATGCAACATCTGAAAATGAGGCAGAAGTGAGAGGAATGGGTGAAAAATGGGTGGCGCTACCACATATCTTCCTTACCAGGAGAAACATGCTCTGTCCCATTAGACCTGTAATAAAGACAGAAAACCCGAGTATCCAGAGCAGATCTGGAGAGTTACCAGGTATGGCCGAGGCACGATTGTGTATCCTGGGCACAAGCTTAGGGTGACACCATTTTCTCTGAAGACCTTAAAGGGATAGTAATGTTTCATAATAAAAGCAGCTCTAATTAATCATCATAGTATTTGGACTTTGGAGAGTGTTATTTCAATTCTGTCAGAGTTGTAGTTCAAGAGTAATTCAATGATAAAGTATCCCCCTCCCGCCCCTTTTACTGATGTAACACTGCTCAGCCAGAGCAGAAAGGAGGTGCCCAGTTAGACTGCAAAGAGGGACAATCTTCAATTAAGATAAGGGAAAAACCTGAAAAACTTGTCAAGGGGGGCAGGGCTTTTGTTGTTCTCATAGGAAGAAGATTGTCCCCTTCTGTTATCTGTCTGGTCTATGGACTGGATTCCACATCTGAGAAGAGATGGCTTACACTAGGTAAAAGGGGCGGGAGGGGGAAACTTTACTTTGTGAATATCTCTCAAACCATAAAGGTTTGAGAGATAAGACTTATATCGTTCTTCATGTTTTTTTAATGCCTACAAAATAAAATAAAGATAAAACGAAGTATTACTATCCCTTTAATAAAAATGTGATTATGTTTCAGACTTATAGTTATGGAAATTACGCACAACATGCGAGTCTTTGTTATTCTTATGGTGAGATCTAAGAATAGCCTCCCATTTATGTACTTTCACTCTCATTAAGTACTTGACAAATAAATATAAAATGTTAGGTGTGCCCAGAAAATTGCAGACTACATGATAGAGGTGCTTGAGCAAAATAATAATGAGGAACACTGTGTTAGCTCTTGATTAAAATATCCCATTATGCTGAAATAATGCAAATTGTGCTAGAAAGGCAACAGATTGTATGGAGAAAAGAAAATATTAAATGTTCCCAACCTTAAAAGGCAACTAACATGAATTAAAAAAAAAAAAAAAAGTTAAAGCGGAACTACTACCCAATAATAAGATAGCATCACATCATTGCCCATCTGGTGACTAGCTGCTCAGTAGCGCTAGTCACCAGAATTTCTACCGGATTAACCCCTTAAGGACCAGCGGTTCCGGGGTGTGTGGCTTTAAGGACCAGATAGGGAATTTCGGCGTGCCACCCCACGTGACTGATCACGTGGGGCGGCACGCTGAACGAGGGACTGAAAGCAATCGCTCCGGTCTTGGAGCGATCAACTTCAGTCCCCGGTATTACTCACCGCGCTCCTGCAGGAGCGCGGGGAGTAAATGTACGTGATGTACCAGGACCATCACTGGTCCTTAAGTGCTGGACCAGCATGACGGTCCGGGTACGTCACAGGACGCGAAGGGGTTAAAGAGAAATCAATATTCTTCATGGACTGACTGCAAGACGGAGCGCGGATATTTTGCCCTACTGACGTCCACGCGCCTGCGTTGTCAGTCCCATTCGATTCTAGGAGGCGTTGCTAGGAGCCATTTGGCTCCGGCTGGGACTGACAGCACAGGCGTGTGGACGTCACTAGGGCAAGATGTCCGCGCTCCGTCTTACTATCAGTCCGTAAAGAATAGAGATTTCTCTATACTCCGGTAAGAATTCTGGCGACTAGCGTTACTGAGCATCGCCAGATGGGCAATGATGTGATGCTATCTTATTATTGGGTGGTAGTTCCGCTTTAAAACTACTGTACTAGTTAATCACTGCTAATTCCACCTCTATGAATTACAGCATTATAAGCATGGGGAGCTAACTGTATAGATTCTCTCTAACATTTTTTGTCCCACCTCCTGCAAGAGCTAAAACTGCTAGTGGCAGCTTCGTTTCTATTGGTGGTGCAAGGATAAATGACATCACAGCAACCAACAGAAATCATAAGCTGCTCCTCCAGACTGAACTTTTCCCTGTGTTTTCATATGCTCTTTAATGCATCTTCATCAGGATTACATTCCACAACAGACTGAATGCAATAAATAGCAATCTAGATATAATCAAATAGAATCAGGAATGACACCAAAAAGACCTTTCACTCTGTGCCAAATATGTCACTTGTGACGTAATGTTTCACATGAGCTGTACATCTTGCTCTTTGCTTGATACATAGATGCAAGGGTCCAGTAGTAAGTATTTTTAGAACTGTGTTTCGACATGAGGTCTGAAGGCCAATCACAAACCAAAGTCAAGGTCCATTCCTTAGGCCTTTGCTTTTGCAACGTCACTTCTCTGCCTCACGTTATTTTGCAGCAAATCAGCTGCTTATCCCTGGGAAACACGCTTATAAAAAAAAGTCAAGCGGATGTGAACTAACCCAACAGCAATGTATGAAACAAACACACATTTCCCACATTTCTATCGATCTAAAAGGGGATCTTAACCTCTTAATACTATAAAGCAGAGGTTCTCAGCCCATGCCCTCAGTGGCCACTAACAGGCCAGGACTTAGGAATTTCCCTGCTAGAAGACAAGTGTGTTGATCAGAGGCTCAGTCATATTGATTAACTCACCTGTGCTCTTAAAAGGAAATCCTCAAATCCTGGCCTGTTAGTAGCCACTGAGGGCACGGGTTGAGAACCACTGCTATAGAGGTCTTCAGTGCATCACACATTCCCCAAATTTATGTGGATCTAAAATGGGATCTTAACCTCATGAATACTAGAGGTCTCCTCCATTGAAAACCTCTCTAGTATTCAAGGGGTTAAAAGCCCCATTTAAGCAAATTAGCATTTTTTTTACTCTCCTACAGTGCAGCTGGTTTGCCCAAGAATTGTTCTTCTTTTCTTTGTGCAAATGTCCCAAGAACCACTGCTTTGTTCAGCCTGATCAAATGATGAAAGTTATCCACTTGATATCTCTAGTATTCAACTGGTTAAAAAATGAGCAATTTAAATCAACTGGAATATTACTTTGCTCCCTTAAGTACAGTTGGTTTGCTCCGGTATTGATCAACTTTATTGATATTTCTCGTTTATAATTTCAAAATGCCTAGCCATTTACATTTTAATTATATAACCCCTTGAGCACCAGAGGGGTTGTACTCTCCCCCGGTCCTGAAGGGGTTAAAGATACACTAATAACCCCTAACATTAAAATCCCACTTAACCCTTTGAGTGCCAGAGGGCACTTAAAGGGTTAACTTGCTATGGCTAGACAAACGCAGTGGCCTTTATGCATATAACTCTTACGCGGACTCCTCCGTTTCAGTTTAACCCCTTAAGGACCGGACATTATGGGACATTTCCGTCCCATAACGTCCGCATAGGGGCACGTTGACGGGCCGGTACACGTGACCTGTCACGTGTATCGGCGCGTCATTATGGGGCTTGAAATAGATCGCTCCGATCTTGGAGCCGTCTATTTCATGCCCCATTTTTACTTACAGCGCTCCCGGAAGAGCGCTGTAAGTAAAATGTACGTGACGTACCAGGACCGTCAAGGGTCTTTCAAGAAAGTTTACCCTTGACGGTCCTGGTACGTCAAGGGTCCCTAAGGGGTTAAAGAAAGGAAAAAAAAAAACAACAACAGCAACTGTCCGCCCCATTGGACATGACATTCAGGACTGACTGGAGATGATGGGGTGAATGTACGAATACGATTCCACACAAAAACAGCTGCTGAAATCGATTTTCTACTCCTACGCCTGCCTAGTGCCAACTTATTAAGCTACTTATGCCAAAAATTGCAGTGGGACTGTGTTTGTGTTGGTGCTTTTCTTTCCTCTACGCCAGGTGGGTCAAACTGCATTTCTATAGGGCTGAGAAAGAGCACGTTTTTGGGATATCCCAATCAAAATGAGTAAATTAATAACTGCTGCAGCCTCGCACAAAATAAGGTAGATTTCAAACAACTACGTTGTCTCTGCATTTTAGAAATGCAGTTTGACACCCCTACTTTATGTCGTTTAATGCTATGTATTAAAGTGTAGAGGAAACGCTATAACTTTGCTCCATTATCTTTCGCATACTATGGGGCAGGTGTAAGCGGACTGCTGGCATTAACCCCTTAAGAACTGGCTGTGTGCACATGCTGCCGGCACTTAAAGGGTTAGTAATACTTAAACTGTAAAAATAAATATGTTGTAGGGTTTATCCTCTTGAGTAAAACAAGGGTACTCTTGCTGCTGAAAGGTGTTTCATTCAAAAGTTACTGATTTTCAAAGTTGAATTTTTTAGGTGCAATATCACAGTGGCCAGAAATTGTAGAGTGGTGCTGTTGCTACACGATCCTATGGACAGCTCTGGTCCCGGGACCATAAATCTCCATAGGATGGTGTAGCAACAGCGCCACTGTACAATTTCAGGCCACTGTGATATTGCACCTAAAAATTCAACTTTGAAAATTAATAACTTTTGAATGAAACACCTTTCAGCAGTGGGAGTACTCTTGTTTTACTCAGGGGGATAAACCCTACAACAGATTTTTTTTAATATTTTAAGTATTACTATCCCTTTAAGGACCATGGACCATTTTTTTCATTTTTTTTTTTGCTTTCGGTTCTGGGCTCCCTGAATGAAGTGCAGCTGCATGGGGAGCCCGGAATCCCATGATGGTACTGGCACTTCGTGGGTCATTAATGCAAAACAACCGATGAAGTGCCATGACCGTCAAGGGTCGTTAAGGGGTTAAAGGAGCAGTAAACCTTTTATTGTGAAAACCTATATTTTATAAGGGTTTTCCTATTGATTTGAATAAGGGTACTACCAGCTGTTTTTTTTTTAATATTATAACAGTTCAGTTTGTCAGGAGGCGAGTGACAGCATGATTACTTCCTGAAAGTTCAAACTGAGAGCCTGACATGCCCATTTCTATCACATTCTATAGAACATGCAACAGAATAGCTACAGTATTTGGAATCTGAACTATAGGCGGCAATGTTAATGTAAAAACCAAAGGAATAAACTGGAATTATTACGGAAATATGCATCACTCGGTAGTGAGAGTACTTTTCTTGTAATAATAATTTTAAAAAATATATATAAATATATATATCTATATATATATAATTTGTTTTATTATTTTAAATATATATTTTTCATGAAAAGTTTACTTTCTCTTGACTGCAGAGTATATCCATCAACATGTACTACAGTGATCATATGATGTAATGTATACCCTGAAGTGTAGACTCTGGCACACAAGGCTAATGACGGCGAATTTGCACTGGAAAATGTATACATTCACTCTGTTATCTCCGTGAATCAAGGAGCCTGGGTAAAATACATAACGGTCATTCGGCTTTTCAGGCCTTTGTAAGATAAGTGGGGCGTTAGTATTAATAATTGTTAGTGTACTTTTCAATATATATATATATATATATATAAACTGCCTGTATCAAGTCTTAAAGGAACAAAAATATTCAAGCAAAACACAATCTTACCTGCTATTTGCCTGACTGCAGTCAAGGAATCTTGTAGCGAGAAGGTTAAACATTTTAGATACTGGTTCCTGTGCACATAGCGAAGGTTGACTCTGACAACCAGAACGCATCACTGATTTATGGCTTATTTTAACTTTTCCCACCAAATGTTTTCTCAGTCCAGAGAATTTCGGCATCACAAATATAACATCCTAAAGACAGCAACTGTTCCTAACAAACAGAACACAAAGGAAGGTTTTGTTTATATCATATCCAATATAGTCAATTTTACACTTTGCAAACTTTGAGTCCCTAGCGATTCTTTTTATTAGGAATATGGATGAGCGATATATGGGAAATATCTGGGGGGGTGATCATCATACACACAAGGAACACTCCAGAATGTATTCACATGTGTGCCACAGATTTTAGAAATATGTCCATGAATTACGCTGCATAGTTTGAGGCCCATGTTTGTTAAACAGTGTTATTTTTAAGCATAGGAACAATAATGTATATGGTAGTATATACAGACAGAAACATGTAAATCAAACCTTAGCAAAACCAACAGGACCGTATGGAAAAAGTAAGAACACATAGGAGACCTCCCTAATATTCAAGAGGTGCAGAACTGCTCCACTTTCTTTGTGCAAATTCCCCATGGTGTTCTGAACGCTCTAGATCATGCACAGCACCAGAAGCAGGACCGTAACTACAGGGAGAAGTTGTGAAAGGGCTCATCACATATCTCCCAACGTTTCTAATTGCCAAAGATGGACACTTGTGTTTTAGGGAGTGTTGGTGGGGGAGTGTCTGGTGGGCGGGGCATTACTGAGGATTTTTAGGCTATATACAGTGGCTCAGTGGTTAGCACTGTTGCCTTGCAGCGCTGGGGTCCTGGGTTCAAATCCCACCAAGGACAACATCTGCAATGAGTTTGTATGTTCTCACTGTGTTTGCGTGGGTTTCCTCCGAGTACTCCGGTTTCCTCCCACACTCCAAAAACATACTGATAGATGAATTTAGATTGTGAGCCCCAATGGGGACAGGAACCAAAGCGCTGCGGAATCTGTGTGCGCTATATAAATAAAGGATTATTATTATTATTATTTCATGACCTATTGACACCTCATTGTGTAACCTAATAAATGACTTCTAACAAGACCATAGTATTTTATTTACACGGACTAATTTACATACACATATACTGACGTTTAAACAAATATTAATGTGAGTTTTATTGATGTGGAGCAATGTGATACACTTATATATACACCACATAGAGGGACATCAGGGTGGGAAGGAGAAACCGAGGGATTTAGGTCTAAAAGAGGGACTGTCCCTCCTAAAGAGGGACACTTGGGAGGTATGCCATCCTCCGACGGGGCCAATTAGGCCCCAAGCCCCAACAAATCCTACTTAAGTTCCTGGGAGAATATTTTTGTGTTAACCTTTTGAATGTCCCTATGGTGCACTTGTTTTGCTCCATAATTCCTCCAGTTCTCCTTAGTGTATCAGCCTCAAGAGGAATTGCAGAGGTACTGAAAGGGTTAAAGACTCTGTCCAAAAAATGGAAGCCGTAATTGTTATCAGTGTTGTCAGGGGAAGACCGGTGGCTTTTTCTGATGGGCCGAATACTGAATCCGACTAGTCCCAGAAGCCAGCTCCCTCCATATACCGGAAGGGACGTCATTGTTTCAGTTGAAGGTATAAAAAAACAAGGAAAACAAACAAGAAAAAACATTAAAGCCAATTAAGCTTCACTTGGGTAAAAATTATTTCCCAACTGCAAAAAGTAGGATAGTAATATAAATGGATCTTAATATTGCCTCCAATGGGCCTTTACAAAAGACATGACAACTATTTGGGATTTCCAATGCCCACCTTTCTAGTCATATAGTAAATTAGTGACATATTAAATTAAGTTCAAGAAAGACAAAAGTCCATCAAGTTCATCTGCTACAGTACAATCCAGTAAATGTGAATGATATAATCCTTATATCTCCCTAGGTGAACACCCTGTCTGCACTGTAACCACCATAATTATTTTATTGTTCTGAGCTAAAAAGAGTTCCAATATTTTTTGAGGTATTTTTCAGTATCTGCCGACATGAACCCACAAAAATGCACGTTGTTACTGTCATTACTGTAAATATTTCTTGCCTTTGTTTTAGTCAGCCAAGGCATAGGCCCCAAAATGCCCACATATTTTGATACTGCCTTTGCCTTGGTACCAGGGACACACATGGCAGGATTATCTAGAATACGTAGCTTAGCTACCTGACGTTAAAGGGATAGTAATACTTCATTTTTTCTTTATTGTATTTTGTAGGCATTAAAAAAACATGAAGAACGATATAAGTCTTATCTCTCAAACCTTTATGGTTTGAGAGATATTCACAAAGTTTCCCCTCCCGCCCCTTTTACCTACTGTAAGCCATCTCTTCTCAGATGTGGAATGCAGTCCATAGACCAGACAGATAACAGCAGGGGACAATCTTCTTCCTATGAGAACAATGAAAGCCCTGCCCCTTTTACCTAGTGTAAGCCATCTCTTCTCAGATGTGGAATGCAGTCCATAGACCAGACAGATAACAGCAGGGGACAATCTTCTTCCTATGCGAACAATGAAAGCCCTGCCCCTTTTACCTAGTGTAAGCCATCTCTTCTCAGATGTGGAATGCAGTCCATAGACCAGACAGATAACAGAAGGGGACAATCTTCTTCCTATGAGAACAATGAAAGCCCTGCCCCCCTTGACAAGTTTTTCAGGTTTTTCCCTTATCTTAATTGAAGATTGTCCCTCTCTGCAGTCTACCTGGGCACCTCCCTTCTGATCTGGCTGAGCAGTGTTACATCAGTAAAAGGGGTGGGAGGGAGATACTTTGTCATTGAATTACTCTTCAACTACAACTCTGACAGAATTGAAATAACACTCTCCAAAGTCCAAATACTATGATGATTAATTAGAGCTGCTTTTATTATGAAACATTACTATCCCTTTAAGAAGGAGTAGCACTGATAAATCAGATCCAGATCCCAGTCTTGTTCCAAATCATATTAGAACATCCCCCAACTGGCCTATGGGCTTGTTAACCCTTGGGTCATTGGTACAGGAATTTGGAAAATTGTTATTTGTCCTCTATGGTGCAGTTGTTTTGGTACAGAATTGCCTCAGTTCTTCTTGGTACATCAGTCTCACGGTATCATGAAGACTGAAAGCAGCAAATATGAAAAAGGGCAGTCTACATAGGTCAATTCATTCCTATCGTCCATCAGTATCTATGAGGCACATTAATCACACAGTCTGTAACATCACAAGGGTCAGTTGCGATTTGCTGGAGACTCGGTTTTTGCTGCTGGAGAAAATGTGGGAAATATTTATCAAGCAGCTGTTTGATAAATATTCAACAAGAAATAAAAACATTATTTTGAAGGCTGTGCTGGAAAATATATCTGTTATTAATATATTTGTCACTAAGTTCAATGGGTCAGGCAGCAGCAGATTGGTTTATTTAACCCTTTTAGGACCACAGCAGTTTGCAACACATTGTGACGCAATACACTGTCCACTCCTCTGGTCTTTAAAAGGTTAAAGAGCAGAAGATATTACATGATCCTTGGATACGGTTTAACTTCCTTGAAGCAACAGAAGCCTCAAATGCATTGCAATGCTGCACGGTTAATCAGGGGCATATTACAGTCCTATTCCCTAAAAAAGAATGAATTGTTCTACTTAACCCCTTAACAACCCTGTGACATGCCAGGAGGACCGGTGACACGTCATATACTTTTTACTTACAGTGCTCCTGTGGGATCGCTGTAAGTGAATATGGGGTCTGAAACTGACCGCTTCAAGACCAGAGAGGTTTCTCACAGACCTCCATTTGGAGCGCTGGTACACATCACAGGTCACGCGTGCTGGTGTGTCGGCAAAGACCAAAGCGTTCCTTAAGGGAAGGTAACTTCCAGGGACCGCTAGTCCTTAAAGGGTTAACAGAGCAGTGAATGTTTGTCATAGAAAAACATGCGCTGCAATGCACAAGATCCGTCTCTGGCACTCAACGTGTTTTACTTATTTTGAATCTTATGCACCTAAGAATTCATGTTTAAAAATTCTAGCACAGAATACATGCTATTTAAAAGGGTATGAACTATATTCACTTTTAGTTGATAACATCTGCTCAGTTCAATTTGCCCTTAAGTTCCAATGTTATGGTCAAGTTACGGATCGAGTGATTTCCATTAAATCCTGTGATAATAATAATAATAATCCTTTATTTATATAGCGCACACAGATTCCGCAGCGCTTTACACTCATATTGGTTCCTGTCCCCATTGGGGCTCACAATCTAAATTCACCTATCAGTATGTTTTTGGAGTGTGGGAGGAAACCGGTGATAGGCGGAATCACTTGTTGAACCTTCAGCTGTTGGGGAATACAACTCCCATCATTCCCAGTTCAGCCAGTGACTGGTTGGGGTGATGATAGCTGTAGCACCCAACAGCTGAAGGTTTAAATACTGACTCTCCATATAAAGCACAACTGAGACACACACATAAACACATGTACAAATGTATACAAAGAGACACATATATACACAAACCAACACATATACTGTATCCTATATAATAATTCGCTAGGATGTTTGACAGAAACCGTCATGCGCAGTAGAGACTGCTCGAATGCACAGAATGCTGGGAGTCCTGTGCTGGGAGAATTCTGTGTGGAATGCTGGGAGTTCTGTGCTGGGAGCATTCTGTGCGGAATGCTGGGAGTTCTGTGTTGGGAGCGTTCTGTGCGGAATGCTGGGAGTTCTGTGTTGGGAGCGTTCTGTGCGGAATGCTGGGAGTTCTGTGCTGGGAGTGTTCTGTGCGGAATGCTGGGAGTTCTGTGCTGGGAGTGTTCTGTGCGGAATGCTGGGAGTTCTGTGTTGGGAGTGTTCTGTGCGGAATGCTGGGAGTTCTGTGCTGGGAGCATTCTGTGCGGAATGCTGGGAGTTCTGTGCTGGGAGCGTTCTGTGCGGAATGCTGGGAGTTCTGTGCTGGGAGCATTCTGTGCGGAATGCTGGGAGTTCTGTGCTGGGAGTGTTCTGTGCGGAATGCTGGGAGTTCTGTGCTGGGAGCATTCTGTACATTCGGGCAGTCTCTACAGTGCATCGCGTGAGTGACAGCAGGACGCAGAGCAGGACCGGCCTTTTAACCCTTTGAGTGCCGGAGGGGTGCGCAACGCATTGCGTTGCCTACCCCTCTGGAACTCAAAGGGTTAACATCACCCACACCTTGGCCTGTATACATGGGCTTTTATACTAGTATATATACATATATATATATATATATATATATATATATATATATATATATATTAAAAGTTACCATCATCGACAGAACAGCACTCATAGGACTTATAGACTTATACTCAAGGAAAAAAAATGTGAATAATAAAAAACATTTTTTTCCTGAATATAAATGCTATGAGTGCTATTTTGTACCTGATTGTAACTTTTGCCACATCGATTGATTTATAATTAATTGGGACCTAGCACCCATGCAATTAGCATTTTTTGCTTTGTTTATTGGAATGCCCATCTTTATATACAACAAACACATGTACTGACACAAACAGACACACACAAGAGATTAGCATGTATTGGTCAACATTCCACTCACAACTTATGGATTCATCAAGATCAAAATGTAGACAAATAAGTCAACAATTGTTTTCACCTAAAACCTCAGTAATGCTGCTTTGATTGTTATTCTGGTTTGCATTAGTGTTCTAGAAAATAAAGTGTTATTGGTGGGGCGCTGCAATAGAGTTTTTTGTGCTGTGTCTGCCCTAGCGCCCATTCACTGTGTTCTCTGTCTACACCAAAACATTTCCTCCTTATGCCACCTGTGCCAAAAGTTGTGCAGAGAAGATGTTTATGGGTATTTTGGGGTGTTCCGTTCTCACCATTTACTCATAAGGTGTGGAGGAAATTAGCATTTTCCTGTGCATGTGATAGAAGAGACATTTGGTGCTTCATTGCATTACTGGAGCAGTAAACACTTTATAAAAATCTAGGTTATTGACAGGGCTGGATTTACATCTCAGGAGCCTGTAGGCACAGATATCTGTAGAGCTCCCCCCCCATTGGCCATCTCCACTGTACACCTCCACAATGCTCCTAATCTCCACATTACCCCACCATCCATGTTGTCCTCACATTGCCCCCCATCAGCTCCATATTGACCTCACATTGCCCCCATCAGCTTCAACTTGCCCCCATCAGCTCCATATTGTCCTCACATTGTCCCCATCAGCTCCAACTTGCCCCCATCAGCTCCATATTGTCCTCACATTGTTCCCATCAGCTCCAACTTGCCCCCATCAGCTTCAACTTGCCCTCACATTGCCCCCATCATCTCCACATTACCCTCACTTTCCCCCGTATCTGTTTCCTACCTTCCTGGGGGTCCAGCGACAGGAGAGTTCTGTGCCTCCTTCTGCACAGACCTGTAGCTGCGGGAGCTCCCGCGTGGTCTTCTCTTTAGGAATGCAGAGCACTGAGAGATGATGTCATCTCCCAGCCCTCTGCATTACTAAAGAGCCAACGAGGAAGCTCACCAGCTACAGGTGGGCGGCAGGTTACTGTTGCCACTGCATGCAAAGCGCAGAGCTGTGAATGAAGATATAAAAAAAAATGACAGGCGCCCCTCTGTGGGGAGCGCCTGTAGACAGATGCCTACTCTGCCTTATGGCAAATCCAGCCCTGGTTATTGGGCTTTTTCCTGCTAAGTAAAACAAGGAAACTCCCACTGCTGTTTTATACAAACATTATAACAGTTCAAATTAACAGGAAGTGAATTATACAGTGATCAGAAACCCGCACTCTCATACACATTCCTGATTTAAGGGGATATGTGGTCACCTGGGAAAACCAGGCATTTGTCAGGGTCCTCCTGTTTCAGTGGGTCGCCTCTGGGTTCCCACAGTCCCATTTTCTCAGAACAGAGCCAATTTATTTCTATGGTCATGGAGGGCAGAGAGTCTGATTCTCAGGGTCAGTGAGTTCCCTTCTAACTCTGTCCACTACACTCCCAGTTCTGTTCACTTTCTTCCCTGCAGGGCTCAAAATTTGCACTCGCCACTAGTCAATGGCGAGTGAAAATGTAGCCCTGGCGAGTAGAAATTCAGCCCTGGTGGGTATGTTATGGCTTGCAGTGGCGAGTAACTTTTCAGGTCTGGCTAGTAGCAAAGGACTTAAAAGTATAAGCCCTGTTCCCTGTTTTTCCCACTTTGCCCATTTATGGGTAAACCCCAACCCTCCTCCCAATCCTCCTCGCCCCAATCAAGCCCCTCCCACTGTATGACCCAAATTGTGCTATTTGGACTTTCCCACCACCAGACGCTAGTGCATCTCCAGGGGCTTGGGGACAATAAGGTTCCCAGGTATGTAAACACAGGGCTTCTTGGGGATAGTATAAGAGACTTACTTTCACTTCCATGAGCACCGACTCAGCAGATGACGTCTCTCCTTGCAGATATTGTGATATTCATGGAGAACGTAATGATTCCTGGTGAGTAATTAGAAATGCGAACTCTGTTTCGTTACCACCCGAGGGGACACTGCCAGTAGTTTAAAATGTCCTTTTATTAAACCTGTATGGCCCCTTTAACAGACCTAAGGAAAGCCTGAGAAAAAAAGAGTCTGCATTACTCTAACCAATCATAACTTATTATAGGTAATATTTAAAGGGATAGTAATGTTTCATAATAAAAGCAGCTCTAATTAATCATCATAGTATCTGGACCTTGGAGAGTGTTATATCAATTCTGTCAGAGTTGTAGTACAAGAGTAATTCAGTGACAAAGTATCCCCCTCCCGCCCCTTTTACTGATGTAACACTGCTCAGCCAGATCAGAAGGGAGGTGCCCAGGTAGACTGCAGAGAGGGACAATCTTCTGTTAAGATATGGGAAAAACCTGAAAAACTTGTCAAGGGGGCAGGGCTTTCATTGTTCTCATAGGAAGAAGATTGTCCCCTTCTGTTATCTGTCTGGTCTATGGACTGCATTCCACATCTGAGAAGAGATGGCTTACACTAGGAAAAAGGGGCTGGAGGGGAAACTTTGCTTGTGAATATCTCTTAAACCATAAAGGTTTGAGAGATATGACTTATATCATTCTTCATATTTTTTTAATGCCTACAAAATAAAATAAAGTTAAAACGAAGTATTAATATCCCTTTAAGGAAACACAATAAACAGGTGTCCCCTAGGTACTACTGCAACATAAAGCTTAGTTCATTGAGAGAGACAGACAGTCAGAGAGACATGTTGCTTATCAGAGCACTCTATAAAGTAAAACCTTTATTTATAATATTAAACTTAAATAGAACACCCTTACAAAGAATTCATTTTAAATGTATCAGATACAAGCTTAAACAATGTAGTTATTGTATCAGTCAGGATCAAGTAATTATCGGTACCTCGTCTGTTGCCAGCATTACTACAAGATACTGGAGCTTATCCCAATCTCTCAATCTCGTTATGCACGAAGATACATTGAATCATGAGGAATAGGTAGAGCTAATAGTGAAAAATCTGCAATAGCTCCTTACGGTATTACAAATATCCTAGACAACTGAATGGATCTAACTAAGACTTAGAAACATCCAACTTACTCAGTCCTGGTATGTTAGGCAATTATCTCAATTGATACTAATGTGTCAGTCAAGGAACAGAATAAGGAGGACTGATTGAAAACACCCTTACATTTCTAATGAATAAGTGAGATAGGGAGCTATTAGTACTACAATAATTTCCTTCATTCAATAACTCAGAAATTAGTTTGGAGATAAGAGTAAGAGTGGCAATACAATAAATATATATATATATATATATATATATATATATATATAGCGATATAGATAAATATATGATTGATTTCATTTGCATGAAATGAAAAAAGAATAGGACTTAACATTGCAATGCCTATAATGATGTCTCACATGTAGCCAACTGATAATAAATTCTCATCTAAAGTTTCACTTAACGATGCTTAATGATGTTCTAAACAAAGTCAGAATGTGAGAATAATGCTCATACAATAGTACTGAGAATATCATATTATATCATATTATATATTACACTTTTCCATCTCAATGCCAGCAAGTGTATCAATTCTAAAATATATCAGACGCCATAACCAAAAAACCTCCTCAGCTACGATCAGAAATCTCCAATAATAACTAATTGAATCAAATGATCGAAGTCACAGGAGTGTATAGGTGCACTTAGTGCAAGTGTAAGTTGGCCATTTGCAGTTTAGTCAGCTTGTTTATCTCTAGTAGCTATACAATAATGTTGGCGTCAGCAAATTATCTGTATTAAACATAATGAACATTACATTCCCAGTGGGGGAAAAATCAAATGACTTAAAGGGATAGTAATGTTTCATAATAAAAGCAGCTCTAATTAATCATCATAGTATTTGGACTTTGCAGAGTGTTATTTCAATTCTGTCAGAGTTGTAGTACAAGAGTAATTCAATGACAAAGTATCCCCCTCCCGCCCCTTTTACTGATGTAACACTGCTCAGCCAGATCAGAAGGGAGGTTCCCAGGTAGACTGCAGAGAGGGATAATCTTCAATGAAGATAAGGGAAAAACCTGAAAAACTTGTCAAGGGGGTCAGGGTTTTCATTGTTCTCATAGGAAGAAGATTGTCCCCTGGTGTTATCTGTCTGGTCTATGGACTGGATTCCACATCTGAGAAGAGATGGCTTACACTAGGTAAAAGGGGCGGGAGGGGGAACTTTTCTTGTGAATATCTCTCAAACCATAAAGGTTTGAGAGATAAGACTTATATCGTTCTTCATGTTTTTTTATTGCCTACAAAATAAAATAAAGATAAAACAAAGTATTACTATCCCTTTAAGTATAGTCAATCTGACTTTAGATGTTATACACTTGCAGAATATGAAAAGTAATTTTCCATTATTATTAGGGCCAGTTTATAAGGTCTATGTCCTTACTATTGTATTCTGGCCTGATTTCTTTGTTTTTGTATGTTCTTATCTTTCCTACCAGTGATGTTAATATAATCTGGATTTTATCATGGTAATTTGTTCTAAACAATAGAAAGACTGGATAAATGACAGCTTATTCGGCCTCTTCCACATAGAGAAGCAGTGATTCGGAGAGTGAGGTCACTGGATCTCTACGGGAAGAAGAGATAAATAACAAGTAAACTGTGGCCTTTTTCAGCAAGAGTAGGGGCACCCACACATAATATAGTGACCTAAGATACCGATCTCCATTCAAGGAGAAAAAGAGAGTATTATGTAACAATATGAAGAAAAAAAAGTATTTTTGAACAAAACTAAATTACTTTTCTTTACTCAGAGTCCCGAACAAAAACAAATAGACACTGATTAACCATTTAAAGACCAGAGGTGTGTGCAGCACATTACTTCTAAAGGCACTGTACTACTCTCTAGTCTTTAAAAGGTTAAGATTATAAGAAAATATATTCTGACTAAACTAAAAGATGCTATGTTATGCATAACAATATCAAGAAAATATAACCGATCATTCATAAATATCCAAAGGTATTTGTGTATGGTCTTGTGTCCGGCAGAGGAGAAAGTTGTATCTAATTCCCTACTTCATCTGTCCAAAATTAAATCTAGGTCGGTACTGGCAGTTAATCTAAAAATAAGAGCGCAAAACAGCAAAATATAAAATCGGTATTTTCTTTAAAAAAAACAATAAATGATTGCACTTACAGAATTTCAAGACCAAACTCACGTTTTAACCCTCTCCGGGTATCACCATCTAGTATGGCTGTTCCGCTATAGGATTCCATCGACTCTCACTCGCTTCTTCTCTATGCGTCCCATACACCCCCAATCTGCCTCGGATGTAGACAGATGTGTGATCTCGAATTACTTTTAATCCACAATGTAACAAAGTTTGTATCACTGGCTCCGGACAGTATCTTGTGTTACACGGGTGCCTCTAGCATGGTGTATCCCAGGAGAGAGGTCCAAAGGCAATATGTGTTGCCTATTAACAAACTAAATCCCCACGCGTATCGCGGGCCACACTGCCTACCTCGGGTAGGGCTTGAGTCCCATTTGGCGCGCTGTTTTACTTTTGCAACGGTACTGGCAGTTACCATAGATATATCCAAATGTACTGAAGTACTGTATGGAGCACCCCATGGAGAAATCATATTTTGGAGTCAGGAGGTTTAACCACTTGAGGCATAATTGGAAATGTATTAAATTGGCAAAGGCTGAACATGATAGGCTTGTATCATCCACGAGTAGAGACCTTCCTCTTTGTCTGTCTGTACATGTATGTTACATTGTTTGCTTGTATTTTTCCCAAGCAAACATTTTAAGGGACAAAATCAAATTTGAACTGAAACACCCCTTTTTGAACCAGAGGAAGGCAAAAAAACAACAAAACCCTGAAGCAATTTACAATTTAGCCCCAGTTGGGTAAAAAAATCCCTTCCTGAATTCCAAATGGGAGTCAGATAGTTCCCTGGATCAACAACCTATATGTATTGAAGCCATCTGTCATAATTTTCAATATTGTTCTGTGCTACATAGGCATCCATTGCTTTTTTTTAAAGCAGCTTCATTATCTGCAAGTACAACATCCCGAGGCAAAGAATTCCATAGCCTTACTGCCTTTAGTGTAAAAAATCACTGACTTTGTTTTAATCGAAAGAGCCTTTCCTCTAGTCTTAATGGATGACCTCTTGTTCTTAGCTCAGTTCTTTGTGTAAATAATTCATTGGATAGTTCTTTGAATTGACCTTGTATGTATTTGTAAACGGTAATCATATCACCCCTTAGACGTCTCTTCTCTAATGTAAACAAACCCAGTTAGAGGGTTAATGGGTACAAATAATTAAGCTTTGTATATGTTACTAGTGAATTGTTTTAATGTAAGTTAACCCCTTCGCGTCCTGTGACGTACCCGGACCGTCACGCTGGTCCGGCACTTAAGGACCAGTGACGGTCCTGGTACGTCACGTACTTTTACTCACCGCGCTCCTGCAGGAGCGCGGTGAGTAATACCGTGGACTGAAATTGATCGCTCCAAGACCGGAGCGATCTCTTTCAGTCCCCCTTTCAATGTGCCGCCCCACGTGATCAGTCACGTGGGACGGCACGTTGAACGCGTCTATCTGGTCCTTAAAGGACCAGACACAGCGGGATCGTCGGACCCTAAGGGGTTAAGACTTAATACCTCATACTGCAAAATATATTAGAATGCTTAAAGGGATAGTAACCCCCCCGAACAACGTGACGCCAAAAGCGAGCAATCATGCCAACATACTGAACTCCCTTATTCCCATCTCTCAAACCATTATGGTTTGAGAGGTGTACGACAAGAAAGACCTCCGCTCCCTCCCCCTTCTCATGCGTCTGCTGTATAGCGGACGTCATGAGATCCTGCTTCCAGCACCAGACGGCGGCACTGCAGGAGCGCTGTCATCTAGATATCTCCGTATTATTACTTCTTCGGTATGGTCTATAACTTGTGCCTGGCTTGCAAGCACATGTTGTAGACCATACCGATGAAGTAATTATATGGAGATATCTAGATGACAGAGCTCCTGCAGAACCGCCGTAAGTCGGACGACCGGATTCTGCCTCTGACAGCTTTACAGCTCGTCAGGCAGAAGCGGGAGGGAGAGGAGGTCTTTCATCTCTCAAACCATAAAGGTTTGAGAGATGGGAATAAGGGAGTTACGTATGTTTGCATGATTGCTCGCTTTTGGCGTCACGTTGTTCGGGGGGGTTACTATCCCTTTAATTGTACACCATAATATCTAACTAGTTACAATGTAATGTTATTGTTGGGTTTTATAAATAGGTCACACAGTGCAAGAGTCAATAGAAAGAGGACAGTCTGAAGGAGCTTTGGATGCTCCTTTGCATAGATAACTTTTCGTATTATCTACTGTCTATAATTATCCCTATTGATTTTAAGTCCAAAGGGAACACCTAAGATCATAGCATTTGACAGCAGATAAGAACCACACTGCTGCTCACTGGCTTGCTTTAGAACCTCTGATCCTATTTGATCCTTGGTCTTATATCTTCAGGATAGGCTTATATCTGCCCCCCCCCCGCAGTTATGCATTTCCTTACTGAATTCGGACATACCACTTCCATTAATCAACCACACATATAGTAGAACTTCCTCTCATTTCCCTTGAGGCTACTACACTCCTGATGACAGCTCAACCTTTAATTCTATTTCCCCTCTTTCTGAGAAATATTCGTCATTCGTACTAATTAGGGATTTCAACTGACTTAAAGAGAAGATATTGCAGGGGTATTGCAGTCATTTAATGTGACCTTTTCAGGGTCACTTGTATTTGTTAAAGTGACAGTCAACCACGTAATTACCTTATGTATTAGGCACTTGCAAAATAAGGAAAGTCAAACTGACTCTACTTTTTTTTTGAGTTTTTACATGTTGCATTCTCACTGCAGCTCTAAGTGACCTGTATGCTTTAGATGCAGTGTCATGGGAACCACCAGGCCCTTGGCTCCTGGAGGTGCCTGGGGGTCAGCCCCCTCCCTACAAATCATGGATTCCACTCGCGGGGAAGCGCCTTTGCCAGCTTACCAGTCCCCTCTCGGGTCTAAGTCACCCTGTGATTATTGGGGGAACCGGGTGACTGGGAAAAGTCTGACTGGTCTGCCCAAACCAGACCCAACAGACTAATCAGCCCTGAGGGCTGTGTGCACCTCACCAAGACCAACCTCCAGACTCTGTGGACTGTTTTAACCAGAGTTACAACTATTGGAGTTGGTGACGAATATTGGAGTCAATATTGCTGTGGGGAACTATTGTACCCAAAAGGAATGGAGTTCACAGAACCAGTGACAGCCAGCAGGAATAATCATACCTGGGAACTCTCCGGATTTGCCCCGGAGACTCCGGTTCTGACAGAGCTTTACCGGGTCTCCGGGGCAGAGGCAGATTCCTCCGGATGTGGAGAGTTTCTATTGAAACTCTGCCACATCTGCTTTTTTCTCCCGTTGTGCCTCCGTCCCCAGCCTTCTGTGTGGCACATTTAACCCTCTGAGTGCCAGAGTGGTACAGAATGCATTGCCGTACCACTCTGGCACTCAAAGGGTTAAATCCCCCCCAACACTTGAGTTAAGCCCCGCCCCTTTTTGACGCGATTAGCGTCATTTTTGTTACCCCCTGCTGAACAGAGGACTACCCTCCGGGTAGCCCTCAACTGAAAGTTCCCAGGTATGGGAATAATGCAAGCCAACATGATTTTCATGATTACTGAATTAGCCTAATGTTAGTTGTGAGGAGGTGTGACCCGAAGCTAGAGTTCAGTAGAGAGATTTATGGATGGATAGATAGACAGACAGACAGATGCAGTTGGTTTGTCTCAGAATCCTTTCACTTTTTCATTGTGTATACAGCCCACTGTGTCTGTTAATGTTTGCTCAGACCGGTGAAAGGTCACCAAAACTAATCATTAGGACAATGATCAATCAAGCTCCTGATACAGATTTTTTTTCTGTGCAGCCTTGTTGGAGACTACGTAAGTGATAAATAGATATAAAGAATCATCAGACAAAGAGGTATGGAAGACACTGCATGCCTGACAGAGATATGATGAGCCAATGAATTAATGTGTAACGCGAGGAGCCATTAAATGAATGACACAGAGGTAAGAAGCCACTTTATGTATGTCTCAGGTACCTCAGTATAATGCTAACAGGAGCTTGATATAACGATAGAAGCCATTCACACCACACAGAAGGGAAGCGTGAACGCGTTCCCTGGGGCAGCTGGGAGGGAGGTGGGAATAGAAGAAGCGATGTGCCGAAGATTTAGGGTGCCACATTAGGCGGAAGTGCACAGCTTGAATATGCAATATCTTTAAAAGTACGTACATTTAGAAAAAAACCTATACCTTTCCTAATACTACTTTATTAACTAAACATATGGTAAGAAAATGTTATGAGGTGATAGTTCCCCTTTAAAGGGATAGTAATACTTCGTTTTAACTTGATTTTATTTTGTAGGCATTAAAAAAACATGAAGAATGATATAAGTCTTATATCTCAAACCTTTATGGTTTAAGAGATATTCACAAGCAAAGTTTCCCCCTCCCGCCCCTTTTACCTAGTGTAAGCCATCTCTTCTCAGATGTGGAATCCAGTCCATAGACCAGACAGATAACAGCAGGTGACAATCTTCTTCCTATGAAAACAATGAAAGCCCTGCCCCCCTTGACAAGTTTTTCAGGTTTCTCCCTTATCTTAATTGAAGATTGTCCCTCTCTGCAATCTACCTGGGCACCTCCCTTCTGCTCTGGCTGAACAGTGTTACATCAGTAAAAGGGGCGGGAGGGGGACACTTTGCTTGTGAATATCTCTTAAACCATAAAGGTTTGAGAGATAAGACTTATATCGTTCTTCATGTTTTTTTAATGCCTACAAAATAAAATAAAGTTAAAACGAAGTATTACTATCCCTTTAATTTAACATTTACTGTAACTGAACCTTGCATTTTTTATGGTGCAATACTTCAGTGGCCTACAAAATAACCTTTTGAAGACCGGTGAGCTGTGCAATCTCTTGCTTTCTCACCCCCCAAAAGGTTAAATTGCTCTTGTTCCTTATGGAATATAGCTTTTCCCAGGACTGGAAGTTTGTTTTCTCAGAGGAACAAACTCCACTTTATATGCATTTTCCATATTATGTAGTATTTTTAGGATCCCTCTGTATCTGTCCCAAGCATGCTGGAATATCTCAACCCATATTAGTTCCTCTACCACATACGTTTGGTGGTATTCACTTGGTCTACTACCATTTCTTACTTAAGAACTGACACATTTCATCAAAATCAACAATCTACCTTCAATTTCCTTTTCTATTCCCCTGTAATATTCTTCCTTCCTGCCCTTTGTTACATGTTAAGGAACACCTACTGATAATAAGTCCTGCTTATTATTTTCATAATGGCCACTTTTAATCAAGTATGAGTAGATTGGTTCTCCAAAATTAATCTTTAAACCTTTGAGTGCTTGAGGAGTATACAACTCATTATTTATCAATGCTTTGAACAACCCTCTGGCACTTAAAGGATTAATTAGTACTGAATGTCACGTCTACAGAAATAACGCTTTCTGCAGGACTGAAGACAAAAGTTCTCCCACTGATATCTTCATAGAAAGCCTTCATTCGGCGGAGTTTGATGGGGATGCCTGAGTCCTACAACAAAGAATCACGTGGGCCTCCATGGACACAAAATACAGTACTAATTAAACATTCATTCTGGTGAACAAATCCACACATAATAGATTCATAGGATTCATAGGATTTTGTGTTAAAGTGGAACTGTAACTTTGTAAAAAATAGGTGATTCGAAAGAGATTTCAAAAGCAAATTATGTTACTGTTACACTTTTTTATTTAAAACAATAGCAAATAAGATATTTAGCTTTAATTCTCAGTTGGTGCAAATCATCCAGGCATGCCTAGAGAACTCAGACATTCCACACAGCACTGCATTACTAACTGTCACTTCCTACCAGGAAGTACTAGTTCAGCTGTATAAATGTAAACATGAATAAAGCTGAATTTCTCAGACATTATTGTTTGAAATTAAAAATGACTAACATAAATATGAGTGATTTTAAACGTTCTTTTCAAAATCATGTATTTGTTACAAAGTGACAGTTCCAATTTAAAGGGTATTATTATTATTATGAGATGTTCCTATTCCTCTAACTTATAGTCAAATGTCCCTCACATTGTTTATATCTGTACACTTAACAGGTCTAAATTAGATGAAATTAACCATTCTGATTAATCAATTCATCATCCTCCAGACAGTGGGTAAATCCAGGGAGTGATCAATAAGGCTAAATCTAACGCAATGCATCTGAGTGAGAAATCTAATTGTCAATCATTTGAAGGACGACATTTTAATTTCCCTTATCAAATGCAAAGGCCAAATGGAAAATATTGCATTATGGGTCATCAGTTAGCTTCCTGCTCTGAATTACTGTTGTCACCATGTGGCTGGCACTCTGCAAATTGCATGGCCCACTTGATGTCATATTTCAACAACGCAAATGAGTGACATAACACAAACTGACAGCTATCTCTAATAAATTACACTAAGGGTCCTTCTTTCAAAAGAAAAAGCAATCTAAAAACACATTTTTAATGTTCAAATTTTGTCTTTAAAACAACACATTTTCAAAGAGAATCACACATTTTCTTACTAGTTAACACCATGATGACACTTTTTTTTAAAAAGGTTTTAGCAGAGTGAGGTCATGCTTAAAGGGATAGTAATGTTTAAAAATAAAAGCAACTCCAATTAATCTTTATAGTATTTGGGCCATGGAGAGTGTTATTTCACTACTGTCAGAGTTGTAGTACAAGAGTAATTGAATGATAAAGTATCCCCCTCCCGCTCCTTTTACTGATGTAACACTGCTCACCTCAGAGCAGCAAGACTGTCCGGATGGATCACAGAGAAGGACAATCTTCAGTGATCATAAGGAAAAACCTGTCAAGGGGGGCAGGGTTTACCTTATGATCACAGTAAGAAGATTGTCCCTTGCTGTGATCTGTCCGGTCAAGAGACCAGATCCCACATCTGAGGTGAGCAGTGTTATACCAGGTAAAAGGGGCTGGAGGGAGAAACTTTATCATTCAATTACTCTTGTACTACAAATCTGACAGTATTGATATGACACTCTCCATGTCCCAAATACTATGAAAATTAATTGGAGTTGCTGTTTTTGTGAAACCTTACTTTCTCTTTATCTTCAAACAAATTATATGTCAGATTACAAAAATGACTCCAAAAGGCACGCAGATACTTTGCAGGACCAATCTGCATTGAGTAATGAAAGCATTTGCTACTGTATACTGCTAGTGGGGTATGTTTGCATGTGTGTGTGTGTGTGTGTGTGTGTGTGTGTGTGTTTATATATTATGCACATGTCAACATTTACATATCTGAAACACCCAGAGAGTGGGAGCTTTAATTTATTCCCTACTGTGCAGTTATCCCCAGAACTGAATCTCTTTAGCCTGTTGAATGTCCAGCTAAGGGCCTTATCCACAAAAGAGGAGCAATTCTGAAGTGAAAATTCCCCAAATCCCCATTGATTTAAATTGGGTTTTTAACATCTTGAAGCAATGCCTCGGAGACCTCTCTAAAGTCAAGGGGTTACAAGCCCCACTTAAATAAATGAGACATTTTATTTGCCCTTATAGTGAACTTTGCTTGTTCCAGAAAGTCGCCTGTTTATTTTATGGATAAGACCATTATGGACAGAGATATGAAAAACATTCTTAGTGTATGTGTAAGAATTGTCGCTAAAACTCACAAAGATGGGTCAAATTTTTAAGGATGAGAATTATTTTTTGCATAGATAGCTTAAACACTACCAATACATGCTTCCATTAAGAACAAGTTACACCTGACACTACGATTTAATCATTAAAAGTGTCTTTATTTCTGGGGCAATTATATAAACGTTGCAACACAATTCTTATATGGACAAGTCCATTTTACGCCACTTTAAAAAATATAAAGTCAACTGTCCGGAGATAAACGTTTATATATCTTTTTGTCGCTTTGCGACAATTTTACAGACACTTGATATTACTCCAATTTTATACTCCTCCCCTTAGTTCTCTGAAAGCTGACGTAGTCAGAACGACAAAACCAGTGATTCCAAAACCGATGTATAATCAGGGACACCCTTTCACCGCATTGATTTCTTCCCTTTTACAATGCATTTTGAGAACAATGCTTCAGAACAGTGGTTGGGAGCCAGGGTGCATAAGAATAATGACATATTTATGTATTGTACTGTTGATTAAGTTCTCGAGAATTAACCTATAAAATAATAAGGGTGCCGTAAGAAGTCCATATTCCATGTTAGGGGTGACTTCAGCACAAAAGATTGAGAACCACTGCTTTAGAGGTTATTGGGTCAAGCATACCTTTTGCCACATGCAATCTGTCCCTGGTATAGACAACTCTGGCGCTAAGCAGTCAGATTTTACCCTCCTCGAGGAGCGGAGCTGTCTGCAATCCACTGATACACAATGAGTTGAACACCACTCCGGTCCTCAAGGGGTTAAGGATATCACTGATGGGGCACAGACAGATCAATCATAATGATTGAGCCACTGATTGATCGATCTGTGTTCAAGGTTCTGGAAATCTGCACTGTTAGCAGAGAAATGGAGCTGATTAGTCCTGGTCTGACAGAATACAGATACTGCCATACATGTAAAGGAGGACACTGCCCTAATCAGACAGCTACATACCCAGAGACTGGCTTCCCTTTAGGCAAAGCAGGCAATAGCCACAAGCACCAAGTTTTGAGGGGATCCACAGTTGTGTTGGATACTCGCAAATTCTGAATTTCCAATGGATTACGATGCCCAATTTTCTTTAGCAGTTCACATACTCCTTACTGATCATTATCAAGGGGCTTAAGAACTTTTTTGTGCTTCTGTGTTATAGGGTAACAGTGGATGGGATTGGGGATGGGCTCATGTGAAGAGTTAGGGTTCGGCCATAACTGGGGATAAGGGTTACATGCCTTTATCTGGGGGCATCTAAGAGGTAAATCTGGCCCTGAACATACCCATTTTCAGAGGTGGATTTACATCTCAGGCGTCTTTAGTCCCCATGCATGTCCATACCCAACTCCTCAAATGACCTTAGTCTGGTCCCATCCACTGCTGCCTAACTCAGAAAATCAATCCTATATAATAATTCACTAAATCGTGTGTAACGCCGCAACATGCGCAGTAGACACTGCTGCGCATGCTGCTGTCATGCGCAGTACAGACTGCCCGCGCTGCGGCTGATACAGAGCTGTGCGCGACCGGGTGGCAGTGGCGCTGTGGCCTGTGTAACGGGCTCTTCAACTAGTATATATATATAAAAGGCCAGATGTATGTTTGTCTGATGCAGTCATGTGCAGTAGTGGCTGCCCCAACCCACACAATGTTGGGAGGTGTACTTCTGCAGTAGTATGCATGCAATCATGAGCAGCAGAGACTGCCCGAATGCACAGAATGCTGGGAGCTGTTGTGCACTGAACGGATGCCATTCATTAACCCTTTCAGTGCCACAGGGATAAATATTTCTATGTGTTGTTTCCCCCCTTGGCATTCAAAGGGCTGTTTGTCCCGTGTACACGGGCTTTTACACTAGTACATAAATATAAGCATACATAAAGGCTCTTACTGCTTTTCCTGACAATAAGGTCTCCACAATTGTTTGCTCTATACCCCAATAGATTAAATAATGGCCAGTAAAGACTTTTGTAAACTGGCAAATGAATCAGTCAACATAATCAATTAGACCAGTGGTTCTCAACCTGTGGGTCGGGACCCCTTTGGGGGTCGAATGATGATTTTCCAGGGGTCGCCTAAAACCATCAGATATTTATACTTCGATCCATAACAGTAGCAAAATTACAGCGATGAAGGAGCAACGAAAATAATTTTACTGTTAGGGGTCCCCACAACTTGGGAAATTTTATCAAAGGGTCGCGGCACTAGAAAGGTTGAGAACCACTGAATTAGATGGTATCTGGAACAGAGAAACTGGGATTACTGTGACCTCACCCAAAATTCAAGGAATAGTATACATTTATTATGAAAACAAATATATTGTCTTGCTTTTCCTGCTAAAAAAAAATCAAGCGTACTCCCACTCCTGGGAGATGTTTGTTCCAATGTTACAGACATATGAACTGTTGTGTTTTTATATTAACAGTGCCCTCTGCTGTACAGACAGCACCCCTACAGTTCACCTGATCTCATGACAGTTATTCTGTTGCATTCTGTGGGGAGGTGAGCCTCTGGCTACTGTTAGTCCTTAGATAATTGCAGCTTCATCACTTCCTGAGGACTTGGAAGTTCCTTTATACGCTTATATATTGTAATGAATATAGTAACTCCTGAGTGCCCTTTTTTACTCAGCAGGAAAAATGCTATATGTTTTCTGTAATAAAGGTTTTCTACTACTTCTATACGATTGTGCGTTTGGCCAGCACAGCTGAGATGTCCTTCAGAATTTGGAGTTCTGGGTAATTGCTTGCTCAGCCTAACAGGAAGGGAAATCTGGCCTTGTTCATTTTCTTATACTAATGAAACGCACTGCAAACAAAAGGCCATATATGTGGGATTTTAGATGTCCTTGACTGAACAAGGAGAGTTAATCACCAGCATCATTATCCTAACTCAATCTGTGTTCAGACTTGGATATTTATAATCATTTTGGGCATTGGGGAGCTCTAAATGAATGTGCTAACACTCTCTGGTACCTAAATGATTATAAAACCTTGGGTAATTATGGGTATTTAAAAACCAGAGCAGAGTGTCTTGTCGCTGCAACTTATATACTGAACTGGAGCAATTCTGGAACTAAATAACCGCACCACAAGGGACAAATGCAAATTCTAATTAGGTTAAATGGGGGTTTTAACCCCATGAATGCTACTGAAGGTGCCAACAAATTGTTCTAGCAAGGGTATTTTCGGTAGCAGTGAATTGGCACTGGGGTGAGGCCATGTGAGAGGTGGGGGTGTGGCCATGGGCGGAGCTAAGAGTATCTAGAGAGCCTTGCATAGGTAAGCCTAGGATGTAAATTTGTCTGTGTTCAAACACTTAATTCCAGAAAGAACTCCAACAAATTGCAAAGCTCTTGGTTATATTCAGGGGAATTAAAAGTCCCAAGGAAATCAATGAGGATGTGATTGTTCCACAATTGCTCGAGTTCATCATAGTACTGTTTTGACTCTACATAAAAGAACGTGAAGCAGTTTAAGTGCAAAACAACACTTCCATGGGGGACAAATACAAGTGCTCATGGGTTAACCATCTGAATGTACACAGATCTCCAAAGCATTGCTTTTAATGGACTTAATCCCCATTGAAATCACCAGGAATTGGGGAGAATTGTTGTCCCCTATGGTGCAGTTGGTTTGCCTCAAAACTGCTCAACCTTATACATAAGGCCCTATACCAGGTCCTGGCAACCTGAGACCCACCAGCTCTTTAAAAATACAATTCCCATCCCCTCAAGCCAGCCCACGGATGCTCCATTTGATACAGACTACTTTGAGTGCATTCCTTTAACTGCTAAGCTTGGGGAGTTAATTTCCCAGCATTTGGGGCAGCAGTGCACAGCGAGGGTTACGTGCTCAGTCCAAGATGCTTTTTCAGCTGTGGTTGTGTCTCTGTGAGCCAAAGGTTGGGGCCGCTCGGTTCACAGCTGTTACTGGGAGGGTCTTCTCATGATGGCTTGATTGGGGGGGTTATCAGATGAGAACTGGTGACAATAATATAAAACCTCTTGAGACAAGATTGCATTGCAGCTGATAAGTGTTATCTCAGGTTTTATTTCTAACACATTCCCACTGAACTCTGTGGAGAAATTTGTACATAAACCATTGCTAAAGCTATCAAATGCAGTGGAATCCAGGCCACAGATAGGAATCTGTACACACAAACAACTTTGAAACTGTGCAGGTTATTGAAATTGTTAGCATTTTTTGGAAACCCTGCTAGGAAGGCTTGTTAAAAAAAAAAAAAAGTGGTCAGTCCGCTTTATTGTTTTAATGGCCATTGGATAAGGTCAAGACTCGAAAAAGATGATCACATTCAAGCTTCAGAAAAGGAGGTTACCCCATTCATTCAAATACAACGGGTAAGGATGCAGCATTTCAGAAATGGATTACCGTCACTTCATCAGGTGTGTACTGATACAGTACAGAGGACGGGAAGGGCAACCTTTGGCTCTCCACTGCCATCGTACTCTAGTAACACATTACTCATGTGGGCAGGACTCTAGGGTCCCAAACTCTGTCAGCTGCAGTATTGGCTGCTTCTACTGGTTCATTCGTTTTATTGGAAAAGAAAACAACAGACTATGTCCATCTCCACAGACATAATATCCAATGCCGATTTGAAGATAATAGGGGTACGCACTAATGCAACGTCTCACCACAGAACCTGACTCCCATTTCCCCTCTCAGGGTATTGTAAAGATCTTCTGGGCTTCCTGGCATTAACCAAGTGGCTAATGATAATGTAACTGGATTTACACATTTAACCGGATTATTCATACATTTCTCCCACTATCTTTTGAACCAAAATACAAGAGGAAAATTCAGTGTGACCATTACAGTTTTCTGGTCTCATTCCTCTGGAAACATTCATAAACTGACAAATAAATAACAATACTATAAAATATTATTGCAAAGCGGAACTAACACCCGACACCATCTTTATCTTCACTAAGTCCCCATCTGGCGACTGGCTGCTTAGTAGCGCTAGTCACCAGAATAATTACCTTATTTAATAGATTTCTGCTCTTTCTTCCCCGACTGCCAGGCAGGACGGAGAGCGGACATCTTGCCATTGTGAAGTCCGCGCGCCTGCGCTGTCAGTCCCAGCCGGGACTAGGAGGCGTTGCTAGGAGTCATTTGGCTCCGGCTGGGACAGACAACGCAGGTGCGCGGACATCACAATGGCAAGATGTCCGCTCTCCGTCCTGCCTGTCAGCCGGGGAAGAGAGCAGAAATCTATTAAATAAGGTAATTATTCTGGCGACTAGCGCTACTAAGCAGCTAGTCGCCAGATGGGGACTTAGTGAAGATAAAGATTGTGTCGGGTGGTAGTTCCACTTTGTATAAAAATGATTAACATGACATAGGTGATTTTGAAAACACTTTAAAATGAACATAAGTTGCCATAAGGTCCACCTTAACCCCTTTGCGTCCTGTGACGTACCCGGACCGTCACACTGGTCCGGCACTTAAGGACCAGTGACGGTCATGGTACGTCACATACTTTTACTCACCACGCTCCTGCAGGAGCGCGGTGAGTAATAACGGGCACTGAAATTCATCGCTCCAAGACTGGAGCGATCTCTCTCAGTCCTTCGTTCGACGTGCCGCCCCACGTGATCAGTCACGTGGGACGGCACGTCGAACTCGCCTATCTGGTCCTTAAAGGACCAGACACCCCGGTACCGCTGGTCCTTAAGGGGTTAAGGTCTGTGGAAATAAATCAGGTATTAAAAGGTTCTGTTTATCATAGAGGAAGGCAACCTATGGCCTTGCAGGTTCTGTTGGACTACAACTCCCATCCTCCTCATCTGGCTACTGATCAGCTACAGTTGATGGGAATTTGTGTCCAGCAAACAACTTGAGGCAGAGAAGCTGCTTGGTTCCCAAAAGAGAAATGGTTTAGGCCAACCTAATCTATTGTTAGTGCACCATGCAGTTCATCTGCACCATTACTAGTAGGGAGATTAGCACCACTACATGACTAGCTGAAACAAGACACAACCTGGGACATTGGGCTTCTAAAACTGAACCCAGTGACACCCCTGCCTAGAGGGCTGCAGGTTGTTAACCACTGATTTCATCCCTATTTCTTGTCTCCAAGGGGTTAAAGCCACTCTGCCAGTACCTAGCAGACAGTGCCAGGACTGAGGGAGGGGGTGGTATAGAATCACATTCTAACAGTCACTGCGGGGAATCCAACATTCACATTTCATGACATTTCCCAAAATCCAAGTTCAGATTCCACCTGGAGCAGCCAGTTCTATGTTCCCTACAGCTTCAAAGCTCTCTGACAGTCAGCAGGTGTCCTGAAAGGGAGAGGAGCTGTGATCCTGGGACACAAAGGCACAGCATCTGAGAAAGGACACAGCAAGCAGGGAGAGGAGGAAGGGCTGTCAGACTGCATAGCTTTCTCCATCAGATAAAGGACATTGTGCAACAGTGCAGGCCGGGAGAGATGGGTTATCAGTTCAAGCCTTGGCACAAGTTTTATACGGACATATCGTCTCTTGCAGAGCACGTCAATTGATTTCTAGCTTAAAGGAATAGTAATGTTTCACAAAAAAGCAGCTCCAATTAATCTTCATAGTATTTGAGCCATAGAGAGTATTTCATTACTGTGAGCATTGTAGTTCAAGAGTAACTGAATGATAAAGTTTCCCCCTCCCGCCCCTTTTACTGATGTAAAACTGCTCAGCCAGATCAGAAGGGAGGTGCCCAGGTAGACTGCAGAGAGGGACAATCTTCAGTTAAGATAAGGGAAAAACCTGAAAAAATTGTCAAGGGGGGCAGGGCTTTCATTGTTCTCATAGGAAGAAGATTGTCCCCTGCTGTTATCTGTCTGGTCTATGGACTGGATTTCACATCTGAGAAGAGATGGCTTACACTAGGTAAAAGGGGCGGGAGGGGAAACTTTGCTTGTGACTATCTCTCAAACCATAAAGGTCTGAGAGATAAGACTTATATCATTCTTCATGTTTTTTTAATGCCTACAAAATAAAATAAAGATAAAATGAAGTATTACTATCCCTTTAAACCCTTTGAGCTTTGAGTACCCTCTGGCCCCAAAAGGGTTAAAGAAACACGAATACAAAAAATGAAATTGGGTTCTATAACTTTATATGTATGTACAGTAATGTGCAAAAGTGTTAGCCAGATGTGTCAAAAATGCTGTAAAGTAAGAATGCTTTACAAAATACACATGTTAATAGTTAATTTTTTTTTATCAAATAAAGGAGAACTCTCTCCTGTATCAGTGTAGCCTTCATCTGAATTCTCCTAATTCTCCTTAGTAGCGCTAGTCACCAGAATTATTACCTCTTCATGAAGAAATCTGAAGTGATCCTCTGCTGACAGTCTGCACATCTGCGCTGTCAGTCCCAGACGGCTGTAGGAGGCGTTGCTAGGAGCCATTCAGCTCCGGAAGGGACTGACAGCGCAGGTGCGTGGACGTCACTAGGGCAAGATGTCCGCGCTCCGTCCTGTCTGTCAGCCGATGATCACTTCAAATTTCTCCATGAAGAGGTAATAATTCTGGCAACTAGCGCTACTAAGCAGCTAGTCACCAGATAGGGAATTATTACAGACAACCTTTGTTAGCGGTGTTAGTTCCACTTTAATGATAGTTATCTTACCTCTTAGAATTACTCCTTTCTAAAGAAATCCTTACTCTTCCAAGATCGGGAGACAGGAATCAGCACGGACATCTTGTTTGCGCACCTGCCGTCAGTCCCGGTCTCCACTGAGAACTACTGCACAGATGCCTCAAGGTAACCGGAAGGGACTGACGCCGCAGGCGCGCAGAATGCACTAACCTGGCCATGAGTCTCAGTAGAGTAAGGATTTCTTTAGAAAGGAGAATTCTAAGCGGTAAGATAACTATTATTAAGCTACTCGCCTCCCGCATAATTATTGCAGGGCGACTTTACCTATGCTGAAAAGTCCACTTTAAAGGAGCAGTAAACTTTTTTTATGAAAAAAATATATATTGTAGGGATTTTCCTACTGAGTAAAATAAGGGTACTCCCACTGCTGAGAGATTTATATTTCCAGAGTTATTACAGTTTAAACCCATGTTTTTTTACATTAGCAGTGCCCTCTAGTGGTCAAATTCTAATTAGATTTCCTGTTAGATTCTAATGGAGAGGAAAGTCAGAAAAGTCAGAGACATACAGTTCTCCATAGAATGTGATAGAAACTGCTGAGTCACTTCCTGTCAGTTACAACTATCAGGAAGTAAACACAGTAAATTCACTTCCTGATTATTTGAACTGCTATAATTTTTGAATAAAACATCTGACAGTGATGGGAGTGACCTTGTTTTACTCAGCAGGAAAAGCTCTATAAAATATGTGTTTTCATAAATAAAAGTTTACTGCTCCTTTAAGTGTCTCTATTTATGAATCAGAAGGTTTTACCTAGGTTAAGTAACGATGGGAATTATTGTCTAACTACAGCTGGGGAGTTGCTAATTGCTCATTCCAGGGACAGTCACAGCTGAAATGTAAACCTTGTAGTAACCTGTTTTACAGACACTTGGGAACTGCCCTTTGTCCTGGACAACAAAGGTGTATGGGAAGTAAACACTGCATGCATTATAGTTTTTAGGTAAATCCAGTCTTTGCATTCCATTACCAGGCCCCTAAAGAATCCACACCTAGTTCACAGAAAAAAACTAGGATGTCTGTGTTTTCCCAGAGAGTGTCCAAGATAAATGATAATCTAACACAGTAACACAGTTAAAGGGATAGTAATGTTTCATAATAAAAGCAGCTCTAATTAATTATCATAGCATTTGGACTTTGGAGATTGTTATTTCAATTCTGTCAGAGTTGTAGTACAAGAGTAATTCAATGACAAACTATCCCCCTCCCGCTCCTTTTACTGATGTAACACTGCTCAGCCAGATCAGAAGGGAGGTGCCCAGGTAGACTGCAGAGAGGGACAATCTTCAATTAAGATAAGGGAAAAACCTGAAAAACTTGTCAAGGGGGGCAGGGCTTTCATTGTTCTCATAGGAAGAAGATTGTCCCCTGCTGTTATCTGTCTGTGAATATCTCTTACACCATAAAGGTTTGAGAGATAAGACTTATATCGTTCTTCATGGTTTTTTATAATGCCTACAAAATAAAATAAAGATAAAACGAAGTATTACTATCCCTTTAAAGCGGAGCTACCACCGTAGGTAAAATCGCCCTGCAAATAATTAGGCAGGTGACGACTAGCTTAATAATAGTTATTTTACCTCTCAGATTCTATAGAAACCCTTAATATTCCGAATCCGGAAGCCAGGCATCAGCGCAGACATCTGCGCTGTCAGTCCCGTCTCCATTAAGAAGCACTGCACTCTGCCGAAAGGCATCGGAGGGACTGACGATGCAGGTGCACAGACTGCACTAACCTGGCCGTCATTCTTGAAAGTTTAAGGATTTCTGTAGAATCGAGTTGTTCTGAGTGGTAATATGACTATTATTAACCTAGTCGCTACCTGCCTAATTATTGCAGGGCGACTTTACCTATGGTGGTAGTTCTGCTTTAATGACGTTGAAAAAAAGGCATGCATCCAACAAGTTCAGCCCATTCCATATCACCCTTGTTGATCAGAGGAAGGCAAAAAAAAAACCCTGTTGAAGCCATTTCCAATTAAGCCCAAAGTGGGTTTGAAAAATTCCTTCCTGACTCCAAAAATCAGTTCGATATTTCCCTGGATCAGAATCCTATTTGCTCTGAAACCAAATGTCATAATTCTCAATATTATTTTGAGCTAGAAATGTATCCATAACTTTTTTGAAAGCAACTACAGTATCTTCAAACACAGCATCCCAAGGCAGGAATTCAATATCTTAATTGTCTTTACTGTGAAAAAAAACCCTGCCTTTGTCGATTGTGATAAAAATGTAGATGCACTCTGTCGCCTTTTTTCTGAGCTCACCTTCCTCCTGAGTTCCCTTTGTGATTCTGTCTTCGAGGGGACACGGCTGAAGGATGACCCACATAAGCTGCAATGAATATTATTGGCTGACAACTAGGACGTCCAATCTTTGGCAACTGCGATAAGCATCTCAACCTCCATTGTAGTACGCATGCAGATAAGCACTGCTGCAAGTTTACAGAGTTTCTGAGTGAGTGCTATAAAGCTTCAATTTGCTGGTCCTAGTGTGTTCATGCCAGGTGATAGCTGCCTGTGTCAAAGACAACATGTCCACTTAGAACAGTGGTTCTCTAATTTTATTCCATATTACCTCATGAAACAAGTTGCCTCAAGGTGCTATTCACGCAGGCAATTTTTGCATTGTGCAACTCACCCTAACACAACATGCTTCAGGGCTGCAGCATTAAACCTGAGGATCAGTCACACCAGTGAAGTTTGCAATGCAGTTTGCAATTGTCAATGACTGCCCGACCCACATGTGTACTAGATGCCCACATGGGCCAGCCTTGTGACACACACACACCAACTCCACCAACCCCATGTAACAGGACTAGAAGGAAAACGCTGGACATAATTTATGAGTAAGTGAGCGCAGGAGGATGCCAAGCCTGTGCTAAAATGGAGGACAGTCAAGTTGCTCATGTGAACATACCCTAAACTACATTTCATATGCAAGAGTACTATGTATTTCATATGAAATAAGTATGGGTGATAAAACAAGGATAATCTGTTGCTGAACTGCCAGCAGATGTGGATTACAACCTCCATCATTCCCAACCCCCTGCTGTAGTGCCCAACACAGCCTGAAGTCCAATAATTGACCACTGTTTTAAAAGGTTATGTTATCAGGGTTTAACAAGTATTTAAAATGAAACAAAGGGGTTCCATTCCAGCAAAAACAATGAGAACTGTATAATTCTCACAGGAAGGGTCCTTGAAATGTATACGCTGATGCAGCTTCCAACACAATGGCACTCACTTATAGAAAAGTGTTTAATACAAAGTGACACCTTCACAGCCCAGTTTGCCAAATAAAATGTCTTGTGCATTGTATTATTAGTAGCTGCAAATGGGTGAGAAGCAAACCCCCCAGAGGGTTGACAATCCTCCAACCCATTTGATGAGATTCCTTTCCTACTCTTGACAAGTATGTTCTTCACATCATGTAAAAGGTCATCTTTATGGGTATGCCTGAGGCAGACAAATTACTTTACCAAGCATCTCTGCGAGAGCAGCAGGTGCAGTCAATATTGCAGAGTGTGAACATGGTATAACAAATGGGAGTTGCCTGCTATAAGAAGAGTAACGCTCCTCTGCATTGCATCAGGCTTTCCCCAGACACGGCTGCTACCTACTTGATCGGTTTTAGTACTTCAAATTAGAACTATGAATCTGATGTACTAGGAAGAAATGTAATTATATGGAGCAAACCAGTTTGTACCAGAGGGGAAATAAAATTACCCAATGATTTCAAGAGCATTTAACCCGTTGAATGCCGGAGAGGACTCCAAAGCATTAGAATTCAGGGGCTTAAAAGCTCCATTTAAATCAATAAAAGAACAGGAAAAGATGGAGGTGCTCTACGACATATAAAATGAACACAGAGCACACACACACATATATATATACTAGTATGAAAGCCAGTATACATGGGCTAAAGTGCACCCAGCTGCCCCGGAGCCAGGAGCAGAGACAGGACGCGAACCGTCCGGAGCGGGCAGCGCGTTGGGCGAGTCTCTAGTGAGCATGACTGCAGTGAATGGCAGTAGAGACTCTCCGAACGCGCTGATCCTTAGCGGGGAGCTCCAGACGGCTCACAGTGAAGTTCCCTGTGTACGAAACCACACATGAACAGTAGAGACTCACTACTGCGCATGTGTGGTTACGGCTCACAGTGAGCGACGCATTCTACCACTTTATGTAATAGGATATATATATATATATATATATAAAATTCAAATTAGTTTCTAGTTCGCTGTCCGCCCTGCCTGGAAAGGTATCAGGAGGAGATCTGCCACATACAGCAAAATCAGGGGTGGGGATGAATTGCTAAAGTGAGACTTGCCGTTGTAGCACTCCACCGGGTTCCAAATACGCACCATTCTCTAATATCTGGTTTTGCAATGTGTTGGAGACCTCAACAGTGTTCAAAAAATGAAAAGTTACATTCAAATTAATGTAAATTTAACAAAAAATATATTGTAGGCAGTGTTCTCTCTAAGTAGCGGTGAGCGACCCAGTCCTGAAAGAGTTAAAGGGGAGTCCTTCTGTAGGGCTGCACTGGGTTGCAGATGTACCACGCAGCCCTACACAGTTTGAATTGCTCTTTTAACTCTTTCAGGGCTGGTTCTCTCATTACTGCTCATCTTAAAAGGAACCATGAATTTGCAGGACTACACCCACTGATGGTAGATGTTTCATTCAAAAGGTATTACTACTGCAAATATTTTAATTAAACTGGTGTACAAGATTATTATTTTTTTAATAATACATTCTGTGGGAGAGTCTAAGTCACAGACTATGACTGTCCATATTACGAGATAGAAATAGCACCACCTGGTGGCAGCAGTCAAAAGTTGTAATTTAATCATAAAAAGGTTTGATCAGTAATAACTTTCAACAAGTGGGACACCCTTATTTTACTAATGACAGTATATATTTATTAACAGAAATGGTTTACTGCTTCTCTAATAACCACATTTAAATCAATGGGAATTTTATTTATGTCCCCTTGTGTTCCACAATTACTCCACTGTAGCTTCCTGAATATGGACCATAGAGAGGATGATGTATTATAACAAACTGGCGTTCATCTAGATCAAACCAACTGAGAGTGTTATTTCAATACTGTCAGAGTTGTGGTTCAAGAGTAATTGAATGATAAAGTATCCCCTCCTGCCCCTTTTACTTAGTGTAATCCGCCTCCCCTCAGATGTGGAATCCAGTCAATAGACCAGACAGCTCACATCAAGGGACAATCTTCTTATGGTGAGTACAATGAAAACCCTGCCCCCCTTGACAGGTTTTTCAGCTTTTTCCCTTATTTTAATTGAAGTTTGCCCCTCTCTGCAGTCTACCTGGGCACCTCCCTTCTGATCTGGCTCAGCAGTGTTACATCAGTAAAAGGGGCGGGAGGGGGATATTTTATCATTGAATTACTCTTGTACTACAACTCTGACAGAATTTAAATAACACTCTCCAACAGGCACGTGCACACATAGACACCAAGGGGGGCTTGAGCACCTGCCCTTTTTGTCCAAAGTGCCCTTTTTTAAAATATATATTTTGAATAAATAATTATGAGAAGTGCCCTTTTTTCATTTGAGCCCCTGCCCCCCAAAATGTCTGTGCACGTCCCTGCTCTCCAAGGTCCAAATACTATGATGATTAATTAGAGCTGCTTTTATTATGAAACATTACTATCCCTTTAATGTAATTGTCAATAAAAGCCTTTGACACTTAAGAAATGCTTGTAATTATGCTTCAGTATACCATAGTAACATCTGACAATAATATCTAAGAACACTGAAGTAGCAGACTATGTGAAGACCAATACTTGTGTCATTCTCAAATCTTTTGCCACGACTGAAGATGAGAATTTTAAATTCTAATCAAATGAAAATGCTAAGCAAAAACATCTGCTCTAAATAAGAACCAGGTGCAAATTAAATATGTTATTTTTACTCATTGGCCTTTTATGTCATTGTAGCTACAGGAATAAGGAGAGCTAATTTGGAAAACCAACAATATAAGGCAGTGTTATATGAGGTTTTATGTATAAAGATAAGCAACTCTGGGGGCAAACCAACTGTACCATGATAGACAAATAAAAGTGTCCACTGATTTAAATGGGGCTTTTAACTCGTTCAATTCAATTGGTTAAAATCCCCACTAAGACCTAATTCACAATAGCAATTTCAGAGCAACATTTTGCAGTTCTGAGCCATATCTGGGAACCGTCTTGTCTAGAGACTCCAGTGGTTCACTATGATCTGGGGTTGGGAGGGTCCAAGTGATTAAATTTGCATTATAAATTGGGCAGGGCATGACTGGGGTAGGTGAGACTGGAAGGAGGGAATGTGGGGTTTGTCCTTTAAATGGGAAGAACATGCCTGCACTGGCAGTAAAGGGGGCGGAGTTATAAGGGAAATCACTGAGTCGTGAGAATCAACCTCTGTTCCTGGAGACCTAGTTATTCAGTATAAAAACCAGAGTCTCCGGGTCAGATCCATTCTGATGTATGTTCTGAGCTGAATGCCAGTGAATTACCCACAGTGGCACCAATTTGGCTGCTCACACTGGCAGTTGTCTATAAATGTAACACAAACTAACGCACTAGCAAGTTTCCAGGATGCATGTATTAGATCTGAGGAGGTGTATCAGAGCTGATGTGCATGGCTGCCTGTGAATAGCAGAGCAGTTCTATTCACCTTTGTGAGGTGGAGAGTAAGAAACACGCTGCAACATCCAATCAGTGCGCGAATTACATTGGTGCCATGGCTGACACCTACATGGGCTGCCCATGTCACATGCATTCACTTCTAGAATTGTTCCTGCCTACTTAAAGGGGGTGGATTGCCTACCCAAAGTTACCAGTAACCTGTATTGGACGACAGAGAAATATATATATACTAGTTGAACAGCCCGTGTACATGGCCCACAGTGACAGGCGCAACTGCCGCGGTGCAGTCATGCGCAGTACATACTGCCCGCGCCGCACTGATAACGGAGAATTCAGACCGTATTCCTCGAGGTGCGCAGAGAGGACTACGGTCTGAATTTGGAGCTCTCCGCTTCGTTATCAGCCGCGGTGCGGGCAGTCTGTACTGTGCATGACAGCTTCTGACAGACATACATTAGTGAATTATTATATAGGATATGTATCTAAATAACCCACAGTGCTAGCCTGACAATCTCCTGTGTGCATAACCACACATGCGCAGTACAGACTGGGCAAACTCGCTGGTCCAGAGCAGGGAGCTCTGAACGGCTCACCACCTGGCTATGCTCCCCCGGCTCTGGGGCAGCAGTGGAGGCCGCTGGGAGGCACTTTAGCCCGTGTATACAGGCTCTCTAACTAGTAACATATATATATGTACCAGTATGCTTTTGAAGACTCAGAAGCTGGTATGACAAACCTTAGATAAGCACCAGTGCATCACTCAATGGCTCAGATCCATCTGTTCTTATAATACAATTACTAGTTCTCAAGTATGAATAGTTTTAACCCTTTATGTCTTAGAGAGGTGTGTGTGGGGGGCATATTGCTTGATAATGCACTGTATACTCCTTATTCCCAGCAGTTTCCAGCTCTGTGTCGCTGTGTCACACAGAGTGTCTGCCTGACACGGTAGTACATGACAAGTCAGCACTAGTTCTAACTACTGAACTGAGCCCTACCTTCTAATGCTGAACTGCAGCTGCAGTGCTATTTTATACTGCTATCAGGCTTATCGTGTTCATTAACCCTTTAGGGAAATGTGGGGTTTGGCAATGCATTACAGAGCTCTGACTTGCATCGCTCTCCGGACCTTAAAGGGTTAACTGTCATTATAATAACGTCATTGTACTCTGATTTTTTTTATATGCTCAGGTAGATTAGATAACTGTATATCTGTCTGTAAATATATATATATATATATATATATATATATATATATATATATATATATATACATACACTTAGGCATGATGTGTTTCTTGGGTCTTGGCAGACTTGTTGTATAGTACAGCACTGAGTGTCAGTTTTTGTCTTAGCAGTCAATAAGCTCTCCCTCTAGTGGTTAAAACTCTGTGGTTCAATACCACTGACATTACCTGCCACTAAGGACGAAGGAACAGTATTTACTATGGTCTAGGTATCTAGTGGCAGGTAGCAGTGCGTGCTACAGCTCTTCCAGCTTAAAAAAATCTGGGAAGCAAGAGAACAGATGATTTGCAGCTTGTTTTGTTTTGCAGAGCATAGTGCTCTACCAGAGGTCCCCCATTAGACAGGACGAGCCACGAGCCTCTTTATTCATTAGGGACTGAAGCAACAGCCTATCAGTCTCCACATTGCTCCCACCCTACAATCAGAGGCATATATTTATGTATTTCATAATATAACAGTACTGCTTCTATAAGGCAGTCACCACATCAATAATGTCCAAACCACACACATTCGTAGTTAAGAGACTAATGCTTTTCATTGCTCCTGCTCAAGTGCTTTTGCATTAATCTGTCACAGTGCCGTGACATCCTGTATGTAACTTCTTGCAGAGGTTTGGATCTATGCCACATGGCTGCTTCAGGCAAAAGGGTGTCACTCAGATGAGAGGCAAGGCTCAGCTCCAATACTGTGACAAACAAATTATATAGTCTTGGTATTATGTAAAAATGCAACACACACATACTCCAGTGTTATGCAAGTACTCCTCTTTCCAGGAAGGCAAAAATAGGTAAAACGCATGCCGAAGAAGCAAACTCATACAGCAAGAACACACTACTATAACTGAGGTTCTCTCAGTTCTATTGCTCAAGGAATCATTGCATAGAGTCTGCAATTTCCTGAGCACCCTTCTTATAGGATTCTGTGTAGTAAAAGGGACATTAATAAATTTTTACTTTTAAGTCCAAAGGTGGACTGAAATTAGAGTGTTTAATCAGTTCCATATGCTTACATTTGAAAATCAACATTGAATTTATCAAACGGGGGAAAGCTGAAATTTACAGTGAAGTTTGCAAAATTTAAACCGGCATTAAAGGGTCAAAATAAGACCCGTTTAAAGTGCCCTTGCAGGTATATGAACCAAGTTCACACTGTTTAGAACCCAACACTCCTCTCTCCCTCTCTGTTTGTCCTGAAGATCACAGAGATCTTCAGCACCTCACTGAGAACTTATGGGAGAGGAGGCAAGATTGATATTGTCTACATAGAAGGCCTGTGTTGGTGAATCCACTGCCAATCTCTGTGATCTACAGGGAAAATGTTCAAATGGAAACTTGGTTCCCATATCTGCGATAACACTACCAATAGTTTAAAGGGTCTTACAATTGCTCTTTACTGCCCCTTTTAATACACATACATTGATAATGCCAGTAACGAATTTTCTATGCTGCTGCATCCAAAAGCCACCGCAGCTTCCTCATCATAATCCTGGGATTGGGAGCATACAGCTATCATCCAGATATTATGGCATAATATTCTACAAAAAAGTGTACCAGTTCACCACATTGTTTTAATGATGTAATGCTATGCTGGTGGCATGTTATCTTGTATTGTTTTGCTGGTCTTGTGTAATGTCAGATAAAAAAGATACCAGGTCATGGACCTGGTTGAAAATGAACTCAGCAGCTGATGCTGAGCTAATATTGGCTAATGCCAGCTAAGGTTGATGGATGTTGAAGTCCAACAACAGCTGGAGGTAGGCCACAGTTTGCCCAACCCTGTCAAGAACACTTACAACCACCACATTACTCATTATTGGTTGTGCTAAACTATTGTGTCACTCTGATAAAGGCAAATGTTGCAGGGGGTTTGGAGTATCTGGGCAACTGGGAACATTTTTTCTTATCGGAGTCTGTAATGAAAAAAACTTTTGGTGTTCATCACCACTCAGTATGCTCTGCCAATAAGAGCCACTGGATGAGCTGCCTGGTACTGATGGTACAAGCATGCTCAGCTGAACATGGTTGATAACATAGAGGGTATCTGAGTCTTCAAAGAAAAAATACTGTTCTTTAAAATTGTATACACAGTGAATCTAAGTGCCAAGGCGTATGGGCAGAGAACCACCCTACTATGGCATTATGTTGTGGGCAGAGTCAGATTTACATCTTAAGCACATATAGTCAAAGGCACATAAACCAGCTTTCACTCTCTAAGTGCCAGATAGGTATCCAAAGCATTGCAAAGTTGGGTACCTCACTGGCATTGAGAGGGCTAATCCTACCTATGGAACACCGTCATGCTTCTCCTGACTCCACCGTTACCTTCACCGCTGTGGCACTGTACAGGAAATATTCTTAGCCTACAAAACAGATGCAGACAAAAAAATCTTAACCCCTCGACTGCTAGAAACGTCTAAAAATATACAAGACACCTCTGTATTATAGGGGTTAAATAAACTTTACCAAAAGTATACGTGAGCTGAAAAATACATTTGTGGTCAGGGCTTGTGGCGGAGAAAGCAGATTCAGAAGGATATTGGAGTGGGAAAAGATTGATAAGGCTCGAACTTGAGACGGTGGGTCTAATTAGCAGGCCCACCTTAAAGGGAATGGAGAATGAGGTGTAGGAGAGAGGGGCTCATAAAAGAAACATGATGACCGTGAGGTGCTGGACTAGAGGGTTTAAGTAGTCCTCCAGCCCCTCCCAAATCCATGCATAGCCTTACACTAGTCACCATAATTCAGAGGCATTGGGATTGCCCTGGCTATATCCACAACTCAGAATATGGGAGCGGCCAGTACAGCTGAGGCACCCCTCAAAACTTGGCTCTTTAGGAGGTTGCCTTCTCTTCCTAATGGGAAATCCAGCCGTAAATGTGAGGTGCCAATGGGAAGAACAGCCCTGTCTATTTTGTCTGTAAGGAGGGTATGCAATTAGTTAAAACCCTCTGAGTGGTGGTGGGGGGGGGGGAGCAATGCACTGCTTTGAAATGTGATTCTCACAGCCTGGCACTCAAAAGGTCAATACCAGGTATAGATTTGGAAATCATGTGGATAAGCTGGCGCTAATTTTATAAGCCACCAAAACCTTAAAGGCATAGTAATACTTAAGATGTAAAAAGTATATGTTGTAGGATTTATGTCCCCGAATAAAGCAAGGGTACTCCCACAGCTTAAACTTGAATTTTTTTAGGTGCAATATCACACTGACCTGAAAATTTACAGTGGCGCTGTTGCTACACCATCCTAGGAGATTTATGGTCTATGGACCACAGCACTCCATAGGATGATGTAGAAACAGCGCCACTGTAAATTTTCAGGCCACTGTGATATTGCACCTAAAAAAATTCAAGTTTGAGCTGTTATAATTTTTTTAATAAAATATCTCTCAGCAGTGGGAGTACCCTTGTTTTACTCAGGGAGATAAACCCTACAGCATATATTTGTTTACATTATAAGTATTACTGTCCCTTTAAAGTAAAACATGACGATGATGCTGACATAAATCCAGGAAAGGCAGGCGCTCTGTCAAAAGGCTACAATAACAATCAATGCCTATAGTAAATGTGAGAAGGGAGGATTATTTATTATTATCATTAATGTTTATTTATATAGCACCAACTAATTCCGCAGAGCTGAGGATTGTTACCATAACTCATTCTTGAACCTGTAAAGTAGACACAGGGATATTCCCTTGAACAGCAACCAGTGGTGCTCAGGGTATAAATAATTAGCTTATTAACCGATTGTGTGTCACAGAGGCCACTGGGGGCAGCTCCTCTTTCCAAAAATGCTGAAATATAGATTCAGAGAAGCGATGTACAAAGATTAACTGGAACACTTCTGGACCAAATCAGCTGGAAAAAAATATTGTTTTCTTTAAATTTACTCCATGGCTGGCTTAAATCCAGATTCCTAACGGTCCGAGCAAAGACATTGAGGCTGATTTATTAAGGGGCCATTCTGGAGCAAACCTACAGCACTATAGGGAAAAAAAATGTCTCTAATTCCCATTATTTTAAGAAGTGATTTAAGACCTTTCTGGCAGTCACAGGTTAAAAACCCAATGTTGTATCCAATGCATTGCAAAATAAATATGGTGGACCCTTTTCTGGTGCTAAAAGGGTTAGATTATTGAGCACTTTGGGAACTGTATTTGTCCCGTATCGTGCAGCTGAGTTACCCAACAACTGTTCCACTTCTTAGAAATACAGATTTATATGGTAGTTAAGAATCAACTGGTCCCAACTTCTTAGCCGATCAGCCTCACTGTGCACCTATGTTTACTATATAGCTTCAGAAAAGAGTATACTGGAAACAGTCAGGATTTGACACAGACATTCAGTTTGATGTAAATCTCAGGGTCTCAGTGTTAAGCACCAAACTCTCAGGTTGAAAGAACAATATTGCTTGCTATTTGATCTGCACCAGTTGACTGATTCTTTAAACTCTAAATCCAAGCCATTGTGAGAACTGTTGCTTGTCTAGCAAATGTTCCACAAGTGATGAAGTTAAGGGTCCCTTATGAATTGACTGGGGTACCTCTAAGTCGGAACAAGAAGATACATATTGCCCAGAATCTGCATAATGGGAAACAGTTAACAGTTCAAAATTCTCAGTTTCAGTCCATTGGGAAAGCATCCGGGTATGTACATGAATGTAGGAGCAGAAGCTCCTATTGCACACTGCAAAAAAGGGACACTGGGCCATGTGTTTAAATGGAAAGTGGAAGAATTCCAGGGCAAACCAACTGCACTATAGGGGGAATTAAAATTCCTACTGATTTAACCCCTTAATGACCGGCTGCAGTCACTAAAGGACCACGGAGCATTTTTTTTTTTAAATTCGAATTCCGGACTCCCTGAGCGGTGTGCAGCCACGGGGGGAGCCCAGAATTCCTTGACGGTCATAGTACGTCATGGGTTGTTAAAGGTATAACAACCCATTATGTGATATGACCGTCAAGGGTCGTTAAGGGGTTAAATGGGGCTTTTAATCCCTTGAATGCAAGAGGGGTCTCCATGCATTGCAAATGAACGTGCTGGGGACCTATCTAGCATTCCAGGGGTTGAAAGGCGAGTTTAAATAACTGGCAATGTTTGCATCCCCTATGGTAAACTTGGTTTGCCCCAGAATTACACTAAGGTTCGATAGGGGCTTAGGATGGCGATGTTGTATTGGATCTGTGTCAAAGGCAGGTCACCGATAAGCACTGAGATGTCTTCGTCATCATATCCCCGTCAATCCAACACCAATTTGCTGTAATTGCCATGAATCTGCTGGGCCTTTGACAGGTTTATGATTTTGCACTTCACACATCGACAATTGTTCATTTCCATATAGAAATGCAGCATAATGAGTCATTGTCATCCATGTGAGTGTGTTCATATGTTAATGTGGCTGTTTGCCACATGTACTAAGCTCTGATAGCTGCCTCTACTGTTGGGAGTTCACAGTTCGAACATCTCACATCTGAGGTTGGTGGTGTTGGGATCTCTCTATAGCCCTCTATGCATCTACAGCCATGGTGACAACCCCCCCTTTAATCCTTTGAATGCCAGTAGGCATAAACAACACATTGTAGACCAATGTGTTGCATGTTGCACCCTCCTCTGCTTCTCAAGCGGTTACTATTAAAGCCACATCCTAAGTCACATCTCCAATTAGAATATATGTCACATAGTTTCATCAGTTGATTTACACAGGCCTGTAGTTTTCTAAGTCAAATTTACTGCTCTACACAGACAGTTTGATCTTCACTCTGGGGTAGTGTCTCAAATCCCCTGGTAGGGGAGGTCCACCAAGCACAGGACACTATGTTTTATCACTTTCAAAGCAGCTGACACAGATACTCTAGCTACTGCTTTCAAAAAAGCAATGGATGCCTATCTAGCGCAGAACAATATTGAAAATGATGACCGATGGCTTCAAAGCAGATAGGACGTTGATCCAGGGAAATATCTGACTGCCAACTGGAGTCAGGAAGGAATTTTTTTACCCACTTGGGGCTAAATTAGAAATTGATCCAGATGTTTTTTTTTTGCCTTTCTGTGGATCAACAGGGGTGTTTTTGTCATGGGTTGGACTTTATGGACACGTCTTTTTTCAGCCTCATCAACTATGTATGTAAAATACATATATACAAACACACGTGTGGTGATGTGAGCTGGTGTGACTTCATCAAGCAGAAGCTCTGGCATCCTCTCACGTTGATAGGCACTGCTGATCTTAAGCAGCATGTCTGGTAATGTGACTTCTGTTGGTTCTGTGGTTCTCTAACATGGTGAACAGAACCCTTACTGTGTCAATATTATTCTCCTTTGATTCCCCAGGTATTACAATTTTTCCTCATATAATTTCACTGTAGATCAGCAGTGAGGCATTATTACATTTTACATTTGTATGTGGGCTTAAACCCACCCCCGCACCATTTATTTATGTAAGAACCTGGTTACTATGTGCACACATGCTAACTTTCTGTCATGGTATATACTTACCGAAAAACATTTAGTCATGTAGCGCCAAATATTACTTAATCAGGAACAGCGGTGTGCTCTGCAATGTGTGGGAGACCTTTTTTCCTCTTGCACTCAGCTGGCATACTGATACACCATGGATGTTATTACGTGCACCAGGTACAATGTGGTTATGCGAGGGCTGTTTGAGAACTGTCCTAGAAATGTTGAAAATCATTGTTACCAAGTGCGCTTTATAAATCCAGTTATCCAGTTTAATAGTGCTTCTTATGGATATATCCCCCATTAACACATTATCTCGTCATTATTACAGTAACTATTCAAAATTGATATTGGCTGTTAAACTATTTCATGATGTTATCATTTCACTCTGATTGGAGTCACAATAACTAAGCCATTTCTAAGTTGCAGACCGGTGCCTACTGTGTGCCTGGCTACCCTATGTAGACTCTTTTTCCTCCTCCTTGGACCTACGAGTACAAAAGCAGGCACTTGTATGTTTTAGCCATAAAAGTATTATGGGTGTTCTCATTAAAGGGATAGTGATACTTTATTATTACTATCCCCCATATTGTACATATTTGTAACCAAAGTCAAAGTTACCCCCTCCCTCCCCCCCTTCCCCTTCCCTGAAGTCAGTGTTATACTGACTGCAGGGGAAGTCTGTCGTACGACAGGCTTGCGGCTCTGCAGCTGAGCCGAGATCGCGTTAGTGAAGAAGAATTATTTCACTGAAACGGTCTTCTACATGTGCTTGGTTTGCAGTGTGATTGGTTTGCAGTGTGATTGGTTTGCAAGCACATGTAGAAGACCGTTTCAATGAAATAATTCTTTGTCACTAACTAGATCACGGCTCTGCTGCAGAGCCGTCTCATGAAAGTCAGACTGGATATCCCTGCAGTCAGTACAATGCTGATTTCAGGGAAGGGGAAGGGAGGGGGGAACTTTGCCTTCGGGTATCTCTCAAACCATAAAGGTCTGAGAGATGAACCTGGGGGCTATTCATTTATTTTGCAAATGTCTACAGTATGGGGGATAGAAATAATAAAGTATTACTATCCCTTTAAGTACGGTATGTACAGTTTCCTTTAACCCATAGTATGTTACCTTTTACAGTTCATTTTTTATTCATATGTGTGTGTGTGTGTGTGTGTGTGTGTGTGTGTGTTTGTTTGTTAACCCTCTGAATGCCAGAGAGGTATCTAGTGCATAGCTGTGGAAAGGAAGTGAGTGCTGCTGCTTTTCTTGGTGCAGACGTCTCTCTGCATCTACTCTGTTCCCTTCCTTCCGTCCTCAACACACTGGCATCTTTACTCCAGGATGATAGGCTCATGATCAGTCTCTTCCCCTCTCCTTGCACCGCTATTTCTTGGTGCATATGGTGATGTGTTTCTCTATCACTAAACATCAACATAAACATCTAACCACAGTGATCCTCCCCCAGTTCTCTGTAGTTTATTTAACTACTATTTATCATAGGAATAAGAAAAACAAATATATACAAGGTGTGTTCATCCGCACTGTGGTAAAATCCTAACACAATCAGTACTGAGGTAATTACTCCCTGCTGACATATGACCAGCAGGCGACCACACTGGTTATAAGTGCGAAGTGATTAATAACCTCAAGATCTATAACTGATTGTGATAAGAGATTCCTACAGTGAGTGCACCTTGAATTTATTTGTTTTCTAGTTTGTCTTGCTGGGATGACTAGGTGGAGGTCCTTCTCCAACTGGAAGTTAAAGATGGCTGCAGTGTGAATAAGAGAGCTAAGTGGGGGCAGTTGTATCTTCCGCAACCATAACTGTCACTATAGTGGTGACCAACCTAACATGTGAGTGGCCATTTGGCTGAGCTTTCTTTACTATATTCACCATTTGATGTGGCACACGGGGGTGCCTGTTCTTTGGTCTTTACCCTAGGAATAAGCGGCCCTTAATTTGTTTCTCAGAAGACGTACTTAGGCACGTGTCCTTCAAGCAGCAGTCAGATATTTCTATTTGCTGTTAGCATTTTATCTCTTTTTCAGTGTGTTTCACTATGATAACAACTAGGGATAGTAATGTTTCATAATAAAAGCAGCTCTAATTAATCATCATAGTATTTGGACTTTGGAGAGTGTTATTTCAATACTGTCAGAGTTGTAGTTCAAGAGTAATTAAATGATAAAGTATCCCCCTCCCGACCCTTTTACTGATGTAACACTGCTCAGCCAGATCAGAAGGGATGTGCCCAGGTAGACTGCAGAGAGGGACAATCTTCAATTAAGAGAAGGGAAAAAGCTGAAAAACCTGTCAATGGGGGCAGGGATTTCATTGTTCTCATAGGAAGAAGAGTGTCCCCTTCTGTTATCTGTCTGGTCTATGGACTGCATTCCACATCTGAGAAGAGATGGCTTACACTAGGTAAAAGGGGCGGGAGGGGAAACTTTGCTTGTGAATATCTCTCAAAACATAAAGGTTTGAGAGATAAGACTTATATCGTTCTTCATGTTTTTTTAATGCCTACAAAATAAAATAAAGGTAAAACGAAGTATTACTATTCCTTTAATTTGTTTCTCAGAAGACGTACTTAGGCACGTGTCCTTCAAGCAGCAGTCAGATATTTCTATTTACTGTTAGCATTTTATCTCTTTTTCAGTGTGTTTCACTATGATAACAACTAGGGTCCCTTAAATTCCTTTCAGGTCTATAGAAGCCCATTTTTGCTGTGAGGAGCTGTGACCTAAAGGCATACTTCCACAGAGATCACTAGATAAAGACTACTGTAGATATAATGCAACAAATACATAGGAAAAACAGTTAGCTGTATGATGGACACCTACCTAAGCTATCCAATGTGTTAAACTATTTCTAGGGTATGATTTACCATTTAATCTTCCTGTCTCCATAACTCGTTGGCACACTGACCCCTCTGTCACCTTTTTTTTTTTTGACTGTCCCACAAGCACTTCACCATGGACGGCTGAGACTGATGACAGTTTCTAATAATAAGCAAAGAGGTGACTTGGACAAATTGATAGGAAAGAGGAGTGAATTGGTTTAATCCAGTTTCTTTAAATAAAGAATTGACATGCTTGAGTTACAGTAGATTAAACTGATGACAAGTAATAATAGGTAAAATGGATTAAAGGGATAGTAATGTTTCATAATAAAAGCAGCTCTAATTAATCATCATAGTATTTGGACTTTGGAGAGTGTTATTTCTATTCTGTCAGAGTTATAGTTCAAGAGTAATTGAATGACAAAGTATCCCCCTCCTGTCCCCTTTTACTGATGTAACACTGCTCAGCCAGATCAGAAGGGAGGTGCCCAGGTAGACTGCAGAGAGGGACAATCTTCAATTAAGATAAGGTTCAAACTTGTCAAGGGGGGCAGGGCTTTCATTGTTCTCATAGGAAGAAGATTGTCCCCTTCTGTTATCTGTCTGGTCTATGGACTGGATTCCTCTGACCACACTCTTCCTGCTCCCTTCCCTTTTCGGCCCATTCTAAATTTAACCCCCACCTTTTCTTCACCAGGTTAAGTCTTACCCATTTTATAATTTGTGACATGTAGACATGCCCATTTCCAGACTATGAGCCCTGTCTTGTTGCCAGCCCAGGACATCTAATTGTTTAAAACACTGCTCATCTCCCTAATCGTAATAGTGCAACTGGACCATGAGACCAGGGACGTGCACAGACATTTTGGGGGGCAGGGGCTCAAATGAAAAAAAAGGGCACTTCTCATAATTATTTATTCAAAATATATATTTTAAAAAGGGCACAAGGGCACTTTGGACAAAAAGGGCAGGTGCTCAAGCCCCCCTTGGTGTCTATGTGTGCACGTGCCTGCATGAGACACATAAAATTTTCATCAGGACAGCCCAAGCTGCAGGCCTTTTGAGAACATACCAACACCCCTGCATTATAGTAACTTTTAGAGAGGAACTGGTATGAGGGGAATAGGAAGAGGCAAATATTAAGAGAGATCAGAATGTAAGAAGACAAGAAGGGTGAGATTAAAGACAGAGGAGAAGCAGAAAAGTGAGAGAAGAATGAGGTCAGGATTATTTGGAAAGGGCTGGGTGGAGAGCGTTTAATGTATTGGTTAGAATGTATGTATAGATGAGTCAGTGCTATAGGCAACGCACATGGTAAAAGGGCAGAGAAGAGCTGCAGACAGACTGCACTCACTACAGCACTGGAGTCAGATACCTCAGAGCAAGGTAAGGCAAACTGCCCTGTCCTATTTTGGAAGCTAAAGACATACAATTGTTGAGCAAAGCAGCTGTTTCATAGGGGACAAATAAAAAATGTGCACTGATTTATATTATATTTTTAACCCCTTGAATGCTAAGCAAGTCACAAGAGACTTCTATAACATTCAAGGGGTTAAAAACGCTATTTACATCAGCGGGAATTTAGGGAAAGGTCATTTGTACCCTGTGTTGCAATTGGTTTGCCCCAGAACAGTAGCTGTACAATCCACAGTCATATGCACAAAAGGGGTAACCTTGAGGCAAACCGACTGCACTTTATGGGACATCAATATTCTCAAGGGGCTATTGAAGCCTTTAGTGCCAAGAAAGGATGGCAAAGCATTGTATTGCAGTTTGCTTGCAACCTCTAGATCACGAATGGTTTAAACAAAAATTTTTAACTTAATGGGAATATTGGTTTGAAGGTGGTCTACAAATCACGCCACTACTTTGTACATATGGGCCTCTGACTTCTTCATTTATTAACCCTTTGAGTGCCAGAGGGGTACGGAACGCATTGCAAAGCATTGCGTTACGTACCCCTCTGGCACTTAAAGGGTTAATACTGATTGCTTATGAGAGATGCTTACTGCAGGACTGCACAGGGACTACAATGTCATTTAACCTCAGCTAACCTTGAGTCGATGTTGGACTTCATTTCCCATTATCACCAGCCTGAGGCTGATGAGTTCTGTCGTTCATCAGCAGCTGAAGCCAAATGTCTCTCACTCCTGCTTCCCGGCTGCGTTGGTTTGAGTGCAGCCCTGCAGTATGCATCTTTAATAGACTGTCTGTGTTAAAGGAACATTATAGGGATAGTAATACTTCGTTTTATCTTTATTTTATTTTGTAGGCATTAAAAAAACATGAAGAATGATATAAGTCTTATCTCTCAAACCTTTATGGTTAAGAGATATTCACAAGCAAAGTTTCCCCTCCCGCCCCTTTTACCTAGTGTAAGTCATCTCTTCTCAGATGTGGTATCCAGTCCATAGACCAGACAGATATCAGCAGGGGACAATCTTCTTCCTATGAGAACAATGAAAGCCCTGCCCCCCTTGACAAGTTTTTCAGGTTTTTCCCTTATCTTAATTGAAGATTGTCCCTCTCTGCAATCTACCTGGGCACCTCCCTTCTGATCTGACTGAACGGGGGGGGGGGGGGGGTACTTTGCTTGTGAATATCTCTTAAACCATAAAGGTTTGAGAGATAAGACTTATATCGTTCTTCATGTTTTTTTAATGCCTACAAAATAAAATAAAGATAAAACGAAGTATTACTATCCCTTTAACTCTTCCTAATAATAACCACCCCTCAGTTACATTAATCAGGGCAGAAAAAAACTAATGGCCCATATGAATCAATTCTGAGTGCATTTGTTGTCCAAAATTAATCTTTAATTAGTACTGGATATCATGATATTCTGAATTCCAGGACCTCAAATCCCTCTCGCTGAATTTATCTCAGGACAGAAGTCTTCAGTAGGAGGAGTTTGGGGTCTTGGAGAGATGCAATCAAATAATCAAGTCCTCCTGCGTGGTCATGATATTCAGTACTGATTAGAGATTTATTTTGGAGAAATGATCCACAAAGAACTGATGCAGAGGAAACATTTCGATTTCCTGCCAAGATGAAGATAAGTGGGATTTTATTTCTGGTAGGTGTTACTGTTACTTGAAAGGCATGAGGCCCGCTTCTCCCGGTTACAGAAAACCACAGAGCGTGGAATCTCTAATTCATCACAGCCCTGATATGCTATTTAGGGGATTTGTATCTGGAGGCAGCAAGATAGCGGAGCTGCCAGATGTTTACACAGAATTAAAAGAAGCTGGATGGGCACCATTCACTAAGCAGTGCTAATATAAGAGCAACAAGTGTATTAGGTGTGGGCAACCTGCTGTTCTCCAGCTATTGTTAGACCACTATTCCTATCATCCTCAGCCAGAGTTGTTGTTTAGTAACAGCTTTAGGGCCTCAGGTGTCACAACACTATCAATGCTCCGTTGACTCTAAGGCTTGGTATATCAGGGGATATATCAAATAAGCTAAAGAACTGCGATTCTGGAGCAAACCAACTACAGAATAGGGTACAAATAAAAATCTCCACTGATGTATATGGGGCTTTTAAACCCTATAATACTAAGGAGGTCTCCAACATGGGGATTTTGGGAATATTTATTTGCCCACTATCCATCAACTGTCCAACTATCCAATGTTGAACAAACATTCAAGTGAAATGCATATTTTGCTGTAATAACAGGCAGTGGTAATACCCCTGAACATGAAATGCCGTTCAATTGAAATATCCTATATAATCCTATATAATAATTCGCTAAAGCGTGTGTAACGCCACAATCACGCGCAGTAGAGACTGCTGCTCGTGCTGCAGTCATGCGCAGTAGAGACTGCCTGCGCCGCAGCTGATACAGAGCGGGACGTGGTGTGGGCAGTCTCTACTGAGCATGACTGCACCGCGACCAGCTGTCAGTGGCACTGTGGCCCATGTAACGGGCTTGTCAACTAGTTGTACATAATAAGAGTTTCTGCCCCTATAAAAGGACATTATCACCTATTAACCTCATTGTTTTTACTGACAATTCCAGTTCTGGATCATTTGTCCGTGAATATAGTGTTGGCTGGCAATCCTCATCCTCACACCCAACATAAGGGCTGCAGTCAGCATAATTCCTTCTTTGTAGATATTCAACAGTAATAAATCTATAGAGGATCTTAAACAGTGCCACGTGACATAAATGCCTTCTGATTGAAACAATAAGTCGTAAAATGAGACTGGAAATGCTGAGTCTGAGAATACATTTTAACTGTTTGGATGCTTTGCAATACATTGGAGACCTCTGTACTATCCCAAGGTTTAAAGGGATTTTTTGGACCTAAAAAGTCTGCTTTTTGCACCAATAAATGTTGTCACTTTCTGTTTATGGTACCGGGAATATATCAGAACTGCACAGCTGGGATTTGCGCTCTTAATGGTAACATAATCATTAAATGGGTTCATGGCCAATCACTAATCTGCCATAAATTAGTGCTACCATTCACTTATTTTTAGCCATTCGAGTGCCAGAGGAGCAATGCGTTCTGTACCCCTCTGACACTCAAAGGGCTAACCTCTTTAGTGTCAGAGGTTTCAGCCACAGCTTAAGGTTCATGCATTAAGATGAACTGGAGAAATTCTGTTCCAACCACCTGTACTGCAAACCACGATTATAGGGAATAAATACAAATTTTCCAAATGACCCAGTGATTTAAAGGGTTGGGTGCTACAGAGGTCTCCGATGCAATATGATGCAATGCACTGGAGTCCTCTAGAATTCAAGGAGTTAAAATCCCAATTTACCCTGTTGAGTGCCAGAGAGGTAGCCACAAAGTGTTGGATATTCCTCAAGCACTCAAATGGTTAAGGTTATTTGCCTCAATAAATCATCTGGTTTGCACGGTACACTATGCATTGGTAGGATGACTAGAGTACCTTTCTTCCATCTGGGGACATTGTCAGGACAAAATAGCAGGGCACCTCTCCACTCAAGTGCAGCTACATGGATGGGGTTGTGTGACATCAATGGATGTCACTGCAAAGCCTGCACTTTCTCCAGAACTCCACAAAGTCCTAAACACTAACGGGACAATGGCCCGTTGACTGCTGTGATATAGACAGATGGCTGTACTTGGATACCAGAAAATGGAGAAAAAGCAAAGCCTTATACTACAATAAAATGGCCCTGGTTCCTATGTGATATCAGCAAATAGGACTTGGTTGTGTCTGTAGTGAAGTGGTAGCCAACCCTGGTCTTTAAAGGGATATAATACTTTGTTTTATCTTTATTTTATTTTGTAGGCATTAAAAAAACATGAAGAACGATATAAGTCTTATCTCTCAAACCTTTATGGTTTGAGAGATATTCACAAGCAAAGTTTCCCCTCCCGCCCCTTTTACCTAGTGTAATCCATCTCTTCTCAGATGTGGAATGCAGTCCATAGACCAGACAGATAACAGCAGGGGACAATCTTCTTCCTATGAGAACAATGAAAGCCCTGCCCCCCTTGACAAGTTTTTCAGGTTTTTCCCTTATCTTAATTGAAGATTGACCCTCTCTGCAGTCTAACTGGGCACCTCCCTTCTGATCTGGCTGAGCAGTGTTACATCAGTAAAAGGGGCGGGAGGGGGACACTTTGTCATTACTCTTGTACTACAACTTTGACAGAATTGAAATAACACTCTCCAAAGTCCAAATACTATGATGATTAATTAGAGCTGCTTTTATTATGAAACATTACTATCCCTTTAAGAGCATCTTTTCAGGTTATCCCTTAAAAGGGAACATTCACTTAACAAAAACTTTCTTGTAGTAGTTTCAACCACTATAACAAGATTAGTGGTGTTGTTTTTTTTTATTTTTTCTTACCGGGTATTGAAGATATGAAGCCTTAAACTGTGGCACTTCCGCGTCTGCGGCACCCTGTATGTGCGGCACAAAGCCGCAGGACTTCCCAGCTGCCTCCTAGCTGCCCCAGGGAAGCGTGTTCACGCTTCCCTTCGTGGGGGTATTTATGTGGTCTAATGTTACAATAAGCTCCGTTTACCATGATACTGTGGTTGCAACCTCACTAGCACGGTAAACGGAGCTTGTTGTAACACTTCGTGCCTCACATACAGGGTGCCGCAGATGTGGAAGCTCCACATTTTAAAGCTTCATATCTTCAATACCCGGTAAGAAAAAAGATTAAAAAAACAAAACAAAAACAAAGCCGCTAATCTTGTTATAGTGGTTGAAGCCACTACAAGAAAGTTTTTGTTAAGTGAATGTTCCCCTTTAATTAGCTCAGGTACAACAACTGAAATAACACTCTCTAGGACTCAGATACTATGAAGATTAATTGGAGGTGCTGTTTTTGTGAAACATTACTATCCCTTTAAAAGACAAAGCCACTAATTAGTCCACCTCTGCCGTGGCTGGGATGCCCTAAAACTATGTACTATTGGTAACTCAGAGGGCCGCGGTTGGCTCTCTCTACTTCAGTGGTAGCAATTTTTTTTTGAGCCAGTCACAGGCATCCTGTTCTGTCACAGCAGTTAGTGGACAGTCTTCCCTCTAGTACATGGAATTCAGTGCTCTAGAGTCTTCATTCCAGGAATTGTTATTATCTCAGTAGGGGGAGTGCCACACACATACAAAGTACAGGACTGTTCTTTGCAGTGCGGACATGTGGTCACCCGACGTGGTACAGATCTCTCTAGTTCTCAAGGGGGTTTAAGACAGATAGAATTATGTCTAACACAAATAGAGGGGAACATTTACTTGCAAATAGCGATTTCTTTATTTTATTTTACAGCTCTCCAGTTTGGGGATTTTGATGATGTCCCCATTGTACTGCAAAGCAATAAACAGGCGTTTTCTCTAGAATTCAAGGGTTAATATACTCACTGAAACAGTCATTTGTAATTGTCCCCTATGGTGCAGTTAGTTTAACCCTTTGAGTGCCAGAGGGGTACGCAACGCATTACTCCTGAACTGATCCAGTTCTTATTAAATCAACCTTATGATATTCACTATAAATATCCAGGAAGGTATCTTTTTAATATGGAAGTTGATCATTTTTTATTATCTACTAAAATAAGTCAGAAGACAAGTTAACCCTTTAACTACCAGCAAGGTGTCAGCCACCTCTGGAAGTACAAGGGTTAAGCTCTCTCAATCTACAGCAGCATCGCTATACTTATATCATTTTAAGAACAGCATTATTGTAAACCGCAAGTTATTTAAACCATTGTCAGCCCAGATGTATCTCCTGTAATTCACACGTGTTCTCGGTTACTACACTTTCTACAAGTACCTTGCTAGTACATTACCATTTTGGGATTAACATTATTCACGCTCCTAGGCTTTACCTGCGTTTATTCTTATAAATCTTTTTATGACCAAAATCTGCTTTATATTTTAGGATCTGTATATTTCATATGCACTGAGTTCACTGCACCCCTTATTAACAGACCTCTCAGCCTAGTAATAGTTCTGTTTACTTAACAAACGAAAGCAATAAAACTATAAGTGATATCTATAGATCAGTGGTTCTCAAGGTATTTTTTCTGGCGGCCGCATTGTCCTGGCGGCCACAGCCATGTCGTGGTGGCCACACTATGACATTACATGCACAAATGGTAAAAGGATGTTAAGACATATAAAATTGCATATAAATAAGTGCAACAACAATAAATTTACATATTATTACAATTTAAACATTCCAGAAATAAATCACATAGTAATAAAGAGTACCACATAAACACTGACCAGCACATAAAGCTACATTCTCACACTGTTCATACTGAGCTGAGGCTGGGGTGGGCTGAAAAATCATTGGCTGGCTGAGATACTTCAAGCGGAAAGCCTCAGCCAGTCAGACGCAGCATTAACAACAACAACAAAAAAATCCTCTGCAGTCTGCACAGTAACGGTGCAGCGGGGCAGGCTCTGGCAAAAAAAACAAAAAAAAACCACAACTTGTATGCGGCCACCATTTCAGCATTTGTCATGATGGCCGCACAAAAACGTGCTGGTGGCCGCACTTGAGAACCTCTGCTATAGAGCATTTAAATTATAAAATGTGTGTGTGTAAATATGTGTGTATAAATGTACATGTTTATAACAAGAGTGTATATGTATGTGTGTTTTTATAAATAAATGTGAGGATGTGTATGTGTGTTTATAGGTTTTTGTGTCTATAAATAAATGCATGTGTGTGTATATCGAACTATGTAACTGTAATATATAGCCCTAAAATAGCTCCTATCAGAAATTTTCATAATCAGAAAACTAGCAGGGCTTTACTGAGATTCAGAAGGAAGCTGTCATTTTTACAGTGTCTGTTCCACTGGGAGACAACTAAGCAAATACCCAAAAAATGCACTATGTGGCCCCCAAATTACTTCTGTCAGCCATTTTGGGGATTAAAAAAATTACTCTCAGAGGGGTTGTGGATGTCAAGCCTAAGCTACTGTATATGATTCACTTAATGCACTGCTGTCTCCATATATATATATATCAATTTATTGGTTTAAAAGCTTGACACTTACTGATTATGACAACTGCGTGCAGTGTCCTAGACACTTGAACTGCTAGACATCAATGTTTCAGAGTTCAAGTTCATAACAAGATCCACTAGATATCTACTGGTGTCCTCCTGTGTGCACAATGCTGCCCCAACTCGCTCTGCAGAGCAACTAGTACATGTTCCTGTAAGCTTAGGATTTCACTTATGGCAATGCCGCTTCCATCAGTAGCAGCTGCTGAGACGTAACAGGATTAGTTGCAGAGTCTGCTCACGGTCGCTAAAAACAGCGACCAAGGAACTGCTTTTTGGTTGGGGTTGGTGCTTCAAACAACCCCTGTTACCCAATGCAAACTCTTGTTTTGAGTTTACATTTTGTCTTATTGCTATTTACATAACATCTTAAGAGGGTTTTATTTGAAATTCGCAACTAGTTATTAACGTTTCTTTATGAGAACAATAAATCTGGATGTCTTCTCAGCCCTAACTGTCCCTACACATTTGCTTTGATAGGGATGTCTTATGATCATCAGTGGGCGATTTGAAGAAAATGGCAGTAAGAAGATGATACCAGCTGATTTTACAGGGCCCCAGAGGAAAAAAAAAAGTTGAAAATACCAAAAACAAACTCTATCTTTTCACTATTTTTGAGGTAATTTAGTAGTGTGATAGGCTCTCCTCATACTGTATTTATTAAGAAAAATATTTTCTTCATCTAAGCAGCACGACTTCTTTAAATCAAATATAATTTGGAGATATGCTGCAGTCGGGTTGCTCCAAAACAACTCCAGTTCATCTTGGTACATCAGCCCCATTGGGAGTTTCTACCCTGTATATACCAATTATATGATGGATAGATAGCTAATGATCCTGTAATTAACAAATGAATTTTATACAACTGCAATCACTCCCCAATACAATGAGTAATTAGTAAATATGGGTGGCACACTTACGTTAATAGCTGTCATGTATAAGGAGAAATAGCAATTACTGAGTTTCATAGTGATTTGAACTCACTGGTGAACCAGAGGCCTGCTAGACTGTATGGCCTCATTACCACTTAAACAAAGGCACAAGGGTAAAATCTACAGGGACCGTTATGATTTCTGCCCATAGTAAGGCAAGGGAGATGTTATTATAATAAGGAGAAGTCAAGCTCATCTTCATGCATTTTGTTGTCAGAGTAGTTGAATGATTTCGGTAAACTGTCCTTTCCTTTCCCCTGAGGTTATTGAGTATAGAAAGTATTTGTACGCAGAATTATAAAACAAAAATTAATTCTGAGAATTGAGACATTGTAATTAAAGAGTACGAAAAATCCTGGACTCTGTACCTATTATTGGAAGTAGGTGATTAAAGTAAGTGGCCTATAATTAAACATAGTTAGTAGTTACCTGTTTTATGTAGAATCCAGATGATGCTGCCAAAGGAGATTCCTGATTCTCTAATTATACATTCAGCAAATGTACTGCCTCTCCCTGAAGAGCATTACTATTAACACGTGGCTGATAAACTGCAGTATATTCGGTAGCTCTGTACAGAGAGGGTTACATAAATAGATAATGAAACACAATGAACAATAAGAGGAAAATTACAAAATCAGGGATCCTGTTTACAAGCTTTGAGTCTTGATCAGGGATGGACAACATGTACACCAAAAGCTGTTTATTCACTAAAACACTAATCCTCATTGAGCCAGTACCTGACACCGTACAATGAGCATTCGGGAAGGCTGCAGGTGACCCGCCCCTGATCTAGACCAGGGATGGACAATCTGCAGCTTTCCAGATGTTACTAGAGTACATCTGACAATGAGAGCTGTAGTACAGGAGCAGCTAAGAGACGCATGTTGCTTAAAGTTTTTTTTTATGAAAACACATATTTTATAGAGCATTTCCTGCTGAATAAAACAAGGTCACTCCCATCGCTGTCAGATGTTTTATTCAAAATTTATAGCAGTTTAACCCCTTAAGGACTACGTGACGTGGTATGACCGTCACGGTCCTTATACCCTTAAGGACCAGTAACGGTCATAGCACGTCACGTACTTTTTACTTACAGTGCTCTACCGGGAGCGCTGTAAGTAAAAACGGGGCCTAAAATTGATCGCTCCAAGACCGGCGCAATCTCTCTTAGGCCTCCAAGCGGTGCGCCAGTACGCGTAACAGGTCACGTGTACCGGCGCATCGGCAAGGATCAAAGCGGTCCTTAAGGGAAGGTAACTTCCCTGGACCGCTGGTACTTAAGGGGTTAAATAATCAGGAAGTGAATTTACCATACCTCCCAACATTTCAAATTGCCAAAGAGGGACACTTGTGTTTTAGGGGGCGTTTCTGGGGGTGTGGCTGGTGGGCGGGGCATTACCAGGAATTTTTAAGCTATTTCATGACCTATTGTCACCTCCTTGTGTAACCTAATAAATGATTTAGAACAAGACCAAAGAATTTTAGTTACACAGACTAATTTATAAACACATATACTGACATTTAAACAAACAATAATGTGAATTTTATTGCTGTAGAGCAATATTATTCACTGATATACACACCACACAGTCTGATCTCCTAAAAAGAGGGACATTAGGGTGGGAAAGAGGGACAGAGGGATTTAGGTCTAAAAGAGGGACTGTCCCTCCTAAAGAGGGACACTTGGGAGGTATGATTTACTGTGTTTACTTCCTGATAGTTCTAACTGACAGGAAGTGAATTTACTGTATTTACTTCCTGATAGTTCTGACAGGAAGTGACTCAGCAGTTTCTATCACATTCTATGGAGAACTGTATGTCTCTGATTTTCCTCTCCATTAGAATCTAACAGGAAAACTAATTAGAATTTGACCACTAGAGGGCACTGCTAATGTAAAAAAAACATGGGTTTAAACTGTAATAACTCTGGAAATATAAATCTCTCGGCAGTGGGAGTACCCTTATTTTACTCAATAGGAAAATCCTTACCATATATATTTTTTCATAAAAAAAGTTTACTGCTCCTTTAAACTTTCCTATTATCATTACAGATGTCTGGGACTCCGGGCCCTCTTGATATCTTCAACACCACTCCGGTGGATGACGATGCGCGAGATCCATACGTGGTACAGTGGAACATTGCTATCCTCTCCGTCATCTTCGGTTTTGCAACATTCGGAAATAGCCTGGTCCTCTTCACACTGCTTAGGAGAAGAAAGCACAATGCCCTAATGCACACATTCATGATCCACCTCTGCTTGGCCGATTTGGTGGTATCCTTCTTCCAAGTCCTTCCACAACTTGTCTGGGACATTATTGACCGTTTTCAAGGTCCAGATGTACTCTGTAGAGGGGTCCGCTACCTCCAGGTGGTAGGCATGTTTGCTTCCTCATATATGATTGTTGCGATGACTTTTGATCGACACCAGGCAATTTGTCGACCAATGATGACTTTTAAAAAAGGGTCAGCTAGATGGAATGTGCCTGTATGCTTAGCATGGTTGGCCTCTGCCATCCTCAGTCTTCCGCAGATCTTTATTTTTTCCAAGACAGAGGTCCGCCCAGGTGTGTATGACTGCTGGGCTAAATTTGTGGAGCCATGGGGTGTTAAAGCCTATGTGACTTGGATAACCTTAATTGTCTTCATCCTGCCGGCTTTGTTCATTGCCACATGTCAAGTGTTGATCTTCAGGGAAATTCACCACAGCCTCTACCTGGGTACAGAGAGGTCTCCCGGATCAAGGAGAAAGGGAAAGCTGGTTGGTGGAAGGAACGGTATGCCAGCAGTTTCAGATTCAGGGGTGACCAGTGCCATGTCAAAGACTGTTCGGATGACACTCGTCATTGTGCTAATATATGTGATATGCTGGGCTCCGTTTTTTATTGCTCAGCTATGGAACGTGTGGAATCCAAAATCGGCTGCTAACAGTAAGTTTCTCATTTTGTATTCCTATGCATCTGATATAGATTTAAAGGGATAGTAATACTTCGTTTTAACTTTATTTTATTTTGTAGGCATTAAAAAAACATGAAGAATGATATAAGTCTTATCTCTCAAACCTTTATGGTTTATGAGATATTCACAAGCAAAGTTTCCCCTCCCGCCCCTTTTACCTACTGTAAACAATCTCTTCTCAGATGTGGAATCCAGTCCATAGACCAGACAGATAACAGAAAGGGACAATCTTATTCCTATGAAAACAATGAAATCCCTGCCCCCCTTGACAAGCTTTTCAGGTTTTTCCCTTATCTTAATTGAAGATTGTCCCTCTCTGCAGTCTACCTGGGCACCTCCCTTCTGCTCAGGCTGAAGAGTGTGACATCAGTAAAAGGGGAGGGAGGGGGAAACTTTGCTTGTGAATATCTCATAAACCATAAAGGTTTGAGAGATAAGACTTATATCATTCTTCATGTTTTTTTAATGCCTACAAAATAAAATAAAGTTAAAATGAAGTATTACTATCCGTTTAAAGCGCTGTGCACCAGCAGTCCCTGACCTTTAGAGCGTATCAACTAATATGTGTAGAATGAGCCTCAGAGAGATATAAGGAGGTCAATGTGTTACAAAGAATTTGACCAATTCTCAAGAAAACATACCATACGGTTATGGTTCTCAAACCTATTCTAAAGGACCACTAAGAGGGCTTGTCTTCAGGATTTCCCTGCTTAATAACAAATGGGTTAATTAAAATCCCTCTCGCCAACTCATCTGTGCTCATGCAGGGAAATCCTAAAGGCATGGCCTGTTAGTGGTCTTGAAATTGGCATCGATTTAAATGGGGCTTTGAACCCCTTTAATGTCAGAGAGGTGAGGTCTCCATTCTTAGATATTAAAGGAGTTAAAAGTTCCATTTAGGAACTGGGATTTTTATTTGACCACTATGGTACAGTTGCTTTGCCCCAGAATCTCAACACATTTTCTTGGTACATCATCCTAAGTGACACCAGTGTATAAAAGGAACACTATTACCAATGAAATAGGTTGACATAACTTTAAATGGATAGTAATAATTAAAATGTTAAGGGTGTATCCCCCTGAGTAAAACAAGGGTACTCACACTGCTGATTATAAGGTGCAGTATCACAGCGGCCTGAAATTGTACAGTGACGTTGTTGCTACACCATCCAATGGACAGATCTGGTCAGTTGATTTTAAATCTCCATAGGATGGTGTAGTAACAGTGCCACTGTACAATTTCAGGTCACTGTGATATTGCACCTAAAAAATTAAAGTTTGAGCTGAAATAACTTTTGAATAAAAGACCTCTCAGCAGTGGGATTGCCGTTGTTTTATTCATAGGACAAACCCTACAACATAGTTTTTTGTAGATTTTAAGTATTACTATCCCTTTAAATATTATATTCCTACAGATAATATATATATGTAAAAAAAATAATTGTGCATGCCTAAAACATAATCCTAAACATGCTTTTTAATACATTTATTTAATGTTGTTTTTGCTGTTTGTATTGAAATATAAGAGCAATGTCAGTTAACTGTGGATAGTGAACACCACTAATGTATTGTTATCTTACTAATCAATGGGAGCCTTGGAAAAGCAGGAATGTCATCTCCCTCAGAATATATGTAAAACTACATTTAAGGCCTCAGAAAACAAATACAGAATATACACAGATGATAGACTGTAGTAATGGGTATTTGTATATACAACCCAAATTCACTGTTAGATGTTAGTGTTCATTTAAAGTAATAGTAATATTTTATTTTAACTTTATTTTATTTTGTAGATATTACAAAAAAACATGAAGAACGATATAAGTCTCGTCTCTCAACCCTTTATGGTTTGAGAGATATTCACAAGTAAAGTTTCCCCTCACTGGCCGAAACGGTCAAGTCTGCCATCTAGCTGTCAGTTTTGGAATCCGGTCTGCAGAGCAGCCGGCGGCTCTTCAGCAGAGCCGAGATCGCAAAATATAAAAATAACTATTTCACTGGAAGTGTCTACAAAGTGTGCTTGCAAACCATGCATACTTTGTAGACTATTCCAATTAAGTAGTTATTTTTATATCTTGCGATCTCGGCTCTGCTGAAGAGCCATAGCCGGTCTGCGGACCGGATTCCAAATCTGACAGCTAGATATGTGACGTCAGCAAGGGGGAAACTTTGCTTGTGAATATCTCTCAAACCATAAAGGTCTGAGAGATAAAACTTATATCATTCTTCATGTTTTTTTTTAATATCTACAAAATAAAATAAAGTTAAAAGAAAGTATTACTATCCCTTTAACGCTGAACTATCACTTTGCAACAAATAAGAGGATTTTAGTCTTACCTGTTAAATCCTTTTCTCTTAGTCCTTACAGGTTACTGGTAACTTTGGGTAGGCGATCCACCTCTTTAATTGTAGGCAGGACAATTCTAGAATTGTATGCAGGGGGTGGAGCCTACTAACTATTGACTAGACAGTAGAAGGGAAAGAAGACTCCTGTGAACATGACCCCAAAGGACCCCCATGGTCTGCCACAGGACAGCCAAGCATGGTCCCTTGACAGGGAGGGAGACCAGTAAACCTGTATGGACTAAGAGAAAAGGATTTGGTATGTCCAACCATTGAGTTTCCCAGAGACGGGAAGTAAGGCAATGACCAGGCGAAAGGCCCCCAAAGTCACCAGAGCAGATATGAACCATCAGATCAGAGATAGCCCAACAAAACAAATGAAGTATCAACAGACACTGAACAGGGGTAACAGCACCCCGGGAACTGTTACACAGCACACTGAACTAGAGCCAATGGGGCTCAAAAGTGAAGGAAGCACCAAGAACAGAAGAAGATCCTAGACAGGCAAGACTGCCTCCAGGATTTTCCTCCCAAAGCTGGCGTCAGCCGATGCCAGCACATCAACACGGTAGTGCGTCAAAAAGGTGTGCACAGACGACCAAGTGGCAGCCTTGCACAACTGATCAGCGGGGGCCTGATTCTTGTAAGCCCAAGAAGCCCCAATAGATCTAGTAGAATGAGCTGTGACCCGAAAGGGAACAGGCTTCTTCCTTAGCTCTTAGGCCTTACGAATAGTGGACTTGATCCAATACACAATAGTCACTTTGAATACAGGTCTCCCTGCTCTGGGGCACTCAGGAATGATGAACAGCGTGTCAGACTGTCTAATGGACTCAGTGTGATGTACATAAAATTTGAGACAACGCACCACGTCTAACAAGTGGAGATCCCTCTCCTTGTCAGAGGTGGGGTCAGGGCAGAAAGAAGGCACCACAATCTACTGATTGATGTGGAACTTCGAAACCACCTTCCAGAGAAACTCCTGAGAAGTGTGAAGCACCTCCTTGTCCTTGTGAAACACCAAATAGGGTGGCTTACAGGACAGAGCGTGTAACTCCGCGACACGGTGAAAGAACACGATCTCCAGGAGAAAGGCCATTTTCCATGTCAACAGGCGCAGAGGAATAGTAGCCAAGGACTCAGATGGAGAGCGCTGAAGAACACCCAAAACCAAGTTAAGATCCCATGGAGGAGCGAGATTCTTGAAGGCAGGACGAGTATGAGCAACGCCCTGGAAGAAAACCTTGACAACAGGAAGAATAGTAATGCGCCTCTGAAAGAAAACAGTGATAGCAGAAGTCTGAACCTTAAGGGACCCGAGTACACAGTCTTTTACAGTAGTATATTAATGTTACACATGAGTTTTTGGATAGAGGGAGGATTAGTCTTATTAGTTATGCTGTCCCATAATGTATAAAAAGGGAAAGATTCTAGAACTTTTCATTCTCAGCCTCTTTTTATGTTGGCCTTATTCTCAGGGCGAGATAGACATCTTAACATGGAAAAATAGGAATATGAACCCTTCCCACAGGAATAATAATTACTTGCGTACATGAGGATTGTGAGTTCTAAGAAACAGTTAGATGCCTGGCTGTTATCCAGGACTGAAAAGCAACACAAAAGGGATACTTGTATGCACTTCATGTAAACATAGCTCTAAAAAACACTGGTCTCCAACCTTTTTTTTTTTTTTTTTAAGTGACGCATGTAGATGAAAAATATAGATTTATGTTGTACGTTTACATAAAAACAAAACAACTTATTGAAAGTAAGTGTAAAGGTGTGATATGGTATATGACTATGAACATCTCATAAAAATAACCTTCCTTAACGTGGATGTGTCACCTATGGACAACATTGCATAAACAGTTATGCTATATATCAAGTACTACGAAAATGATATTATTTTTTTATTTACAGTTTTGGTTTTGTGTAAATTTAACTTACAAAGTCTGTCCCCCAGCTACTTCCACATACACTGCGGTTGACTGCGGTTACCTGCTCTGTAACCTCAGCCCGACGCTCTGCCTCTGCTCTCCTCCCTTCTCCGATGATGGAGGCTTGCTGGAGCGGTCTTATTGGCAGAGGTCGATATCTAGCCAATGAGAGCGCTTCTGCTTGCAGACAGGAGCCTCCGTCACCGGAGGAGGGAGGAGATCAGAGGCAGAGTGGCGGGCTGCAGTCAGTGCGGTAGTAGCTGCAGCCAAGACTTTGTAAGTTAAAGCGGAACTTTCATCCTCTGTAAAGTCTCCGTGCTATAATTAAGCAGGTAGCGACTAGCTTCTGAATATATAGTTTACCTTTCACAAGTAGCCCGATCTGAAGAAATCCATAATTGAAGGAGACTGATGGCCGGGTTAGCGCAGTCTGCACGCCTGTGCCGTCAGTCCCTTACGGTAACCATATGGTGCACTGCAGTCTACACAATGGAGACCGGGACTGACGGCGCAGGCGTGCAGGCAAGATGTCTGCGCTGTAACCTGGGTTCCTGTCTCCTTCAATGATGGATTTCTTCGGATCGGGCTACTTTTGAAAGGTAAAATATATATATTCAGAAGCTAGTCGTTACCTGCTTAATTATAGCAGGGCGACTTTATAGCGGATGAAAGTACTGCTTTAAATTTACACAAAATCAAAACTGTAAATAAAAAAATGAATACCGTTTTCGTAGAATTTGATATATAGCATAACTACTTATGCAATGTTGTCCATAGGTGACACATCCACGTGACGTGGCAGGACCGTCACTGGTCCTTAAGTGCCGGACCAGCGTGACGGTCCTGCCACGTCAATGGTCCTTAAGGGGTTAATGCATCTTCATCAGGATTACATTCCACAACATACGGTCCTGGCACGTCACGTACTTTTACAAACCGCGCTCCTGTAGGAGCGTGGTGAGTAATACCGGGCACTGAAGTTGATCACTCCAAGACCGGAGCGATCTCTTGCAGTGCCCCGTTTGACGTGCCGCCCCACGTGATCAGTCACGTGGGACGGCACGTCAAAGTTTCCTATGTGGTCCTTAAGGGACGGCACGCCCTGGGACCGCTGGTCCTTAAGGGGTTAACTTACTTTTGGCCAGAAAACCATAATAACGGCTCCTATGAATGTTGCACTTGTGCATTTGTTTAAAAGACAACATTTTCAGTCAGTACTGAATGCTCTGTCCATGGAGCAGACGTGACAGTGCATCAGTAAATCAGCATACTTGACCATTGAAGAACCGTTTATAGACCAGAGGGGTGCGCCAGGCATTGCTAAGCAATAAGCTGCATACCCCTCTGGTCATTAAAGGGTTAAGTTTACCATGTGCAGAGAGCAGAGTCTGAGGTCCTTGTGGTCATGCTAGCTGCTGTCATGTCATCTCCTTAGACATGACATACAGGAATTAATAGGGTACACTGTGTGCAAATTTAGAGGGAAACTATCACATGGATAGTAACCTATCAAGAGGTCTCTTCCCCTGGAAGCAAACATGACAATCCAAGCTGCTATGTGAGCACCAGCCGACCAGGAAGGGTGTTGAATGAAGGACTGAAAAACGACCTCTGCTGATTCCTCGCTGGTCCAGCAAGAGAGACTGAACTAAAGTGCTAAAGTTCAGTCTCATTGGGACCCCACAGACCCTGGTGAAGGGCTAGGCATGACCCTAGGGATCTGTGGAGGCTGCACACTCAACCCAGAGACTTTGTGATTGTGAGGCACAGACTTATGGGAGGCATTCTAGCACACTGAATAGGGACGTTTTCTGACACCCTCTCCCAAACACCTGAAGAAGACATTTGGGTCTGCCAAACGTAGCCTCACAGAAAAAGAATTAATAAAACATAATTGACCTTTAATGTGCAGCATTCATATAACATAAGCTATAGTTTTAACCTTGTCCCATATCTTCGCACATGTCATGGACTGACTGTTAGAAAGAAGACCATCAAGTATTCCTTCTTCAGATGGTATTACAGTCTAACCTGATAAGGGTACATAAGGGCCCTGGTTGAAAAACCTTAACATTTAAATGTCAGCAAAAGGAAAAAAAAAACTATTAGAGCATATAGTCAACTTAATACATGGTTAATGAAGTTTTTTGTTTTATAACTAGATGCTCGCATTCCAAAATAATTCTGCTTTATGGGTAATGTCAACTGCAACAAGAGCTTCTAGGACAGGGCTTAAAATGTGAAGTCCTTTGCTACTAACCAGACCTGAAAAGTTACTCGCCACTGCAATACATAACATACCCACCAGGGCTGAATTTCTACTCGCCATTGGCTAGTGGACATTTTTGCGCCCTGTTCTAGGAGAAGGAACAGCTCCTAATAATACCCCCCCAAACATACCTTAACCCTTTGAGTGCCAGAGGGGTACGCAACCAATTGCTCTGCAATGCGTTATGTACCACTCTGACACTCAAACGGTTAACTATGGCCAGAAAATCCTAATGACCTGTATGAATGATGCCCTTTTGCTTTAAATTAAAAGATAACATCTTTAATCCTTTACTTGTCGGAGGAGTATCCAATGCATTGAATCCTCCTCTGGAACTTCTGCCAGTTTTTTTTTAAACTGAAGGAGGCAGTGAATGAGCCTACTTACTTAACTCTTTAAGGATCAAAGGGGTGTTTTAGTGATGGAAACTGCACTGCACACACCTCTGGTCCTTATAGGGTTAAGAATCACATGTTCTGGAGGCAGAGTTTATGTCCTGTGGTCCTGCCATCCAATGTCTTGTCCACATCCATGAGATGCCATCCAGGACTGACTAAATAAGGGCAAAATTCTTAGGGGCCATTAGAACATCCTATATAATAATTCGCTAAGTTGTGTGTAACGCCCGACATGCGCAGTACACACTGCTGCGTGTGCGGCAGTCATGCGCAGAACAGACTGCCTGCGCCGCGGCTGATACAGAGCTGGGCACTCCGAAGGAGCGTCCAGCTCTGTATCAGCAGTGGCGCGGGCAGTCTCTGCTGCTCGTGACTGCCCCGCGACCGGCTGCAAGATGCACTGTGGCCCGTGTAATGGGCTGTTCAACTAGTTCTAAATAAAGTAAGTGTGTGTTTGTGTGTTGCAGTTCCTATTAGGAGGTTTTACTTCTCCTTTAACAAGAATAGGAAGGGGTCTTATTTTCAACACTCAAAGTATTCGGCCAGTTTGTTATCAATCCCCCCACATCTGTTCACCCCTTACAACTCATATATTTGAAAGTGGTTATTATTAGTTCAGCATGGCAGATAAAATCAGAAAAACTGATCATTCCAGATGAATTATGTCACTGCTTTTACTGAGACTCATGATCGGATGACCATTAGGCAATCTGCGTTCCTGAAAATGGCTATGGAGATATACGGTAATGAAAAAATGTAGACAGGATATGACAGCATCTGTTAAACTGGTACTCTGACTAGATCCTTCTAGATTCATAATATCATGACATATCATGGTCTATTTTGATCCTGTACCACCATTTTACCATAGATTTCCTTAACTATCCCCCTAACCCAGTCAAGACCATACCAGAGAACTTTAAAATGAGCCAATCCTGAGATCTTTGAAATATTAAGCGTTAATCCTCCACATAACAGATTTCTGGCAATATATTCCTGCTTGCTGTAAGGAAGAGGTGTTCTGTCAGTCCCCAAGGAACCCTTACCATGCTGTGATGTAGTGTTTTCACTGCCTGAACATACAAAAAGAGAAGCAGGACATCTCCCTCTGTCTTACAGATAGAAATGGCAGCAATTTAGGCACTAACTGAGCATTAACTTCGTGCAGGTGCAATAGCAGTTAACACTGGGCTGTTTCACGTTTAGAGTTTGGTGCTTCACCCTAAGACCCTGAAATTTGGGTCAAACCTTAGAGTTCCCAGGTTTAGTCAAGACACAAGAGCCAGGAACGGGTTGAAAATCAGGCCACCATCTCTATTCAACATTTTAAAACATAACCATTCAAATTAACACTACATACATCTGTTCAATAAATGCTAAACTAACCTGAACTACGTGCCTGCTATACATAAGTGCAACTTTCTATACTGCATAACACTTTTTTCACTTAATCACTGACTAAGGGCCATACCACCATTCACCCTCCCTAACTGAATGTGGTAAGTGTTTGCTCTACAGCCATCCACATGACTCCCAGGACCAAGCCCAAGGAGCCATTCCTGAACCAAACTGCAGGCCTAGCTTAATCCATCAGCAAGCACCACACCATCTGAGTCATCCAGCACCAGATAAGCTGCTGGCAGACCAGATAGCCCCACAGCTTTACGTCACTTCCTGCTCCATCACTCCGTGCGTCGTCATGCTCACGGAGAAGCCTCACCAGAAAGACATTGCTCTCTGGTATTCCAACACCAGCCCTGTCAGTCCCCCTTCAGCGCAGGTACCGTCACTTTGGGGGATTCAGTTTTGCTTGAGAGGAAAATGTGCACTGAGAATAAAAATGAAGGGCACACACCAATCAAGGAGGGCTCATCCTGACTTGTCATGGTGGGTTTTTGGGTTATCAGAAAGGAGACTGGGGTTGATTGACACATCAGCCTCAGATGGGGGGGGTTAATACATATGATGCTAAACATGCAAGTGTTAACTTACTTTTTTTTCAGAGCAAATACTGCTTTACTTTCCACATAAAATAAAGCACAATAAAATAGTTGAGAAATAAAAAGGAGACAGCGAAAGAAAGGAAAAAAAGGACACGAAATGAGAGAAAAGAAGAGACAATTACAGAACAGGGATGAGGGTGGTGGTTCATGCTTTTACTTATAAGATAACATTTGACCTCTGGCACTTCTTGTCTGTTTTCCAAAGCTCTCTGTCCCTGGGCTTTTTAAACAGTAAACATACATTAGCGCTGTTCTAAGCAAACACAGAGCAAGTGGGCAAACAGTCGCATTGAAATGGTGGAGGAGAAAACAAATGCAGCCACATGAGGATCTCTTAAACCTCAGCACATGTACTATCACCATGGTTCTCCAAATCTGCCTTTTGTCTCGTCCTGTAAAAGCAGTTGATTTCATTCTGCCCTACACCAATATACTCTTCAAACCATTTACCACTCCTCCCAATAACCATTAATAATTTCCACCACCTGGTACCAATTTCCCACCAGTACCTCAATACCCTTTCAGAACTATGGTACAAATTTTTCACAGTTACAGAATGCCCATCATCATCCAACTACCATTTCAGAACCATATACAGTTGTTTTGTACATCACCTCAGTTCTTTAAAGTAGGAAACAATCAGTACCCAAAATATCATAAACTTGCAGTACTGGTATCTTTGTAGATCATATCTAATCACCCCAGAACTTTTACAGAATGACAAGCATCATTCTAGTGTCCCTGTAGAACATCCTTATTAACTCTGATCCATTTACATACCTCACATTACCATATATATCCTTATAGAACACCCCACACATCACAGTATCTTTACAGAACAATTACAGATCTTCCATCACCGTCTACATACATTGCCAACTAACCCTGACGTCCTGCTTTACAGACATTTTTAAAGTATTGCTTGCACTGTTTTAAAAAACCTCTCTAGAACACATGGAGTTTAAGTGGGTCTCTCACCTTAAAGGGATAGTAATACTTCATTTTATCTTTATTTTATATTTGTAGGCATTAAAAAAACATGAAGAACGATATAAGTCTTATCTCTCAAACCTTTATGGTTTGAGAAATATTCAGAAGCAAAGTTTCCCCTCACTGACCAAAACAGTCGAGTCTGCCATCTAGCTGTCAGATTTGGAATCCGGTCCGCGGACCGGCCGTGGCTCTACAGCAGAGCCGAGATCGCGAGAAATAAGAAGAACTACTTCATTCGAATAGTCTACTAAGTGTGCCTGGTTTGCAAGCACACTTTTTAGACCCTTCCAATGAAATAGTTATTTTTATATCTTGTGATCTCGGCTCTGCTGAAGAGCCACCGGTTGATCTGCAGACCGGATTCCAAATCTGACAGCTAGATGGCAGACTTGACCGTTTCGGTCAGTGAGTGGAAACTTTGCTTGTGAATATCTCTCAAAACATAAATGTTTGAGAGATAAGACTTATATCGTTCTTCATGTTTTTTTAATGCCTTCAAAATAAAATAAAGATAAAACAAAGTATTACTATCCCTTCAAGACATGTTTACTTTGTAATGCAGAAAATTAAAATCTGCCTATATGTTGTACTAGACATTGTTCAGCAAAATAAATAATTTTTTTTTAATAAATTAACCACTAGTTTGATGGCATAACTTATGCTAATTAGTTGTGCATGAGGTCAAACTTATCACTCACTGCCCTATTAGAAATGGCCTTTAGTAACATAGTTCAAGAGGCTGGAAAAAAAGAAATGCATCCATCAAGTACAGCTCATGCCAAGTCACTCCTGTTGATCCAGACGAGGTCAAAAATAAAAAGAAACTGAAGACATTTCCAATTAAGCAACATCCTATCTGCTTTGAAGCCAACTGTCATAATTCTCATTTTTGTTCTGTGCTAGATATCTATTACTTCTTTGAAAGCAGTTATAGTATCTGCAAGCACAACATCCCGAGGCAAAGAGTTCCATAACTTTACTGTCCTTGCTGTAAAAAATCCCTGCCTTTGTTTTAGTTGAAAGCACCTTTCCTCTAGTCTTAATGGTTGGAGAATTCTTAGACATCTCTTCTCTAATGTAAACAAACCCAGTTTGGCTAGTCTCTCCTTATAACTCAGATCCTCCAATCCCTTTATCCGTTTTATTGCATGTCTCTGCACTATTTCCAGATCAATAATGTGTTTTTTAAGAACTGGTGTCCAAAACTTTACTCCATATTCTAGATGAGGCCTAACCACAGATTTATGTAGAGGTAGAATTATATTCTTGAGTGCATTTAAAGCAATTGTTGGTGAAGTGTCTTGAATATTTTACAACCAGTGTCGTTGTGTCAAAAAAACGTGAAAAAATTTGTCCCAGGGTTTTGTTTGCAGGAAAGATGGGTTAGCGCAATCAGACTACAGGGCTGTGAGAAGATTTTCTAGCACTGCAATGTCATAGGATACTGTCAAATTTATGATATGTGACAGAGAGAAAACAGGACAGAGATAATTTTCTCTGAGACAGAAAGGGACGCAGCAGCGTTCCAACTCAGGGACAGAACTGGGCGCTTGGCATAAAACTCATCCTTAGGCTAGACAGCTAAAAATATTTCTAACAATGCAAATATTTCCTAAATGTCATTATTTGAAAATATGTGTTTATTCCAAATACGCAGCGAAGCTATGGTACGAAGAAGACCTGCAGCAATTCTGGGGCAAACAACTGCTCCATAGGTGTTAAATAAAAAAAAAATCCCACTGTTTTAAACTGCTTTTTTTTTTTTAACCCTTTGAATTCTAGAGAGGTCCTTAGTGCACTGCGAAGCAATGATTTGTTGCATTTTCTATTCAAGGGGATAATTGTAAGTGGACCTGTTACCTACACAGTTTTTTTCTAATTAAATGTATCTATTAAACTTCCTATAAGTGCGCTTTTTTTTTTCCAAACAGGTTAAAGTGTTAGTAATGTCTAAAAAAAACTTTTTTGCATTTAGAAGAGCTCAAAAAGCTGATCTAAATGCAAAAAAACGTATCTCTCAAACCGCTATGGTTTAAGAGATACGGTCGTTTGAAGTTTGATTTCTCCTACTGACAGCTGTAAAGCTGTCAGCAGATCCGTGTCGGTCGACACTGTGGTGCTTGAGAAGTGCCGGGATCTCGTTACTTACACGGAATCCCTTCAATGGAATGGTCTAAAACGTGTGCCTAGTGTTCAGGCACATGTTTTAGACCATTCCAATAAAGGGATTCTGTGTAAGTAATGAGATCCCGGCACTTCTCAAGCACCACAGTGTCGACCGACACGGATCTCCTGCTGACAGCTTTACAGCTGTCAGTAGGAGAAATCAAACTTCAAACGACCGTATCTCTTAAACCATAGCGGTTTGAGAGATACGTTTTTTTGCATTTAGATCAGCTTTTTGAGCTCTTCTAAATGCAAAAAAGTTTTTTTAGACATTACTATCACTTTAACATTTCAGAGATATTTGATTTAGTAGTTGGGGAATCTAATCTAAGCAGAGCTTTGTTCTCTGACTTGGTCAGATAACACTGCATGATTAATTACACATATACGTCTAGAAAATCACCTCTTCACACCTTCTTACTCTACCAAGACCTATCGGTTTCCCACAGAGCGGTGGAATAAATTGGTAAGGAGATATATTCATAGTTCTTTCAAGACTGACGCTCCCACCAAGGGAAGGACTTGGAAAAGCGATAGGTCATCTTTAAAGGGTCAGTAATTTCCCATAAAAAAAAGGGTTATAGTTTGTAGAGGTTAAAAAATGAATCTATATGCCACAAAACCTATCTCTCAAATCACTATGGTTTGAGAGATATTCACTTTCAAAGTTCCCCCCTCCCTCCCCGTCTCCTAATGTCAGAGCTGTGCTGACAGCAGGAGATCCCAGTCCTGGGACCAGCTGGCGGGTCTGCAGCAGAGCCGAAATAGCGTTATTGGAAAATAATTACTTCACTGAAAAGGTCTACGAAGTGTGCCTGGTTTGCAAGCACACTTTGTAGACCGTTCCAATGAAGTAATTCTTTTTAAATAAAGCGATTTCGGCTCTGCTGAAAAGCCTCCGCTACTCAGCCGACTTGAATCTCCTGCTGTCGGCTTTCCAGCTGACATCAGAAGGGGAGGGAGGGGGGAACTCTGAAACTGAATATCTCTCAAACTATAGCGGTTTGAGAGATAGGATTTGTGGCATATAGTTTAATTTTAACCATTTTTTTATGGGACATTACTGTCCCTTTAAGATATTTTGAAGCATTTTGAGAATTTTAACTTGTCCTATGGTGCAGTTAGTTTGCTCCAGACCTACAACAATTCTGGATCAACCCAAATACACCATAAACAACAAATAAGAATTGCCGTTGGCAACCCCTATTCCATTCAAGAGAAAAAAACATACTTAAAGGAGCGGTAAGCTTTATAAGGGTTTTCCTGTTGAATAAAACAAGGGGACTGGTGTGGAAAAAGCTATTTGTTTGTTATAATTCTACAGGAAAGCTTGAGTACAGGAATGCAGCTCTCCATAGTATGTGTTACTAACAGCTTAAAGGACCCTATTACCTATAAACAATGTTGGTGGTTTTGAAACAGCTTGCATGTTGTACTAATAATTTGTTTTTATTTAGAACACTGTTTTTTGAGTTATTTAGATTGCTAGACCATGGTAATTGAAACTCTACATTACCTTACCCACTCACTGACACAATCCTAAATTCTAGGGAAGGCGGGAAATGCTTTGCTAAGCACAGAGTAGGGGAGGTTATGCACTGCATGCCTTAATTAGCATCATCTATACATCTTGTCAGTCTTGGAGCGGTCAATTTTAGGCCCCGTATTTACTTACAGTGCTCCCGGTAGAGGAGGGTACAAGGACCGTGACATCATAGCATGTCATCTGGTCCTTAAGGGGTTAAGCCTATTGCTAGAAATAAGCATTTTTTTTTATTTTGATACAGCGTGTGGGTGCTTCTATTTAGCAACAAAGTTGACAGACGAAACAATGTATCTACCCACAGAAGTTTAGACACAGCAAATGCCCACTATAAGTTTAGGCAAGCTGCCTTCTGACAATTTAGAACAGAATCAAATGATGGAGGATATCAGACAGATCTAGGTTTTAATCTTTAGACAGCCATCTTATTCATGTAGCTATGTGTCCTGTTAGGTTCTATGCAATTTTAAGAGTTTTTCCCAAACCCTCCCCTTTGTTTTTCCTCTTTATTTTGACTTTATTATTGATTCAACATTAAAGGCAAGCTGGTTTGTGCCCTGGTAATTTAGAAATCTAATAAAAGTTACGTTTTATGAAGCCTTCTATCCCAAGCGTGGGTATTTCCTATTTTGCTTGTGAGTAGCTAGTTAAGAAGGGTTATCTCTTTCTCTCTTCCATATTCCTTGTTAAATTAATTACAAGCAGAGCACTGTATAAACCTCTCGGAGATGAATGTTACCTCTCCAATCTCTTTAGATGTACTCGCCCCTCAAATGGACATTTTTGATGTATAGTGGACCAGGGTCTTACTGAGATGGGACAGTCTCACCCTTCTATAGAGTTTTTTTCCGTTATAACTGTGGTGATATACAGAGTGCAGATGCTTCTTGTGCTGTAGTTAATATGGTGCGCAAGTCGCCCTTTTCATCAAGGCCACCTGGTTATTGCATCTTTATGTCACATGCTCCTTTGCATGCAACATTTTTAAAGGATACCTGCTCCAATAAGGATAAAGAGTTTAAGGCAGGCCACATGATCAAAAAGGGATACATGTCGGGACCACATTAATTTTAACATATTAATAATGATGGTGACAATACATTCAAGGTCAATACAAAGAACTATCCAATGAATTATCTAACCAAAGAGCTGAGCTAAGAACAAGAGGTCATCCATTAAGACTAGAGGAAAGGCGCTTTCGACTAAAACAAAGGCAGGGATTCTTTACAGTAAGGGCGGTAAGGCTATGGAATTCTTTGCCTTGGGATGTTGTGCTTCCATATAATGCAACTGCATTAAAAAAGCAATGGATGCCTATCTAGCAAAGAACAATATTGACAATTATGACAGATGGCTTCAAAGCAAACAGGATATTGATCCGGGGAACTATCTGAGTACCAATTGGAGTCAGGAAGGAATAATTCCCCCCCACACACACACTTGGGGCTAGATTGGAAATGGCTCCAGAGGGCTTTGTTGCCTTCCTCTGGATCAACAGGGGTGTGTTTAGCATGGGATGGACTTGATGGACGCATGTCTTTTTTCAGCCTTATCTACTATGTTACTATGTAATACTCTGTCAAAAATTCAAAAATATGGATTTATTTATTTAATATCCATGACAATACAGCTATTTAACTGTTCTTGAACTGTAAGATACTGGCAGTCCATTAACCCTTAATGGACTACTAGTTAATTGCATTTTTGTTAAAAATCTCAGGTGGACATATGGAACCTTGCAGGGCTTATAATGTGAAGTCCTTTGCTACTAGCCAGACCTGAAAAGTTACTCGCCACTGCAATCCATAACATACCAACCAGGGCTGAATTCCTACTCGCCAGGGCTAAATTTTCACTCGCCATTGGCTAGTGGTGAGTGGAAATTTTGAGCCTGGAACCTTGTATCATCACACTGCATTAAAATGTTAATTAACAGTTTTCTAATGCCTAATTCATCTCACTCCTTAGGTGCTGCCATCAGGATCCTGATGATCTTGGCCAGTCTAAACAGTTGCACCAACCCCTGGATCTACACGATCTTCAGCAGCAGTGTCTCCAAAGATGTGCAGGCCATCCTGTGCTGTGGGTGCAGGACACAACAGCGTAAAAACTCTCTCCCAGAGGATTCCTGCTTCACTGGTTCCACCTCTGTCCCCAAAGAGCCTCTCTACTGAGCAGCGTATGGAAGAAATTAGGAGATGCTGTGAAGCCCATAGAAGTCTGTGCTATGTGACTGATGGATAATCACATGGAACAGAACCACTTTATGTTACAGCACAGGGGTAGGCAAATTTCTGCACTCCAGTTTTGCAAACTACAAAACCCACCATCTCAACAAGAAGACTGGTTGGGGATGATGGGAGCTGTAGTCCCCAACACCTGGAGTTCTAAAGCTTAACAAGTTTTAGCAGATAAGAGGCAGTGAGATTCTAGAACTAAAGAAAGCTGGGTGAATATGCAGGGGAAATCTTTCTCCTTCTTATAACTGGTACAGGAGCTCCTGTTCTCCTCATGTAACTGAAAACTTCTTCCTGACTAAACAGGACGCAAGAGCTCCTCAGCTCACGTTTAAATCCTTCCTTCCAGTGGAACCAACAATGCTTTATATTGTAACTGTCTAGAGAAGAAACAAGACTCTTAAAGGGATAATAAGAATTGACCCATCTGTTAATTAAAGACTTCATATATTTATTCCTTTGTGGTAACCTGAACAAAATGTGACTGCGCCGCATTCTAAGAGGATAATATTGGGCAAAGGTCAATGCTGGCTATGGAAGAATATATACTGTAAGATATATTCTGTGGAAAGATATAAAACATCAGGGCTTATTTATCAAACCCAAAAGTTTAGCAATAACTGGGGAAGTCAACCGCAGTATATGTATCAAAGGAAAGGCCTCAATGAATTGTTAACACCTCTCATCTTACTATGTAAAGAAAATCCTAGTGACCATTCTGAACTTTGTCTTTAAGGTATATCATCTTCAGTCTTGGATAGTATGTTCCTGGAGGTGGACATCACAGTTGCTAGACTTAAAATCTAAACACTGCACATGGTAACCTTCTGCTGCTTCATGAGCTCTGCCTGAAAGAAGGAAACACAAGAACTCCAGTAGGTGGAGTTTGAATCCAGTAGTCCTGCTTGCAACTGTCATGTCCGCTCCCACGGACACTGCATACAGGATGGATTGAAGATGTTATTTCTTGAAACACGGGTGAATTTTATAGGGGTCATTGGGATTTTCTGGCCAAAATAAGATAAGTAGGTGTCATTATCAGTAGGTAACAGAGTTTCCTTAAATGCAACAATTTAATTTTTTTTTTCTTTGATAAATATGATATTGTTGTTTCGCCCTGGAACTGATCACTTTTGTCTTTATAAAAAATGCACGTCTGAGTGCTAACGGAACTGATATGGAGGAGATTATACATGCCATATCGTGATAAAGTGTTATTGATATCATCAAATATGTTATTATGAATCTAAAATAGATCGTACCCTAAAATGAAACGGAGAGGTGGCAAGGACTCAGAATTGCCTTCATTGTTATCCACAGGGCGCCCGCTCTTCTGCTTCTCAGGAATAACACTCCTATTCCTTCAGACATATTACCCCATTCCTTCAGCAAAACACCTCGTCCTTTCAGGAACAGCACCCATTTTCTTGATGCATTATAGAGACAAGCAAGCAATTTGAAGAATTTTAACCCAAAAATGAAAAATGCCCAGGGAGCATATATCACTCCAGAAGATACAGCGTGGCACAAAGGAGACCCCTGTTCCATTAGCAGTGAGGAGGAGTTTGTGTATTATAGTTTATGCAAATGTGTCGTCGATGTTTTCCAAATCCTCAAAACAACCTAAATGACTTAATGCTGTAAAAAGTACAAAATAACTAATCATTGTGTAATATATTGAAAAACAGATGTGAAATTGATGTCTATATCTGGTGCAGGATTTATTCTGTCTCTTCATTAATGAACTCTTCTTTTGCTGCATGAATAATTAGTTTATTCACCAAATGAGTGAAAATTATAAATTTATTTGCACAGATTTTATATATTTTTTTTTAATTATTTATAACAAACTGTGTGTTGTTTATTCAGTCACATGGCATATAGTATAATTAATCTACAAAATCAAGTATTTAAAACCATCTAATTTTTAATTTGGACACCCGATTTGCAGCCAGAGGGGGTACAGAGCAGCCCCTAGTGGTCAAAGTATAGGCTGGCAAATACATTTCTCCAGCTGTTGGGTACTAAAATTCCCATTGTCCACAACCAGCTGAAGTAGAGCATGGATAGAGGCTAATTTAGTAAGAAGAACTGGAGCAAACCAACTGCGCCATGGAGACAAATCAAAATGCAAGGCAATGAAATAAAGAACTCTCAGTCATTCGGTGGATTACAAGTCCTATTTAATTAAATGGCGCACTTGGCTCATTTCCATTCTTCTTCAGAAATCAGACTTTTAAACTCATGTTTGTATCACTACAAAGAAGGGAGATGTAAAAAAAAGTTCAGTAATAGAGTTTCACCACTTGACCAGCCAGTATGTTCCATTGAAGTCGACAGCATATAGAGAGAAGCATGACAATTACTACATGCACCCCATTGGAATCTTAAAGGAAACCCAGTGCTAACATGCTAGTGGATCTTACATGAAAGAGTATGATGTACTCAATCTGTTTTCGCGCAAGGTACCCCTAACACAGTCTGGAATTGTAGTGGCACACTTAACACTTTATAAATAATCTGACACGGAATAAGAAAAGGTACAAATACTTAAATAAATAGTTATTTTTGGGTCTCATAATCAGAATAACAAAAACAAAGATGTTGTGCATAACTATTTCCAAAAATATGTATTTGAAACTCGGCATTCGTATTTTTTGTCAAAGGCTTTGTAGAAATGAAGGGGCACCCTATGTGGATGTCCATGTCACTCTAAAGTGACATGGCACCCTGGCTGAGTACCACTGTGATGGATGTTTTGTTCCAGTAATGGCCTTTATCAAGTGGGCAGAAGGAGGAGCAGAGAGGATGCTTTCAGACGTCAGGGTTGTCGAAATCCTGTCGATGCGTAAGGGAAAGCATCCCTTACACATCACCAGCAGTTCAACAATCCTGCACACTAACCGATTCTCCCTCCACTTGCAAAATTAATTCTTAGTTCAAATGGCAATGTGTGTCTCCATCGCCAAGGTGATCAACTCACCACACATCACCAGACACACATCACCATGACAACACCCCTTAGTGCATCTCCCCCTCAGGTGTCCAGACAGGGCCATCAGGTGTTCAGAAAGTAGTCACTAGCTATAGTTCTCTACAGAATGTGATACTAACAGCCCTGTCATTTCCAGCAGTGGGGGAACCCTTTTATTCAGCAGGAAAAGCCTTACATTTCTGTTTTTTATTAACCTTTAGTAATGCTTTAAGTGAATGGGGATTTTGGGAATGTGTATATGTTCCCTATATCGCAGTGCAAATGTCTGCTTCAGAATTCTTAGAACATCTGCCTCAACGACACTGATCTCCACAGGCGCTTGTATCAAATACCAGCTGCTTATGACCCTGAAAATTATCTTTGCCTGTAAATGCCTTGTATTGTGCAACCTATGGGTTGCTGGTCTGCAGAAACAAGCATAAAAGTACATAAGATATTAAGTCTAAAATAAAGATCTATGCTGCATTACTTCACAGGCTGCCAAGACAAAGATGGCATTTCAAGCATAAAATATGATAGTGTGGCTAATCTAGATTATTCTGCAACTTTACAATAAATTGTACTACACGTGCTTATGTATCCTCTTTCTTACAATAAAGCACTTTACAAGATGCATATATGTGTTGTTCTTTCTCTAGGTCTGTTGTGAATGTGTTTGGAGACTGTTTCCAGAAGAACATTATAGGAATACTAAACTCAAAACATTTAAATGGCTTAAACTGATGGTAACTTTTTTATTGACTTTACGTATTCTGCGAATACATAGCATGTAAAGTCAAATTGCCTATACTTTTTATTATTTTCACCTGCTGTTCCTAACACTTAAGTCCCTGTATTTCTATTTTCAGAGATCTTTCTGGACAGTCAACCATCAAAGCAGGACAGAAATACAATGTAAACTACTTATGCCGCACTGAGGACGCCATGATAAATGCTGTTTTTTTACACTGTAATTTTTTCCATTGCATCGCTATACATGTTTGCAGTCACTAACAATAAGCTCTCTAGGAACGGATCGCTGTCAAGAGAATACAAGTTTAACCCTCTGAGTGGCAGAGGTATCCAATGCAATGCATTTTGGCACTCAAAGAGTTAAAAAAAAATAGGAGACGAAAAAAATATACAATCAATATGATTTTCCATATTATATTTGGTGCCCTATAAGTGGCTTAGAAATGAGACTTGCAGTGCTGTACTGAACTTTTTAACAAACTGACAGTAGGGCACCAAACAGCTGTTGTCTTACATGTACTGAGGATTTGCCATCTAACTCCATCTAACTCCCCTGTCTACCAGAGGGTGAATGCCGAATTCTACTTTTTTATGATTATTAATATTATTGTTAATTGTGCAGTAATGATTCATAATGGCCATGGAGTTTATTATTAGATGCTAGTGTTTGTTTAATACTAATACAAAAAAACGACTATCAGATAGGATGTTTTTCAGGGCAGGTGTTAACCAAACACTTAGGTTCTTGGGATTTTCTGTAATAGTGAATAATTTACAACATAATCTCTTTTTATAATTTATAACAGGAGAAATATGTATTTCAACTTTGTAGAAACCTGCTCCAAGGGAAGTTATCTATATGGCCATTCCTGGGAATTCCAGGCTTTGACCCCAATACTCAAACTTTTGACCCAGATCTCAGGGTCTCGGGGTGAAGAGCCAGATTCTCAGGGTGAGAGAGTTATGTGTTACCTGCTGTATGATTTGCCCAAATTAAATGTTTCTTTAGTCTCTATATTGGTGCTATTTCTATCAGAAAGACAGAGGGGAGATGTCCTGCTTGTGTTTAGTAGCATGTTAAGGGTTCCTTGCTTGATTGTAGCACCTCTGGGATAGGGCAAGCAGGTACATACTGAATAAAATGTCCGTCATGGGAAGCTTTAAAGCGGAACTTTCAATTCATAATTAACCGCCATGCATTCATTAAACGGACGGCAATTAGCTTTGATGTTTTACCTTTAAAAAATAGCCCAGTGTAAAGGAATCCTTCCCATTTGGGAACTGACGGGCAGGTTAGTGAGGTCCGCGCGCCTGTGCCGTCAGTCCCTTCCAGTAACCATATGATGCGCTGCAGTGCTACTCAATGGAGACTGGGACTGACAGCGCAGGCGCGCAGACAAGATGTCTGTACTGTAGACTGGGTTCCGGTCTCCAAACGGGAAGGATTCCTTTACACTGCGCTATTTTTTAAAGGGATAATAATACTTAATTATTACTAATTCCTATATTAAAGGCATATTAAAAATAAATGTATTGCCCCCAGTGTCATCTCTCAAACCTTTATGGTTTGAAAGATAATCGCTCCTAAAGTTGCCGTCTCCCTCCCCCTTCCCTGTAGTCAGCGTTCTAGCTGACTGAAGGGAAATCCGGTCTTAGATCATCAGGCGGCTCTACACAGCAGAGCCGCGATCTCGTTAATAAAAAAAAATAGGTTTCACTAAAACGGTCTTCTACGTGTGCTTGCAAACCAAGCACACGTAGAAGACCATTTCAGTGAAAGATTTATTTTTTAGTAACGCGATCTTGGCTCTGCTGCAGAGCCGCCTTATGATCTAAGACCAGATTTCCCTTCAGTCAGCTACAACGCTGACTACAGGGAAGGGGGAGGGAGACGGCAACTTAAGGAGCGATTATCTATCAAACCATAAAGGTTTGAGAGATGACACTGGGAGCAATACATTTATTTTTAGCCCTTTGAGTGCCAGAGGGGTACGGAACACATTGCAAAGCAATGTGTTCAGTACTCCTCTGGTACTCAAAGGGTTAATATGTCTTTAATATAGGGATTAGTAATAATTAAGTATTACTATCCCTTTAAAGGTAAGAAATCTATTTCAAAGCTAGTCCCCATGAGTTTAATGAATGCATGGCGACTAAGTATGAACTGAAAGTTCTGCTTTAAGAATTGATATTTCAAAGATCTCAGGGTCAGCTCATCTTGAAAATTCCCAGGTATAAATATGGCTACATTGTAAAACAAGTCCTCTGTGGTTTCTCTTTGAGACTAATATGATGGTCTGGGAAGTGCAATATTTTCTCTAGGTCTAGTGTTTGTCTGAGCAAAAAGCTTTGCCAAAACAGATACCCATAAAAAATGTATTATGAACATGAGAACTCGGGTATCACTATGCTTTATAAAGACCTCTACATATTTTCCTCAATGACAGCAATATAAATTTAAATCATCACAGAAAGGTCTTCTGGGAAACAGATCATAAATGTCATTTATAGATAAAGAGAGTCTTCATCCAGTAGAATATGCCAGAATGTTACATACCTTCTTCGAGCCCAAATATGAGGTGGGTTCTGTACTTGCTTTCTATCCAAGCTAGAATTAATTCGCACAGAACAGCAATAGATTATGGACTTTACATTCTGGGTCACAAAGCCCGAGTATGCTTCCAGTTCTATAGTCAATTTAGGTGTTCAACATCACCCATCAGCTTAAAGAAAGAACAATTAGGGTGCATCACTACAAACATGAATAAGATGTTTAACCCTTTGAGAGCCAGAGTGGTACGCAACCAATTGCTTTGCAATGCATTGCGTACCACTCTGGCACTCAAAGGGTTAATATACAATAAAGGAAATGTGCCACAGTGTCAATTAATGGTAAGAAAAGAAAATCTAACACAAAATCAAAACCAATTCCACCCTCTAACACAGCAATAGGAAATGTGCAGTGACAATGCAATCATAGAGAATATGGAAGACACAATAAAGCGTAACCTTTTTTATTTATTTATTTTTTTTTACAAAAGATATATTAGGATGAAATAACAAGCTAATCGCCAAATTAAAATAAAAATTACAAATGAATACTATAATGTTAACTCTCTTATAAACAGTTTATCAAAGTAGCTCAACTGTAAACTAATCCCAAAGAGGAAAAATAATACCAAAATGTAACCCTTCTGGTGCCAGAGTGGTATCGAGTACATTCATATGGTTAAGGTTGTACGATAAGCATAACACTGTATTACAAAATATCCCTTTTATTTATAGACTGAGTGAAGCTATAAGGGCACCATCCACTAAGATACAATATGCTTACCACTGGAGAAGTAAGCAATGTAGGTCTGCTAAGACACATGGATCATTTGCCCTCATTGTGCCTTTGCTAACTGTCTCTATGGAACAAACATGGGGCAGCTCCTTGGATAAACAATGGAAAAAGGGGAAGGGGTCAGACCTAGAATAGGGTGACCGAGATGTCCCTGTTTTCATGGGTACAGTACCCTGATTAAGAACTCTGTCCACATGCAGAATGGTCCCTGAAAGTCTACCTGTACTAACTCCGCACTAGTAGTAATTATTCCTGCCATCAGAAAAATGTTATTACTTTGAAAATATTTAGTGAATGCCAAAAAATGGATAACCACCTTAGTAACTGCTATTTTAGCCACTCATACTGATTGGCTGCTGGGCATGCATTAAAGGTAGCAGGGCAGTTACAGGTATGCATTCTCTTGACACTCAGAGATCACTGCCAGTTCTACAGACAACAACATCTGCGGCTCAATTTTCCTTTTGATTGCAAGCATTGTGACTTAGCTTGTGTTTACGCTGTAACCTCTGCAGGTCATTTCAATCAAACCACAAACACTCCAATTAATTCAATCCTTATGAATAAAATTAATTATATTTTTTACTGTATTAATGAAGTGACTGTGAGATAGGACAGGTATTTAACCCCAAATACTAGAGAGGTCTCTAGAGAATAGTATCCTTTTAAAAGGTTGCACGCGAAAGAACGTGTGCCCACAAGATACAGTAACTATGTTGCCAGGATACAAATGGCAACATGAGAATCTCGCACTGCATGACAGAGCAAGATTCTCGTGTCGCGGGATGAATGGTCTCATACATTTAACCAGTTCATCCCCATCTGCTCAGTGTACGGATTACCGACCCACAGTCAACTGGCACTCATGGGGTTAATATTAGCACCCAAGAGGGCTGTGGTTTCACAGCTACTGAATCCCTTTCCTTCCCTCATGCAGTGCGGGTCACAGCAGTAACACAGCCCTCCCCTCATCGGAGGACAGACTTCTACATACCTCTGGTATCAATCTCCTTCATCTGCTCAGTGTACGGTACTGAAGATTCAGGAACGTATTCAAATGTTTTGAAGGTTTTCTACAGTTTATCAAGAGCAGTTGTTCTCACAGTTTTTCGCTGAAGGTAGCCCTAACATGCAATCTGCAGTTTTCAGGGCACCCCCGGCATTTAATAGGTAGTTTCTCAAGGACTTAATGAATGGGAAAATACATAAATATTTAGTTATTCTGCGTTCTCAAACTCAAAATGCTCAAGGAAGAGCATATTGTACATTATAATTTAATTAAATATACATCAGAAACTCAACTTTAACACTTCTGACAAAGTCATCTTAGAGAAAGTGGGGCAGCACAAGCCAGTTTCCATGGCACATTAAAGTGCTACAGCACCCTTTTTGAGAACCACTGACCGGAAGGATAAACCAAATAATGCCTAATTATAGTATAGTGCATTGAACTTGTTGTAGGTGACTGCCAAATGTAGAATGGTTGACTTTTATCAGAAAATTTAGGAAAAGATTGGGAAATAAGGAAATTGACATATGTGCAAGGTAAGTCTACTCTGGGGCCTTGCTTGTAAATACGGGTATTCCTGTTCCTTTTGGTCAAGAGAAATTGACAATAAACAGTGGCTAGTTAGGGAATATACAAAACAAGGAAATAATAGGGTTAGTTCTAAAAAAGGAAAACAAACTGATAAAATCAATCTTTTTCAGAACCTGTCCAACACAAAAGAGGACTCGGACATACATCAGACAAAAATGATTGTATTGTCCACGCTCAGACATATAAGAAAGCCAAAGAGATAGTGAATTACATTGGACCTGGTGCCTTGATGGCTAAAAAGGATACTGGATCTGCATTAAAGGGATAGTAATACTTCGTTTTTTGTAGGCATTTTGTAGGCATTAAAAAAATATGAAGAATGATATGTCTTATCTCTCAAACCTTTGTGGTTTGAGAGATATTCACAAGTAAAGTTTCCCCCTCCCGCCCCTTTTACCTAGTGTAAGACATATCTTCTCAGATGTGGAATCCAGTCCATAGACCAGACAGATAACAGCAGGGGACAATCTTCTTCCTGTGAGAACAATGAAAGCCCTGTCCCCCTTAACAAGTTATTCAGGTTTTACCCTTATCTTAATTGAAGATTGTCCCTGTCTGCAGTCTACCTGGACACCTCCCTTCTGATCTGGCTGAGCAGTGTTACATCAGTAAAAGGGGCGGGAGGGGGATACTTTGTCATTGAATTACTCTTGAACTACAACTCTGACAGAATTGATATAACACTCTCCAAGGTCCAAATACTATGATGATTAATTAGAGCTGCTTTTATTATGAGACATTACTATCCCTTTAAGTATTAATTGCTTACATCCATAGAGTTTTCCATGAACTGAACCAGATGCCAGTTTGAGGGAAAGCTGCAAGAGTTCCACCGGTGCATAGAAACCAAAAGAATATAATAATACATACAGGACTTAGATTGCTGCCTATTAAGGGACCATCCTAAATTACAGAGCTGATCAACCCTGTTAACAGATAGTAAAAGTTATTCAGGGTATTGGGTATTTCTGTACCAGAATAGAAAACAGATCCCTCTTCTTCTAGCACATCATTTCTGGGAATTGACATAGATTCAGGGGCCAGGGTTATTAGGTTACCAGAAGATAAAGCAGCGAGGATGAGGGGTACTGCTTCTATATCCCTTGAGGTTACTCAAATGCCCCTAGGAGATATGCAGGACAAATTGTGTTGTTAAAGGGATAGTAATACTTCGTTTTAACTTTATTTTATTTTGTAGGCATTAAAAAAACATGAAGAATGATATAAGTCTTATCTCTCAAACCTTTATGGTTTATGAGATATTCACAAGCAAAATTCCCCTCCCCGCCCCTTTTACCTAGTGTAAGCCATCTCTTCTCAGATGTCAGTCTGGTTGTATGACAGTACAGATAACAGAAGGGGACAATTTTCTTTGTATGAAAACAATGAAAGCCCTTCCCCCCTTGACAAGTTTTTCAGCTTTTTCCATTATCTTATTTGAAGATTGTCCCTCTCTGCAGTCTACCTGGGCACCTCCCTTCTGATCTGGTTGAACAGGAGGGGGACATTTTGTTTGTGAATATCTCTTAAACCATAAAGGGTTTCAGAGATAAGACTTATATCATTCTTCATGTTTTTTTAATGCCTACAAAATAAAATAAAGTTAAAATGAAGTATTACTATCCCTTTAAACTTTATCTGTAGGTTGAGACCCATGGGTAGGGTATCTAGCAGAAGAAAGAATAAAACTAGGCTAGGGTCATGAAACAGGAAATCAGGAGGACCTGAAATTATGGAATCATTTGCTAAACCAATTTTATAGTCAGACAGTGGACAGCCCCGCCAGCTCCCCAGTAAAATCAGGATTAATGTTTCAGGTGCAGTAGGATTTATGGCTTATTTAGATGGAAAACGCTGCTCCTCAGATTACCTCAGGCAGGGCATGGGTCAGGTCTGACTTGAAATTTAACCTCCTTTGAATTATTCACTTTCTGTCCTGTTCTGTACTTTTTCTGGCTTTTTTTCTGATTCATTGCCTATTTTTTTGTCGGGTTTTCTTGTTTTACTGGATCCTTGTTTTCCTGTTGTGATTTTTATTCAGGTCTGAGCCTTTACCGAGCTCCAGTTCATCAGTCCTGGTGAACTATCTAAGCGTTCTAGTGAAAGCTGTATTGTTTCCAGTCCTGTTCCTGAGTTCCCTTGCCCTTCCTTCAGTGTTATTTCCATGTATCGACCTTGGCCTTGTCTCCTGACAACTCTTCTGCTTACCGACTTTGTACTATGCTTCCAGAGACTAATTCTTCATTATTGGCCTGCTCATCTACTCTTCTTATTGTCAAATGTGTACCTCCTTGCCACCTGTTGCCAACCCTGTTTGACCAACTACCCATGTATGCAACAAAAAAATAAACTGCCGCTCCAATCCGCTACAAGGGCAAGTACATAGCACAAGGCAATTCCAATGAACGTGTGTGGAAATCACCCTTAAAGGGATAGTAATACTTCGTTTTAACTTTATTTTATTTTGTAGGCATTAAAAAAACATGAAGAATGATATAAGTCTTATCTCTCAAACCTTTATGGTTTAAGAGAGATTCACAAACAAAGTATCCCTTCCCTGTTCAACCAGATCAGAAGGGAGGTGCCCAGGTAGACTGCAGAGAGGGACAATCTCCAATTAAGATAAGGGAAAAACCTGAAAAACTTGTCAAGGGGGAAGGGCTTTCATTGTTTTAATACAAAGAAGATTGTCCCCTTCTGTTATCTGTCCTGTCATACAACCAGATTCACATCTGAGAAGAGATGGCTTACACTAGGTAAAAGAGGCGGGAGGGGGAAACTTTGCTTGTGAATCTCTTAAACCATAAAGGTCTGAGAGATAAGACTTATATCATTCTTCATGTTTTTTTATGCCTACAAAATAAAATAAAGTTAAAACAAAGTATTACTATCCCTTTAAGTTCCTTTCACGCAATAGTAGTGCTGATATATCCTGATGTGCCTTCATCCTCCCTTCACTTAAGCAAACACACACGAAACATGTTGATCCAAGGTTTATGAGAGATATCTGCAAAATGGTGCCCACTATTGTTCTCCTATAATATCTGGATGAATTTAAAGGTATTTTTTGTATGTTTTAATGTCAAATGTTCAATAAATATTGATGTTTTTATACCGCAATTGAAGCTGTACTCTGGATAAATTGAATGGCGTGGTGCACTTTTTGCATTAATGTATTTGACCAACTACCCAACCATCCTGCTGCTGTACTACATTATTCGTCTCATTCGAATGTGCTGAGTTGTTTCCCAGTGTATCACTGCTCTGGGTATTCTATATAATATATAAAATATCAGTCTGCTTATTCTTTGTGGATTGCTCCTCCACTGAGTGCAGTTTCAGGCGGCTTACACTTTCCTGGTAGTACTGGTGTGTTAGTGGCCAACATTGATCAACAAATCAGTAATATACTCTACTTTATTTATCAATAGTGTTCAGCACAGTTGCATGAATATCTGTGTAGGAAGGAGAGAGGCAAAAACAATATTTTGGCTACATATACAGAAAGTAAAGAAGTCACCACCTAGTTTAGTTGTTCCCTGCACATTGGCGCTTTAGTACCAGTAATTAAGAAATGCATAAATGCCTCAGTTTTTTCCCTTACAATGGTATGCTCACAGCAAAGGTAAGTTAGGTCTGCTGCTTTTAATTGCACTACACAGAAACATGTTATTTACATCAGATGGGATTTGTCCACACTGAGATTTTTTGGAGGGTGAATTGAGGACACACATGTACACTTTTCCAATAGGAAGTGATAGTTTATAGTGAGTCCCATACCAACCTTAATCTCCCAATTCTTAGCCCCTGGATGCCCTATCAAGCTGACAATATGTCGTTATCCTAGTTTTTTTGGCAGGAATAAAATCAACATAACCTGAAAATACAGGGGATTAAAAGATCATGCCATACAATATTTTAAGATCATGGCCTCTCCCTTTTACCTACAGGATGGAATGTTTCATACAGTAGCTAGAGTAACCACTGCAAACCACTCTAGTCCTCAAATTGTAACAGTAACAAGACATGAACATTGTATCACCAGTAGTGGAATACATACAGCTATTGTAGTAAGGCCAGGCTCCTTAGGGGTTCCCAAATTGTTTCAGTTCTTAGTAAATTAGTGTTCCTCTTGCAGAAGAGACACTATGAAAATCGTTATACTGATATGTATGTATGTATCTTTATTTATATGGCGCCACACAGTGTACGCAGCGCCTTACAATAGACTCTTAGGGTATTATACAGAAAAGCATAAGATGAACAGTTCTGGAGTATGTTAACTGTACCATAGGGAACAATAAAACATTTCTCACAATGTCACACTGATTTAGAGGTGGCTGCTTAACATTTTAATGCTAAACAGGTCTCCAGTGCATTGCTTCAAAATGCATTGGAGACCACTCTAGAATTCAAAGGATTTAAAGTTGCATTTAAATCACCTGGAATTTTTGTCCTCTTTTCTCGATGGCATATGGGTTGTTCTAGAATTGCTCATCTTTTGCATAAAAAAAACATTCTTAGCACTTTTTTTATGAACTGTTCTTAAGTCATAGCAACTGACGATAATGTCAAGTCTTTTTTATAAACTAGCAGGCGTGTGGCATGGCTTTGCCCATGAAGCGAACCTCTTTTAGTGCAAGAGAGGTATCCAACGCATTGCTACTTTTGTGTCACTCAAAGGGTTACATTTCATCAAAAGTCAGACCTCAGGGTGGGGCATCGGGACCCCTCCTGATGGCCGCCCCCAGCTACTGATCGCCCAGCCGACGCGACTAGGAAATCAACAGACGTGAGGAAGATCTCCCCTGCTTCCATACCACCCAGAGCCAGGTAGGAACGGGCAGGATTGGGAAACGCTTTCACATCAATGAGGGAAGCTTTTCCTCATTGATGTGAGAGGATTTGCCGATCCCGAGCACTCCTACCCATGGATCTGGGTAGAATGAAAGCAATTATCGGAAACATAAAATTCTCTGAACACCCCATTGATTCTAAATGGGGCATTTGACCCATTGATTTTCTAGCATTCAAGGGGTTAAACAACTCATTAACAAAAACAGAAATAGTTGCTCCCTGTGGTGCAGTTTGCTTGAGCTAGAATTTCACCTTTTTAGGTTTATGCATAAGGCCCTAAGTGCAGGATAAAACGAATGCTAATCCGAAAGCAAATATTGATATTGCCTCACAGCACACGTTATACATTAAGTACAATGGCTCATATTTATAAAAGAAAATTTGAGTTATTTTGGAGTAAACCAACTGCACCTTAGGGGACAAATAAAAATTAATGTTAAATGAAATTGGAAACACAACAAGCGGCCTAATAACACTCCAGTGGTGAACACTTCAAAAGTTTTAAGTACACAATACAATTTATTTCCATGACCGGCCTCCAAGCAGAGTAGTATATGATTAAGACTTCAGAAGTGTTCACCAATGGAGTGTTATTAGGCCGCTTGTTGTGTTTCTGTGAGCTGCTGCAAGGGGGATTAAGCATTCAATTTCAAGGCATCCGTGTGGGGGAAGTGTAATATCCTCCACATGTGAGTGTTGCTACTAGTATTTTGGTAGCAGTTGCACAATATGTGTATCATTCCTATTTTCCAATATTCTGTCATTGGAACAAGTTTGGATATATTACACTATGAGACTCTCCCCTTTGTCTTTTTGCTTTTCTGCTTTAAAGTGTTAGTAATGTCCACAAAAAAGTTTTTTTGCATTTAGAAGAGCTTAAAAAGCTGAGCTAAATGCAAAAAAAATGTATCTCTCAAACCGCTATGGTTTAAGAGATACGGGCGTTTAAAGTTTGATCTCTCCTACTGACAGCTGTAAAGCTGTCAGCAGGAGATCCATGTCGGCCAACACAGAGGCGCTTGAGCAGAGCCGCGATCTCGTTAGTTACCACGAAAACCAGGCACATGTTTTAGACCATTCCAATGAAGGGATTTGTGGTAAATAACGAGATCGCGGCTCTGCTCAAGCGCCTCTGTGTCGGCTGACACAGATCTCCTGCTGACAGATTTACAGCTGTCAGTAGGAGAGATCAAACTTTAAACTCCTGTATCTCTTAAACCACAGCGGTTTGAGAGATACGTTTTTTTTTGCACTTGGCTCAGCTTTTTAAAACCCCTTAGTGACAGACGACTTACCTGGTAAGTCCAGGAAGTCATTTGCTATAATGGAAAAAAAATCAACCATGTCATTAAGGGGTTAAGCTCTTCTAAATGCAAAAAAAACTTTTTTTGTGGACGTTACTAACACTTTAAATGAAATTGGGCTTTTAACTAATTGAAACCTAGGGAGGTCTCCAACACACTGCAAAGATCTCTGGCATTTAAGGGGATACAAAGCTCTATTCAAGTGCATGAGAATTTGGGAATTTTTATTTGCCCCCTATAGTGCAGTTGGTTTACAACAAATAACTCCAATTTTCTTTTATAAATATGGGTTAGAGTCTCTTATAACAGCTAGCTATACTTTAGCATGTGTTTCTTTACTACCCAATAAAGGCTGCCAACATCTGTGTGCAAGCCCTTAGAAGTGGGAGTCTTTAACTTAACTTTTATAAGGCTCAAATTGACTTTCTGTTCTGTATTATCTATTTACAGTCATTCAAATGTTCATTCCTTTGGGGTCTATATGTGGCTTCTGTAAAAATAAATAAGATGCTAACCCTTAAGATGAATAAATTGGATATATTTTCTGCTTGACCGCTATACTGACATCTGGCACGGAAGTGTAGTTAAATAAACAGATGGCGAATCGTGGTTACTGCACTGAGATATCTTATAAACGTTATCTTCATAAAGACAAATCCTTCTCACCAGGTCTGAATTTCCAATAGGCAAAGTACATAAACAACTTGGTGTGCCCCAGATGTGATGCACAGCACTGAACTGAGTTACGGTCACAGCCAGCGTAGTATTAACCCCTTAACGACCAGCGGTCGCGGGGTTAGTGGTCCTTTAAGGACCAGATAGAGAATTTCGGCGTGCCGCCCCACGTGACTGATCACGTGGTGCGGCACGCCGAACTGAGGGACTGAAAGAGATCGCTCCGGTCTTGGAGCGATCAAATTCAGTCCCCGGTATTACTCACCGCGCTCCTGCAGGAAAGCGGTGAGTAATAGTACGTGACGTACCAGGACCGTCACTGGTCCTTAAGTGCCGGACCAGCGTGACGGTCCGGGTACGTCACCGGACTCTAAGGGGTTATAGGGGATTTATAACCATAGGTGGGAACTCACCAGATTTGCCCCAGAGACTTCGGTTCTAGCTTCTAATTACCGTATCTCAGGGGCAGAGGCTGATTCTCAAGATGTGGGGATTTTCTAGTGAAAGCCTGCCCACATCCGCTCCTTTCATTGTGTTTCTCCCACGCCCGGCCTCTTCTCTCCTTCCCCAGCTTATTCAGCATGGTGTTTTTGTTTTTTCATTTTGTAAGCTCTGCCCCCACTCATGATTAAGCCCTACCCCTTTCTGACACAAATTGCATCATTTTTATCCTCCTGCGGCACCACAGGACTCCCCTCTCCGGAAAGTCCACAACAAAAAGTTCCCAGGTATGTTTTTTATCTTTAGATATTACTGAGGTCATATAGACTCTGAATAGATAATCATGAAAGAATACATAGTTCAGATCATTAAAATGTGATAAGATATAAACAATCGCAAAATCTCCACTGTAAAACGCATTCTGAACACCAACTTGTCACTTATAACTTAGAGTTGGTTCCTTCCAAAACAAAACATCAACGCGCTTGGATAAGAAAGACTGTGCAAATTGGTTCATACTTGGATTTGGAAAGAAACAGCTGTAGTTTTTTTAACTGACAAAACTGAGTTCTGTATACCTCTTGCAGTTGAATGTTTTTGGGGATAGTTAATTAATTTTACTCTTAAAGGGATAGTAATACTTAAAATGTAATAAAAATATGTTGTAGGGTTTATTCCCCTGAGTAAAACAAGAGTACTCCCATTGTGTTATTAATTTTCAAAGTTGAATTTTTTAGGTGCAATATCACAGTGGCCTGAAATTGTACAGTGGCGCTGTTGCTACACCATCCTATGGAGATTTATGGTCCCGGGACCAGAGCTGTCCATAGGATCGTGTAGCAACAGCGCCACTGTACAATTTCAGGCCACTGTGATATTGCACCTAAAAAAATTCAACTTTGAAAATTAATAACTTTTGAATGAAACACCTCTCAGCAGTGGGAGTACTCTTGTTTTACTCAGGGGGATAAACCCTACAACATACCTCTTATTACATTTTAAGTATTACTATCCCTTTAATCATTTGAATAGTTTTACTGTACCATTAAAATGAATAATTCACAGTTTATAGGGCCTACATCTCAGGGTCTAGTTCCCCTTTAATGACCAGTGGGGTCTGCCATAGATTGATTTGAAATGAGTTGCAGAGCCTTTAACCCCATGAAATGCCAGGACTGTCATGGGGAAAACTTCCCAGAAGGACAAGTGACAATCCTGGCACATCATGGATTTCGGGGCTCCCTGGGAAGCCCTGAATCGGATCACATTTTTTAAAAAACATGATCCGTGGTCCTTAAGTGCTGGCCGCACACGTGGCCAGTCCTTAAGCGGTTAAGGACCAGAGAGGTATGCAACGCACTGTTTTGCGCACCTCTCTGGTTCTTAAAAGATATGCACTGCATACACCTCTGATCCGGAAAGGATGAATGACTCAGAACAACTGCCCCTCCTACCCTGGGCTGTGGTGGTTGGTTTATGTACGAGTTTCTCTCTCTCTCTCTCTCTGTAATGTCCAATATATCCACTAATTTAGCTAATGTAATTAAATAATCCTGTACCGGTTATTTTTTTAATGGGTGATAAAGAGATCTACAATGCACTACAAACCTATCAGACATTCAATGGGAGAAGGACCATATTTAATAAGATGAAGAGATGCATTTCTGGTGCAAACCAACTGCACCACAGGGGGCAATTAAACATTAAGCAAAAGATAAATGATTTAAATTGGGCGTCTGACCTCTTGAATGTTAACGAGGTCTCTGATGCATTGCACAGCAATACGCTGTAGACCTCTCCAGCATTCAAACGGTTAAATACCCATTTAATTCATTAGCAATTTCATTTCTCCCCATTGTGAAGTTGGTTTTCTTATTCATTACGCCCTAATGGCCCAATATAGAAGGTGGAGAAATTACGGAGTAAGCCATCTGCGCCAAATTCCTTTTAACACTTTGAATGCCAGAGGGGTTCATTTCAACGGGGCTTTCAAGATGCTTTCAAGGTGATAAATACCACACTTAAATCAAAGGGGAATTTTTTATTTGTTCTCTTATGGTGCAGTTGATTAGCCCCATTTTTCTTTTGAACATAGGACCCTAAGACTTTGTTTTGTTTGTATGTGATTGGTGAACAGTATGTTCCATGAAAGATGAAAGAAAGAGAGAGCGTGTGTGAGCAGTGAGGGTGTGGCCTTGGGAGGGGTTACGCTGCCTTGCCTTGGGGCACCCGAGGTAAGAATTTGGCCTGGCTTCCCACAAACATATAAATGGAACATTCTTCCCACATCTGAATATGCCAACTGGCCTGGAGAGCAACCAAGTGACAGAACTGATTTTTGGATTCACAGATTCGAATTGTCTGTGTGCTAGTATCTCTTCACAGGCTTTTTTTTTTTTTTTTATAAAAACAGTGCATTCCTCATCCTGAATTCCTCTGGGTCTGTGCCTGTTCCACTTAACCCCTTGAAAGCTATAATTTTACAAAAGATTGAGCATCAATGTTTTGTAAACATCTCCATCATTCAATGGGTTAAACGTATTTTGGTACATCTATAGCTTATCAACTTAAAGTGTTACATTTGACTCCCTTCTAACTGCTGATTATTGGGTCAAGAAACCAGTGATTTTTAAATCACAATAATTTTATTCAGTCTTTTTTCATATTTATTGTATAGCTATGTTCACATGGGTATCAGTATTGGAATGACAGAAGTGCTGTAACTAGCCTACCAAATTTGTCTTATGAAGCCTTTCACAAGGGTGAATACCTTGTCAACTGTCTCCTATGACCATGGCATGGAGATCATCTCTGAGAAGTTGCAGCATTGGAGAACCTGCATGGCTGTCACGCTCTCTGTTTTTAGCCGCCCATCTCACTCATGATTGGAGGATAGTCCTTTAAAGTCTTCCTGGTTCTGGCTTCCCGCACCCGATTTTCAAGCTCACCTGCGTACATTGTATATATTTGGTGTTCTGCTCCTGCTTTGACGCCAGCTTTGTTCCTGACTACCGTTCCTGTCTGCTCCTTGTTCTGCTTGAATTCCTGTTACAACCTGGCTTGAGTCTCAGACTCAGATTTCCTCTGCTGTTGACCTTGCCACTGTCTTCCCATTGCTGCTCGCCCATCTCGGTACTCGCCTGGTTGATCTCTGAATAGACCAGCTTCCATCTCCAGCTAGTTGGAGATGAAAGGCAAGTCGATCTTCTGCAACTCCTGCTGTCATCTGAAGGTCTGTGGGATAGATCCCGGCCAGGTACCCCGGCAGATTGATCTCCAACTGGGCCTTACTGCTCCTCCACAGCCGGTCAGATAGATACTAGCCTCCACCACCTGCTATTCTGCATCGACTCCCCGTCAGAAGCTGCTGTTGGTGTCAATCGATTCAGTGGTTGTAGTTTCCTGGAATCCGACTGTTAGTTGGAGCGCAACTATTTCATCATCCGACTCCTTGAGTTTCATTGACCTCCAGTGGACCTTCAATCCAGCGTGCCTCCAACTGCTCCAAGAGTCACAGATCTCCATTACCGATATCCAGTCGGTTTCTGACTAGTTATTATCCGACTATTTAGTCCTCTCCCACTTCTGGTTGACTTCGACTATTCACCTGCTTCAACCCTCAATGCTGTATACTCAGATTCTGCATAAGGGGTCCTCCTCATCTCCCAATGACTTCTAGCGTCGCTCTCCATCTACACACCCTAGCGCCTGGGAGAGTCTTTCTTCAACCTAGTGACAGGAAGATCGGGCTAGACTATGGACCCGGCGAAAAGCTCCGGTCATTTGGCTCGACAAGATCAACAAGAGCAGGTATTTTCAGCTCACCCCTCACAACTTGTGACCTTGGACTGCAAGTTGGATGTGTTCTTAGACTTACTATACTAACCACTGTGAATCCAGTTCCGCTTTCGTCCTCCAGTACTACCATGGCTCATTCAGCTGGGAAGCCCCTTCTAAAGGGTAATGCTCTTGCCTGGGCTTCTCCATTGGTTGAGAAGACCTCTCCATTGCTTGAGGACTCACACTCCTTCCTCTCAGCACTCTGTGCTGTGTTTGACCTTCCCGGCCATTGTGCTTCCACTGAAGCTACTCTCTTGGACTTAAAACAGGGACTCAGGTCTCTTAGTGACTATTCTAGAGAGTTTTGAACCATCACAAGTGAGACCGATTCGAATCAGGGTGCTTTAAAGGCAGCCTTTCCTAGAGAGCTTAATGAACACCTCAAAGATGTGTTAGCATGCAAAACAATTCCTGCCGATTTTTAAGGACTTTTATCGCTCTCTATCATGATCTTGACCTATGGATACAAGAAAGACAGCAGGAGCAAGCAAGAGGTCCCGATGGTCCAGGTGGTTGCAGCCTCCTCAATAACCATCTGCTTCTAACCATACCTCCTCAGAGACTGAGCCCATGGAGGTTAATGTTGTTTCCAGATTGTCAGAAGGTGAAAAGAACAGAAGGAAGTCTATGAGACTCTGTATCTATTGTGGCCAAAAGGGCCTTCTGCAATGCTCTTGCCCGGTTCGCCCGGGAAATGATCGGGCGTAGTGACCACTCTCTGAAGAGAGGTGACCACTCTCTAAGCTTAGACAGCTGCCTCCTGGGTAACTCTAATAGCATTTTGTTACCAGTAACTTTATCATGGTCTGGAGGTTTGGTCTCTATGCAAGCTTTTATTGACTTAGGGACTGCTGGGGGTTCTGTTGATAAGCTTTGGGCCTCAGAGTCACCCAAAGACCAGTCCCTCTAGAGTCACCGCCATTGACTGTCAACCCTTAGGAATGGGTCTAGTAGCTCCTGAGTCAGAATAAGTTTTAGTCACGGGGGTCAACTACATTCTGAAACCATCCAGTTTGACGTCATACAGTCCCCTACTGCTCCTGTGATCATGGGGTTGCCTTGGCTCAGACTGCATAATCCAACCTTTATCTGAACTTCTGGTGAACTGATTTCATGGAGACCTTCATGTCATGGATCGTGTCTTGTTCATGTCCAGAATCCCAATCTGCTGGCCACCATCCTTGACAATCAAATACATCCAGAGGTGCCCTGTGCTTATCACAAATTCACAGATGTTTTCTCCAAAAAGGAGGCTAACATCTTGCCTCCTCATAGATCTTATGACTGTCCAACCTCCATCCAGGGGCCATTGCTCTTCGAGGTAGGACCTTCTTCTCTCTGGTACAGAAAACACCACCCTAGCAGCGTATATCAAGGAGAATCTAGAGAAGCTTGCAAGCTCAGTAGCATGGTAAACAGAGCTTGCAGTAACGTTAGCCCACATAAATGCCACCACGAAAGGAAGCAAGAACGAGCTCCCTGGGGCAGCTAGAGGGAGGGGTGAAGTCCTGCTCCGCTGTATTGCACATACAGTGGCAGCACAACGCGGAAGTGGCACATTTCAAGTCCCCATATCTTAAACAGTAGGTGAGTGAAATTAAAAAAAAAAAAAAAAACGCTAGTCTAGTTTTACTGATTAAAGCCCATGTAGAAAAGTTTATTAAGCGAATGTTCCCCTTTAAACTTGCACTAGAGGAATGGCGACATCTCCTATATGACACGGTTACTCTGTAAATATATTGACCAACCACAAAAATCTACTGTTCCTGGAGTCCGCTCAGTGCCTAAACCCATGCCCAGCCCCATGGACCCACTTGTTCCCGAGCTTCAATTTTGTTATCACATTTCAGCCAGGTACTAAGACCATAAAGGCAGGTGCTCTTTCACGTCAATTTCCCTCAGCTCCTAGTCTACAGCCAGAACTGATCCTACCGGCAGACAGGTTTATCAGCACTATTTCCCTGGAATCGCTAACCAAAATCAGCAAGCCCAAGATCATGTAACAGACTTTGCTTCCAGACCTAGTACCCTGTTTGTACCTCCCCGCTATAGAGTGGCAGTTCCCAATTGGCCTCATACTTCCGATTCCTCCAGGCACCCAGGGAATGCACGTACTATGGAATTACTGGAAAGGCAATTTTGGCGACCATCCATTGCACAGGTTGAGAGGGATTTTGTGAAGGCTTCTAATTCGTGTTCCTGAAACAAGACACCTCGTCAGAAACCATCAACCTCTTGGTTCCGCTACCCATTCCACAAGCCCTATGGACAATATAGTTGATTTACTATCTTCCAACAAATTCACAACCATCTGGATCGTGATGGACAGGTTTTCTCATCAGGCTGATTTGTTTTTGCTTTGGTGTTTCTCTTCTTTTGTTTTGTACATTTAAGTCCTAATTTTCTAATTTGCATTGATAGTGCACCACATTAATGTTGCAGTGCTCAAATTTCCCATGTGAGCATAGTCTAAAGGGGATATGTATAGAAAGAAAACATTACGAGAACGTGTCATACGGCTGACCAATAACTGCACCATATTTTTCAATGAAAATTTCAGTGGGACTGTTTCTTTGATACATATATTATTTATCAGCTTAAGGATGTGAAGTTCTGGAGTTTACAAGCTGTATCACAGAGGTGAAAAAATCCTCATTTATTTAAACTGGGCTTTTAACCCCTTGAATACTAGAGGTCACCAATAGATTGAGAAACAGTGAGTTAGATACCTCGCTAGTGTTCACTGGGTTAAAAGCCCCATTTAAATCAATGTGAATTTGCAATATTTTAAACCCGCCCTTAAAACGGGTGGTTTACTCCAGAATTGCATGTTCTCAGCTTGATAAATATGGCTGATGTTGTACACACCAAGAGAGTTCTAGAACAAATCCCACTGCTACTTATGAAGTTAATGGAATCATTTTAGTGGACCCGTTGCTAGAGAGACCTGAGAATTCTTGTAAATTACAAACTTGGAAGAAGTGACCAGTGTCAAATAGCAGTAGCAAAAGCAAACAAAAGTCCTGTCTTGCATAAAAAGAGGTATTGAAAGAAGACTGGATAAACTCACCTTGAATTTGCAGCGCAGTTTTGGGCACCAGTTTCAAAAAAATATTTTCTAGAACTGGAGAGAGTACAGAGAAGAGCAACAAAATTAATTAAGGGAATGGAGGACTTGAAGTATAAGGAATGACTAGACAAACTTGGTTTATTTACACTAGAGAAAAGACAACAAGTATATGAGAGGCCAATACAAGGATCTCTCTAGTGAGCTATTCATTCCAAGGCCTGATCAGGTGACTAGGAGAAACCCCTTGAGATTAGAGGAAAGGAGGTTTATACTTCAGCAGAGGAAGGGTTTTTTACAGTAAGGTCTGTCAGGTTGTGGAATTCCTTGCCCAAGGATGTGCTTATGGTAGATACAATGGATACATTTAAGAGACTATTAGATACATTCCTTTCCAGAAGGAATGTACAAGGTTATACTGTGTATTAGTAGGCAAAACAGGAAGTTCAGATCAAGCCTAACTTATGTGGCAGAAGGAAAATTTATATAATTCTCATTTCTCTTGGTTATGAGGCAAAGATTGAACTTGATGGACTTGTGTATTTTTTTTCAACCTAATTTATTATGTCATTATGTTAAATCAACTGCATCATATGGAACAAATAACATTTCCGTTGATTTAAATGGGACTATAAACTAATTTAGCGCTAGAGAGGTTTCCAGCATGAAAGAATGTATTGGAGACCTCTCCAGCATTAAAGGGAACAAAAGTCCCATTTAAATAAAGGGATATATTTGGAATTTTTGAGATTTGTTTTTGCCAAGTTTACTTTATACATTAGCCTCACTGGTACCATGTAAATGCCTGGGAATACCACTTGCAGACAAACTAGTTACTGTTGGTAGAAAACATGCAGATCTAAAGGAGATACTTTCTCAGAGACATATGACATCAGTGAAGCAAAAGATAATCTCTGACACTTGGTTGAGATCCAAGCCAGCTGGGCTTAATTATGTGTGAGAGCAAGTGTTATATACCACCTGGATGTTTATGAGATGTACACATTCATAATGCAGCGATAACCATTTGGGTTCCAGAGAGGTATGAGTTGGAAATCTCTCTGGCACTCAAAGCATACTTCCCAACATTTCAAATGTCCAAAGAGGGATACTTGTGTTTTATGGTGGTGCTGGAGGCATGGCTGATGGGAGAGGGTATCCTTTTAAAATGTTGCAAGAGTCAAAAGGGTGAGATTCTTATGGCACCTCATAAAACGTCACCACTGCACTCACTGCAGCATACCTTCATATTCATTAATGCCCCCCATACCACATCGCAAGATGTAACATGCAATCCACCAGCACTGACATCCGCACACACAACTCCCGTCCAACAGACATCTGAGCTTCCCTTCTCCTCCCTGGAGGTGTGTATAGAAGTGTATCACCCTGGTGTCCCTGTGTGTAGGAGATCACGCTGCGTGGTGTGTATATAAGTGTATCACCCTGGTGTCCCTGTGTTTAGGAGATCAGACTGTGTGGTGTGTATAGAAGTGTATCACCCTGGTGTCCCTGTGTTTAGGAGATCAGACTGTGTGTAGTGTATATAACTGTATCACCCTGGTGTTCCTGTGTTTAGGAGATCAGACTGTGTGGTGTGTATATAAGTGTATCACCCTGGTGTCCCTGTGTTTAGGAGATCAGACTGTGTGGTGTGTATAGAAGTGTATCACCCTGGTGTCCTTGTGTTTAGGAGATCAGAATGTGTGGTGTGTATATAAGTGTATCACAATGGTGTCCCTGTGTTTAGGAGATCAGACTGTGTGGTGTGTATAGAAGCGCAACACCCTGGTGTCCCTGTGTTTAGGAGATCAGACTGTGTGGTGTGTATATTAGTGTATCACCCTGGTGTCCCTGTGTTTAGGAGATCAGACTGTGTGGTGTGTATATAAGTGTATCACCCTGGTGTCCCTGTGTTTAGGAGATCAGACTGTGTGGTGTGTATATAAGTGTATCACCCTGGTGTCCCTGTGTTTAGGAGATCAGACTGTGTGGTGTGTATATAAGGGTATCACCCTGGTGTCCCTGTGTTTAGGAGATCAGACTGTGTGGTGCGTATATAAGTGTATCACCCTGGTGTCCCTGTGTTTAGGAGATCAGACTGTGTGGTGTGTATATAAGTGTATCACCCTGGTGTCCCTGTGTTTAGGAGATCAGACTGTGTGGTGTGTGTATAGAAGTGTATCACCCTGGTGTCCCTGTGTTTAGGAGATCAGACTGTAGTGTGTATATAAGTGTATCACCCTGGTGTCCCTGTGTTTAGGAGATCAGACTGTGTGGTGTGTATATAAGTGTATCACCCTGGTGTCTCCGTATTTAGGAGACCAGACTGTGTGGTGTGTATACAAGTGTATCACATTGCTCCACAGCAATAAAACTCTGAATGTTTGTTTAAACTTAAGTATATGTGTTTATAAATGAACTTGTGTAAATAAAATACTTTGGCCTTGCTCTAAATGATTTATTCAGTTACACACAGCTTTGGGCTGTATGTTAAAAATAAAACTAGAATGGTTCTGGGGCAAACCAACTGCACGATAGAGAAGTAAAGATTCCAAAAATGCTCTGTTTATTTACATGGGGATTTTAACTCCTTGAAGAGTAGTAGTGCATTGTGTTGGAGACCTTTCTAACATTCAAGGGGTTAAAATCCTAATTTAAATCACTGGGAATGTTTAGTTCTCCCCTTTAACTCCTGCACGTTTGTTTTGAAAATATGGCCAAATGTATCAAAATGATAAAAAAATAACCTAAACTGACTGTGACACCCACTGTATTGGACATACTGCCCATTCCTTGTAGGAATATAAACTTACAATAGGAGGCAGTAGTCTGAATAGGACAAAACCATAAGACTGTGTCAGGCTGACGAGTACGTCATTTAAGAGCCTATGGAGCTCAGTATATATGAAGTCTGTGCACCTGAGAAGCTATAAGGACGCTCCTCTTTGGCCTCAAGGGCTATTTAACCAATAACTGTGCCAATAAAGACGGGGAGCCCCAGCACACACGTAAGTGGACACCATTTTACCTCAGGAGCCTGCCGTGAAGCGCCTGTGCCGGTAGGTGGCGGTCTGGAAAAGAACGCTCTTTCCGCAGGTGCGAGCTCTCAGCCAATCACATTTCCCGAATCTCGAGCAATACCGCGCGATTTCCTCGGGTTCATTAGGCCCTGCGCTGTGGGGGTGATGGGAGTAGTGTGTGTGTTATGGTGGCGGGTTCTGTGGTGCGGCCGCCTAATCGTCTTCTCCATGGAAGTATTTTCTGACGAGCACAACATGAATAAATGCACTAGAAGGCTCCCTTACTAAGACAGTCATTAGGACTCCTCTGATTAGCCCCATCTCCCTTCAGTGTCGCAGAAGACATATCTGTAAAAGGGGTTAACCCTTTGAGAGCCAGATAGTTTGGCTACCGCCCTGACACTCAAAGGGTTAAAGCTAAGTATTCTCTTTTCGACTTGATAAACCTCCCATGGTGTTTCCCCTTTTGGGAGGTCAGTAAAATACTAAAAGCCTCACCTATGGCTTATTTGGACAGTAAATTCTAGTTCAAGGTGACAATGAGGTGTTTGCCAATTAGGCTAATTTCAGGCCCTTGCAATGAACATACCTCCCAAATGTCCTTCTTTAGGAGGGACAGTCCCTCTTTGTAGAGTGACCACACATCCCGGAATGCCCGGGAGTGTCCCTTATTGGGGGTCTGTGTCCCAGGTCACCCCCCACAACAACAAAGAGTCCTGGAATTGAGCAACACGCGCCAGTCCAGCCAGCCAATGAAGACCATGTAGCAAATACATTTAATTGGCTGGCTGGACTGGTGCGTGCGAGACAGCTGGGTTGGTGCAGGTATGCTGGTGCTGCAAGTGAGACCCGCGGCTGAGGCTCCCGCCGGCGCTGACCATCTTTATGAGGCTGTTCCCACTGGGAACTCTTACTATGTCAGCCTCAGAAAGATGGTCAGCGCCGGCGGGAGCCTCAGCCACTGGACTAGGGTGACCACATGTCCCGGAATGGCAGAATGGAAATGTGGTCACCCTACCTCTTTGAGACCCAAATCCCTCTGTCCCTCTTTGTCACCCTGGTGTCCCTCTCTTTTAGGAGATCAGACTGTGAGTGGTATATATAAGCATATCACATTGCTCTGCAGCAATAAAACTCACATTAAAGCAGAACAACCACGCTAGATAAAGTCACCCTGCAATAATTAGGCAGGTGACGGCTAGCTTAATAATAGTTCTGTTACCGCTCAAAAGTAGCCGACTGTAAAGTTATCCTTAATCTTCCAAGAGCGGAAGCCAGGCATCACAGCAGACATCTTGTCTGTGCGCCTCCGCTGTCAGTCCCGGTCTCCATTAAAAAGCATTGCACTGGCCCGGAAGGGACTGATGGCACAGGTGCGTAGACTGCACTTACGTGACTGTCAGTCTCAGAAGATTAAGGATTTCTTTACAATTGGCTATTTTTGAGAGGTAATATAACTATTATTAACTTAGTTGCCACCTGACTGCACCATATAGGACAAATATGAATTCCAACACTCAGAGCAACTGGAGTTGTAACAGTTCAAATAATATCCACTATCAGGGACAGAGCCCAAGTAAATGTGTGTGTTTTTGTGTGCGTGTGTGTGTTTGTGTGTATCTTACATTTTTTAAGCATACATTTTCAGCAATTATTTTCCCCTAGAATTAATCCACATTTATCTTGATAAATATTATTACTCTATATAGTACACACACACACACACACACACAAAAAGAGAATTCAGTAAAGAAGAGCCTTCTATATATGGAGAGATCCTTTGCTAGCTATATATCCCCATCTAGTGGCTAAACCTACATGGCAAGCAGCTCATATTTTCCATTAGGTCCCTGAACACTAAGAAGTTTTTGGGATGACTGTTGACTGTTAGCCTGGCAATTCCTACATGGATCTACCTAGTATCACACATAACACCCTACAGGTTAATGTCTGTGCAGGCAAAAACTATGGAAATGAAACACAAATCTCCACAAGTTCATAAAGATTGCTGATTTTCTAATCTACATATTTGATTGTACTGCATTTACTATTTATATATTAACTCACTTTCATTTTTCAAGTTGATGTTTTGGTTGCATTGTTTGACAATTTTTTTTTTTTGCCATCAGTTTTAGCATTAGTTAAGGATCCTATGAATATACTGTAATGGATTCAAGAAAGTCCTTCTCTCTATATATAAAGTGGCTAAAATGGACAGGGGTGATCAACCTCTCCCCATTATTATCAAACATCCTCCAAGTCTCAGCACTAATACTGAGCATGAGTGAGACTGTTGCACCCACATCAAACTTAAAGGAACAGTAAACTTCTGTTTATGAAAACACATATTTTATAGAGCATTTCCTGCTGAATAAAACAAGAGTACTCCCATCACTGTCAGATGTTTTATTCAAAATTTATAGTAGTTTAAATAACCAGGAAGTGAATTTACTGTGTTTACTTCCTGATAGCTCTAACTGACAGGAAGTGACTCAGCAGTTTCTATCACATTCTATGGAGAACTGTATATCTCTGACTTTCCTCTCCATTAGAATCTAACAGGAAATCTAATTAGAATTTGACCACTAGAGGGCACTGCTAATGTAAAAAAACATAGGTTTAAACTGTAATAACTCTGGAAATATAAATCTCTCGGCAGTGGGAGTATCCTTATTTTACTTAGTAGGAAAATCCCTATAATATATATTTTTTCATAAAAAAAGTTTACTGCTCCTTTAATGTAAAGTGTCATAATTCTTACATTCACATTGAGACACCAGACCATCGCAATGCGTATACATAGTATACAACAGTCAGAAAACAAACATATTTGTGTTTTACAAGGCTACAAATAAATAACCATGATACAGAAGGTGTTTGCTGTTAGTATCCATGCAATCCTGCATCATTCATTGGTTTACTCAATGTAGAACTTGCCCTGCACGTTGGGATTACTACTAGCAATCACATCAAGGCCAGATGTTGCACAGACTAGCCCAGCTTATGCCAGGACCCTGCATCAATAATATACGTACACAGGCAATAAATAACACAATTAAAATATCTCCTTGAACGCAGGTAACCTCAGTTCAGATTTTTTACTTTATTCTGTTGTATTTGCAAGAGACTCCACAGACAAAACCAGTGATAGCATTTATCACCTGCAACATAACCTAGCCTTGTTTTACCTACTTAAAATAATGACATTTACAAATATGTTATATATAATACACTGGACACGGGTCTTGTAGACCCACTCTCTCCATTTGCATACACCACTGGTCCTCCAAAGGCTAACCCATTCAGAGAAAATTAGAGGAAAGTTGGAGATGTAGGAGAAGCTAAGGGGACTTAGTATCTGATTGGCATGCTGACAACAGGGTTGCCAACCATCAGAAAATTCACTTAAAGTCATTAAAATTGCTAAAAATGGAAATGTCAGAAAAAAATAGTATATTCATTGTTTAAACTGATCGTGCAGACGTTCACTTCCACGTCTATTTGTTTTGGAAATGGCTACATTATATCTGAAGAATTGTGGCTAGACTAATATGGCAGTTCATGTTAATTAAAAAATTGCCATTGATTTTTTCAGTACTGTCAGTAAAAAATATTTTCAGGGGTTGTCAATCTTAGCTGGCCAGGAATAGTTAATTAGAATATGCACAACGACAGTACACATAAAGATCACTAAATAACTAAAGACTGTTGTTATGGTTATGGGAGCCCTGGCATTGTGGATGAAGCAGGAATGGGAGCCCCCACAATGCATATATATATATATATATATAAGAGTAGATTTTAGGCCTCAGAAAACAAGTAGAGAACGTTTACAGAGGGTAGCATGAAATACAATGGGGGCTATTCACTAAGGGGTGATAAAGTGGAGATGACTTCTCCACTGATATCACTTCTCCAATTCCTATGTTATTCTATGGATCCAATACACTAACATTTCTTACGTGCTGGAGATCTTAGTGCATTGGCTCCATAAAATAGCATAGGAATTGGAGAAGTGATATCACTGGAGACGTCATCTCCACTTTATCACCTCTTAGTGAATAACCCCCTATATATTTAAGTGTTTATAACTTCAAATCATTTGTAGGTGTTAGCATTCCTTAAGTAGAGAAAAAATCCTCCCTGACTGCATAACAACAAATCAGATTTATTTCTGAATCAACCACCTACCAATTTTCTCTTCTGTTCTTTGCTATAAGGGGATCCAATATTTTTATTTTATTTTTTTACTAACACATAGTCCAGTTACAAATTATTCCACATTATTACTTCCCTTTCTGTAAAAATATTTTCCTTTGCAGTAGCTGGAAGGTCATTCGCTCTAATAATAATGGATTTCCCCAATGTTATTCCTTCAGCTATTTAAATAAACATCTCCACTGAAAGTTATTTGTATTTTACTCGAATATATTTAGCAACCATATGCCTCCTTAGAAATCTCTTTTCCAGTCTAATCCAAATCAATTTGACTAGCCTTTCTTTATAACTACAATTTTAAAGGGATAGTAATGTTTCATAATAAAATCAGCTCTAATTAATCTTCATAGTATTTGGGCCATGGAGAGTGTTATTTCAATTCTGTCAGAGTTGTAGTTCAAGAGTAATTAAATGATAAAGTATCCCCCTCCCGCCCCTTTTACTAATGTAACACTACTCAGCCAGATCAGAATGGAGATGCCCAGGTAGACTGCAGAGAGGGACAATCTTCAATTAAGATAAGGGAAAAACCTGAAAAACTTGTCAAGGGGGGCAGGGCTTTCATTCTTCTCATAGGAAGAAGATTGTCCCCTTCTGTTATCTGTCTGGTCTATGGACTGCATTCCACATCTGAGAAGAGATGGCTTACACTAGGTAAAAGGGGCGGGAGGGGAAACTTTGCTTGTGAATATCTCTCAAACCATAAAGGAGATAAGACTTATATCGTTCTTCATGTTTTTTTAATGCCTACAAAATAAAATAATGATAAAATTAAGTATTACTATCCCTTTAAACGCACTTTATCAAATTTATTGCACATTTTCATGTTCAGAAATAAGCCGTGCTCCAAAACCATTCTCCGTATTCCGGGTGTGATCTTACCAAAAACTTGTATAGAATTGTCTTCTCCTTCTGTCCATCTTTGACCCTCAGTTGACTATTACTGACTATTATTACATGCTGTTTTGAAACCTTTGTACAACTCACAAATGTTTCTGTAACAAAGGCTTCCCCAATTCTGTCTCATGCTTGCTTGTGCAACCCAATCTTACATTATTATTCCAATGTATCCCAATCATTCTGCAGTGAAAAACATATCTGTGTTTATTGCCTTGCATCATTTTATGTCATCAGATGTAAACATTATTTTCAGTACCCACTTCAAGGTATTAAAAAGCATTGGACCAAAGGTTGTACTCTGAGGCACTCCACTTACAACTTTGGACTGACTTGAAAAGATTACATTTCCAACAACGATCTCCATTTTATCATTTGAAACTAGTTTTCCATCCATACAGATAGCTTCTCACAGGCTGATAGGATTTAAATTATGAAACAACCTTTACTGAGGTTCTACATCCTGCAATCATCTCACCACTTGTATTTTGACCACATCAGACAAACTACAGCGTACACTGGAACCAATGGACAAGATAAGGAGAGAGAGGTGTACCACAATCCCTGGAAATCCAGGCTCCAAAAGAGCCAGAGATGTTACTGCAAAAAGGGAGGAAATGTCTGAAGGCGAATCCCAGTCTTAGCTCAGTAATCTGCCTGTCAGGCAAGAATATCCTGTACAGTTGCAACAGATAAGTAAAATACTATGCACAACCCATTGGTTGTTATTATGTTTTCCTTGTTTAGCTCAGTGTTAATAACTTTCGACACAGTGTCTCTTTTTTAAGGAAATATGGTCTTTAAAGTGTACCTGTCATGCCTAGTGCAATGTGCTACTTTCATATTAAGACTAGAGGAAAGGTGCTTTTGACTAAAACAAAGGCAGGGATTCTTTACAGTAAGTGTGGTAAGGCTATGGAATTCTTTGCCTTGAGATGTTGTGCTTGCAGATAATGCAACTGCATTAAAAAAGCAATAGATGCCTATCTAGCACAGAACAATATTGACAATTATGACAGGTGGCTTCAAAGCAGATAGGATATTGATCCGGGGAACTATATGACTACCAATTGGAGTCAGGAAGGAATAATTCCCCCCCACACTTGGGACTAGATTGGAAATGGCTCCAGAGGGCTTTTTTTTTTTGCCTTCCTCTGGATCAACAGGGGTGTTTTTGGCATGGGCTGGACTTGATGGACGCATGTCTTTTTTCAGCCTTATCTACTATGTTACTATGTTACATAGCAGATGGTATGGGAAGCCTAGTGAACATCAGCTGTGCATGTTTTTCTGTAGCAAATAAAACCAGATGATGTAAACATCACCTTTGCTTAGTCAACTTTTTTCCTGTCTGTAAGAACAGACATATTCCTTATGTAATTGGTTGGGCTTCCTCCCTCACTACTCCTTGTCACCATGCCCAGGGTTTTACCTCAGACATCCAAGGTTTGTACAACTGAGATTACACAGCATCCTGCAGCTTCACACCGCTGGTAGTGAGGTCACTGCTGATTTACAGGACATTATTCACTAATCTGTGCTTTCAGGCTTCACCCCTAGAACCCCTTGTTAAGACAAACAAATTGTAAATACATTCAGTGACGACTTTATTAGGTACACCTGCTAGTGAACACAAATAGCCAAGCAACTAATGATGTGGTTGCAACTCAATATATAAAGCAGGCACACATGGTCAGTCGTGGTCAAGAGGTTTAGTTGTTGTTGTTCAACCAAACATTAGAATGTGGAAGACACGTCATCTACTTTACGTGACTTTGACCTGGTTTAATTGTTGGTGCCATATGTGGTGGTTCCAGCATCTCATAAACACGTGACCACTTAGGATTTACAAGCACTACAGTCTATAAAGCTTGCAGTGAATAAAACAATTTTCAAAAAACATCCAGTGAGCGGTAGCTCTGTGGACGAAAATAGCTTGTTAACGAGAGAGTTCAGAGGAGAATGACTAAACTCATTTATGCTCACAGAAAGGTCACACTCAAATAATCACTCTTTAGAAACACTAGTGTGCATTATGGCACCTCTGAACACACAATGCATCGAAAATTGCAGCAGATAGTAAGCAGAGGTGTGCCAAAACTACTGCAATGAATTTTGGAAGTAGTCTAATGAATTGTGGGATAGATTGAGACTGGGGTGATGCAATTAGTTTACAAGGAATGGGAGGGTATAAATAAGTGCAGTAATCCACAACAGCGACTCGCTTAGGTGTACTTTAATGCTAGGCCTAAAGCATACCATTGAAATTAAAGGAGCAATAAGCTTTTTTTATGAAAAAATATATATTGTAGGGATTTTCCTATTGAGTAAAATAAGGGTACTCCCACTGCCGAGATATTTATATTTGCAGAGTTATTACAGTTTAAACCCATGTTTTTTTACATTAGCAGTGCCCTCTAGTGGTCAAATTATAATTAGATTTCCTGTTAGATTCTAATGGAGAGGAAAGTCAGAAAAGTCAGACATACAGTTCTCCATAGAATGTGATAGAAACTGCCTGTCACTTCCTGTCAGTTAGAACTATCAGGAAGTAAACAAAGTAAATTCACTTCCTGCCAGTTAGAACTATCAGGAAGTAAGCACAGTAAATCCACTTCCTGCAAGTTAGGGCTATCAGGAAGTAAACACAGTAAATTCACTTCCTGTCAGTTAGGACTATCAGGAAGTAAACACAGTACATTCACTTCCTGTCAGTTAGGACTATCAGGAAGTAAACACAGTAAATTCACTTCCTGTCAGTTAGGACTATCAGGAAGTAAACACAGTACATTCACTTCCTGTCAGTTAGAACTATCAGGAAGTAAACACACAGTAAATTCGCTTCCTGTCAGTTAGAACTATCAGGAAGTAAACTCAGTAAATTCACTTCCTGATTATTTAAACTGATATAAATTTTGAATAAAACATCTGACAGCAATGTGAGTGACCTTGTTTTATTCAGCAGGAAATGCTCTGTAAAATACGTGTTTTCATAAAAAAAGTTTACTGCTCCTTTAAGGACTTATGTCACCAGAAAGAGGGAGAGGTTTGTTAACACACTACTTGTATATCTCTTTATCTACGCATTGTAGAGAAAAATGAACACCTCAAAGTATATGAAAAATGTAATGCACTTTTCAGTGATATGAAGTTTATTCTTCATGACAGATTCTCTTGATGTAATATGGTCAGGGAGAGTTGCTCCCTTGTGGAGAACCACTGAGCCTGCTCTGCAGGGGGATCCTCTCATGTATGTACACACATATAAAATGCCTTTTTTGGTTCCTCACGCTGTGGTCATTGATAGTAATACCCCAAACAATGAATCTTATATTATTAAACCCACATGACAACATGGTTGTGCACACTTAGAAGATATTCCTCATGCATTGTTTACCTGGTGACCAAGATACTTTGACGCCTTTTAAATATTCTGCCATAAACAAATTTCCCTCTTTGTTCTAACAAAGGCTTTTATCCTATCCCTCACCCTGATTCATGATCTATTCCATCCCCCCCCCCCTTCCAAGTCATGAGGTACCTACTGTATCTTATGCCTTCTGCACAAGTTCAGAAAATCAGACACAAGGAATTGTCAATAGCAATGTCCCATCCTAGTTAACTTCTGAACTTTAAAAATAATTCTGGTTTAAATAGACATCCAGCAAAATCAAGTACTTGGGTATCTTTTAACACAAGACCCAAAAATCTGTTTCCATACAATATCCCTCCCCACTGCAACTGAATGCAATTTCTTTCTCTATGATATTAGATTTAATGGCCTGACAAAAGCAATACATCCTTTAACAGAGTAAACTTGATAAAATTGGCAGTGCTATCCAAAATACTCTACCAATTATAAATGTCAATGCATATTTAAAAAAACTACAAGGCTTAGTTAGTTAATCACTTTCTCTGTTTTTTAAGTAACTCAGATTCAAAATCACATTCATGTCCAGATACCAATTCAAAGTGGGAATTGATCTCACAGAGCTAATCAATTATTATAAGACAGGCATTGTGTCAAAATTATTAAAATTACGTAGTTGCCCTGTTTCCAATGAATCACACTATGCCAGTTTTACAAACTACCTCAATTCCTATGGTCACGTATAGAAAACTTACCAGCAGCTCTGAAAAAAAGCACATAATTACAGGCAACATGATCAACATATGGAGGAGTTCAAACAAGGCAAACGATGTAGTTAAATCATTGATTTGACATGTTTCTGTGATATATAGGTCCTCTAAAACATAAATTGAGAGTGGGTTTCTTGGAACACAAGAGAGGCATAGAAAAGGAATATGTCAAATTTCCATCCTTGGAAGGATGAAAGCTCTCCAAGAAAGAACAGTTCTTCCTGCTGTTGCATATGACCGTTGTTTAGTTGTGTGTGTGTGTCCCCGGCTTGGCTGACATTCTTTCTGGTGTGGACCTGCGGCTCTGGTAGACTAACTCCTCTGTGTATGACCTTTGGCCTGGCTATCTGTCTTGTTACTGACCTATGGCTCTGTCTGACTACCCGCTCTGTGTATGACCCTGGCTAGTCCGATACCTATCTGGTACGACCTGCGTCTCTAGTTTTCGTATTTGCTCCGTGGGGGTTCCTATTTGTCTGACTACCCACCTTGGTGCTACCTGGGGTTGTCCACTGCGCACCCAGCATACCAACGCTCCAGCGGATAACTGGTTGGGTACTCCTGGTGGTTCTGGCAGACGTCTCCTTGTCCCTGTCCATTTACTGGGGCATTCAGGTGCAGACCTGTACACAGTAGCCTTTCTCTTGAACCTTGTCGGTACAGGTGTGGACCTGTGTAGATCCTCAGGTGCGGACCTGAGGCAACGTATCTCCATCCTGTCTTCTGGAGCTCAGCTCGGTACCTCCATAGCAGCACTAGCCTTCCTTACGTCTGCTATATTGTATTGTGTTCTTGCTGTTGCCGTTCTTTCTGTATGTGCGTATCTTAATAAAGATTGTGTTACCTACAGTACTGGTCCGCTTGTCGTTATTGAGTCCGTGACAACAAGCAACGTCCGACCAACCTGAACAACCTTGAACAAATGCACCAAGAAGAATGGGCAAAAAGAACTCCAACGCACAGTCTAAAGAATATTAAGTTAGTTGTACTGACTATTTTGCGCACAAGTAGATGCATGAACTGATAGGGAAAGAGTTTCGACATTGACCGGCCAGTAGACAAATTAACATGGCTGCATTGGTTTTTTCGTGTGCACCAAAAAAGAGCAGCATGCTGTAATACGTATTTTTTGTGGACTGAAGGTGTATGGTGCAGACTTTCAGCACAGTATGGATACATTGCTTTACTTCAGAGGAGTGTACACAAATAGCTAAATAGATTAAAAAATGGCAGCACAAGTGTTAGTGACAAACAACAAACTATATCTCCACCCACATCAGCCACAGAAGAAAATATTGAGCAAGAGCATGCCATGATTCTGGACAATCAACAGGTGACTATCAATGATTTATTATTTTTTTATTTTTACTGTAAAATAAAGAGGCTGATGTACTAAGACAAATTATGCAATCTATGGAGTGTGAAATACAGCTCAGAGGAATAGAAACATAGAATTTGACGGCAGATAAGAACCATTTCGGCCCATCTAGTCTGACCATTTTCCTACTGTATAAACCTCAAACCTTTTTTGGTCCTTGGTCTTGTATTATGTTCAGGACAATCATATGCCTATCCCATGAATGCTTAATTCTGTCACTGTATTAATGTCTACCACTTCTGCTGGTAGGCTATTCCACTTATCTACTACCCTCTCAGTGAAGTCAATCTTTCTTACATTATGTCTACACCTGTGTCCTTCTAGTTTTAGACTATGGCCTCTTCTCCTAACATTTTTACTCCTTTGAAATATTCTTCCCTCCTGCACTTTGTTGAATCCCTTCATGTATGTGAATGTGTCTATCATATCTCCTCTCTCTCTCCTCTCCTCCAAGCTATACATGTTCAGATCCTTTAGTCTATCTCCTGATATTTATTTTCCTGTAAACCAGTCACCATTTTAGTAGTCCTTCTCTGAATTCTCGCTGGAGTATCTATATCCTTCTGGAGATGGGGTCTCCAGTACTGTACACAATACTCTATAGTATCTATATTCTTCTGGAGATGGGGTCTCCTGTACTGTACACAATACTCTAGGGTATCTATATCCTTCTGGAGATGGGGTCTCCAGTACTGTACACAATACTCTATAGTATCTATATTCTTCTGGAGATGGGGTCTCCAGTACTGTACACAATACTCTAGAGTATCTATATCCTTCTGTAGATGGGGTCTCCAGTACTGTACACAATACTCTAGAATATCTATATCCTTCTGTAGATGGGGTCTCCAGTACTGTACACAATACTCTAGGTGAGATCTAACCAGAGATCTGTAGAGAGGCATGACCACTTCCCTTTTTCTGCTACTAATGCCCCTAGCTATACAACCCAGCACCCTGCTTGCATTCCCCCATTCACAGTAATGAGTTGCTCACCCCTCTGGCATTAAAAGGTTTAACACCTTCATTGTTGATAAAAAGACAATCAAGAAGTGGATTAATCCTTTGGGTGCTAGTGGGATATGCAGCTCATTGCCAATGGGCTGCACCCCACCCCCCTGGCATTGAAAGATTTACCCCTTCCCCCTCCCAGCCTGCATCATTGAGCCCTTGGATGATGCCACATGATTCTTCAATGAATTGTTCCACAGTGTGTGTGTGTTAAATGTTGGGTGGGAGGGAGATGAATGCAGGTAGGTGTGTGGACTGAGATTAGATTGGAAATACTTGTATGGGAGGGGGTTGAATGGTGGTGTATACAAAGAAACATGGAACAATTCCAAGGCAAATCTGATGGCACCATAAGAAACACATGCATATTCCCCAAATTGCCATTCATTTAAAAGGGTATTTTAGCCCCTTTAAAGCGGAACTAGCACCGCTAAGAAACTTTGTAATAAGTCCCTATCTGGAGACTAGGGTTGCCACCCAGCCGGTATTTTACCAGCAGGCCGGTAAAAAATTGGCTTCTGTCCAATGTTAAGTCTATGGAGGGAATGCCATGGCCGGTATTTTTTTGAAGAAAAGGTGGCAACCCTACTGGAGACTAGCTGCTTAGTAGCGCTAGTCGCCAGAATTATTACCTCTTTATGGCGAAATATGCAGTCATCCTCGGCTGACAGGCAGGACGGAGCGCGGACATCTTGCCCTAGTGACGTCCGCGCGCCTGCGCTGTCAGTCCCTTCTGGAACCGAATGGCTCCTAGTAACACCTCCTACAGCCGTCTGGGACTGACAGCGCAGGTGCGCGGACGTCACTAGGGCAAGGTGTCCGCTCTCCTTCCTGCCTGTCAGCCGAGGATGACTGCATATTTCGCCATAAAGAGGTAATAATTCTGGCGACTAGCGCTACTAAGCAGCTAGTCGCCAGATAGGGAATTATTACAAACAAAGTTTCTTAGCGGTGGTAGTTCCTCTTTAAATTTAGAGACATATCTTATGTATTTCTCCGGTTGTGCATTTGTACATAAGTTCCACAAAGAAAGGGGGTGGGGTCTATGGACTCCATATGTAAATATTTCTCCCTTACCAGAGTAATTGAAATAGGGGTCACATTTACTAATGAACCCCATATTATCAGTTGTTTATTGGGGTAAAATTGTGGGCATTTTGGGAAGTCCTTTCCTATACTCCTTGTTTAACGCTACGTAGGCATGGAGAATATGGTGTAACTATATGACAGTCCCCTGCTCATGTTATCAGGCAATCATAAGAGGCTTGCTACAAAAAGTCTTAATTATGGCAGAGTCTTTAAGAGGTATGCGCTACAGAGATCATACATTGATGTGCAGCCTTTGGAGTAGGTTTCGCAAATTCATCCCACTATAATGTCTTCTACAAATAGATAGTTGTATGGGTCATACAGAGGGATGCCATTAGAAATACATTATGGATGGAAACATCTGGTAGGTTTTTTATGATGTATGGTTTTGTTTAGCGCAAAAAAATCTGTGTTTTTTTTTTTTAACCTTGGGAAACTCATGGTGTCAGCACATATCTCACTTCCCATTTTTCAAAACGTATAGCCTTTTTATGCCTTGTTTTCTTAACTCCTTTGCCCCCAGACAGACAATATATTGCTTGACATGGACTTAAAGCTCTCTTCCCTGGAGTGAACTGGTTAACGATGTCTTTAGACGACAACATCTGGGTGAGTTTAATGGAGCACATCATGTTTATGTTCCAGATTATTCCAAGAAACTGGTAAGATCTTCACACGAGGGTTTTTTTCTAATGCTCCTGCAGGTTGGGTGAATATGATTTGTGGAGTGACATATGGATTTGGAAGTTTTCAAAAAGAGATCAGAATGTTCTCTGTGTCTCTTGTATCCTACAGCGAATGAGACAATCTGATTTTATGGAAAAGTCCGAATTCAATTGGTTTTAGATCTGAGGTTCTCAACCCGTGCCCTCAGTGGCCACTAACAGGCCAGGACTTAGGAATTTCCCTGACAGAACACAAGTGTGTTGATCAGAGGCTCAGTCATATTGATTAACTCACCTGTGCTCTTAAAAGGAAATTCTCAAATCCTGGCCTGTTAGTAGCCACTGAGGCCACGGGTTGAGAACCACTGTTTTAGATCATAACATGGCTTTCTATTATAGTGCACCACAAAGGGTATTAGAGACAGACTTAGGTTATATTATAGCTGAGTAACTCTTCAGGAACATTAGGAGCTGTTTCGGTTGTATTTTAGGAGGCAAAAATTTGGTAAAGTTGATACCTTTATTGGCTAACTAAACAGATTTAGAATGCAATCCTTCAAGACCTCTTAGGTCTCTTCCTCAGGCATGTTATACAGATAAATATGAAAACATCTCTCTTAAAGCGGAACTACCACCCAATAATAAGATACCATCACATCATTGCCCATCTGGCGATGCTCAGTAGCGCTAGTCGCCAGAATTCTTACCGGATTAAAGAGAAATCTCTATTCTTCATGGACTGACAGTAAGACGGAGCGTGGACATCTTGCCTTAGTGATGTCCACGCGCCTGCACTGTCAGTCCCAGCTGGAGCCAAATGGCTCCTAGCCATGCCTCGTAGACCCAGCTGGGACTGACAGCGCAGGCGCGTGGACGTCACTAGGGCAAGATGTCCGCACTCCATCTTGCTGTCAGTCCACGAAGAATAGAGATTTCTCTTTAATCCGGCAAGAATTCTGGCGACTAGCGCTACTGAGCAGCTAGTCGCCAGATGGGCATTGATGAGATGCCATCTTATTATTGGGTGGTAGTTCCGCTTTAAATACAAGTACATATTACATTGTTTAGAATGGAAATCAGATAAGAAAGCTAGTCCAGACACTGATTCTTTGATCAGTCAGTGGTAGAGGACGTGATTTAAATTGCAATCTTCCTCTGAGGAGTATTTATGATCCCAGAGGGACTGTTGTAAAGGTTAATCCACAATGTGATAATGTGACAGAAATTCTGTGTCTCTATTCAGCCCATAAGTCAAATAATCAAATTGTAGCATTAATTTTACCTCCCATGATTTTCTGTCCCTCATAGTAAGAAATTGTCCTATCAGCACGGTCAGTCTAATGTCCCTGACACTTTGTCCATTTGGGCAAAAATGTTCTATTTTAGAAACTCTGCTATCATATTGTATGCGATGCACGTACTATGACCGTCAAGGGTCGTTAAGGGGTTAACACAGTGTATTCGTCCTGTGCTTCTGACAGCTCTTTCACAATCACCTCTTTGTTACAAAGTGACACTTCCACTTTAAAAGACGCCCCGGAAAATCCACTAATATGGCAACCCTATATCTCTCTTTATTTCCTCTTTAAGAACACTCCACTTAAAACTCTTCGTAAAATATTAACGTTTTGAGTGCCTTATACACATAAGAAAAGAGAAGCAATCATGGAATAAACCAACCAGAACATAGGGGGGAAAATCCCCAAACACCTATTGATTTAAAGGGGGCTTGTAACCCCTTGCACTGGAGACCTTTATAGCATTCAACTGGTTAAAATCTTAATTTAAATCAACTGGAGGTTTTATTTATCTCTTGTCATGCAGTTGATTTGAGCTGGAATTTGTTCCACTTAACCCTTTGAGTGCCAGAGGGGTACGGAACGCATTGCAGAGCAATGCATACCGTACTCCTCTGGCACTTAAAGGGTTAAGGTCCTAAGTGGTTGGCTCCTAAATAAAATACTTCCAAATGTCATGTGATCAAATGTATGACAAAGTCAGGTTACCCAAAGCCATTTAACCCTTTGAGTGCTAAAAAAGTATGCAATGCCTCGCATGCAAGGCATTGCATACCTCTCTGAGATTCAAAGGGTTTAACCCACCAGTCGGATACCCCTATTGTGTATAATTATATTGAGCTTTCTTATAGATAAAGATAAACAGAATTCCATCCAATAAAATAGAAACTTTAGACATTTTCATCTGTAAACTATGATTTCATTACCTAGTTCTCAAAATGTGTGATACCTGTTATTCAGAATTATCTGTTGCTGTTGAGACAAGTATCCACAAGAGGGCAGCAGTTCTTCTTGTAGTCTTGTTCTCTACTATTTGCCAGTGAAAGCAAAAATATAGATTATTTTGAAGATAAAAGACTGTTGAAATATGAGCTAGTGTAGTAATTCCCAAACTGGGACGTTGTTACGCAATATAACATTATCTGTGTTGTGGAAAAAAAAAATATTTCACTGTTAGATGTTTTTCAAAGGCTGATTCAAAGAACATGATACAGATTTTGCAAATGTTTATAACTTTTGAGTAAAATGGCAAATCTGTCGGAAACTTTACGATTCCGTGGGATTTAGGCAATAAGGTGTGATAATGAGGAGATAACTTGACCAGTGTGAGAAAGTTGATGAAAAGAAAAAGGTACCGCACGGGAACGTGGAGAAACTTAAACCAGTTTTATTGAATGAGATCAAAACAAACACCACATTGAACCTGACGTCTCATTCGTTTCGCACCTGAGGGGGTAAAATCCCTGTTTAACCCTTTGAGTGCCAGAGAGGTACACAATGCATTGCAAAGCAATACGTTGCGTACTCCTCTGGCACTCAAAGGGTTGAATAAAAGGACCCCGTCCCCCTTCTGGCCTCCTCTTAGATCGGTAATCCAGTCGTGGGACTGGACGGATGCAGCGAGGGACAATCTTCATTCAGTGAGTAGAAGGAAGACCCTGCCCCCCCCTTATCGAAGGAGGACAGAACTTTCCTTTTATAAAAAATGAAAAGAGAGACAAAAAACAAGGGGCGCCCCTTGTGTACATCAGAATATCAAGGTTGAACCACCACCGCACCCTAATGTGCGCACTCACAAATATATACTGTCAGCTACGGCATATACCGGCACTGACTAGCCAGACAACTGGAGGAATTGGCACCGTCTCCAGACACGGTAGATATTCAGGTATTAGATACTGGAACGTAGGCAGCTCCCTGGTAACGCTCTCTCACAGCGCCAAAGCATAAATAAAACGAAACAAAAACACAATAGTGAACTGTACATTTGTATCTTAATTGTTTTTTTGGCTTGTTGAGCTTTGATAAAGCGGCGTTTTAGCTGCGAAACACGTTAGCATTATAAGCCTGTATTGTTTTAATGTTTTTTATAAATAAATATATTTTTACATAAAGTGACCGCCTGTTGCATCCACCCGAGGATTTGAATTACTCCGGAGCACAGAGAGAGGAGAGACCCGAACGGAGACGGGAGAAGTTCTCCGTATACTTGATCAATCAGTTGACTCTGATAACAGAGCCCTGACCTCACCTAAAGGTGAGTGTATCGATTTAAATTTATCGAGGTTACTGCTTATTATAAACTACTTCACTATTGGTGCCCCTATTGTGTTTTTGTTTCGTTTTATTTAGGATTTTCCTTTTGCTTACTGAAGATTGTCCCTCGCCGCTCTCCTTCCTGACTGACTGAGTGACAAATACAAAGGGGCGGGGGGAGGATCCTTTCATCTTGAATAGCGTTTGACCTATAGCACTGTAAGTAATTAAATATAGCGCTACGTGTTAAAAGAAATGTAAGGAAGTCTCTTTAATATGTTCTCAATACTTATAGCAGCGAAGGATGCTGATGTACAACACAGATTGTGAGTAATTTGGGGCAAACCAACTGCACTATAGGGGGGGCAAATAAAACTGCCCAAATGATCTTTCATTTTATTTGGTTCTTTTTGTCCAGCTGAATGCTAGAGACACTCAAAGGGTTAATTTGATATAATGAGGTAGGTTTACTATGAAAAATTTAGAGTAATTCTGGAGCAAACCAATTGCACAGTAAAAGACACATAACAATTCTGCCAATTTCATTTAGTTAATTGGTGTCTTTTTAACCCTCTGCGTGCCAGAGGGGTACGTAATGCATTGCTTTGAAATGCATTGCGTACCCCTCTGGCACTCAAAGGATTAACCCCTGGACTGCTAAAGAGGTCTCTGTTGCATTGCAAAACAATTCATTGGGGACCTCTTTAGCATTCAAGGAGTTAAAAAATGTATTTATTCAAAGCAGTTTTCTTATTTCTCCCTGTGGTGCAGTTGGTTTGTTCCAGTGCTTCCATCTTCTTTTGGGCTGGATTCCATTGCAGGTGATACATGGTATGACTGGTTCTATCTCATAGATTTGCTTTGAATTCCGTGGATAAAGCAAAACACTGTGCATTCCAAAACACATAAATATTTGTCTGGTGGTGATGTTACTGCCCTCTAATGGACATATTTGGTAGTACAGGCACTTAATCCAGCACAGCTGGTGTGTGTGTGTAAGAGGCACAGAAAAGTCACCATATTTATATCCCAGTGACAGTTGGGTTTGGCATGTCACAGAGAAGTGTCAGGCTCAGAATGGGAGAAGGAGGGAGAGAGGGTCTGAAATTGTATCCACAGCCCCTCTCAAAGAGGAACGAGAGAGACAGGGAGTAAAGAAAGAGGCACAAACAGGAGACACAGCCTAAACTAAAGAGACACTGGCTGAGGGGACCCATGTTATCTTGAAACGGGAGAGTGGAAAGAAAATTACTTAAAGGAAAAGAGAGACTGAATCTGCAAGGTTTTACCCCAGCCTGGTCGACTGGAAGCTGGTTCATAATCCATCTCTAGGCCTTTTGCTGACATGATTCCAGACCAGTATCTGATTGAGTGTCCGATGGACTCAGAAAGTGACCAGAAGTACCCACAGAACCCGCCAAACATAGTCTACGTTGATGTCCCACCAAAACCGGACGCGAGGGACCCACGGGGTATTAACAAGCACCTCAAGGTACAAACATAAGTATGATGCTGTCTATTCCAGTGTCTGTATATTATTATACTAATACCATTCCTCTCTAATAAGCACAAGAAATCACTTGTTAGTGCTATGCCTGCCTAAAGCAATTCACTGAGCCACTTACACCAAAAATTGTCCTCTGTTTGCCTCTTGTGTCATGTGTGGGGCACTGGGGATGTGCGTAGGTGCTTCAGAGCACTATGCTCCTTGTTTAACCCTTTGAGTGTCAGAGGGGTACGCAACGCATTGCATTCATACATAATATATTTTGGTCTTGCTCTAAATAATTTGTCAGTTACCCAAAAAGATGCCGATAGGTCAAGAAATAACCATAAAAATTCTTGGTAATGCCCCGCCCACCAGCAACACCACCTAAAACAAAAGTGTCCCTTTTTTTCCACTTGAAATCTTGGGAGGTATGCCTTTATGACTTTATAGTCATAGTAGTGGCTGCTTTTAACAAAGTGTAATATTGTAGATATTAAAAAAATAAATGAAATTGTACGTGGCGTACCTCTCTGTCACTCAAAGGGTTAACACAATGTACTAACTAGGCAACTAGGTACCTGGCATAACTTGACTCCATCTTTCTGTGCGTGCTGCTGGAGAAGAGTTCTGAGATTATGAGCATTAAACGGATAGTAATGGTTGCTTTTAAAATAGTTTGAGACACATACACTTCTAAAGTTCCCCCCTCCCGCCCCATTCACAGACGTCAGCGCTGTACCTCACAGCATTAGATTCTGGTCGTGTGACCGGACGGTGGCTCTTCAGCAGAGCCAAAATAGCTATCTCTAAAAATAAATACTTCACTGGAACGGTCTACAAAGTGTGCCTAGTTTACAAGCACATTTTGTAGACCGTTCCAGTGAAGTAGTTATTTTTAGATAGCACTATTTCGGCTCTGCTGAAGAGCCGCCGGCCGGTCCCAGGACCAGGATCTCATGCTGTCAGCTAGAGCGCTGACGTCTGTGAAAGGGGAGGGAGGGGGAACTTTAGAAGCGTATATCTCTCAAACTATACATGTCTTGAGAGACCGAACATATATAAATTCATTTATTTTTTTAATATCTACAATATTACACTTTGTTAAAAGCAGCCACTACTATGACTTTAAAGGCATACCTCCCAACATTTCAAGTGGGAAAAAAGGGACACTTTTGTTTTAGGTGGTGTTGCTGGTGGGTGGGGCATTACCGAGAATTTTTATGGTTATTTCTTGACCTGTCGGCATCTTTTTGGGTAACTGACAAATGATTTAGTGCAAGACCAAAATATATTATCTATGAAGATTAATTATAAACACACATACTGGAGATTAACAAGCACATTTATGTGAGTTATAGGGCTGTGGAGGAATGTAATGTACAATACTCATTTTGATCTCCTAAAAGAGGGGAAAAAAGTGTAGAAAAGGGGGACAGAGGGATTTGGGTCTCAAAGAGGCACTGTCCCACCTAAAGAGGGACACTTGGGAGGTATGTTCTCATGAGTCTAGTCACCGCCCATGAGCCCTCTCTTGGGGCTCAACAGGAAGAAGTTCCCAGGTATGTCTAGGATTCCTTTCATAGGTAGAAAAGATCTCCTTTTGTGAACCAGATCTGCTGCCACCAGTGTTGTAACTAACCACTGGAGGGCTCTGGTGCAGAAAGTCTTTGGGCCTCCTATTACAAATATATTTTCCCAAAGGCATAATTAGGATCTACTGGACCTGAGGTCCCCTTGAAGGCTGAGCCTCGGTGCAGCTGCTCCCTGTGCATTCCCTGTAGTTACACCCTTTTAAAGTGGCATAAAAATGGGGGTCGCACCTGCGACCGAGCCGGTCACTCCAGGGGCCCAGCCACCGCCTGCCGCCACCCGCAACTAGGTAACATCTGACCGGCTTCTTCCACACTCTAGTAATGCAGAGCACGGTGCTCTGCATTACTGAAGAGACAACCACGTGGGAGCTAAAGCAGGAGAGAGGTCTGTGCTGAAGGAGGCACAGAACTCTCCTGCCTCGCCGCTGGACCACCAGGGAGGTAGGAGCTTGGAGGCAATGTGGGGATTGGAGGCAATGGGGGAAGCAATGTGGAGATTGGCAATTTCTGCACCAAGACCCGGTGGCTTCTAGTTACGCCTCTGTCTGGGTCAGATCTGGAGAGTTCCCAGCTATGCATGGAATTCTATCATCCACGCTACCCCCCCCCCCCAGAGACAAGATACCCGGAGGAACTCAGGAGAAGGTGTATTCCTAACACTGGGGATTGAAATGTAGCACAGAAGCTGCTACATTTCAGTTGCCCCTGTGAAAGAGCCCTTACACTGACAAACAGACGCAGATGGCATTCTTAAAACGTAACTGCCCTTTTTAAAGAGGAACATTCACATGCAAACAACTGGAGTCCAGATGATTTATTTAGTAAAACTAAGTAAGCTTTGGTATTTTTTTTTTATGGATCTTACATCGTGTTGAAGATATCCAAGCTTAAAATTTCCCATTTCCGCGTTCTGCGGTACCCTGTAAGCGCGGCATGAAGCGGCAGGACTTCCCACCTCCCATCCAGCTGCCCCAGGGAGAGCGTTCACGCTTCCCTTTGAGGGGGTATTTCTGTGATGTAATGTTACAACAAGCTCCGTTTACCATGATACTGAGGTTGCAACCTTCACTCACCAACCTCAGTATCATGGTAAACGGAGCTTGTTGTAACGTTACATCACAGAAATACCCCCTCGAAGGGAAGCGTGAACACGCTCCCTGGGGCATCTGGGAGGGGGGTGGGAAGTCCTGCCGCACTTACAGGGTGCCGCAGAACACGGAAGTGGGAAATTTTAAGCCCGGATATCTTCAACACGATGTAAGATCCATAAAAAACAAAAATACCAAAGCTTACTTAGTTTTACTAAATAAATCATCCGGACTCCAGTTGTTTGCATGTGAATGTTCCCCTTTTATCAAAGGGGTGATTTTGAAAGAGCCTTCAAAAACACCTATATTATTGTTAACTATTATTTATTTCAAATAATAATCAGATATTTAGCTTTAGTTATTTATCAGATGAGCTAGTCACTTCTGACAGGAAGTGGCAGTTGGGGTGGGGAGCAGTGTGGCCATGCCTATCAGACTGGCACTAACCGACAAATAAATAAACAATTGTTTTGACTAAAATATGAACATTATAAATGTCGATACTTTTTAAAACTCTTTCAAAATCGCCAATTTGTTACAAAGTGACAATTCCACTTTACAACTGTTGAATAAATAAGTGGTAAACCCAGGTGAATGCAGGTCTATATCGAGTGTTTCATTTAAAGGAATATCAACACCTAAATATGAACTATACGTCAATACTCTCTATTTGTAGCTAAAATCAGTAAAATGTATCTATTATTTCACAAGGCCCACAATCTAGTCTTACATACACTCAATGAGATCAGCCATTCCAGCCTTCTTCAGTGCTTCCTGACTTCTATTACCATAGCAATTGTGACAGGTGTCTCTGAAGTGATAGTGCTGCATTATCTGTAAACGGGCTTATATAAGATAACACCCTTCCTGTATACAGGCGTAGTGGGTACTAATCTCAGTATATTAACTGCTTTAGCTCCCATCTCTCATTACAAACTGCACTAAGAAAACAAACCAAAAGGCGGCTTTAAAAGACGGTCTACACCTGTATTAAAAGGCTTTTGAGTGATCTAACATAAATGAGCTACTTTTACAGATGCTAGCTGGAAATACATAATATTTAAAATTATGTAAATAAATGTAATTGTTTTGGCGTTAGTGTTCCATTAAGTCATTATATATTAGATTTCCCCACATGCTGTATATCTTTACTTTTCTATTCATTTTTTGTTCTCTGCAATGCGTTGCATACCCCTCTGGCACTCAAAGGGTTAAGTAGCATAGATGAATCTTGTCTAATAGCTCCCTCCCCCCTTATAAAATGCAGAAGGTCATTTCCTCTGTATGAGATGCTAAAGCAGCAAGTATCGCCAGCTAAACAACCTAACAGATTAAAATATCCACCCGAATGGTTGGCAATCACGCATAAAGTATCTGAAATCCTCGATAAACATACGCTATTCAGGATATATTATGTACTAAGAACTGCAGTCATTTGTAGGCAAACCAATTGCATCATAAATGAATGAATGAATGTGTTTATTTATATAGCGCCACAAGTGTACCCAGTGCTTCACAGTTGAAGGGTTTTGACAATACAGGGTTACAAGAGCTTTTGCAAAGTGAAATACTGATTGTGAGGTCCCTGCCCAAAAGCTTACAATCTAAAGAGGTAATGGGAAACATACAGAGTACATAAGGGTCAAGTGCTGAACGCAGTGCCAGGGTTCTGGTTAAGGATAGGGGACATAAAGTAAATAATTTATAAAGAACCTAAGTTTTACAAAGTCAGTGCAATGTAACATGTTTAAAGGTGAACTAGGACCCCACACAATCTTTACCTTCACTAAGTCCTCATCTGGCGACTAGCTGCTTAGTAGCGCTAGTCACCAGAATAATTACCTTATTTAATAGATTTCTCCTCTCTTCCATGGGTGACAGGCAGGACGGAGCGCAGACATCTTGCCATTGTGACGTTCGTGCACCTGCGCTGTCAGTCCCAGCCGGGTCTAGGAGGAGTTGCTAGGAGCCGGCCGGCTTCAAAAGGGACTGACAGCGCAGGCGTGCGGACATCACTATGGCAAGATGTCCGCGCTCCGTCCTGCCTGTCAGCCATGGAAGAGAGGAGAAATCTATTAAATAAGGTAATTATTCTGGTGACTAGCGCTACTAAGCAGCTAGTTGCCAGATGAGGTCTTAGTGAAGGTAAAGATTGTGTGGGGTGGTAGTTCCCCTTTAGGTTTTATTCAGGAGGTATAGTTTCAGTCACGATTTGAAGACCATAAGAGAGGTGCAGTGACGCAGTGTCGGAGGTAGAGTGTTCCATAGACAGTGAGAGGGCTGTAGACACAAAAGGAGCTGAGAGAAGACAGTCATTGGCTGATAGTGGCAGGATGAGGTATAGCAGGAGATCAGAGTGGACATCATCATAGAGGGCAAATACATTCCCATTGAATTAACAAGGCATTTTAACCCCTTGAGTGCTAGAAAGATTTCCAACGCATTCCACACTGCTCTTACCTGCCGCTCCCTGCCAACCAAGTACTAACATTCCTCATTGCTCTCACTCCTACCTGCTGCTCCCTGCCAAACACAGCTAGTTATGTTGCAAAAGGTTGAGAAACTGCCAATCATTTAAAGGGATAGTATTGCTTGAAAATAATTTTATTTTATATTGTAGCCCTTAAAAATACATTAAAAATGATATAAGTCTTATCTCCCAAACCTTTATGGTTTAGGAGATATTAGCAAGTAAAGTTAAGTTCCCTTTTCCTGGCTGTTATAGCCAAGTCTGCCATCTAGTGGACAGATTTGGAATCCGGTCCACAGATCAGTGGGCAGCTCTTTAGCAGTGCCGGTCCTGCTGTCTCCCTATCTAGCACTGATAATAATTGAACAATATCCTTTTTACAGGTAGATTTCTCAGATGTCCTGGCAGAACCAGACTCATTTCACAGTTTCGACAAGGTCTGGACTTGGAGCGACATCCTATTTGAATCGTCAAAGCTCTGGTGCTACCGTATTATCTCCTTGCTGTGTGCTGTGCCAGTGTCATTGCTGTCTGGTATCCTCTTTGCACTTCTGGGCTGTCTGCACATATGGTAAATTCTAGATCACTGAATTGCATGGGGACAGTATGGGCAAAAATACACGTTAAAGTCGGTCCATATTTTTTTGGAATAAGTGGTTCTTAATGAATGATTAATGAGGACCTGTCACCCTTAGACGAGCTTAGTTTTTTGAGTTAAATTAAAATCTGCCTACATGTCCAACAAGTGATTTTTCTGAGAAATATAACATTTTTGAGAAATGAAACATTTTTAGTGGCACAGTGTAGTTGGCTAATTCCCAGCATAGTCTTCCATCTGAAGGCTGGAGTCTCAGAGTTCTCGGGTATGACTTCAACAAACTTTTTGTCCTACACAAATAAATATTAAAAAATTCATGGATTTAGTAAAGGAAGTCAAAAACGTCCTAAAATTAACCCCGTCCCTCTGCACTTGCCTTAATTTCAGAGCACTTCAAAAAGTTTGGGCCCTGGAGTATTGCAACAAAGAATCATATCTACCTCCATTGGTATGGTATCCAATACTAATTAAAGGGCTGGTATTGTGTTGTAGGGTGCATCCTACTTAGTAAAATGTGAGTAATCCTACTTCTGAGAGATGTTATATTCAAAGGTTATTGCAGATCAAATTTGCATTTGGTGGATTCAGTACCCCCATAGCCTGATATTTTACAATGCTGCAGTTTCCAGAACAGACTATGGAGGATTAGTCACTGAAAATAGCTATCTATAGCAGTGGTTCTCAACTCCGGTCCTCGGGACCCACTAACAGGCCAGGACTTAGGTATTTCCCTGCTAGAACACAGGTGTGGTGATCAGAGGCTCATTCACATTGATTAACTCACCTGTGCGCTAACAAGGAAATCATCAAATCCTGGCCTGTTAGTGGGTTCCGAGGACCGGAGTTGAGAACCACTGATCTATAGGCTGCTGTAGCAACAGCACTACCATAAAATTGCAGGCCCTGGAAATACTGCACCCACAAAATGCAAGTTAAAACTGAAATAGTGGGAGTATCCCTGTTTTACTCATCCGGATAAACAGGCAATAAATATGTTTTCTATATTGAATGATACTATCTCTTTAGAGATTAATTTTTGGGAACCAATCCATACAGAATAGGTATTTTTTTCTGTTTCTTATGATGGATTTGAGTATAGTTTAGTTAGTGTATAGCTATATGCATCATTCAGGGTAGCTGTAAAGATAAAATGGATGCCCCCAGCAGTTCATATTCCATGATTCCACCAAGTGGTAAGTAAAAAAGAAGCAACATAAAGGATGAGGGGAGGGCTGGCCTGGGGGGCAATTGCCCCCTGGGCCAGTCAATTGTTTGGACCAGTTCTCTACTGTCTCACCCAATCTCCCACTTGCTGATGTTAATGGAGCTACATTAGTGATAAGTGATAATACAGAGCTTATAACTGAAATGGAGCTGCAAAACTGATACCTCAGAGTGACAATCTAAATGGAGCTACACTAGTAGCAAAGCCCATTTCCCTTGTAAGCTCTGTGGTATCACTTGTGTAGCCTTGCTTAAATTGTAAGCTCTGTAGTAACACTAGTGTAGTCCCTTTTCAATCGTAAGCTACGTGGTATCACTTGCCTTAATTCACAACATTAATTCCAATTTTAATATTAACAAAAAAGGTGTTTATCTGGGACAGTGGGCTGCAATGACAGTAGGAAAGGGCCATATGATTGTATTTGCCCCTCTGGCAGAGGCGTAACTAGAAGCCTCCGGGCCCTAGAACAAGAAGTGTCACGGGTCCCCCCCACCACCACATTGGCCCCCTCCACAATGCCCATCAATCTTCACAATGCCCCCATCTCCTGCCTGGAGCTCCCGCGCTGTCCTCTTAGTAATGCAAAGCGCTGGGAGATGATGTCATCACCCTGCATTACTAGATGATGTCATCTCCCAGCGCTACTAGAGCGCCGGCGGGAGATTGCGGGAGCCAGGCGGACTGGTTGCAGGGGGAGGCTGGGCCCCTGGAGTGCACGGGCCTGGTCGCAGGTGCGACCCCTATAGTTACGCCACTGCCCTCTGGGCACAAGTTGCCACCCCTCTCCTGTAAAGGACTGATTTTGTGGCTTGGTTAGGATAAGAACATTTAAATTGCAGTGTAAACCCTTTATGGACCAGAGCGGAGCAACACTGAAAAGCAATGCATTGTGTACCTCTCTAGTTTAAAGGAGTTCATCTTGCTGAGCCAAGCCTGTTACATAAACAGAATCACTAGTTAAATGTCACGCTCACTGAATGTCACCCTGGTTAAAGTTAACACCCTTGCAGGGGTTGAAGTTGCCCATGTAATCGAAGTATGGTTACTGAGTCTCCTGTCTCCCACAGGTGCGTGATGCCATGTATTCAGCTGTGCCACATCTGCATGCCTCCTATTCGGACCCTCTGGTCCAGCATGCTGGACATATTCCTCGCCCCTCTCTGTACCAGTCTCGGCCGCTGCTTCAGTTACATTTACCTGAGTGTTGTCAAGCAACGGGCATAGCATGGCGGGGATTAATTCTTCAGCACAAGTGGGACACAAGAAGAAGAACGTGGAAGCTTCCGGTGAATTCTGAGATGGCCATCCTGTAACACAGATCTCTTAGGGCCTTTTATATCAATCTAAAGAGCAGCAGTTCTGGAGCAAGCCAACTGTGCCTATCGGGGGGGGGGGTTCCATTTGATTTAATTTAAATGGATCATTCGCACCACTGCATGGATTTAAAGCACCATTTAAGTCACCGAGAACTGTATTTTAAAACTCTGGTTCAGCTGGTTTGCTCCAGAAAGGCAGCTCTTTAGCTTGATGAGTAAGGCCTTCAGAATCAGGAGTAGGTGACCTGTGGCTCTCAAGCTGTTGTTGGACTACAGCTACCTACAATGGCTGTTTGAGGATAAAGGGATTTGTAGTACAACAGGTGGAGAGCTATGGGTTTACCACAATTCATTGTGCTACAAAAGAAACAAAAGGCATGAAAATAAAATATTTTTCCAAAATGTTTTCTTTTATCATCATTGCTGGGGATGTCATAGAACAGGGCTGTCCAAGTTCAGTCCTCCAGCGCCACCTACAGGCCAGGATGTGAGGATTTCCCTGATTACACCCAGGTGAATCAGTCACAATGAATGATCCACTGATTACCTATCTGGCGACTAGATGCTTAGTAGCGCTAGTTGCCAGAATTATTACCTCTTCATGGAGAAATTTGAAGTGATCCTCGGCTGACAGGCTGGACAGAGTGCGGACATCTTGCCCTAGTGACGTCCGCACGCCTGCGCTGTCAGTCCCAGACGGCTGTAGGAGGTGTTGCTAGGAGCCATTCGGCTCTGGAAGGAACTGACAGCGCAGGCGTGCAGATGTCACTAGGGCAAGATGTCTGCGCTCCGTCCTGCCTGTCAGCCGAGGATCACTTCAAAGTTCTCCATGAAGAGGTAATAATTCTGGCGACTAGCGCTACTAAGCAGCTAGTCGCCAGATAGGTAATTATTAAAACAACGTTTGTTAGCGGTGTTAGTTCCGCTTTAAGGTTACATGATGATGGGATGGAAGGGGTCGGGGGAGGGATCTGGTTGATGTTGGGGTTAAGAAGGGAAGAAAGGGAGTAAGGCGGTGTAGGCCTCAGTGTATGGTTTTGGAGATAGCACATTAACCAGGGCTGCATTTTTAGCTGTTGAGCTAAATATCCAATTCTGGGGTTATGTTCTAAACTCTGCATGTGCTGCCAATGGGAGCAGCACTACAGTGAAACCTGTGGTTAACACTGGAGCAGAGTAAAACACAAGAGCTGACTTTCAAACAAGCAACACTTTTGTGAAATCTGCAGCTTTATTTCAGCAGTAATACACCGGGCAAGCACCGGCCACTCACACAACAGCATATAAATTACAGAGTTACACAGTGATCTAGGGTGAGAAAAGACACAGCATAATAAAGTATCCAAAAAGAGACAATTTTATAAAAAGAAATATACCTTATTGTTGTCAAAATGTGTTACTTCTCTGTTTGTTGGCTACTCATTGCATCCGATGTTTGTGTATGTGAATGTGTATTTGATCACATGTGTGTGCTTGTGTCAGTGGATGTGTGTATGTGTGTGTTGGATATGTATGCTAGGATACAAAGTACACAGGAAAATAACATAGGGTGACCACACGTCCCGAAATGCCCGGGACTGTTCCTTATTGGGGGTCTGTGTCCCGCATCACCCCCCACCGGGACAACAAAGAGTCTCGGAATGGAGCAACATGCACCAGTCTAGCCAGCCAATGAAATGTATTTGCTGTATGGTCCTCATTGGCTGGCTGAGCCAGCCAGTGAAGACCATATAGCAAATACATTTCATTGGCTGGCTGGACTGGTGCATGCAAGACAGCTGGGATGGAGCACTGCGCATGCAGATAAAGAGAAGCCTCGTCTACTCACTGTGCATCGGAACGTCCCCCCACACACCGCTGTGTGAGAAATGTCACTTTGTGGGAGGTACGTGGCCATGTTATAGGTTGAGTCGGCAGTGTTATTAGATACAAGCAGCTGTGTATATCCAGATCTCCTGATACCAACTATAGACCTCCCGGGTTGTTTATTCTGAGAGGCGGGGATATGTGGTTCTCCAGCTGTACACTGACACAGACAGAAGTTCTAATTTATCAGCCATAGAAGATCCATATTGTCCTCTGGCAGTGTATGAGCAGGTGTACTGGTGCTGCAAGTGAGTCCCACGGCTGAGGCTCCCACTGGCGCTGACCATCTTTCTGAGGCTGACACAGAGTATGAGTTCCCACTGGAACTCAGAAATATGGTCAGCGCCAGCGGGAGCCTCAGCTGTGGGACTAGGGGTGAGCGCATGTCCTGGAATGGCAGAACGGAAATGTGGTCACCCTAGAATAACATTCAAGAAGGAAAAAGTCCAATGGGAGATTTAGACATGAAGCTGCCTAATACAAAAGCGAGCAGCAAATTACCTCATGAGATCAACAAAGCAATACACCATTACTTAGGACCAGCAGAGTATTATATGAGACCATCAGTGCAAAACCTCATTATATGAGATCATCGTGGTAATGCCTATGGTAAAGCGCTGTGGAATTAGTTGTCACTATATAAATAAATAATAATGACAATGCCTTATTAACCCCTTAACGACCCTTGACGGTCATAGTGCATCAAGGGTCGATTTGACTTAACGACCGATGACGTACTATGACCGTCATTGAGTTCCGGGCTCCCCCCGCGGCTGCACACCGTTCAGGGAGTCCGGAACGCAACGGAGCAATAAAAAAAAAATTGCTCCGTGGTCGTTAAGTCACGTCCAGATTCCCTTGTCATTTAGGGGTTAAAGAACAGTAACAGGGCGATATACTTTTTGGGGTATTATCCTGATGATGACATATAAAGGTGTAGTTCCTGGCTGACGTAATACCAGGCTGATAACAGGTACATATTCACCGATCTGAAAATCAGCTCTATGCCCATGGACTAAAGGGGCAATTCAGGAATCTAAACAGGCACAATTAATTTTGGAGCACAATAAATACACCACAGTGCTTAGGGAGATTAGCTTCACCTCACTGATGAGGCCCAACAAGGCCAAAATGTACATCTGAGGTTGGCTGTTTCTCTTGTTCAGAGAGGAATTGCTTGGTATTTCGTGGTTGGACTGCTGTAATGGCAGGACCAATATGATATAGGATATTTCCTCTCTGTGAAAGGCACTAGTGGGCTAAAAGAGACTGCACCCTGGGTAGGACACCATTCCTATAGAGCCTGCAAATTTGTACTGCAGGCTCGTCCCTAGTCAAGCATCTCTGACTTCCAGTCTATATATGCAAATTATCCTTCGCATCAGTCACCCCAAGGGTAATACGGGAATCCAGCATTGGACCCCTTGCTCACAGTGCTTAGAGAGATCAGCTTCACCTAACTGATGAGGCCCCACAAGGCAGAAACGTACGTCTGGGGTTGGCTGCTTCTCTTGTTCAGAGAGGAATTGCGAGGTTGCCCTGCTGTAATGGCAGAACCAATATGATATGCTTTAGGATATTTCCTCTCTGTGAAAGGCACTAGTGAACTAAAAGAGACTGCACCCTGGGTAGAATGCCATGTCTATAGAGCCTGCAAATTTGTACTGCAGGCTAGTAACTAGTTGAGCTATTCTGACTACAAAGCTATATATGCAAATTATCCTTGGGATTAGTCACCCTAAGGGTAATAGGGGAATCCAGCACTGGACCCCTAGTTCATAGTGCTTAGAAAAATTAGCACCAGTTTACTGACAAGGGCCAGCAAGGCCTAAACATATGCCCCATATCCACGCAGGCACCCAATCCCCCAGGCGAATGCCCACAGAGACTTTAATACAGTGAAATAAAGTAATGATAAAGTTCAAATGTACCTGTTTGCTGCCAAAGTGCACTGCGTTGCAGGTATTAAGAATGTTATTGTTTTAAATGTATGAATGCACTCTGTATTGGAAAGCATTACTGTACAAAGAAATGTTGTATTGTATTTTCCATGTCAAAATAAAGATTATTTTTTCAAAAAAAAAAAAAAAAAAAAAAAGTACATCTGGGGTTGGCTGCTTCTCTTGTTCAGAGATGAATTGCGTGGTTGGACTGCTGCAATGGCAGGACCAATATGATATGCTTTAGCAGGGCTCAAAATGTCCACTCATCACTAGCCAATGGCGAGTGAAAATTTAGCCCTGGCGAGTAGAAATTCAGCCCTGGTGGGTATGTTATGGCTTGTAGTGGCGAGTAGATTTTCAGGTCTGGCTAGTAGCAAAGGACTTCACATTTTAAGGCCTGTGCTTTAGGATATTTCCTCTGTGAAAGGCAATAGTGGGCTAAAACAGACTGCACCCTGGGTAGGATACTTATCCTATAAAGCCTGCAAATTTGGACTGCAGGCTCGTCCCTAGTTAAGCATCTCTGACTCCCAGTCTAAATATGCACATTATCCTTGGGATTCGTCACCCTAGCTTCCCAATCTACAAGTGTGTTCCCTTTAACATAGCTGGTCCAAACCTGAACCCGTTTAGAATCCTGACTTGCACATTAGAAGCCTAGTGCAACATCCAAAGGAGATTCCTCATTCTATATTATGTGGAATTATTGTATATTGTTGACCTCACTGTACTGTTAGGTTGTGATAATCACATACAATTGACGTGCCTGTGCAAACTGCTTCAATTAGTGCTTTGCTCGTCAGAGCTTACAGTCTAGAAAATACAACACGTAGAAGCCAATCCCCAGGGAGCAATGTCGCATGAGAGCGAAGAATTCAAACAACTTCACAGGAGCGAGAGGAGAGAGCGAGAGAGAAGAGCCGGGCTCACATTTCATGTGGGAAGACTAGTGCTAAATAAAGAACCACCACACACCCAGATATACTGATAGACAGATAGTGCCTTATGTATCAAAAGGGAGAAGCGCAATTCTGGAGCAAACCAACTGCGCTATAGGGGACAAATTAAAAAAACAAAACAAATAGAATTGTTCCTCAGTCTGGGATCATTGTCATGGCATAACTGGGGCACAGGAGTCTGGGATCATTGCCATGGCATAACTGGGGCACAGGAGTCTGGGATCATTGCCATGGCATAACTGGGGCACAGGAGTCTGGGATCATTGCCATGGCATAACTGGGGCACAGGAGTCTGGGATGATTGTCATGGCATAACTGGGGCACAGGAGTCTGGGATGATTGTCATGGCATAACTGGGGCATGCGAGTCTGGGATCATTGTCATGGCATAACTGGGGCACAGGAGTCTAGGATCATTGTCATGGCATAACTGAGGCACAGGCATCTGGGATCATTGTCATGGCATAACTGGGGCACGGGAGTCTGGGATCATTATCATGGCATAACTGGGGCACGGGAGTCTGGGATCATTGTCATGGCATAACTGGGGCACAGGAGTCTGGGATCATTGTCATGGCATAACTGAGGCACAGGAGTCTGGGATGATTGTCATGGCATAACTGAGGCACAGGAGTCTGGGATCATTGTCATGGCATAACTGGGGCACAGGAGTCTGGGATCATTGTCATGGCATAACTGAGGCACAGGAGTCTGGGATGATTGTCATGGCATAACTGAGGCACAGGAGTCTGGGATCATTGTCATGGCATAACTGGGGCACAGGAGTCTGGGATCATTGTCATGGCATAACTGAGGCACAGGAGTCTGGGATGATTGTCATGGCATAAATAAGGCACAGGAGTCTGGGATCATTGTCATGGCATAACTGAGGCACAGGAGTCTGGGATGATTGTCATGGCATAACTGAGGCACATGAGTCTGGGATCATTGTCATGGCATAACTGAGGCACAGGAGTCTGGGATCATTGTCGTGGCATAACTGAGGCACATGAGTCTGGGATCATTGTCATGGTATAACTGGGGCACAGGAGTCTGGGATCATTGTCATGGCATAACTGAGGCACAGGAGCTGCACCTGCACACATCAGGGGCCCAACAGATGGGACACAGAACAACCCTTTATCATTGCTTGTGCTCTACTAACCCCCCACAGCTCTGTATGTCCATCTGTACCGCCACCCCTCCAACCTCCTTCATATTGCTCCTTTAACAATGCACTGGAGACCACTATAGTATTCAAGGGATTAAAAATTCCTTTTAAATCAATGGTAATTTTTATTTCTTCCCTCCAGTGCAGTTGGTTTGCCCAGGATAGCAGCAATTTGCTGTAGCTGGTTTACTCCAGGGGGAGATATGCACTAAGGTGTGATAAAGAGGAGATAACTTCTCCAGTGTGATAAACTCTCCAGTTCCTGTGTTATTCTATGGGAGATCTTTAGTTATAGACTACAGGGGAGATGTACTAAGGTGTGATAAAGAGGAGATAACTTCTCCAGTGTGATAAACTCTCCAGTCCCTATGTTATTCTATGGAGAGATTTAGTTATAGACTACAGGGGAGATGTACTAAGGTGTGATAAAGAGGAGATAACTTCTCCAGTGAGATAAACTCTCCAGTTCCTATGTTATCCTATGGGAGATATTTAGTTATAGACTACATGGGGAGATGTACTAAGATGTGATAAAGAGGAGATAACTTCTCCAATGAGATAATCTCTCCAGTTCCTATGTTATTCTATAGGAGAGATTTAGCTATAGACTACAGGGAGATATGTACTAAGGTGTGATAAAGAGGAGATAACTTCTCCATTGAGATAATCTCTCCAGTTCCTATGTTATTATATGGGAGAGATTTAGTTATAGACTACAGGGGAGATGTACTAAGATGTGATAAAGAGGAGATAACTTCTCCAGTGAGATAAACTCTCCAGTTCCTATGTTATTCTATGGGTTCTATGCGCTAAGATCCCTCAAGTTGTAGAGATATTAATTAAATAACACAGGCACTATAGACTTTATCACACTGGAGAACTTATCTCCTCTTTATCAAACCTTAATGCATAACCACCTGTTAGTCCGCTTCATTGTAAGGGAAGAGTTAAAGACCAAGAGGGAGGTTCCTCAGTATATTACCAGCCCCCCGCTCTGCTTCACACAGCATGACAGCAAGCTGCAGGACAGTGACAGAAACCGGACAGGGGAAGACAGACTAACTCATAGGACATGGCCCAAATCCAGCAACCTGAGCCCGTGAAGGAGAACAAGTCTAATACAGAGGCTCTAACCAAGGAGATTGATCTTGTTCAGAGGGACCCCAAGAAGATCAACCAAGAAGTAGTGCAGGTGAGGAGAGGAAAGGGGAGGGCTGAACAGGACTTGTAATTTGGTAGTCAAAGAGATACTGCTAGGTACGTGATTATCATTATTTATAAATTACCAGTATAATCAATAGGAGTGTTTTTCAGTGTCAGTCCTTCGGACAGACCAACTAGTCACATTTGTCATAGATCCCTGCTGGTTCACAGGTGGGTAATCAGCATACCTCCCAATTGTCCCTCTTTAGGGGATACTAGGGGTCCATACCTCCCAAGTGTCCCTCTTTAGGGGATATTAGGGGTCCATACTTACCAACTGTCCTTCTTTAGGAGATATTATGGGTCCATACTTCCGAAGGGTCCTTCTTTAGGAGATATTAGGGGTCCATACCTCCCAAGTGCCCCACTTTAGACGATATTAGGGGTCCATACTTACCAAGTGTTATTGTTTAGGAATATTATGGGTCCATACATTCTAAGTATCCCTCTTTAGGAGATGTTATGGGTCCATGCATCCCAAGTGTTCCTATTTAGGAGATATCAGGGGTCCATATTTACCAAGGGTACCTCTTTAGTCCCACCGCGCTGTCCCTCTTTTTAGGAGATCAGACTGTGTGGTGTGTATATAAGTGTATCACCCTGGTGTCCCTGTGTTTAGGAGATCAGACTGTGTGGTGTGTGTATATAAGTGTATCCCCCTGGTGTCCCTGTGTTTAGGAGATCGGACTGTGTGATGTGTATATAAGTGTATCACCCTGGTGTCCCTGTGTTTAGGAGATCAGACTGTGTGGTGTGTATATAAGTGTATCACCGTGGTGTCCCTGTGTTTAGGAGATCAGACTGTGTGGTGTATATAGAAGTGTATCACCCTGGTGTCCCTGTGTTTAGGAGATCAGACTGTGTGGTGTGTATAGAAGTGTACCACCCTGGTGTCCCTGTGTTTAGGAGATCAGACTGTGTGGTGTGTATAGAAGTGTATCACTCTGGTGTCTCTGTGTTTAGGAGATCAGACTGTGTGGTGTGTATAAAAGTGTATCACCCTGGTGTCCCTGTGTTTAGGAGATCAGACTGTGTGGTGTGTATAGAAGTGTATCACCCTGGTGTCCCTGTGTTTAGGAGATCAGACTGTGTGGTGTGTATATATAAGTGTATCACCCTGGTGTCCCTGTGTTTAGGAGATCAGACTGTGTGGTGTGTATATATAAGTGTATCCCTCTGGTGTCCCTGTGTTTAGGAGATCAGACTGTGTGGTGTGTATATAAGTGTACCACATTGCTCCACAGCAATAAAACTCACGTTCGTTTAAAATTCAGTGAGTGTTTTTATAAATTAGTCTGCATAAATAAATACTTTGGTCTTGCTCTAAATAATTTGTTCAGTTACACAAAGAGGTGTCAATAGGTCATGAAATAACCTAAAAATTCTTGTTAATGCCCCGCCTACCAGCTACAACCCCAGTAACATCACCACCCTCTTTGGCCATCTCAGTGTTGAGAGGTATGAATCAGTGATTCAGTCAAAAGTGACTGCTCCATCTGTACTTATTCTGGGATAGCTTTAAAACCCATCCCAAGAACTGAAGCTGAATTCATACAGTTCTAAAAGCTGTGACGAACAGAAGTAGATAAAGCCAACATCTAACCATGAGCTAGATTAATTCTAGAGTGAGCCAACTACACTATAGGAAACAGATAACAATTATCAAAATTCCCTTTGATTTAAATCGGAATTGAAACCCACTGATGCTAGAATATGTCCTAAGTGTCCCTCTTTTAGACCCAAATCCCTCTGTCCCTCTTTCCCACCCTGTTGTCCCTCTTTTTAGGAGATCAGACTGTGTGATATGTATATATATGTATCACATTGCTCTACAGCAATAAAACTCACATTGTTTGTTTAAATGTCAGTATATGTGTTTATAAATTAGTCTGTGTACATAAAATACTTTGGTCTTGTTATAAGTCATTTATTAGGTTACACAAGGAGGTGTCAATAGGTCATGAAATATCCTAAAAATTATCGCTAATGCCCCCCCCCCCCCAAAAAAAAAACACAAGTGTCCCTCTTTGGTAATGTGAAATGTTGGGAGGTACATGCTAGTGAGGTCTGCAACATTTAAATCAATGGGAATTTCCAGCACAGTCCTCTTCTTTAGCTCTATGCAGTACATCACCAAAATTATGATTATTGTGCTGTATTTATGTAGGCCCAATGCATTGCTTTGTTAGCATTCAAGGGGTTAAAATCTCCTTTTAGATTTTAGGGAACCTATTGCCCTCTATGGTACAGTCAGTGTGCTCCAGAATTACTCCCACCTGTTTTTGGTCATAAGGCCCAAAATGAGGGGAAAAAGAATATTTCTTTCCTCCATTTTTTTTCAACAGTGACTTTATGCTGTTGAACATTTCAGTCTAAAAAAAAATTAAACAAAAATGGACTTTATTTTACGTCAGAATTTGTGGACAGACATGTTTTTGAACATTAGGCCAATGCTGGAGAAGTAATGGGGAGCAGGGCCTCACCTTGTCTTACCGACGTTCTCAGGTTCCTCAGAAAGGAAACTACTTAACACTGTGGTCAGATGGTGCTGCCACCAATCGGCCCAGAGGGGTACTGCTGTCCCAGGCCCAGGTGAGAGAGGAGGCCCGGCCCCTGTGCGTACAAATGCTTATGGTTCTGTTGAGGGCTTGTGCTGACGTAACACTTACGTTCTCAGAGCATACTTACAATACTGGAGGCCACCTGTAGGTGGCAGCTCTCTGGAGAATCTACCAGGGTCCCGGAAGTGCTTCCTCAGACTGAGAACACTGGCATGGCCCTGGGCAGTAAGGAAATGAATCTGGGTGGGCGGTGTTTGTTAGTGTTTTTTCAATAGCACTGAGGGGCAGTAATGGGCAGGCTCAAATAAAGGGATGGGACATTGGGGCCACTCCAGTTATTTTTGACAAGATTATGAGGCCACACCAATGATTTTTGTTGTGGCCTCCATGATTTCTGTTGGTGGCTATTAGGACAAGTGAGGCTGTTTTTTGGTTCACAACATATAAATATGGCTGCTTTCCCCACAAAAGGAAAAGGGTGGGCTGTATGTGGGAGCACTCCTCTATTCCAATGAAAATGATAATTCATCACAGACCTCCACATTCAGGTCAATGCTTTTATTATTTAAAGGTGCACTAAACCTTTATTGTAAAACTTCTCAACCTAAAAGACATGGGGGAGATTCACTAAGCAGTGATAAAGAGGTGATGACTTCTCCAGTTTATCACTTCTCCAATTCCTATGTTATTCTATGGAGCCTATACACTACAACTTCTTCAGCTTTGGAGATCTTAGTGAATAGGCTCTATAGAATAACATAGGAACTGGAGAAGTGATATCACTGGAGAAGTCATCTCCTCTTTATCACCTGTTAGTGAATATCCCCCCTGATGTCCTGAACCTAGTGACACTGGTTTGACTTTTCAAAACAAAGTACTTACCAGGTCTCTCATCTGATCCCTTGGAGATTCCTGAAGGCTGGGGTGAAGAAGACTCCTTCTTTCTGCTCAATTACCAGTCAGTAGTACAGCACCTGAGCAGGGACAAACTTACTCCCTGCCCAAAATGAATAATCGGTGTGTATAAAAGCATACATGCAATTTATGCCTAGCGGGAAGGAAAATTGTATCTTCTTTGATTCTAAGGGCCATTTTCATCATGTTAAGAAAGTGGTTAAAAACCCCATTCAAATCGTTTAACCCTATGAGTACCATTGCTTTGCAATGCTTTGGATACCTCTCTGGCACCCAAAGGGTTTAACCCTATGGCACTGTTGCATTGTTCCAGAAGGGTACCTCTCTAAGGCCCTATATTATTGTTCATTATATTACTACTAGTTGAACAACCCGTGTACACAGGCCACAGTGCCAGGCAGCAACAGCCACAGTGCAGTCATGCACAGTAGAGACTGCCCGCGCCACGGCCGATGACGGAGCGGGGTGCTCGGAATTCAGACCGTAGTAATCTCTGTGCAACGAATGTCTGAATTTGGAGCTCCCAGCTCTGTTATCAGCCGCAGGACGGGCAGTCTGTAGTGAGCATGACTGCAGCACGCGCAGCCGTCTGTACTGCGCATAACAGCTTCTGACAAACATTCATTAGCAAATTATTATATAGGATATTACTGGCCACTGAGCCAGATTCACTCAACCCTGCAGGAAGCACATATTGATTTGAAGAGAGATTCCCACAGTACTTTGTTTTCAGTAGTTAATATATTATCACTATATTCAGGGCAACTTGCCCTTTTGGATGAGTATTTTTATATTTAGCATTTACTGATCCTTTGACAGCACAGATCATTCCTCTCTCTGTGCTCAAGTATATGTGTCAGGCTGTGACACATACCTGCTAGAGAGTTTTTTGTTAGTATAGCTCACAAAAGCAAGATTGTCACACAGCTGCAAGAAGAGACAACACAAATTCAGTTTACAGTTAAAGGATTTAATTTGGAATGATAATTTGACTTTTTGCTATTTCATTTGATTTAAAAAGTTTTTTATTTTCGGAATCACTATTGGACTTTTTTATTTGTTTTCTTTTTATATCTGATAGCAGCTACTCCTTATTGGAATAATGTGTTACACAGTGGCTGTCATCTCCATGCTTACCAGTGGTACATTTGGGATTTGTTTTCTATGCAAGCCTAACAGGGTAAAAGAAATCCAAAGTATGCATACTGGGCATTAGGGGAGGGACATTTGTCTGTTGCTAATCTAATTCAGGCCTAGATTCCATTACAGCCAAAAATATTTGCCAAATGACTATTTTTATCTTCGGCAGATATTTTCATATGGTCAATGCTGCAATAACATTCTGAACTATGGTCAAAATTTGATTGCCAAATTGTATTTTGTCCTAAAACAAAAACCCTGAAAACATTAAAAATTATCCCTAAAGTGAAGCTCAAGAAGCCCAAGGGAAGTGGCCCAAGGGAAGTGGCAAGACATAGGCCTCTTCCTTTGGGCTGAATCAGGCAGGCGACACCTGGTGGCCAATAGCATCGCTGATCCCCTACCTGATCCCTTATGCCCGCAAGAACCATCCCCACAATCCTGCCTTTTCCTGTTAACCATTCCATTGCTGGATCACAGTGTTCTTGCTGCATCAGCAATGGAAGGGTTAACCACCATTTTTTTTTTAAAAACAAATAACTCACCCATCATCCCCACACACAACAGCCACCCTATCCATACAAATGTTTAAAGCGGAACTACCATGTCACAAAATGTTTGGCTTAACTAAGTCCCCTTCTAAGCAGCTAGTCGCCAGAATTATTACCTGATTTAATAGATATATGCTTTATTCCCCCTTAGAGGGGATTTGTAAGAGTGCAGTGAAGGAGGCTGGGCTTGCGACACTGGGCGGCTGCGGTGGTCACTTTTTTTGCAACCAATGAGACTTTTTTCCAAAATTGCCAAATAAATACTGGATGTAATGTGATTGCAAGAGTTGTAAAAAAAAAAAAAAAAAATGTTAACCGTTTAATGCCAGAGAGGTATCCAGCACTTTGTGTTGCAATGTGTTAGCCACCTCTTTGGACTCAAAGGTATAAAATACCTTTTTTCATACTTTTTGGAGGAGTTCAGTAAATAAAGGCAACTACAGACACAATGCAAAAAAAAATAATAAAAAAAAAATAAAATTATATATTTAGTACCTCTCTAGTACTCAAAGGGTTAAACAAAACAGCTATGCATAGCTGTCCTTTCATTTAGCTTTCCATTACTGATGCAGCTTGAATCACATTGCAAAAGGCTTGGAACACTCTAGTCCAAATATACTGACATTCCCAGTCAGACGGCAGCTTCCAAGCCCACCCTCAAAAATAGGCCCAGCTCCATTAGAAGCCACTGTGAATGTAAATTTAACCCAGGAGAGAGTATTTTTCCCTGGCAAACCGTCCTGGCAGAGGCCATCGTCACACATGTCAAAGCAAGGCGGACAGCTGAAACTTCTGCCCACACATCCACCTCCGCTCAGTGACAATAAACATACACAGAGAATTAATAGTATCTCTATAAAACCAACGAAGAATTTTCCTTATAAGAAGATCTCATAACAGGGGGTGGGCAATCTGCTGTGTACCAGCTGTTGTTAAACTTCAACTACCACCATCCCAAGTTAATCTTTAACTAAGGATAAGTGAAGCCTTACAATCTCAAAATTCATCTTCTTTTATACTCCATACATAAATAATATGTATAATTAATAAAATAATAAATAAAATAATCATTTTATATTGTATAAACATCTACTCACAGTCCTCACATGCATACGTTTGGGTGGAGCCCCTGAATTTTTTCCTACAGCTTTTACGTTTTATGGGTTGGAATTGGAACACCATTAAATAACACACCAAGTTAGGAACACTTTACATAAATCAATCATGCCTAAGTCCCTTCTTCTGAAAATAGTTTATGTCTATGCAGCATGGTGACATGTTAACCAATCTAAACTGGTTAGACCGTTCCAATGAAGTATTTATTTCTAAACAGCGCATTTTCGGCTATGCAGAAGAGCCGCCGGCTGGTCCCGAGACTGGAATCTCCTGCTGTCCATTAGATGCCAGACTTGATTGAAACAGCTTGGTGGGGAGACTTTAGCAAGTTATATCTCTCAAACCATAAAGGTTTGAGAGATAAGACTTACATCGTTGTACTTATTTTTTTAGTGCCTACAATATTAAATAAACTTAAATGTAAACATTACTATCCCTTTAAATAACAGCTTCATCTGGTGTCCAAACCGTAATCACAATGCATTGTATGGAAGAGGTGAGCCACTGGTTACAGTTCTCCATGAAATATGAGAGTTAACAGCTCCATCAGATTGTACCAGTTTAAACAGAACTTTTGATTAACCCCTTAAGGACCACTGACGTGGCAGGACCATCACGCTGGTTCGGCACTTAAGGACCAGTGACGGTCCTGGCACGTCACACACTTTCACTCACCGTGCTCCTGCAGGAGTGTGGTGTGTAATACCGGGGACTGAAGTTGATCGCTTCAAGACCGGAGCGATCTCTTTCAGTCCCCCATTCGGAGTGCCGCCCCATGTGATCAGTCACGTGGGATGGCACGTCAAAGTTTCCTATCTGGTCCTTAAAGGACCACACACCTCGGGACCGCTGGTTCTTAAGGGGTTAAAGAAAATGCCAAACGATAGATTTCAGCAGGAAATCTCCAACAACATATGATATTTTTTTTTAATAATAATATTTTAGTGAACCTTTAAATACTTTCTTGGCACGTTCCTCAGCTATACCAGAGGTTTGCATAACACCACTTTTTTCCTGTAAATATCATTGACCATCCACTAAACTTCCCAGGGCTCAGAACTACTAGAATTAATCTAGCAGATCCTTTTCCATTTACTGTGCACTCCATCCCAAAACCTCTCAAAATGTTTACCTTTTTAATGAACACTTTTGAAAGGCCAGAGGGGTGTGGATCGCTTTCCTTTGCAATGTATTGCACACCCATCAAGACACTCAGAGAGTTAAACATGTTTGCAACTGTAGATAATTATATTTTGCCGTAACCGTGAATGAATGATGTTACGTTTATTCTTCTTTGTTATCAATTCCATACTTTGTTTCGATGGACAAATGTGAAAATTAATTGAATCTTAATGTAGTCCTTCCTACATTTTTCTCTACCTACATGCTTTCAGTATATTTGATCTTTACTGAAGCTGGGCACTTCCGCATTCTGCGGTATGGTGTAACTTCGGTAAATGACTTCCCAGCCCTGTAATTCTTCTCCCACCTCCCTCCCAACTGTCCCAGGAAGCACGTTCACGCTTCCCTTCATACACGTGTTCATCTTGTCTATCGTTACAGCAAGCTCCGTTCATCATTATACTTAACTTGCAAGCTCAGTATAATAATAAACGGAGCTTGCTGTAAAGATAGACGTGATGAACACCACTACGAAAGGAAGCGTGAACGCTCTCCCTGGGATTCTTAATGTAGTCCTACCTAGCCAGAAAATATTGTATGAACAATGTTAACAAATAAATCTGCTCACTCTACTGTTCTACTATTTAAAATCACTCAGCTCTAAGAAGTGCTATATCCCCTCTTCTGGGATACGTCCTGTGTCTACATGCCCTCCTAGTGACCTTGATTTTTCCTTGCAGGTGGATTTCGAGGATGTGATAGCCGAGCCGGACGGCACTCATAGTTTTGATGGAGTGTGGAAGGCCAGCAGCACCACCTTTACCGTTACCAAATACTGGTGCTACAGAGTCATCTCTGCTATCCTTGGTCTACCTCTGGCTCTAATTTGGGGCTTCCTTTTCGCTTGCTTGTCCTTCTGCCACATATGGGCCGTGGTCCCGTGCATCAAGAGCTACCTGATGGAGGTGCAGTGCCTGGGCCAGTTCTATGCCCTCTGTGTGCGCACCTTCTGCGATCCTATTTTCGAGGCAGTGGGGAAGGCATTGAGCGGAATCCGCGTGGCGATGAGAAAAGAAGTTTGAGGATAACGACTCTTTCCTCCCTCCCTTCTGCGTTGGGTATGGGAAGCCAGTGAAGGGATTATCTCCTGTCCTTCTACAGAATTCCATCCCAGCAGAACACTGCAGTGGGGTCAGAGACACATCGTATTCATTGCATTATAGATCCCTCTAGCAGCGAATGTGTTAACCTTTATCCTTGCAGGCAATGGACTTCTGAGATTCTAAACAGTCGGTTGGGTTGAAAGGATTAGTAATGTTTTGTATGAAAAATATATAGTCTATGGGGTATATTCAAGGGTATGTCCGTGGCTGGGGGGTGCTTCATTCAAAAGTTATTGCAACTGAAACCATATGAAAAAAAAAAATCTTGTGCAATCTTCTGATCCCCAGCTGTAGTTCTCCATAGACAGCAATAACAGCAGAAGCACCCCTATTGGTGATGTTTCATAAACTTGAATTTTGATTAAAAAAAAATAAAAGTTTGATCTGGAAGAACATATAAATTAACCCTTTCAGTGTCAGAGGGGTATCCAACCCATACCCCTCTGGCGTTTAAAGGGTTAAACAGTGGGATTACTTTTGTTTTATTCAGCAGCTAAAGAGATTGAAGATACCGTTGTTCCATAATAAAACATTACTGTTCTTTTAACTGCTTTTACTCCCAGGCTGAAAAAAAGAGAGAGAAAACAAAACAGAGAAAAATAATCCACAGCCAAACGAGGGTATAAATATCGTGTTTTATTTGCATTGCTCTGTAAGCACAAATAGCAGGAGGTGGCGGGAAATGGAGCCAGGGATAAGAATACAAGGCTTTTCTCTTGTATCCGTATGTAGCGCTGACACATAGGTTCTGAGATTCATATGCACAAAACAACATGGAGAAATTCTCGGGCAAACCAGGGACATAAAAATTCCCATTGATATAGATGGGACCTTAAATCTAAATTCTAAGGAGGTTTCAAAACTCCCATTTAAAGCGGAACCTTCACCTCTAAAATACTTTTTGCCAGTTTTTTAAGCTATTAAAATTGTATTTGGATCCGTGTTTTTTTTTTCTCTACTTACATACTTTCAGTATATTTGATCTTTAATGATGCTGGGCACTTCCGCATTCTGCGGTATGGTGTAATTTCAGTACATGACTTCCCAGTCCTGTAATTCTTCTCCCACCTCCCTCCCAACTGTCCCAGGAAGCACGTTCACGCTTCCCTTCATACACGTGTTCATCTTGCCTATCGTTACAGCAAGCTCAGTTCATCATTATACTAAACTTGCAAGCTCGGTATAATGATAAACGGAGCTTGCTGTAAAGATAGACATGATGCACACCACTACGAAAGGAAGCATGAACGCTCTCCCTTGGACAGTTGGGAGGGAGGTGGGAGTATGTAAGTAGATGAAAAACACGGATCCAAATACAATTTTAATAGCTTAACCCCTTAACGATCAGCGTGGCCAGTTAAGGACCACGGAGCTTTTTTTTTTCTTTTTTCCGCTTCCGGACTCCTCGAATGTCGTGCAGCCGCGGGGGGAGCCCGGAATTCCATGACGGTCATAGAACATCATGGGTCGTTCAGTCAGATCGACCCTTGACGTACTATGACCGTCAAGGGTCGTTAAGGGGTTAAGCAACTGTGTAAAAGTGTTTTAGAGGTGAAAGTCCCCCTTTAAATCAATCAGGAATTAGAGGAGATTTTATTTGTCCCTTTTAGTACAGTTTTCCCTACAATTACTCCATTTTTCATTTGTGAATATAGCCCTAAGTGTTCAGTGATCAACCAGGAGTAATAAAGTAGTTTTTAGACTCTCCATGTTGGCGTCCATATTCCAGTGGCCAAATATGTACAGGCCCCCCCCAACACACACACACACCTACACACACACACAAAGAGAGGATGTTGCAGCACCCAATATAATTAAGCAGAGAACTGAAGTACACAGCTCTCCTCCTTTCTCTCACACACACACCTGGGATTACATAAACACAGAGTGGCTTCCAACAAGACACCCCAAGTCGGGGAATTATTGATCTCTTGGTGGGCAGGTAACTGGGCAGCAAGTTTGTTTTGTTACAAGCGATATAAAGCAATGACAGAGGACACAGCTCTGTTTGGAGGGCAAGAGACGGAACAGCAGAACGCACAGCTAAGCGACATTACAAGGGGGGTTCACGTAACCCACAAAAACCGACAATCTAATAAAAAGTGAGCTCAGCTGTCTTTTGTGCCATTCACGGTGGGAAAATGTTAACCCATAAGCTGCCTCGTGGACCTGAATACCTCAATCCTGCAGAGAAGGAGAATAAAAATAAAGAACTGTTTATGAATTCTTCATACGTCTGATGCTGGTGATGTTGAAGTCACCCTCTACTGTTCAAATATTGTATTACATCTCCATAGCCAGACTCTTAAGCTTTTGAGTGCCACAGGGGCGCGTGTGACGCATTGCTTTGCAATGCTGTGTGTATCCTTCTGGCAATCAAATGGTTAGAGGAAGTATTCTCTAGAAATAAGTGGCTCAATTTGTTTAACCCTTTGAGTGCCAGAATGCGTTCCGTACCCCTCCGGCACTCAAAGGGTTAACACATTGACTCACCTAGGTAGGAGTCCTTCATACAGCAGACCGATGTATCTTTCTCTATATGTTTTGTATTTTATCTGCAGTTTCTTGCATATAGTTTTCTCAGTTGAAGTCTGCAGTGGCTTTCTAAAGACATATATGATTTGTTAAAGGGACAGTAATGTCCCAGAACAAATATTTATCGTTTTGTAGTGCTTAAAAAGTTGGATTGAATGCAAAAAACCCTATCTCTCAAACCACTATTATTTGAGAGATATTCACTGTCAAAGCCCCCCACCCCCATTTCCCTGACGTCAGCGCTGTGCTGACTGCAGGGGAATCCTGTTCAGATTCGCAAAAGAATGACTTTATTGGAAAGGTCTACAAAGCGTGCCTGGTTTGCAAGCACACTTTGTAGACCATTCCAGTGAAGTAATTCATTTTCAATAACGCAATTGCGGCTCTGCTGAAGAGCCTCCTTGTGTCGGCCGACATGGATCTCCTGTCAGCTTTACAGCTGTCAGCAAGAAATGGCAAACTTTGACAGTGAATATCTCTCAAACCATGGCGGTTTGAGAGATAGGGTTTTTTGTATTTAGTTAAACTTTATAAGCACTAAAAAATGATAAATATTTGTTCTGGGACATTATTAACACTTTAAGGGCACTAGTCTATACTGGACTGTATAATGAAACAACTAGCACTTATTGTTAAGGCATAGTTCCCCTTTAAGAGGTAAAATACCCCTGAAATAATTTGCCTTTAATTTGTTTAATAGAACAACTTGTTTAGAGATTTGTCCTTTGAACAACAGTCAGTTATATCTATTTGTTGTTGTTTTTTTTTGCAGTTGAACTCAGCCGTAGTCTTTAATCCCTTAAGGACCGTCCGCGAGCGCAGCCAGCCGGGACTTAAGGACCACGGACCATTTTTATTTTTTTATTTTTCAGTGCTCCCCGAACGGCGGGAGCCCTGAATTCCATGACGGTTCTGCCACGTCATGGGTCTTTAACGGAAATCTACCCATGACGTGCCAGGGCTGTCAAGGGTCATTAAGGGATTAACTGGACAGAAACATGTTACTACTTTGAGAAAGTTTACATGGCCCTTTAGAATCATGGGAGGGGCTTACCCTCTGTAGCTAATCTCACTGAAACTGATGAATTCTATTGTTTATTGCATAAAGATGAAAAACTAAATACAGACCTAAAATGGTGCACAGCAAATACAGGAAACTGCAGACACTACACAAAAATATATACAGACATTAATGACTGCGGTATGAAGAACTCTTACCTAGTTACGTGCTTATGATAAACACATTAACCCTATGAGTGCCAGAGAAGTAGCCAAGGCACTGCAACACAATGCGATGGATACATGTTTGGTGGTCAAAGTGTTAATGGATCAGAGGATGAGTTCTGGAACAAACCAACTGTATCAGAAGCAACAAGTAAAAAAAACAACAACCCTTTCAGTGCCAGAAGGGTATTCAATACATTACTCAGCACTCACAGGGATCATTAGGGCTGTATACCACTTGAATGCTAGAGAAATATTCAAAGCATTGCGCAGCAATTCACTGAAGTCTTTCGCATCCAAGGGGGTTAAAAGCCCCTTTGAAATCAGCTGGAATTTTGGTAATTTTAATTTGTCCCCTTTGCTGCAGTTGGTTTGCCCCAGATCTGCTTTTCTCTACACTTCTGTATAAAGAACGGAATTCAATAAAGATGAGTAACAGTGCACAGTAACGGCTCAGTTATATTGAATTCCCCACTGATTTTCAACCTTTGTTCCGACATGCTCGTTAAAGGTTTGTCAGGAGGTAATCAGGGACATGGTTTTTAGAAAGCATGAAATTGCCCCTATTTTACCATCAGTGCCTGAAGTACGTTATCAAATTACACCCGTGAGATACCTTGTAGTCTATGGAGACGTTAATTGAGGCAGGAAACTAAGAAACATTTCTGGATTTGGTGCAATTCAATAAAAATGACAGGGTTGCTATCTGAATTCCGATGTTGAGTAATCTCAGCCTGCTTGTTTTTTTTCCACATTACTGGAGCACATTATTGGATGCAATTCTAAGTGCCACTTATTCCTACCAGTATAGATCACCTCTAATCCCTTGGATGCTTCAATGGGTCTCAAAGATTTGCTTCTCAATGCAATATTGACCTCTCTCATCCACGGGTTTAGTATGTCACCAAAAAGAAGGCAGGGCTGACCAGAAACAACCAAGGCCCTATGACAGTGGAAATAACTCTTTTGCTGTCAAATGGGTCTAAAATGTGTTAAAACAACCCCTGGCTTATAAATGGTAAAAAAAATGGCATGTTTTATACCATAAGATGTAAGTTATTAGCAGGGGAAACGCTAAGATCCTAACAGATCTAGGGTATGTGCCATCCTAATACATTAACAGCGCACCATGCAGCCCAACTGCACCATTACAAGGGGAAGATTAGTACCATTATATGCCCAAAGCTGGCAACAAGAACTGGAGCTTTAAAGGAGAAGTAACACCTCCTAATAATAGCCCCCCCCCCACCACCACCACTACCAGAATAGTCTGCTGGCCCATATGAATTTTGCTCTTGTGCATTTGTTCAAGAGAAAACATCTTCAGTCAGTCCTGGATGTCTTGTCTATGGAGGGAGACATGACTGTTGCTGAGAGGACAACAGGAAGCTAACTCCGTCCCATGCACATTAAACCTTTAAGGAACAGAGGGATGAGCAATGCATTGCTTCACAATGCATTACACGCCCCTTCGGTCCTAAAACGGTTAAGCAGGCTCATGCACTCTGTTCAATTCAATCTGGAAAAATTGCCAACAACTTTCATGTCCTCCTCTATGGCCATGACATCCCAGAACTGACTGAGTGCAATAATCACAGAGGCTACTAGAATTTTCTGGCCATAGAAAAAGTAAATGGGGGTTATTTAAGGAGGTGTTAATTCTCATTTAACCCTTTGAGTGCCTAAATCCCTATTGATCTAAACAGAACGTTTAACCCCTTGCATGCTAAAGAGGACACCAATGCATTTTTTTTTTGCAATGCACAGGAGACCTTGCTAGCATTTAAGAGGTTGGAAACCCCATTTAAAGTGGAATTTTCACCCTTAAAACATACACACCCATATAATCATATGTGTGTTACCTTGGGTAACTAGAGAAGTCATTTTTTAATCAAACGCTTTGTTCATTAGAAATCTGACTTACAAGTCAGCAGCGTTCCGTCTCATGATCTTGTCTGGGGTGCAAGATGGACCGCAGACAAATGCTGGCCGTCTCCTATAGCTATCTTTGCCCGCCCGCAGCAGGCAAGCACTGAGGCGGCAAACTCTGCCAATCATGCTCTACAGAGACAAGATGGCGCTCTCCCTCATCGATCGTTCAGAGAAACGAGGAATGTTACAAGAAGCAGACACATCTGTTGCTGGTAACAGTGTCTGTTTTGGACTGAGGCGGAACTATAAAACTATCGGGGGTGGGGTTTAATAACAGGTGACAGTTCCGCTTTAAATCGATGGGCATTTTAATTTGTTCTCTCTGATACCAGTGGTTTGCTCGAGATTTGCTTCACTTGGGCCTTTATACAAGCAAAACTTTATTGCAACAGGGAACAAACATAAACAGGGTCAATTAACTGCTGATCTTACCCCATGAATTTGTAAGGTTTTTGTGTAAAAGAACAATACACCTTTTTACTGAAAAATATGTATTGTAATTCTTATCTGCTGAGTAAAAGGAGGGTATTGCCGATGCTGGGAGATTTTAACTCAAAAATTAATACGGTTCAGACTTTTTTTTTTTTAATTAAACTTCATTTCTTGTCTTCAACCTAGGGGCCAAAGTGAAGGCCTTACTGCAGGTTGTTTTCTTATATATTTCTTAATGTTGATGTATTTTATTTCGGAAAGACATGTAAACCTCGGTATATGCTGATACAGACTCCTGTTACTTATGTAATTTGTACCTAATTTTCACTGACAATAACAATAAAAAATGTATTTAAAAACTGCCATTTTCTATTGTGGTCACCTGGTAATGCAATCCAGTCATTTGCTAAGGAGAACTGTAGTCAGTGACTCGAGATCTATCATAGAGTGCGTTACAAAAATAAAATTCCCTTTTGGACACCAGTTGGAGTTGTTGTTTAAGAGAGAAGCTTAAAGGGGATGTTTACCATAGATTGTGTTACTAACGTATTATTAGGAATGCATTCACACTTCCTTCGGTGTGCTGTGAGTGGCTTCTATCGTTATATGAGGCTCCGGTTAGCATTATACTGAGGTTGCAACATCAGTATAATGCTAACCTGGAGCATGATGGGACGCTAGAAGACATTCACAGCACATCGAAGGGAAGTGTGAACTCGCTCCCTGGGGGCAGCTGTGAGGGAGGTGGGAGGAGAAGACAAGCTGTGCTGTGTACATTATGTGGAAGTGACAGCACAGAATATTAAATATCTCCAAACAGCTTTCCTAATAATACATTAGTAACAAAACCTATGGTAAAAAAAAACGTTTTAAGGTGATACATCCACTTTAAACTGCACGAAATTCAGAATCAAAAATCTCCCAGCAGTGGAAATACACTTGTTTAATAAGCAGTAAAAGCACTATAACATATTTTTCATTAAAAAATGTACTGCTCCTTTAACAGTCACACATTTAATTCTTCCTAAAATACATTTGGACACCCTACTGTATATATACAGACTGTCAGACGACAGCTTCCCCTGCAGTCAGCGTTCAGTCAGGGAAAGGGGAGGGAGGGGGGACTTTGAGTGCTATCATCTCTCAAACCATAAGGGTATGAGAGATGACACTGGGGGCAATAAGTTTATTTTTAACAAAACTACAATATGGGGATTAGTAATTTGCAAGTATTACTATCCCTTTAAATGGACTCCTGCACTCTGTTTGCTTCCGTCTGAAAAAACTGCCAGCATCTGTCATGTCCGCCTCCATGGACGTGATATCAAGGACGGACTGTTGATATTATATGTTGAACAATGGCACAAAGACAAAATTCGTAGGGGCTATTAGGATTTGATGGCCATATTAAGGTAAGTGGGGGGCTTATTATTAAGAGGTGTAATTTTAACACTGAAATTTAGTTTTCTTCCCAAATCTGGCACAGGACTTATTTATGCTGGCAAGTAGGGCCGTCACTCTAAAATACAATACACATACAGAAAAGTTAATATGTAGGCTGTGCTTCTGCAGATGGACACCCCCACTGGCGTCACTCAGTACTTAAATTATACTACTCTGGAGACTGTCTGTAGAGTTACATAGCAGTAGATCAGAAGTTGAAACAATGGATGTTAATGCTACAGATGTGGTTATTTTGAGATGCCACTGTGGCTTTCAACAACCAACAAAGTTTATATACATGTTAAGGAACTCCCACCCCTTCGCTCCCAGTTTGGCTGGACAGAGTCCCTTGCTGGCTATTTTGGGGGGAGGAGAGGGGAAAGGAGCCCCCGCTGGCATCACACAGCTGTGCTTCTGTTTATGACGGTAACAAACACTGATACATTATAACAAATGTTGCAAGGGGAGCTTAGGAGAGCCCCAAACCCCTGTAGGGTGAATGTCCAACATCCTTCCAATCCTTAGCAGGCAGTGCAAACTCCTGTCCAAAAAATGACTTGTTCCCCAGGCTGAATATGGCTATAGGAAGCCCGATGACTGAATGAGAGAGTTCTCACAGTGAGGAACCCAAGGATCTGAATCCTGTTTATTGCCCCGAACCCTAGGTGTGAAGTTAAATTCATCTTCGGGGCGAAAATATAGCTCTTCCCTGAGCTCCCCTCTTTCCTGCCGAGCTCCCACGAACTTGTTCAGGGGTACTGGGTACAGTGGACTTAAGCTCCCGTGATTTCCCTGATTTGGTGGGATCTGTAGACTCTTCCAAACCCACCTGCTTCAGGACGGTTTTTCCCAGAAGCTCCTTAAAGACACTGTCCATGTTCTTTGTCACATCCTACAGGAATGGAAGAAATATAGCATCTGAGTCATCAATCTAATTGAGGCTAAACGAGCAATTACATTTTAAGTCTATGGGAGTAGCACACTGCACTGCCTGACACCCCACCTTTGTTCAGCTGCTAGCCACAGTAGCAGACTACACTGCCTGACACCCCAGCATTGCTCGACTGGTAGTCAGAGTACCACTCTACACTGCCTGACACCCGTTTTGTTTTACTGCAAGAGAGAGTAGAACACTAGACTGCCTGACACCCCAGCCTTGTTCCACTGGTAGTCACTGGATCAAACTACACTGCCTGACACCCCAGCCTTGTTCCACTGGTAGTCACGGGATCAAACTACACTGCCTGACACCTCAGCCTTGTTCCACTGGTAGTCACGGGATCAAACTACACTGCCTGACACCTCAGCCTTGTTCCACTGGTAGTCACGGGATCAAACTACACTGCCTGACACCCCAGCCTTGTTCCACTGGTAGTCACGGGATCAAACTACACTGCCTGACACCCCAGCCTTGTTCCACTGGTAGTCACGGGATCAAATTACACTGCCTGACACCCCAGCCTTGTTCCACTGGTAGTCACGGGATCAAATTACACTGCCTGACACCCCAGCCTTGTTCCACTGGTAGTCACGGGATCAAACTACACTGCCTGACACATCAGCCTTGTTCCACTGGTAGTCACAGGATCAAACTACACTGACTGACACCCCAGCCTTGTTCCACTGGCCTCCAAAGCAATGCGTTGCATACCCCTCTGGCACTGAACGGTTAAAGCTTTTTGTCCTTGCTTGTTATAGGCCAAAGGTATTTTCTGTGCCAGGAAATAGTGGATGGCACTGTGGGGTGGGGTCAAGTGAGGAATGGGGGTGGGATCATGGGTGGAGCTAAGTGCACCTGAGTGCCTTTTCTAGGGAGCCTAGGATGTAAATTTGCTCCTGCTGATGTTGTTGGTGACCAGTTAAAACCACTGCAAAACAACATTATGTAAAAAAGCAATATATATCTAAACACAAAGCTGGAGGACACCAATTGCACCAAAGAAAAAAAGAATGAAAGTTTCAAATATTTCCAATGATTTACATGGGGTTTTTAACCCCCACAATGTAAGAGGTCTTATATTTGATGGACTAAAAGTCCCATTAAACTCATGAGGAATTTTTTCTTGTCTCTATTGGTGCAGATCGTCTGCCCCAGAGTGAGTCCATTTTATCTTTATACATAAGAGACAACTGTCCCATTCCGGCTCTCACCTTATCTACTTCTATGACTTGACGCTCAATTTGCCAAGGTTTGGCTGTGCTGGGACCCTTTGATGCGCCGTCCATTAGGTTTCTCCTGTCGCCTGCGGCTGGTGACATCCTGCTGGTCAGGAAACAATTTTTGTGTTTTAATCAGCTATGAGAGCCGCCCCCTCCCCATTTTTCTCATCTGGCAGGTATTTAGTGTGCTTAAATCTCTATCCCCCCCTCCCCTGCTTGTCCCCTTTGTCCATTACCTTTCCATGTGTCCAATCAGCCTAGGGGTTCCTGGGTGTGCTATGGGAAAGGGCAGTCGGCCGGCGTCAATGAATGGAGAATTCAGTTTCCTGATAGGGCTCCCCTCACTGCGCTTTCGGGGGGAGCAGGCACTGTCAGAGTTTACACGTAACCTGTGAAGTGATGCAATGTAGCGCAAATGCACCTTGTGAAATATAACCCTTTCCATACCAGAGCACCACCAGGGCTGTAACTAGGACCAAGCAGATCCTGGGGGGATACCTGAGGATGCCTCCCCCACACACGGATGCATTAAACCTATTTAATCCTTTGAGTGCCAAAGAGGTATCTAATGCATTGCGTTGCAATACATTAGATACCTCTTTGGCAATGAAAGGGTTAAAATCCCTGCGTAAGTGTGAATTATGCACAAACCCAGACCAAAGGAACAATTCACCACCAGATATCAGACGGTCTTTACATGATAAATAATAATGTAACTCATTACTAATTGTCCTTCCTCTCACCCCACTACAGTCCATAATGAACTCTGCTGCAAGACTAATCTACCTCACTCATCGCTTCTCTAACACCACACCCCTCTGTCAGTCCCTACACTGGCTCCCATTAGCATACAGAATTAAATTCAAAATTCTGGTGCTAACTTATAGAGCCCTCACTAACACCTCACCACATTACATTTCATCTCTCATTTCCAAATACACTCCCACTCACCATCTTCCTTCTGTACACGACCTTCTCCTCTCTACAGCTCTCATCACATCCTCCCACTCCTACAGGACTTCTCCCACTCCTGCCTACAGGACTTCTCCAACTCCCGCCTACAGGGCTCCTCCCACTCCCGCCTACAGGTCTTCTCCCACTCCTTCCTACAGGTCTTGTCCCATGCTGCACCTCTATTCTGGAACTCCCTCCCCCAACCCATCAGACTCTCCCTCAACCTCCAAATCTTCAGACGTTCCCTGAAAACTCACTTCTTCAGGGAAGCCTATCAACTGCCTCCATAAACATTATCACCAAGAACCACCCCTTCCCTGGACCACTGCACTCACCAGCACTTCTCTCTCCCACCCACTGACCGGCAGTTCATGTGTCAGGAGGCACTTACACCCAATAGCACTTATTCCTTCTGTGTCCAACCCACCTATCTCTAGACTGTAAGATCTCACCAGCAGGGGGCCCTCTGATCCTTCTGTTCTTCACATCTGATTTGTACTATTTAATACCTGTGTATGTCTATTCCCTATTGTACAGCGCTGCGGAATTAGTTGGCGCTATATAAATAAAGATGAATAAAAATAACAATTTTCCTGCAGAACCAGGAAGCTGCTGTTGCATCATGATTCATAACCCTCATGCTCTCCATCAAGTGAGTACAAGACCCATTTAAGTCAATGGTAAGTTTTAGTTGCCCCCCAAAACGGTGAAGTTGGTTTGCTTCAAGTTTCGCTCCTCTTTATTCTATGCATACGGGCCTATGTTTCTCCCTCATACCTGCTGGGCTCTATCAGCATATCCTCAGGAGTGTGTGCTGGTGCAGGCTCGCCCTCCTTCCTCAGCGCTCGTTGTTCCAGCCGCTTTCCTGCTCTAGAATGTGTGAGAAAGTCAGACTTCAGATACCGGGCTGGATTCAAGGGGAAAGAAAATACAAATTATCTTTTACCCCCTTTGGGTGCCAGAGGGGTACTCAACACATTGCTTTGCAATGCGTTGCGTACCCCACTGGCACTCAAAGGGTTAAACATATACACTTTTTTTTTAAATTCCTCAATAGTCTATTGCTGGTAAGGTTACAGTAAATTCATATAGGAAGTGGAAGACTGGTTGGTGAAGCTTTGCATGCACAATACGAGACTGAGTACATTAAATCTAAATATACAGCCAAACTACTACAACTTTATTCATTACTGTTCCAATGTAAACAGGCCAACAATTCTAAATTACTATGTATTTAAGCACAAACATACTTCACACCCCCATAAAACAACCCAAAACTGTTTATTTTAGTGTTTGTCTGTGTGAGAATTTATATATGTCTGTTTGCGTGTGCTGTTTGCATGTCTCTGTGTGTTGTTCGTACCTGTGTATCTTTGTGTGTGTAAATATTTATTTGTGTTCTGTATATGTGCGAGTATGTCTTTGTTTTTTGTCTGTGTATGTGTTATGTGCAGATCCATGTCTGTGCCTGTGTTTTTCCCATGTCTTTGCGTGTGTCTCACTGCTTTCTATTTGTGTATGTTTCTTTGTGTGTGTTCTGTGCATATCTCTGTCTTTGTGTTCCATGCATGTCTGTCTTTGTGTACGTATGTGTCCGTGTTTATATTTTTGTTGTGTCTTTTTGTGTGTTCTGTGCATGTCTGCATGTTTCTGTGTTTGTGTGTGCCGTGATTTTCTGTGCATCTTTGTTTTCTGTCTGTGTGTTTATGTGTCTGTGTGTTTGGATCGAGTGTGTGTGTGTGTATGTTTCTGTGTATCCCATGCATGTCTGTCTTTGTGTACGTGTGTGTGTCCGTGTGTTTATATTTTTGTTGTGTCTTTTTGTGTGTTCTGTGCGTGTCTGCATGTTTCTGTGTTTGTGTGTGCCTGAATTTCTGTGCATCTTTGTTTTCTGTCTGTGTGTTTATGTGTCTGTGTGTTTGGACCGAGTGTGTGTGTGTATGTTTCTGTGTGTTACATGCATGTCCCTGTGTGTGCGTGTGTGTTACATGCATGTCCCTGAATGCATGTTTTATGCATGTCCCTGTGCGTGTGTTTTGTGCATGTCCCTGTGTGCTTGTGTGTGTGATCCATGGCATTCACAATGGAGGTGTCGTCAAACCTTCATCATGTCCTCAGTCACTGCAATAAGGATTTGCAATACCTAGGTCTTAGAACCACCACATCTACATGTGTTTAAATATTAGATTTTTTCGTTTCTGAATAACTCCTTTCTTGCTATAACACTGAGGTGTAATAACCCTATTATTAACCAGATATTGCTGCATCACTGAGTGCTCATCTCTTCAGTTCCTTACCAGAATTCCAATTTAATACCCAGCCGGACCCTGCCCTCTCTCACCCCTCCGGAATGCTGATGTACTTGTGCGGAATGAGCCCACGGACCCCAGCTAATTCCCCTCTCCACCAGTCCCCGGATGCCTTGCTGTGGAGCAGCAGACTTTCTCCCTTCTTGAATGACAGCTCTTGAGGGCTCCGAGCTGTATAGTCAAACTTTGCAGTGGCCTCTACGGTATCCAGCTCTGTAAGCGATAAAAGGACAGAGGGGTTACAGAGGCACAAGGGGCTTTGGGGCTAGAATTTGGGAAGGTAGATAAAGCTTACATACATACTGAACCCTCTAAAGGTCAGGGGGTGTGCAGCCAGATTTGCAGTTAGATCAGACTGAACTAAGTGAAATCTACCAGAAATCTGGTTTGTACACGAGACCTGTGTCACTGCAGTGCTGATGTATTAACAGCTTGACTTATAAGAAGGAAAGTTTCACCCTATGAATGCCAGGGGGACACCCAATGCATTACACTCAAAGGGTTAAACTATGCATAATAAGAATCAATAATATCAGCATATGCAAAACAATAAAAGTTAACTATCAAGCACAATACCCATCTCAGTGGAACTAATTCTGGCCTACATTACATTACAGTTGATAAGTAGATGGATATAGTGGTGGAGACAAGTGGTTGGGGTGGTAATAGGTGGTGCATTTGCTGCTTTACTTAGGGGCCCAGAGATTTAAAGGGATAGTAATACTTTATTATTACTATCCCCCATATTGTAGATATTTGTAAAATAATGTAATAGCCCCCAGGTTCATCTCTCAGACCTTTATGGTTTGAGAGATAACCGAAGGCAAAGTTCCCCCCTTCTTTCCCTTCCCTGAAGTCAGTGTTGTGCTGACTGCAGGGAAAGTCTGTCGTACGACAGGCTTGTGGCTCTGCAGCTGAGCCGAGATCGAGTTAGTGACAAAGAATTATTTCACGGAAACGGTCTTCTACGTGTGATTGGTTTGCAGTGTGATTGATTTGTGTTTGGTTTGTGATTGGTTTGCAGTGTGATTGGTTTGTGATTGGTTTGCAAGCACATGTAGAAGACCGTTTCAGTGAAATAATTCTTTGTCACTAACGCGATCGCGGCTCTGCTGTAGAGCCGCCTGATGAAAGTCAGACCGGATATCCCTGCAGTCAGTACAACGCTGACTTCAGGGAAGGGGGAGGGAGAGGGAACTTTGCCTTCACTTATCTCTCAAACCATAAAGGATTGAGAGATGAACCTGGGGGCTATCAAATTATTTTGCAAATATGTACAGTATGGGGGATGGTAATAATAAAGTATTACTATCACTTTAAATCTGTCCCTGACTGAAGAAAGACACAGACGAAGGTGAGATACAATAGGATGGAGGGGTGACAGAAGAACAATTAGGAGGTGGGTTGTAGACAGGAAGGCAAATCTGTTGGATAATAAATGTGTCTCTGACCGTCCTCGCTGCCAGCCATCTCTTGCTGTAGTTCTTGTTCACATTCCTCAATGGTAACCTCCAGGGCCAGCGGATCACTACTGAGACAAAGAGCAACACCAGCAATTAACTCCCGTGAGGCTATTATTATCTTTTATGATATGATTGAGATAAAATATTACCAAGGGTTTGATAGTCACTTAAAGGGATAGTAATACTTCGTTTTAACTTTATTTTATTTTGTAGGCATTAAAAAAACATGAAGAATGATATAAGTCTTATCTCTCAAACCTTTATCAAATCAGGGTTCTCAAATCAGGAGAATTGCCAGCTATGCCTTTGACTCTCCAGTTATCGGGCACCATCCATTCATTCGCTGGCTGCAGATGAATGGAGTTGTATAGCCAAACAACTGGACAGCCAAAGGTTGCTGTCCCTTATTTTAGAATAATGAGTGGCTAAGTGCTTAAGCGTACAGGACTGTCACCACTTAGTCTAGTTTATCTGGCTCATCCTCACCAGTACTCTTCATCCTCTTCCACTGTCATGCACTTCTCATACACTGGGCCCTGCAGCTCAGCCGGACCAGGGAAAATCCTCTCCTGGTAAATGATGATGGTCTTTACCACCTCGTTAACACGTGCCTGCACGGAGACAGGGTCTTGCCCCTCCGGAATGGAGACCAAGGTAGGACCGAAGCACACTGCCAGGTTATACGGGTCCATCATGTTTTCATCACTGTACTGGGACAGACTGGGAAACACAAAGGAGATAGTATTAAAGGAGGATTAAACCTTTATTAACCCCTTAAGGACCCATGATGGTTCTGGACCGTCATGGGTTGTTATACCCTTAAGGACCCATGACGGTCCTAGACCATCATGGAATTCCGGGCTCCCCGCGCGGCTGCACGCCGTTCGGGGAGTCTGTAATCGGATCGCAAAAAAACAAAACAATAAATAAATGCTCCGTGGTCCTTAAGGGACTGCTAAGTACGTGTGCGGCTGGTCCTTAAGGGGTTAAGAAAAATGAATTTGTTGTAGGACTTTTCCTATGTATAAGAAAGGCATTTCCCATTACAGGAAGCCGCTTCATTCAAAAATGATTACACTGACAACTTGCGTTTAGTAAGGATTTGTATTCAATAGTTATTGCAGCCAGGTGGATCTCGTTGTTGATGCTGATAACCGAGTGTCATATATATGACTTCCTAAGACAGAGAAAGCAATAGAGCCACCTGGTGACAGAAAATCTCATCAGCACGGCAATTCCCAATGAGTGGCTGGAGATGATGGAGATTGTATTTCTAACAGCTGGCATGCCTCGTGTTGCTCTAAATTCTATGATAATATAAAAGGTGGTATTTTTAAAGTAAAAGTGTTTGACCCCTAAGGAAGTGGTGTTTCAGTCACAAAGCGCGTAGGGTTAAAGTGGAACTACCACCCTACAAAATCTGTAGCTTAACTAAGTCCCCGTCTGGCGACTAGCTGCTTAGTAGCGCTAGTCGGCAGAATTATTACCTTATTTAATAGATTTAAGCTTTCTTCCCCGGCTGACAGGCAGGACGGAGCGCGGACATCTTGCCATTGTGACGTCCTTGCGCCAGCACTGTCAGTCCCAGCTGGGTCTAGTAGGCGTTGCTAGGAGCCATTTGGCTCCGGCTGGGACTGACAGCGCTGGCGTAAGGACGTCACAATGGCAAGATGTCTGCGCCCCGTCCTGCCTGTCAGCCGGGGAAGAGAGCAGAAATCTGTTAAATAAGGTAATAATTCTGGTGACTAGCGCTACTAAGCAGCTAGTCGCCAGACGGGGACTTAGTTAAGCTACAGATTTTGTCTGGTGGTAGTTCCGCCTTAATAATATATAATTTATATTTTTATGCAATTTATTTTTATATTACTAAATTCTTAATATTATGAAGTCAGAGAAGTGTTGTGGTGGTGACTGGAGAATGCACATTGGAGCACATAGAGATGTCTTGCTAGCCTGGGGCAAAACCAGTACCTGCGAATATACCTTGGAGGCAGGAGACAGCCTCCATTTCCAGTGAGTACCCTACTACGGGTGGGTTTATCTTACTGACCTATAATATTACACTTAGAGGCTTGAGCCTGGCCTAGATCATGGGGTTTCTGCCTGTTCTATGTCCACCCTCTCCCCTTCTCCCAACCGTTCAGAATTTCATCATATCCGTAACCCTTTGAGTGCCAGATGGGTATGCAACGCATTGCAAAGCAAACTTTTCTGATGAAAAAGTATGTCCACAAAACAATATTTTCTTGTAAATGCATTACTCTGCTGTAGAGCTTAAACAATACACTATGGCTCACCATACCGTAATAGGAACACTGCCACCTATGACCACAACAGAAAATGTAAATTTAATGTAAAAAAAGACAAGTCTGAGCGGCAATACATTTTGAATGAAACGTTTTCCAGCAGGGGGAGTAGCTACACGCAACAGGAAAATGTCTATCCTACAATGTAAAAGGCCAGAGTGTTTGACCGATGCAGCCATGCGTAGTAGAGAATGCTGCGTTCGGGCAGTCTCTACTGCACATGACTGCATCGCGGGCGGTGGCAGTACGCAGAGTAGAACCGGCCTCTTTACATCACCGGACCTTGGCCCGTGTACATGGGCTTTTACACTAGTATCATATATTTTTCTTAAATAGGTATACTGCTCATTTGAGCATAAGTGAAATTCATTAACACTGGAATCACCTGTAAAGTGAATGAGGGACTGATTGATCTACTCATGCTAGCCTGAACTGTTGGTGGGGTGTGAGGAGAGGACTGGACACTTTTACTTAAAGGGATAGTAATGTTTCACAATAAAAGCAGCTCCAAGTAATCTTAATAGGATTTGGGCCGTGAAGAGTTCAAGAGTTATTGATTGATAAAGTATCCCCTCCCGCCCCTTTCACTGATGTAACACTGCTGACCTCAGAGCAGCAAGACTGTCCAGATGGATCACAGAGAGGGACAATCTTCAGTGATCATAAGGAAAAACCTGTCAAGGGAGGCAGGGTTTTCCTTATGTTCACAGTAAGAAGATTGTCCCTTGCTGTGACCTGTCCTGTGAAGAGACCAGATTCCACATCTGAGGGGAGGTGACTTACACTAGATAAAAGGGGTGGGAGGGGGTTACTTTATCATTCAATTACTCTTGTATTACGACTCTGACAGTACTGAAATAACATTCTCTATGGCCCAAATACTATGAAGATTAATTGGTGCTACTTTTTTTGTGAAACATTACTATCCCTTTAACCCCTTAAGGACTGGCCACGCATGCAGAAGTCACTTAAAGACCAGGGACCTTTTTTTTTTTGTGTGTGAATCCAATTCCAGACTCCCCGAACGGCGTGCAGCCGCGCGGGGAGCCCGGAATTCTATGACGATCCAGGACCGACATGGGTCCTTGAGGGTATAACAAACCATGACGGTCCAGGATTGTAATGGGTCCTTAAGGGGTTAAGATAAACTGGAAAGACCATTGTTTTAACTGTAGCCATGCAATATGCATATATCTCAAATGTGTCTGCACACAGACTTATATAGTTTAGCCTATGGTGATCATAATGTACCTCTTACGAAGGTCTGGTCACCTTAGGATGATTATTTAGGATACTTATGGAGGTCTGCACAGGAACCAGTGCAATTGTACATGGACACACTGCATATTAGACATACCTGCAGACCTTCTTGTGCCAAGTGCCTGGATTAAGGCTGTAGAGCTGAGGATGGGAGTGTCCAAATTATGTGTTTTGTGTCATATTGTGGATGGGGCTTGATCTGGTGGGTGGTTAAATGGAGGAGTTTGCCATGTAAATGGATGGAATAGGGCAGGATGGGGCTGAACAGACTGGAAAGTGGATGGGATTTTAGCTGGAGAATCAACCTCTCTCCCCAAAGGTCACATAATTCAGCCTGAAAACTGAAGTCTATGGGGCAGATCCCTAGATCCCTGGTAGGATTATAGGGGTATTGATTACTCACTGATTTAAGAAGGCAAACAGGTATCTGAGGACGAGTGTGACGGTCTGGGGTAGCTGAGACACCAGCTTCTTGAGGTGGGACGTTCTCTCTTGAGGAGTCTCCAGCTCTGTGGGAAGAGATCAAGTGTGAATCAACTATCCGGAACCAACGTTGGACAAGGCAATGGTAGACAATATGTCACTCCCCTGCTCATAGAGAGTGCAGGTCCCATCCCTAACCAGCCAATTGGTATATGGGGATGACAGACTTTGTAGTCTCCAACAGCTAGAGAGCCAGTGGTTGCCTATCCCGACTGAAGGTGAGGAATTAAAATCCCAACACCCCCACCCAATTGTACCTGCCACAGAGAGACTGATGACTGGTTCTAATTAGAAGCAAACACTATAACCCCTTGCAGGACCGGTGAAAGCACTAGGCAACCTTGGCAGAGACCTATAAAATCAGAATTTACGACAGGTAGGGGCAAATCTTTGGGGATGATGGGAGCTGTCGCCTGCAGCAGCTGGAGAACCAAAGGTTTCCTACATATTATCAAAGGTAAAGAATGTAAATTCCAACGCCCCCCATCAGCTGGCTCCTGGACAGATTGAGGGGCAGGTTCTAAGCAATCATTATAACCACCAAGCATTAGGCAGACTTGGAATGGACCTTTAATGGCACAACTGAGAATGATGGGGCATCTTCTAGAAGTGGGCAGACCCCTGCCTCTTGATTCCTTTGACCTATATTTTGATGTTTAGATGAAGTAAAGCTAATTATTATTGCACAGTTTCTATTTGTGCAAAGGCACTGTTGATTTCCGAAAGCTCATTAACCCTTTTAGTGTCAGAGCACAGTCCAACGTATTGCCAAGAAATGTGCTGGCACTCAAATGATTAAGAGGACGTGAGGTGTAGTAGGGACATGAAGGGATTCCAGCCTGAAAGGGTGCCCTTGCACCAGACCCGACCCAACGAGTGCCAGTGGGATATGGAGTGCATTGCAAGTCTGCCCCATCCAATGGGTTATGTTACATAATCAACGGGCAATATATGACCCTCCAGCTGTAGAACACTACAATTCTCATCACCCCTGGTGACAGGAGTTGTAGCCTCCAACAGCTGGAGGACCTCAGGTTGCACAGTTCTGGTTCTATAGTGTGTACTCACGGATACAAGCCAGCAGCTCGTTAAACATTTCATTTGGGAAGAGAGGCTTCTCCAGGCCTCTGAAATACAACTTCAGGACCCCGGCCACCGAATCCACGTCCTGCCCAGTGTAGCTGTCATCTAGCGGGTCCTCACCTACACAGCAGAAAGAGATTGCCTATTTAGGATACTGTAACCCACAGGTAGCAAACCCCAGTCCTGAGTTACTGCTAACAGTGTATGATATCATGGTATCTCTGAGTACAGGTGGATCAATCAGTGAATTAGTCTGTCTGATCCACATGTCACCAAGCAGGGATGCCCTGAAAACATGCACTCTCATTGCCACTTAAAGATTGATGTTGCCTACCCATTCCGTAACCTAGAGAAAACACGTCTCTTCCCCTAGTGTCTGTGTACTCGCTGCGCCAATTGTACACATTGCTCTCACTGCCTAATGTGACCAGATCATCATCACCCCTATACAAGTTAGTCTTGTTAATTACATTATTTAGCAAATATGTTTAAAACAGTTCATGATTTCAGGATATTCTAGCTTGATCACCGATAGGTAATTAACAGTTAAGTCATTTTTGTTGATCTACCTGTACTTAATTAAGGATATTCTTAAAGGGTCAGTAATGCCAGCTTATAACTTCATTTAATATTGATGAGGTTACAAAAATAAATTATTTGGAGAAAGTGCCATCACTCAAACCTTTATGGTTTGAGAAATATTCTCCTCTAAAGTTCCCCCCTCCCTCCCCTTCTCCTGACGTCAGTCAGCGCTGTGCTGACAGCGGGAGATTCTGGTCCTGGGACCAGCCGGCGTCTCTGCAGTAGAGCCGAAATCACATTATTTAAAAATAATTACTTAATTGGAACGGTCTACAAAGTGTGCCTGGTTTGCAAGCACACTTTGTAGACCATTCCATTGAAGTAGTTCTTTTTAAATAATGAGATTTCAGCTCTGCTGCAGAGCCCCCTCGAGTCAGCCGACTCAAGGAGGCTTTACATCTGACAGCAGGAAAAGGGAAACTTTAGCGGCGAATATCTGTCGAACCGTAAATTGCATTTTCTCCAAATACTTTATTTTTGTAACCTCTACAATATTAAATACAGGGCCGGATTTACATCTCAGGAGCCTGTAGGCACAGAAATCTGAAGCGCCCCCCCCCCATTGGCCATCTCCACTGGACACCTCCACAATGCTCCTAATCTACACATTGCCCCCATCATCTCCATATTGCCCTCACATTGCCCCATCAGCTCCACATTTCCCCCACCATCTCCATATTGTCCTCAAATTGCCCCCCATCATCTCCATATTGCCCTCACATTGCCCCCCCCCCCCCAGTGTCCATTTCCCACCTCCCTGGTGGTCCAGTGGCAGGAGAGGTCTGTGCCTCCTTCTGCACAGACCTGTATCTTCTAGAGCTACCGCGTGGTCTTCTCTTCAGTAATACATAGCGCTGGGAGATGATGTCATCTCCCAGCGCTCTGTATTATTAAAGAGCCTACGGGGGAGCTCAGCAGCTACAAGTCTGTGCCGAAGAACGCACAGACCTCACCATGTTGCGGCGCCGGCCGGGGAGGCTAATTTTAAAACCAAAAAAATCCCAATGACAGGCGCCCCTCTGTGGGGTGTGCCTGTAGGCAGATGCCTACTCTGCCTAATTATAAATCCGGCCCTGATTAAATAAAGTTATAAATGGCATTACTGACCCTTTAAAACCAGACCTGGTGATGTTTCCAGAACTTTGGAGCTGAGGATCAATGGTTTTAGTTTGTTAATCCTTTGAGTGCCACAGGGGTGGCCAACGCATTCCGCTCAACGGGTTAAAACCCTGTGCGATATCCTCCCCGATTCACTCACCTCTCTCAAAGGAACTGCGGATTTCGTTCACGTGCATCTGTGATCCAGGGACTCGGAAAATACCCTCATGCTGTAAACCTGAAATACAGAGAAATGTCGTGGCCCAGCAAAGTCTGGTCGTGTGCACAAATAAAAAATAGTGGAGCGATTCCGGGTCACACGCTCGTAGGAGCAAACTTAGTAAAATGTGATAATTGCCCCTTAAGCGTGTCTTATGTGTTTCTATGTTTAACGTGAAGAGGCTGATTTACTAAGACACACTGGAGCCATTTTGAAGCAAACGAACTGCACAAGAGAGGGCAAATAAAGGCTCCCGTTGATTTAACCCTTTGAGTGCTAGACGGGCAAGCCACGCATTGCAAACCAAATGGTATGCAACCTTTCACGAGGCAACATGAGAATCTTGTGCTGTCAAGCAGTGCAAGATTCTCATGTCGACATTTTTAGAATGGCGACATGGATAATGTATTATGTGGTTGAATGCTCTTTTGTGCGTGACCTTTTAAAAGGATACCCACACCATTTGGGGACACCAGAATTCATTGCGCAAAAAAAAAAAAAGACCCGCAGTCCTTAACTACCGGCCGCGCACTGCATGGCTGGTCCTTAAGGGGTTAAAGGGGGTGACCTAATAACAAGGACTCTCTCCTATGGGAAGGAGCAAATTCAGAAGACGCAGAAATGTGTGACCAACGACAGAAAAAGGACCACAGGTTCCCAAGCGCCTGATTTATCGTATACTGTAACAATTGCCTTAATTTCTTACCATGCAAGTTAATGAAGCGGATGCAGCTGGACACTACACGAGGAATGGCTTCTCCTGAACTCTGGTGGGGGAGAAGAACAGATTGGAGAGAAAACATATGTGCCAGAAGCCTGCATCAATATACTGTAGAAAGTGCTAGTTTGTAACACACAGTTTAGCACAGCTTATAAACAGAGCCCTTTATCCCCAGCACACGTGGTAAACATACACTGCCGCTTCAGAATGAACAGGGGGTTAATGTGCTCTATATTTTCCATTAAAACTTAAACCTTAATTCAAGTTTGCATAGTTGAAAACTGTATTAAAACTGCCTATATGTCATGTTAGCAAAAAAGTCCAGCAAATGTCCAGTTAAGAAAATATTAATCCTTTGAGTGCCATTGTGATACGCAACACATAGCAAAGCAATGAACTCAGGGGGGGTTGATACTTGTTATCATATGCTAATGTATGCTAATTGCGGTACCCGTGAGGTGCCAGTGACTTTCAGCATTTCAGTGATGTGTCATATGCTAATGAAGGTTTTAGTGATGTTCCACAACTTAATGAAACTCTGTGCGGTACCAGGAAATTGTCACTTTCACTTTTCCCAGTAATAAAAGTGTGTGAATATCTCCTAAACTATAGATTTTCTGGATAACATGACACACGGGCCGTTTTTCAAATGAAGTTCTCAAATATGTAAAGAAAATTCAAAGTGATAGGTTCACTTTAAGTGTAGAAGCCCTTAACCCCTGAAAGACCAGCGGTCCGGAGAGTGGAGTCCCCCTTAAAGGGATAGTAATACTTCATTTTAACTTTATTTTATTTTGTAGGCATTAAAAAAACATGAAGAATGATATGTCTTATCTCTGAAACCTTTATGGTTTAAGAGATATTCACAAACAAAGTATCCCCCCCCTGTTCAACCAAATCAGAAGGGAGATGCCCAGGTAGACTGCAGAGAGGGACAATCTTCAATTAAGATAATGGAAAAAGCTGAAAAACTTGTCAAGGGGGGAAGGGCTTTCATTGTTTTCATACAAAGAAAATTGTCCCCTTCTGTTATCTGTCCTGTCATACAACCAGACTCACATCTGAGAAGAGATGGCTTACACTAGGAAAAAGGGGCGGGGAGGGGAACTTTGCTTGTGAATATCTCATAAACCATAAAGGTTTGAGAGATAAGACTTATATCATTCTTCATGTTTTTTTAATGCCTACAAAATAAAATAAAGTTAAAACGAAGTATTACTATCCCTTTAAGGTCTGCTTTGATCTAATTCAGCGAGGCAGCACATGTGACTGATGATGTGTGCCGGCTTGCCGAATGGGGGTCTGATAGTGACCTCTCCGGTCTTGAATCGGTCAGTTTCAGACCCCGGTAGTGCTCACAGCTCTCCTGCAGGAACGTCATCTGTCCTGTGCAATTTACGGATGATGGTCTTAGCATGCCACCAGTTCCTAAGGGGTTAAATCTACCCATGCACTTTTTTTCCCCTTGAATGTGTGCAATTTAGTGCGGATGCCCAAAGAGCAAGGGTGGACAACCCGAGGCGCTCCAACTGTTGCGGACTACAACTACCATCTCCCCCCTCCCATCATACCACAGGTGATGAAAAATGATGGGAGTTGTGGAACGGGTGGGCAACATGAGGCCCTCTAGGTGTTGTGGACTGCAGCTATAGTCTGGCAGGGGATGATGGGAGTCATAGTTCACAACAGCGGGAGGGGGGGGGGACACTCAGGTTTCCCACCTGTACTATAGAGTATGTATGTTTGGGGTTTCCAGGTCCTCTTGTACAGGGAAGATTTTCCTGGAATTTTGGGGTAAAACTGTACTTATAAGAATGATCAGTGTAATGTGTAACTGGTATTGTTTTCTATGTAATGGTTCAAGAGAGCAAAAAACAAGATTAGACCCAAGCAGGGGCGTAGGAACCGGGGGGGATGGGGGGGACACAGGAAATCATGCGGGGGACAGATAATGAAGAAAAAAAAAACAGGCACTAGGCGCACTGCCCTGGGGGTGCAGGCTCTGGGTCACCGGCAGGAGGGGAGCGCACTGCACAGCGCTCCCTCTTGCCGGTCACCTCCTTGCATCGTGACTGAGCAGAGCGGACCGCGGGTAGAGGAGCTTCTGTATCCTCTATATCAGTCTGACAGGAAGTTGCTCACCGAGTGCAATGAGCAGCTTCCTGTCAGACCAGGTAGTGGATCAGAAGCTCCTCACAGCGGTCCACTCGGCCATGCTACAATAAGGTACAGGGGGCTGGGGGAGCAAAGTGACACACGGGGGGCTGGGGCGTAAAGAGACACACAGGGGGGCTGGGGTGCAAAGTGACAAACAGGGGGGCTGGGGTGCAAAGTGACAAACAGGGGGGCTGGGGGGTAAAGAGACACACAGGGGGCTGGGGTGCAAAGTGACACACAGGGGAGCTGGGGTAAAAATGCTACCCCCCCAGATTTTTTGGGGTTCCTACACCTCTGGTCCCAAGTGAATATAATCCCACAGAACAGTGGTTCTCGTGTATTGCAGCTGTGACACATATTCATGAGATATTTAAAATCGTCAGTTTATGCAAATTAGACAGTATTGTCCAGCAGGGAGTGGCAAGTGGAAGGGAGTGCAGTGTGGAATGTTACTATCTGGCAGGCAGCCAGATCTGTCTAATGTGCATAAACTAACCAATCAATAAAGCTGCCACGAACATTAAATGTTTTCCCCACAATCTCCTTATCCCTTTAAGCATCATAGAGGTGTCCAGTGCATTGCGTAGCAATGTGCTGGGCACCCCCTCTGGTACTGAGAGGGTTAGAGATAAGCAGCTCCCTGTGTTTCAGTGCTAGAGACAACATTTTAACAATGAAAGAAAGCCAATGAAAGTAAGTCTAGAACCGTACCTGTGCGCGGGACAGATACCTTCGCCTCCTGGCAGCAGTGCAGAGGAAAGAAAGACAGACAAAAAGACAAGGATCTATATAGGGAAGAGAAGCGTGCGCAGGCAACGGCGGCCACTCTGACCTGCTGAAAAGTGCAGGAAGACACAGGAGAGCAAAGGGGGACACTGAGCGGTGCAAATGTCTTCTACGGTTCTGGGAAAATGGCGAAAACTGTTAGAACTCTGTCTGAATTGCGGCAATAGTCACAGCTATTCCAACATGTAATTGGAAAACAGGATTTCCACAGAGTAAGAGAGATAAGGGTGCGTTAGAGAGGGGGAAATTAAGGTAAAGGAACGAAATGGATGGACAGAGAGACAAGAGGGGAAACCAAGTGGAACCTACAGACAGAGGTGTGAGAGCGAGATACAAGGGGGGGCAGAGATAGTAGGGGAGAAAGAGACAGTAGGGGAGAAAGAGACAGTAGGGGAGACAGAGACAGTAGGGGAGAAAGAGACAGAGAGCTGTAGGGTGGAATGAAGGTGGGGAAAAGATGGAGAAAACAAGATATGGATGTGGAGAAACAGAGACTGGGTTAGAAAAACAGATGCAAAGAGGAACAAAGATGAGGGGACAGAGACACAGAGAGGGGGAGGAAAACAGATGGGGAGAACAGAGATGTAGGGGATTAAGTCCTCTGAGTGCTTGAGGAGTATTCAGTGAGTTGATTGACAATCGCTTGGGTATGTTTGCAGTAGTGAAAGGGCTAAGCGTTTGCAAGCCAAACAGGTACCCATGCAGTGGAATGTGTCGGATACCAATGTGGTACTGAAGACAGCGGGCAATGTGTTGGGTTGCTTCCATGCCAGAGAGGTATGGATACTGCATATATATATATATATATATATATATATATATATATATATATATATATAAATAAAGCAAACATACAAAGTATTGGTGCACATCCACATTTTCATCACCATTAACCCTTTATTCTGCGGCATTATGCCTGCATATCACTACTACAGGGCTCAAAATTTCCACTCGCCACTAGCCAATGGTGAGTGAAAATTTAGCCCTGGCGAGTAGAAATTCAGCCCTGGTGGGTATGTTATAGCTTGCAGTGGTGAGTAACTTTTCAGGTCTGGCTAATAGCAAAGGACTTAAAATTTTAAGCCCTGACTACTATATTAAAGATGAGGATTTAGTTACATTATATGGCCATAGAATGCTAAGCTTGCCACCAACGCCAAGGTACCTCATTTTGGCAAATACCTAACCTTAATATGCTTTGTCTTATGAGCTCAATCTCTCCTACTTTAGGCAATTACTAACCTTACTTTACTTTATCCTGAGAGCTGATACTTGGTCAGCTTTACTCATTAATGGAGAGAGACTCTCTGACAGGCATTATATAGTGTCCTAGAGACAATGAGCATTGCACCTGGGGGTGGGAGGGGTGCTTGAACCAATAGAAGCTGGCAAGCTTAGCATTCTATGGCCATATAATGTAACTAAATCCTCATCTTTAATATAGTAGTGATATGCAGGCACAATGCCACAGAATAAAGGGTTAATGGTGATGAAAATGTGGATGTGCACCAATACTTTGTATGTTTGCTTTTAGCTATTTTGGTCAAAATTGGTTGCACTCCAGTAATTTTAAATGTGCTTTTTTCCTTTGGGTGTGCTTACCAAAACCTGGACTGGAAGTATATATATATATATATATATAGGTAGGGAAAGGAACAAATCAAAAGATGGAGGACTTGGGAAGAAGAAGAAGGAATTAGGCAGACACAGAGATAGGCTGGGAGATACAGGAGGGATGGGGGTGAGCTACAATGTGCAGAAGACAAAGCGAGATGGAGAGAGTGAAGCAGATGGGGCAAAAAAAAATATTGGGTGAGAAAATAGAAATGGGAAGGAAAAAAGAGAGACGGGTTAAAGAGAGTGTAAAAGGGACAAAAGAGGAAACAATAAAATAGAAAAGAGAAGTTCTAGGGGACAGAAAGGGAGCTGGAGGAAAGTGCTAAACAAAAAAAAAATGCCAAGACAATCGGGAACCAAATTTGAAGACATTTGCACATTTTCAGTTAGAAGGGTGATGAAGTATGTAGGAAAATGTCAGAATACTGAAGCACTTTTGTGAGAACATAAATAGCAGCTAAGTATATTATCCCTATTGCCCAAAAGAAAAAAGTGGAGTCTTTCTGGGTCAAACCAACTGCATCATGGGAACAAATACAAATTCCCCAGATTCATATGGATTTAAAAGCCGGCGAGGTCTCCCCAGCATTACGGATCTATGGGAATTTTTCATTATTCCTACAGTACAGCTAGTTTGCTGTGGAACTCCACCTTTCTTTTGATTCCTAGAACTTTTTCTAGATGGACTTCGACCTCTTCACCTTGACGCTAGTATTGCACAGCAGAGGATTCTGGGAAGAACCACTTAGGAAGTTGGGTCCCCCATTTATTTCTCAAGCCAGCTCAGAAAGCAAAGAAAGAAGGGGCAGCACACGGGGGAGGTACCTGTACAAACTCCTCCAAATCCCCGTTAAACAGTTTGTGGTTATACTGGGAGGTCGGTCGCTGCCTTTTCACCCGTTGAGACTTACTGGTGCTGGACTGCAGCCTGAAACCAACCGTGTGACACTCAATTCACACACAACACACCAAGGGCCATATACAGAAACCTAAAGAGGAGCAATTCTGAGACAAAGCAGCTGCACCGTACATGACAAATTAAAAAAGACATATCCACCTGTTACCTCAGGACTAGTTTGGTTTGATTTACACAAAATGAAAATCTGCCTGTATCTTGTGCAAGTCATTTTTCCGTAAAATACATTGGTTTTGAGACATTAACCCTTTGAGTGTCAGAGTTACTGCAATGTGTTGGCTACCTCTCCGGCACTCAGAGGGTTAACCTTTACATATTGATGGCACAGGGTGACACAAATTCCCGGCACCGTATGCTAATTAGCGTGTGTCAGCTCTGGCTAGATTCATTCATAGCACAGTGTATAGAAATATTGCACCAGCAGATAAAGTAATTAGCATACAGTGACAGACTATGACACCAACAAATAACGGTGAATTTCTCAAAAAAAATATTACATTTTCTCAAAAAAAATATTACAAACAAATGGCTGGCACAGCATAGACGCAGGTTTTAAATCTCTTTAAATTGAACGAAACATATCTTAGGGCATAGTTTAAATAGGTCTTTTAACACCTTGGATGCTAGAGAGGTCTCCAATGTGTTGTTTCACTATGCACTGGAGAACTGAGAACGCTCTAGTATTCAAAGGGTTGAAGGAATGACAAACTGAAAAATAAAATATATAGTCTGCAATTATATATTTTAAAAATCCGGGTACTTCTACTAAACTGCAATTCTGTATTGTAGTCAGCAGGTGGTGTGGTTCCCATCACTTACTGAGAAGGAATGTAGACTTACTTAAAGCTCTCCCATAGAATCCATTATTTTAAAGAAATGCATTTTGAATACTAATTATGCTGTTTCTTTAAATACATAAGTTTCAGAAGCAATAACTTTTCAGTGGGAAACTTCAATGCAGTGGGAGTAACTTCACCCTGTATCATATTTTTTCAGGAAAAAAAATGTACTGCTATTTTACCCCCTTGAGAGCGAGGTAAGCATCCACTGCATTGTGTACCAATGCAATGGATACCTCTCTGGTGCTCAGAGTTAAAAGCCCTTTTTAAACAAACGGTAGCTTAGGGGGATGTGGTGCAATGAATTTGCTCTGGAACTGCATTTCTTTAGTATTCCGAATATGATCCCAATATTGCAGCATGGTTAGAGAATAGTACAAGCCAAAGAACAGTGCTGCTTTTGTTTATAGAATACAAAAACATTGTACATGATAATATTGAGAATGATAAAATATATAAAAATTCCTAGAAAAAAAATAAATACAAAAAGATAAGATTGTATTAATTAAACATACTTATTTTTGAAGGTTACCTGGGAACCTTTTTGCCCCAAAGCCCTCCCGGTGGTCCACTAAGGTGGGAGTGTCCAAATGACACAGTTTGAATCATAAAGTCAGTAAGGCTTGATTGGAGTGGATGGGATTGGGAAACAGAAGGAGTGGTTTCCTTTTAAAATGGGCGGAGTATGGGAAGAACAGGGCAGAGACTGAAATTGTCCATGAAGTAGGCGGAGTTACAAGGGGGAACACTGAGCCCTGAGACTCAGCCATTGTATCTAGAATTTTACAGATTAATGACAAACAGTCCAAAATATAGCAAGCTTATATAGCATGCTCTATGTGTCGTATATGAGTATATATGTATCTCATACGATTTTTATCCTCATAATATATTTTTATATCTTATATGTTTACTATTTTTTTTTTTTCTGCCATTGATGATTTTATTTTTTCTATTATCTTTTATGCTTATGGTGTTCAAGCACACGTTTTAGACCATTCCAATGACGGGATTCATGTAAGTAACGAGATTGCGGCACTTCTCAAGCGCCTCCGTGCTGACCGACACGAATCTCCTGCTGACAGCTTTACAGCTGTCAGTAGGAAACAGCGAACTTTAAACGCCTGTATCTCTTAAACCATAGCGGTTTGAGAGATACGTTTTTTTGCATTTAGCTCAGCTTTTTAAGCTCTTCTAAATGCACAAACTAATTTTTAGACATTACTAACACTTTAAGGTATAGTGCACCTCCCCCTCACCAATCCTGGGACAGACATCGCAGACGCACAGATGCCGAACAGTCAAGATGTCTGCGCTGATGCCTGCCTGTCAGTCTCTGAACAAGATGGATTTCTCAATAATGCTGGACTTTTTCAGGATCTTATAAGTACTGGTATGCGTATCGCTGTATGAATAATAATTTGGGTGGCACTTTAATTGGAGTAATTGTTCAGCTTTAACTGATTGGATGCCATAGACTTTGCAAGCATATAGCAATGCACTGGAGAGATCTGTAGAATCAGAGGGGTTGATTTTAGGAGAGGTTAGACAACAGTGGTGAGGTTATAAATAAAGAAAAAAAATTAAGTTTGACTTACAGCCTTAAACATTAAAAAATATTAAAATTAACCAAGAATGATCCAACAGACATAATGTTGAGCATTCTAGACCATTACAATTGCAGCAGTGTTTTGGCTTGTGCGAGATGAGTTGCATTTCATTCTCCAAATGATCATATGTTACAGAGATCCCCCACCCCCATGGTAGCCACATAGTGCAATACGTACCCAGATAAATTACTTTCCGAAACTGCAGCTGTAAGTGGAAAAGGAAAGACTGAGTCAAACGCCCACAAAACAACATTCTTTTCAAATGTATTTTCAGTACAAACAAAAAATGATTGTAACGTTGACTTCTAGGTCCCAAATGGGATCATATAAATTACTACCTGCAATGCCTTATTTTAATTACAAAAACAGATTTTGTTCTTTAAAGGATCAGTAGAACATGATTATGGAAAAAAAAAATGATATATAAGTGTGTAGAAAAAAAAGCTGTGCACTCACGGAAATTCAGCAAAAAAAACACAAAACAATTTAATGGTGTAATAAATGCGCCGGCGGTCACTAAAGGACCACAAAGCTTTTTTTTTTTTTTTTTTTCCCAATCCCGGACTCCCCGAATGCTGTGCAGCCGCGGGGGGAGCCCGGAATTCCATGACGGTCATAGTACGTCATGGGTCGTTAACTCGGATCGACCCATGACGTACTATGACCGTCAAGGGTCGTTAAGGGGTTAATCTCTTGAATACTAGAGAGGCTGCCAGCACATTGCGGAGCAATGCCTTGTGACTTATTTTGCACTCAAAAGGTTAAAAGCCCCATTCAAATTAATGGGAATATGCACCGTTTTCATTTCAACCCCCCAGTGCAGTTGGTTAGCTCCATAATTTCGCCTCTTTAGTTTGATGAATGAGGTCCCAAACACGTGTTTATGTCTATGGCAGGGTTAGGCAACCTTTGGCTTTCTAGCTGATGGAGACTACAAAGCCCTTCATTCCCAACCAGTGACAGAAGTCCCAACAGCTGAAGAGCCTAATGTTACCTACCCCAGGCATCTTGTATACACTGTTGAACCAGGAAGTGGTCAGGATCTTTCTAACGTTAATGGAATGAATGTGGATGCATATGGATGAGCATCTCCCATTATTACTCACACTGCCTTGCCACATAATCAGTTGGAAATGGAGTCCGAGATGTGTGCAAACCCTTACAGATACTTCAGCAAAAAAAAAAAAACTAAATTGACAGGTTGCCAAGCAACAGCATAGAAATCAGTGTAAAAAAGCACAGAGCATTGATAATAACTTTGAATAAAAACTGCACAGATGTCTGAAAATTATCTCTGTATCTCAGCATGAGGACAACAAAATATGTTACTAGATGGGAATGGAGCTTTTAAAGCAACACTGACACCTCCTCAATAGTAATCTCCTGTTTTCCGCAGTCTGGGCCGAAAATCCTTATGGACGCTATGAACCAGTTCTGCATGAACCAGTTAGCCAAAATTAATCTTTAATTAGGACTGGATGTAGTGTCCATGGAGGCAGACATAATTCTTTCTGCAGGACCTATGATTAGTCACGGCTGAACATGAAATGCGTAAGGTCCATACATTATCTCTCACTGCATGTTCTATACACACTCCCCATAACACTGCTTTTTATGATTTAAAATACATCTTAAAAATTGTGGTCCCTCCCATGTATCGTGGTTGCCGGAAATAGCAGCCCTCTTCCAATGACATCTTTCTGCAGGACTTTGTGCAAACGAAATAGTCCTGCACTCTCATTAAAAAACAGAACATCGCCAACAGATCCACGCGCTTCGCGCTAACATCGCTTACTCATGAGTAAGCGCTGTTAGCGTGAAACGCGTGGATCTGTTGGCGATGTTGACCTCTTTCTAGCTGAAGTGTTCGGATTATGTAAGTCTCTCCATGTATAGACTTGGCCAACAAGTTTTTGAGGTACTCAAGTGATACAATAAAGTTGGATGTTTTTATGAATTGAGCTGTTCTGTTTTTTAATGAGAGTGCAGGACTATTTCGTTTGCACATTGTACTTGGGAGCGTATGGGGAAGCTTCCACCTTGCACCCATTAAGCAGTTAAGCTCTTTGTGTTTTCCCATATGGATGAAGATTGGTGTCATTATTCAGACACACAGAAGTTAAGAGCCACTATATCGTGTATGTTGTATTGAAATCTTTCTGCAGGACTCCAGGATTCTGAACAACTCCCACCAAAATGTTCTTCAGTGGGAGGCGTTTGGAGACTTGAATACCTGCAGCAAAGATTAATCGTGGTGCAGAGTAAGACTTTCCATATCCAAGTCCTTCATTCACTCATTGCTGTATCAGTTCCTGGCAAAGTGTATACAAGTGTGCTGTTAGCCAGGAAAATATTCTGCCATTGATAAGCAAAAAGGCTTTTCCATGACTGCGCTGACGAACAGCAGAGAACAGATGATCCGATACACTGCCTACTCCTCAGCTTAATAAATGTTTTCCGCAAAGTGCGGTATTTTTTGACCGTTTCTAATTTTGGGACCTTTGTTGCCATTGTGGTCTCTGAAGAGCTTGTGTTGCTAAGCAGACATCCCTGCAGACTGCATCCACAGTTTCCTCTGACCCCTTGTGAAACAAGACAACAGAAAGAGCCCTTTTGAGCTCACCTTTGTCTATGGCTTCTTTCAATTGGTCCCGCTTTGCCTGGAGTTTGCAAATGGTACTTCTGCCAGCCAGATACTTCTGGAATTTCTAGAACAAGCACGGGATTAAATGGTTTTAAAATAGAAATAAAGTTTCATTATGAAAAACATATAAATAAATTGCAAGAGTATTATCACTGCTGGAAAATACTTCAGTCAAATATACTCCAGCTCAAACTGGTGCTTTTTTAAGTAGAAGAGATAGTAACATTGCGATCTGGCATCCAGATTACAATGTGTAACATCTATACTTCTGTGTGACAGTTTACACTCTAGTAACATTTGACTAAAGTACCTCCTGGCAGTGGGTGCAGCCTTGTTTTATTAAGCAGAAGCATCCCACTCCCAACTTAACATTACGCAGATTCTTCTGAATATCTTCCAGATCAAAACAGTAATTATTATTATAGTCCCAAATTTATCCCAATCAGCTTTCATTGCATTTTGTACACAATTCTCTGTGTTACACGGGCATGTACGCATGCACATACACACACATGAATACATATAAAGACACAAACACACAAACGTACACACACACAGGGAAACACACACACACACACACACACACACACAGAGATGCGTGTAGGCATAAACACACAAAGAGGATAAAAGACACAAACATGGAGACACATAAAGACACACACACAGACATACACAGTCAGGGAAAGAATACTCATACACAGACAAATGCACACACACAAAACAAACAACAAACCTGCACTCCTCCAATTCTAATTGTGAACTGTGTGCCCTATGTTGGGCATATGATAAATATGAGGACATAGTTCCCAAAATTTTGGCCAAAAAGTTGGTTAAGCTTGCCACCCCGTCCAGGTACCTCAAAGTAGGCAAGTACCTACTCTCAAACTTCTTTAAGCCCTATCTAAATTTTAAAAAGACCGATGTAAATGTAACATTTAGATAGGGCCTTACAGAAGCTTGAGAGTAGGTACTTCCCTACTATGAGGTACCTTGACGGAGGGGAAAGCTTAACCAACTTTTTGGCCAGAATTCTGGGAACTAAGTCATATTTATCAACATAGTATTATATATGCCCAACGCAGGGCACACACAGTTCACAATTAGAATAGGGGGGAGCAGGTTGGGTGTTTGTTTTGTGTTTGTACTTTGGGTTTCGGCCTGATGTTTGGGGGAATGCAGAGCCCTCTCAATCCTTGCTGCACACTTCAGTAATTCTTATTACCCTCTATTTCACGTTCATTATTACATCTATATACTAAGGTGTTAGCGCTGTGAGCGACTTTTCTTTGTTTAAATACACACACATACAGACATACACACACACACAGAAGGAAACCAATACACATAGACAAATACACAAATACACACATACACACACACAAACACATGGAAACCAATACACATATACAGGCAAATACACACACACACACACACGGAAGGAAACCAATACACATACGCAGACAAATACACACACACGCACATGGAAACCAATACACATACACAGACAAATACACAAATACACACACACGAACACAAACACACGGAAACCAATACACATACACAGGCAAATACACACACACACACACACACACATGGAAGGAAACTAATACACATACACAGACAAATACACAAAAAACACACAAGGAAACCAATACACAGACAAATACACACACAAACAAGGAAACCAATACACATATGCAAAAAAATACACACACACACACACACACAAACACAAGGAAACCAATATACATACACAGACAATTACACACACACACACACACACACACAGACAAACACATACATACACACACAAGGAAACCGACACACACTAAAGGGAAGCAATTCTGGGCCATATTAACAGTACCATAGAGACTAAATATAAAGTCTCATTATTGATGTGGCCCCCTGAACACTAGAGAGGTCTTCTAACCATTTCTTCTCGATGCGTTGGAGAGATCGCTAGCATTCAGGGAATTTGGTCATTTTTTTCTTTATATCCTATAGTGTCAGGGTAACCGGTGCTACTGCAGATGTATTTAGATTATCATCCCCATTATTCTCAGGTAGCCATTGGACAGAATAATGGAAGCTGAAGCCTAAAATTATCTGGGCAACCTCAGATTTCCTCTGCTGTCCAACACTTTGTTCACTGCCCTTATCCTTTCCCTAATGCCCCCTCCTCACTGTGACGTAGAAGTTCTCAGTGTCTTGCTGGTTGGCCCTCCTCTTGGCTGTGCTGGTCTTGCTGCTCGTGTCTGATCCTGTGGATTTAAGGGATTCGGTGGACTGGCTGGACTGGAAAGCATCCAGCACATCAAAGTCATCAGTTCCAATAAGATCCAGTAGGGCCTGAAGAGTGGCTTTAAGGGTCTTGTTCACCTAGAACATAAAATGTGTCATATCAAACATCATTTGAATACTTTAGGTAATGGGTAGTCAAATGCTAAACTTTCAGCTGCTGGGTACTACAACTCCCATCATCCGCAACCAGCTGCTGGCTTGTTAGGGACGATGGGAGCTGTAGTTCCCAATAGCTGGTGGTCCAACAATTGACTTTTCATGCACTAGACAGTGACAAAATACAAGAGGTGAGATGCATTAAGATGTGATAAAGAGAAGATAACTTCCCCAATGGGATAAAACCTCCAGTTCCTATGATATTCTAGGACGTCTTTTCAATAGCATGTCTCCAGCTTGGGACATCTTTGTGCAGACTGGTTGTAGAATAATACGGGAACTGGAGAGATTATCACACTGGAGAAGTTATCTCCTCTTTATCACACCTTAGTACATCTCCCCTGTAGTCTATAACTAAATCTCTCCCATAGAATAACATAGGAACTGTAGAGTTTATCTCACTGGAAAGGTGATCTCCTCTTTATCATAAGTTAATGTATCTCCTCCTGTAGTTTATCGATAGAATAACATAGGAACTGGAGAGTTTATCACAATGGAGAAGTTATCTCCTCTTTATCACACCTTAGTACATCTCCCCTGTAGTCTATAACTAAAGATATCCCATAGAATAACATAGGAACTGGAGAGTTTATCTCACTGGAGAAGTGATCTCCTCTTTATCACACCTTAGTGCATCTCCCCTGTAGTCTATAACTTAAAGATCTCCCATAGAATAACATAGGAACTGGAGAGTTTATCTCACTGGAGAAGTTATCTCTTCCATATCACACCTTAGTACATCTCCCCTGTAGTCTATAACTAAATCTCTCCCATAGAATAACATAGGAACTGGAGAGATTATCACACTGGAGAAGTTATCTCCTCTTTATCACACCTTAGTACATCTCCCCTGTAGTCTATAACTAAATCTCTCCCATAGAATAACATAGAAACTGGAGAGTTTATCTCACTGGAGAAGTTATTTCCTCTTTATCACACCTTAGTACATCTCCCCCATAGAATAACACAGGAACTGGAGAGTTTATCACACTGGAGAAGTTATCTCCTCTTTATCACACCTTAGTACATCTCCCCTGTAGTCTATAACTAAATCTCTCCCATAGAATAACATAAGAACTGGAGAGTTTATCTCACAGGAGAAGTTATCTCCTCTTTATCACACCTTAGTGCATCTCCCCTGTAGTCTATAACTAAAGATCTCCCATAGAATAACATAGGTACTGGAGAGTTTATCACACTGGAGAAGATATCTCCTCTTTATCACACCTTAGTACATCTCCCCTGTAGTCTATAACTAAATCTCTCTCATAGAATAACACAGGAACTGGAGAGTTTATCACACAGGAGAAGATATCTCCTCTTTTTCACACCTTAGTACATCTCTCCTGTAGTCTATAACTGAATCTCTCCCATAGAATAACATAGGAACTGGAGAGTTTATCACACAGGAGAAGATATCTCCTCTTTATCGCACCTTAGTGCAACTCCCCTGTAGTCTATAACTAGAGCTCTCCCATAGAATAACATAGGAACTGAGGTGCACAGTACCAAATGGCATCTAATGATCTGTGTCTACAAACGGAGAGAGGCTCTTTATTGTCCATTCAGTGACAAAACTGTGTTGGGGGATGTCATTGAAATAATGAAAACAATAGGGGACATAATAGCACTAAAGACAGAAGAATGTAGATATGTTAAATTAGCAGCTATATGTGCGTACATTATAACCTCCAAGCCCCCCGGAGTATTAAGGAGGGGAGCAGAGTGTGTCCAAATAATGAGATCTGTATCATGGTGTGGGTCACATATGGAGACTTCACCCAGCAGGACATTAGAACCTTGCAGTGTGTGTTTTCCATAAGCCTTCTGCATTAAAATGGCAAGCTGATCACATTAATTTATACAAATGCCTCAGACTATCCAAGTCAATGGAGGGGCCAAATTAGCAGAGATGCGTAGGATATACAAATTCATAGAAGTATAAAAAATTGTTTGCATTTTGTTGCCAGCAACAGCAGAAGAAACAGCACTGGGAATTTGTATTTTACGTGATTTATAGTATGACTAGTGTAAAAGTCCCGTGTACACGGGCCAAAGTCCGGGTAATGTTAACCCAATGTGTTGCATACCCCTCTGGCACTCAAAGGGTTAAGAGACCATTAACTCACTGCTCCACGCGATGCACTCTTGCGTCGCCTCACTCAAGAGATGCAATCATGCGCAGTAGAGACTGCCCAAACGTGAGTAGTCTCTACTGCACATGAGTGCATCGTGACAAACATCCTAGCGAATTATTATACAGGATGTCCACTCTTGAATTACTTCTACTTCTATTTCGTGTCCAGTAGACTGCAGAGGATAACAGGCTATCTAGTGTCCAGGAAACCACAGTGAATGATAGGCTATGCAGTGTCCAGGAACCTACAGTGAGTGACAGGCTATCCAGTGTCTAGGCATGTACAGTGAGTGACAGGTGTTCCAGTGTCTAGGCATGTACAGTGAGTGACAGGTGTTCCAGTGTCTAGGCATGTACAGTGAGTGACAGGTGTTCCAGTGTCGAGGAACCTACAATGAGTGACAGGCTATCCATTGTGCAGGAGTCTACAGAGAGTTATAGGCTACCCAGTGTCCAGGATACCAGGGTGAATGTCAAGCTACCCAGTGCTCAGGGGACCTCAGTGAGTATCCACTAAACTACAGCATATGACAGGTTATCCAGTGACCACGAACCAACAAAAAGTGATACGCTATCAAATATTCAGATGACTACAGAGAATGATGACCTATCCAGTGTCCAGGAGACTACAGTGAGTGATGGGCTATACAGTGTCCAGGAAACCACAATTCCCGAGAAAGCCAATTAGAATCCTTCTGACTACAGTTGGTTACAGGCTATAGAGGAACTTTGAAACAGCTGCAGGTCCCTGAGGCAACAGTAACTATCAGGTTATTCAGTTAAGGTTTATGCAATTACAGCCTGTTCTACTTCCTTAAATCTAAAAATGGAACAGCCAGCTGAACGTGTTAATGATAAAAGGTGGACAACTGGTTTTGGAGAGTTAGGACAACAGAGAAAGATTGAGCGTTGAATGTTTTTCAACTGTTAAAGGAGTAAACTTTTATCTATGAAAACACATATTTTACAGAGCATTTCCTGCTGAATAAAACAAGGTCACTCCCATCGCTGTCAGATGTTTTATTCAGAAATTATAGCAGTTCAAATAATCCGGAAGTGAATTTACTGTGTTTACTTCCTGATAGTTCTTACTGACAGGAAGTGAGTTTACTGTGTTTACTTCCTGATAGTTCTAACTGACAGGAAGTGAATTTACTGTGTTTACTTCATGATAGTTCTAACTGACAGAAAGTGAATTTACTGTGATTACTTCCTGATAGTTCTAACTGACAGGAAGTGACAGGCAGTTTCTATCACATTCTATGGAGAACTGTATGTCTCTGACTTTCCTCTCCATTAGAATCTAACAGGGAATCTAATTAGAATTTGACCACTAGAAGGCACTGCTAACGTAAAAAAACATGGGTTTAAACTGTAATAACTCTGGAAATATAAATCTCTCAGCAGTGGGAGTACCCTTATCTTACTCAATATATATTTTTTCATAAAAAGAATTTACTGCTCCTTTAAGGGTATCAATCACGTTTGAAGAGAGTACTTTCCATATTACCTCTTCGGTTTCTAGGTGCTCATTTGCCAGTCTGGACTGGATGTGTTGGAACCTGGTAACCAACTCTTGATGAAATGAAGTCTCAGATCGTACTTCAGACACCTGCGGAGACAGACACAAAGATACTATGCAGCATGTGCATTTAGAGAGTCTTATAACATCTTAGCATGATAAAAAGTTTCCGCACCTCATCCCCCTCATGGGGCTGGAATTCAAATCTTGCTGGTGGGCAGAATACATCACTGCGCATCTCCATCACCCTATTTTTGTCTGCCTGTGCATCCAGACTGTCCACAGCTCCCTCGATGGCCTGCAGGCCCTGCTGTCTAGAAGCCTGCACCCGCTCCTCAGCTTGAAGGTAAACTCGCAGTGTCTTACCCATGGAGAGGTGGAAACCAAGATCACAACACTACCAGGAGAAAAGGAAAGATCATGTTATCACACAATTATTCTAGTAGCACACAGCTGTATTGTTATATATCAAATCCCATTACGTGAGTGGGGTCTCACTTACATCGATGACATCACTGATGTCTTGTATATAGTAGTTACAGATGTTGGCATTGACAGTGTTCAGGGTTATAAGGTATTCATTCCTGGCCTTCGTACACTTTTGGCTGTTGTCTAGGTATTTCTTCAGCCTCTGAGAAGAGAAATCAACTTCTGAGAACTTAATACAGCATATTCTTAACCACTGAAAACCATGTACTACATTGTATCACACCCTCTGCTTATAGTACACCCAAACCTCAGAGTGAGTATTCCTGCAGGCCAGAGGTCAGGGAATATGTTTTTGGGTGATAGGACTACATCATCATGCAACAGCTTAAAGAAGGGGTCAGCAATTTAGTGGACAACACTCCAGCTGTTGGACTACAATTGCCACCCCCAGCTAGACAGTTTCTGGTTGAGAATGATGGGAAATGCAATCCACCAACAACTGGAGATTGTACTTTGTACCTCCCTTGAACAGAAGGAACAATGCCTCTGTTTGGATCATAGAGTTGGTGGGTCCATAGCTCAGGTGCCCATGCCTTTTTGCTGCCCATGCTGCAACCGGTTTCTATATTCAACTAACAAGCTGCACATCAGTTTACTGTCGAGACATACTGTCTAATGCTACTTGGCAGATATGCCTAATAAAACTCTAAACCACAGGTTCTCATCCCTGTGCTCAGGGGCCACTAACAGCACATGTTTTTAGGATTTTCTTGTTTGAGCAAAGGTGAGTCTCTGACTTATGTATATACAATCAGGGAAAGACCTTCTCAATCACTCACCTTCTCCACAAGCCTCTCGCTCTTCTTCAGCGAGCTGCGCCTCTGTCCTCGCTCAGTCACCGGCGAGCTTGCAGTCTGCTCACTGACTTTCCCTGTCCTCTTCTCTTCCTGCTTCTCAGCCTCCCGCAGTTTGTGCTCGGAGTACATAGAATCACTGTGATACAACTGGTATGTCTTCATGGCCTGGGGACAAAGTGGCAGATTCCATTTAAAGAAAAACTATAAAAAAACATAGTATATTGGAACATACAGAGTAAAAAAAGACAGGCGTCCATCAAGTCCAGCCCATGCCAAATGACCCCTGTTGATCCAGAGGAAGGCAAAAAAAAAAAAAACAACTGAAGCCATTTCTAATTTAGCCCCAAATGGGTAAAAAATTCCTTCCTGACTCCAAATGGCAGTCAGATATTTCCCTGGATCAACAACCTATCTGCATTGAAGCCATTTGTCATAATTATCAATAATGTTCTGTTACTCAGTTACAGTATCTGCAAGCAAAGAATTCCATAGATTTCCACCCATACTGTAAAAAATCCATGCCTTTGTTGTAGTTGAAAGCACCTTTCCTCTAGTCTTAATGGATGACCTCTCATTCTTAGCTCAGCTCTCTGAGTAAATAATTAATTGGAGAGTTATTTGTATTGACCGCAAATATATCTGTAAATGGTTCAATAATACAAAAGTTATTAACTTTTGCAAAAGAACATATTCTGGCCTACAGCAACGTCTAAACCAACATCACTTAACCCTTTGAGAGCCAGAGGGGATATGCAAAGCATTGCTAAGCAATGCGTTGCGTACCCCCTGACACTCAAAGGGTTAATATATTCCAAGAGATATTTTTCTTTTACTCCTTTATGGGGTTGAAAATCCAACAAACACTCCTCTGTTCCTCAAAGGATTCAATCTATAATAAAACTGTGAGTGTTCTTCTCTCTGAAACACACACTCAGTTATCAGAATTTCTTGTTTTCCACCTTCACAGCACTGCACTGCCTGCCCCTGCCTCCTTGTGTTCTGCCTTCACTGCTGCACAGCACTGTACAGCCTGCCCCTGCCTCCTCGTGTTGTGCCTTCACTGCTGCACAGCACTGTACTGCCTGCCCCTGCATCCTCGTGTTGCGCCTTCACTGCTGCACAGCACTGTACTGCCTGCCCCTGCCTCCTCGTGTTGCGCCTTCACTGCTGCACAGCACTGTACTGCCTGCCCCTGCCTCCTTGTGTTCTGCCTTCACTGCTGCACAGCACTGTACTGCCTGCCCCTGCCTCCTCGTGTTCTGCCTTCACTGCTGCACAGCACTGTACTGCCTGCCCCTGCCTCCCTGTGTTCTGCCTTCACTGCTGCACAGCACTGTACTGCCTGCCCCTGCCTCCCTGTGTTCTGCCTTCACTGCTACACAGCACTGTACTGCCTGCCCCTGACTCCTCGTGTTCAGAAACAATGTACATGTAACCCATATGTTCGTGTACTGTCCTTCCTCCCTCTCTGATCAGCACTGTACAGGCTTGCTACTATTCCTCCTATTTTGATTGGTGCTGTACAGCCTGGACTCTTGTCTCCTCTTTTGTTCGTTGCTGTATAGCTTGTGCCTCTTCCTCTTCTTTTGCTCAGTGCTGCACAGCCTGATCCCCTTGTATCCCTTTATTACTCAGTGCTGCACAGCCTGATCCACTTGTATCCTTTTTTACTCAGTGCTGCACATCCTGATCCCCTTGTATCCTTTTTTACTCAGTGCTGCACAGCCTGATCCCCTTGTATCCTTTTTTACTCAGTGCTGTGCAGCCTGATCCCCTTGTATCCTTTTTTACTCAGTGCTGCACAGCCTGATCCCCTTGTATCCTTTTTTACTCAGTGCTGCACAGCCTGATCCACTTGTATCCTTTTTTACTCAGTGCTGCACAGCCTGATCCCCTTGTATCCTTTTTTACTCAGTGCTGCACAGCCTGATCCCCTTGTATCCTTTTTTACTCAGTGCTGTGCAGCCTGATCCCCTTGTATCCTTTTTTACTCAGTGCTGTGCAGCCTGATCCCCTTGTATCCTTTTTTACTCAGTGCTGCACAGCCTGATCCCCTTGTATCCTTTTTTACTCAGTGCTGTGCAGCCTGATCCCCTTGTATCCTTTTTTACTCAGTGCTGTGCAGCCAGATCCCCTGCCTCCAATTTTTCTAATTCTGTGCAGTCTCTTTCCACTTTGGTTTAGTGCTTTGTAGCCTGGTACACCTGCCTCCCCTTTTACTCAGTGCTGTACAGAATGGTCCCGACTCCTCTTTTACTCAGTACTGTACGGTCTGGTTCTGCCTGCTCATTTGCTCAGTACTGTACACAGGTCCCTATATGTTCCTATACTGTAGCCCACCCTCTGTGCTCACATATCAGTAGCTTCTCTCTCATCTCTGACACTCAGCCTCTTCCTCATTTCACAACACTGTCACACAAGCAGAAAATTCTTATTAATACGGGAAACCGCTGCACAAGCAAAGCCAATGGGGCAGAAGACTGCAAGGACTTACCAAACAAGGCAGCGTGTGCTATATAATCATCTCCTACAGAGGAACGATTCTGGGGAAGACTAATTGCACCAAAGTAGAATAATTAACATTCACCAAATCCCCATTGATAAAAATGGGGCTTTTAAAGTGACACTAAACCTCCTTTTTGACTTTACACATTCTGCAAGAACGTATCAAATTGCCTCTACTTTTATTATTGTTGTTATTATTAATAATTGCTATTATTTTTTCACCTTTCATGTCCCTAACAGTGAGCTCTCTGAATCTGTTACCAGGGAGTTTTCTGTCAAGGACTGTGAAAGCAGAGATAGTGGTACAATGTAACATTACCCCTGCCGCAGAGAAAGCTATCTCCAGTCTATTAAATACAGCCTGCAGACAAGGGAGTCCATGGAAGAGTGGGGGGCACTTGAGAGGTGTGCGTGCGGCCATTGTAATCTCAATGCCCCTGCCCCAGTTTTAAACCCCTTAACATGACAGTAATTAACCCCTTAGATGCTAGCGATATCTCCAATACATTGTGGAGCAATGCAATGTAGATCTTTCTAACAACCAATGGGTTAAAGCATTTTTGATTCTTGCTTATTATAGGTCAAGTATATTTTCTGTGCCAGGAAACAGTGGTTGGAAATAGGGGTGGAGTCGTATGAGGATCAGGGGTGTGGTCATGGGTAGAGCCAAGGGCACCTAGTGTGCCTTGTCTAAGGGTGCCTGCCCCACTGGTACTCAACGGGTTAACAGAATACTAAAATCTGTTCATAATAATTCTCACTTGCCTTAATCTGGACATAAATTGCCACAACAAATCGGTTCTCTTTGGTTGGATTGTCTACAGTTAATTTTTAATTAGTAGTGGAGATCGCGTCCACAGAGACAGATATGATTTTTTGTTGCAGGACTCCAGGACACAAAATCCAACGAACAGGAGTCTTCTATGAAATCTTCAGATGGAGGAGTTCGGGGTCCTGGAGTCTGGCTACAAAGAATCATGTCCACCTACATGATATCCAAAACAAAGTGAATTTTAGGAAACCATTCCACACAGAACGGATTCATAATGGTCATTAGGAATTTCTGACCTGATTAAGATAAATGGGGAGTTTTAATATTATGAGTTATTTCTTCCTTTAATTATGTTCACATTATGGCTGTTCATGCAAAACATTATTAGTGATGGTAGAAAAAATTGATAATAAACTCAAACCACATTCATTCTGAAACATATGAGATCATACATCATGGGTAGTCAACGTTTAGATCGCCAAATGTTAAATACTGTCTACAACTCACATCAGGCCTAGCCAGTTAACAGCACACACGCACACCACCCGCACACACACACAAACGCACCACCCAACACGCCACCCAACATACACACACCACAGACACACACAGCCCAATACAAGCATATATACACACACACAGACATACACATAAACACACAGAGACACACACACACACACGCATGTACACACACACAAGGATATACACACACACAAAGAGACATGCACATAAACACACCCACAAGGATATACACACACATAGACATACACACACGGACAAACACACACAGACATACACAAACACCAACACACATATACACACATACAAACAGACAGAGACATACACAATCATGCCTATAAACAGACAAACCTACAGATGTGCACACAAACACATATATACAAATAAATACATAAAGACACATACACAAACCAGTGGGCGCACACACACACACACACACACACACACACACACACACACACACACACACACACACACAGACATATATAAACTCACCCCTTGTAACTCAAACATAAGCTTCATCAAATCCTCTTGTTGCTGCTGGCCCACCTCCTTGCTCTGTGGGAACAGAGGAAATACAGAGTTAACCTACGGTTCTCACATAATCATATGGAATGCAGAATCTTACAGTAACAGCGTCTGAAAACCTTAACATTAACTGCATATCTATCTGCTAAGGGAATAGTGATCTAAATTTAGACTGGAGTACAAACACACTGTATATGTATATGTTCAGTGTATATGTTCACACACACTGAGCTATGTGTTGTAGGCAGTTCTGTACACTGAAATCTAAAGAGGAACTTACACTAGAAAAATGGCTTTTACGGATTTTAAACATTATTCTATAGCGGCAATTGCACATAGAAACATATTAACTCTTTGTGTGCCAGAGGGATATATGAAATGCATTGCATACACATCTGGCACTCAAAGGGTTAACCCTTTGAGTGCCCGAGTAGTGCGCAACGCGCTGCGCACCCCTCTGGCACTCAAAGGGTTAAAACACATGCACATCTCAATTCCACACTACCTGAACAGTAAACTCACTCCAGCTCTCCATACTTCATATAACCTCCTCTCCACTGCCAGTGTTCCACTAACAATTCCACACTATCTGAGAAGTATAATCACTCCAGATCTCCATACGTCCTATAACCTCCTCTCCACTGCCAGTAATCCACTAATAATTCCACACTACCTGAGCAGTTAACTCACTCCAGCTCTCCATACTAACTATAACCTCATCTCCACTGCCAGTATTCCACTGACAATTCCACACTATCTGAGCAGTACACTCACTCCAGCTCTCCATACTAACTATAACCTCATCTCCACTGCCAGTATTCCACTGACAATTCCACACTACCTGAGCAGTGTACTCATTCTAACTCTCCATACTTCATATAACCTCTGCTACACTGTCAGTATTCTACTGAGAGTTCCACACTGCCTGAGAAGTATAATCACTCCAGCTCTCCATACGTCCTATAACCTCCTCTCCACTGCCAGTGTTCCACTAATAATTCCACACTACCTGAGAAGTATAAATCACTCCAGCTCTCCATACTTCCTCTCCACTGCCAGTATTCCACTGACAATTCCACACTATCTGAGCAGTAAATTCACTCCAGCTCTCCATACTTCCTATAACCTCCTCTCCACTGCCAGTAATCCACTGACAATTCCACACTATCTGAGCAGTAAACTCACTCCAGCTCTCCATACTTCCTATAACCTCCTCTCCACTGCCAGTATTCCACTGACTATTCCACGCTACCTGAGAAGTATACTCACTCCAGCTCTCCATACTTCCAATAACCTCCACTCCACTGCCTGTGATCCACTAACAATTCCTCACTACCTAAGCAGTATGCTCACTCCAGGATGCTGTCACATGTTAGAAAACTGAGATCCTCTAGGCTGACAACCCAGAACTTAGTGGTTCACAAGCACAAACTTTATGAGTTACTTGTGCAGCCTCAAGTACAAATACTTGAAAATGAGAGACAATTTTAATGTATATTTCCTGGTAAAATACTTTGATATTATCATTATTAACTATATGCCTTATGTGGATACACAAGTGTCCAGAAAGCTGTTTTACACAGAAACACAGTAAAGATGCAAAACTGATGGTGTGCAGAGCAGCCTATGGGACATAAGTGATGCTGGCAGTTGTGATGCAAATATCAGCATCCAATGAATGTGTAAAGAAGCAGTTAATTGGTGCAGACGAATAAACAGGAAACACTATATTTTCCCACTCTACGAATTTGACCATTTATACCGAGACCCTGGGATCTGGTTTGAGAACACAGGGTAAAAGCCTCGCTGATCTCAGGTATGTAAATTGCGAAATAAATATGTGTAGTGTCCATTACCATATCTGGGGGATCACAGGACAAGAGTTCTTCTCAATCTATGTCCCCTCTCTGAGATAACCTTATATTGCTTTGGTGTAACCCTAGAGAGTGCATCACAGAATTACTGATAGAGGTTAGGGCAGGGGTAGGCAACCTGAGGACCACTAGAAGTTCACAAGTACAATTCTCATCATGTGTTGGCTGACTGGGGATGATGGAAATTGTAGTCCTCAACATTTGTAAGGTCTCAGATTGCCGAGCCCTGGATTAGGGACATTCAGACCTTCTTGGAAAGGCGGGAGATGTCCTCTCCAATATGTGTGAGGCGTGGGATGAGATGTGAGGTATAGACATCACTCAAGGCAGCTTGATCACGACTCTCCTGGCGAGTCTGATTGAGGATCATGTACCAGCAATTCACAGATGACAGCAAGTGCTGCTCTTTCCTATAGGAGACAGAGTAAATATGATAAAAAAGAAGTAACGCGAGGGAATGAAACAAGAAGTGAGAATTAAAGGATACTTGTCATCATAAGTCTAGTTATTTCGAAGAGAATTATAAATTGACTGTTTGTGATGCTAACCATTTGTTGGTAATATAAATAGTTAACCTTTATTGTATGATTGCACGTTATGCTAATTCGTTTCTGTGCTCGGCCAGTATATTACTGCACTATATTACCACACACTGTGATATGAGACAGAACTCAGACACTGAGGACATTCCTACTAGCACAACAAGTGGTAAGCTTTCTGTGCCAAGAACCAGTGGGAGGGGCTGGAGTCAGGATCAAGTAAGGAGAGGTGGTGGGCAGGGCTAAGAGCACCTAAGATGCCTTCTCTAGTGAAGTCTGAGACTTATATGCAGTACTGGGAATTAAGAAAATTATATCAAAAGGATAGAGACTGTGAAAAAAAACGAGAAAAAGACAGATAGGAATGATGTGGAAGCAGTCCAAAGAGAGGAAAAAGATATAGAAAAGGGGTGAGGTACATAGGACAATGGAAACAAAGGAAAAGAAAGAACATGTGACAGAAGAAGAGGGAAAATGGAAGTTATTCTACATCGTCTGTGAAGATGACAGGAGGTAATGAACTGCAGTGTCCTGACAAGAATGACTGCACAAGATTACTGAACATGAAGGACTCACCTGAAACTGTGGTGTTCCTTGGAGTTCCGGATCTTGGAGGAGAAGCGATCGCTCAGTTTCTCCAGACTGCGGGAGTACTCCAGGTTTATCTCTGCCTTTCTGCGCAGGAATTCGCTCATGTCTTGCAACAGCTGCTGGCGGAACTCCACCTGCGTGTCCAGGCATTTTACCTGCTCAACCAGCTGAGCTCGGATCTCTGGAAGGAGATAAAGTGGGATCAGGTAAGAGAAGGTAACTGATGCGTCACCCAGTGCCTAAAGGTATTGGAAATATTAGATATGTTATTAAAGCAGAACTAACACCGCTAAGAAACTTTGTAATAATTCCCTATCTGGCGACTAGCTGCTTAGTAGTGCTAGTCGCCATAATCATTACCTCTTTAGGGAGAAATATGCAGTCATCCTTGGCTGACAGGTAGGACGGAGTGCGGACATCTTGCCCTAGTGACGTCCACGCGCCTGCGCTGTCAGTCCCTTCTGGAGACGAGTGGCTCCTAGCTATGCCTACTACAGCCGCCTGGGACTGACAGCGCAGGCACGTGGACATCACTAGGGCAAGATGTCCGTGCTCTGTCCTGCCTGTCAGCCGAGGATGACTGCATATTTCTCCATAAACGGGTAATGATTCTGGCGACTAGCGCTACTGAGCAGCTAGTCGCCAGATAGGGAATTATTACAAACAAACTTTCTTAGCGGTGTTAGTTCCGCTTTAAGCAAAAGGTGGAAGGCTTCCTAAAACTCTATAGTCCTTATAGCGGAACTACGACCCCTTTTAAACTCTGCCCCAAATAATTACCCATCTGGCGACAAACTGCTCAATAGCGATAGTCATCAGAATTATTACCGCGTTGAGAATTCATACTGTTCCCGGGATTGACAGCCAAGAAACAGCACAGACATCTTTCCATAGTGATGTCTGTGCTCCTGCGCTGTCAGTCACTTCCTGTACCATGTGGCTCCTAGCAACGCCTCCTAGAGCCGGCTGGGACTGACGGCACAGGCATCACTATGGAAAGATATCTGCTCTGTTTCCTGGCTGTCAGTCCTGGGAACAGTATGAATTCTCATTCACGCGGTAATAATTCTGGCGACTAGCACTACTGAGCAGCTAGTCGCCAGATGGGTAATTATTTGGGGCAAAGTTTAAAAGGGGTGGTAATTCCGCTTTATACACAAAATAAACGTGAAGCAATCCTGAGGCAAACCATCTGCACCACAGGGGACAGATACAAATTCCTAATGATTTCAGTGTCCTCATGTTAGTCCACAGGACTCACAAACATGTTAGGTAGTCAGGGTGAACAAGGCATTTGCTGATCACAGGGTTAATCAAAGGATGAGTCGTTGTGATTGACAGACCCGAGCTTAATTAGGGATATTCTTAAAAACTGTTCTGTTGGTGTATCCAAAGGAGTTGATAATCATTGGCCAACATCATCTATAGTGGAAGCCACTGATGAAGGTCCTTCTTCAGTCGTAAAGTTGACGCTGAAAGCATTTTGTCATTTATCAGTTTTATAATCTGTAGTACAGAGAGCCGCGGAGTGCACTAATCATTCAGGACAAATTCTACATCACTATGTATAAGTGTACCGCTACAGTATCAGCCATGGTGGCAGAATGCCCGGGTCCTTTGCCAGTTTGTGTCATGTTGATGCTAATGTGTGCAGTCGTGTCAACCAGAAGGACAGAATTCAGCTTCTTTCGCTTGCCTGCACATCAGCAATGCTTTTGGGAGATGACAAGGCTCTGTATGTTTAACAAAAGGCATTGACACTGTATGTCGAGCCTGAGGCCATTAGACCTGCAGGGGCTGGGAAACGCATGATGCACTTGTATGGATGGTCACTCAGCCCTGAAAAGGGGGCTCTCTCTAGGATTCCTAAACTAGTTTACACTTTTGTGCTATGAAAAAGAACCTCTGAGGGAAGTTATTGTCTTCTTACATATTATATAAACTGAGAAGGGTCTGAGGACCAAATGAGGCTAATGTATTAACCCTTTGAGTGCCAGCGAGGTACGCAATGCATTGCAAAGTATTTTGATTAAATATATTTTTCAACTGCATTATTTGCCAAGTCAAAATGCAGGCATTCTTATTTATTTATATATTATCTATTTCTAACACTTTTTTGTCCTCGACAGTGAGCTCACTAAACTTCTGTTGCCAGAGAGCTTTCTGTCAGGGACTGTGAAAGCTGGTATAGTGACAAAATGTAACACTAGAGCTTTCTGTATGCTTTATTTAATAGACTACAGGCAGGCTTTTCTGCTGCAGGACAGAAGTAGGAGGTCACTGTCAGCTGTAAAAAAAACAAACAACCCCCCCCCCAAAAAAAAAAAAAGTCTGAGAATGAATGAAAAATTAAAAACAGGCAATCTGATATTACATATTATGTACTCAAATAATATTTTAAGTCAAAAAGGAGGTTGATTGTCAAAGCGATAGTAATGCTTCACAAAAACAGCAGCTCCAATTAATCTTCATAGTATTTGTACCATGGAGAGAATTATTTCAGTACTGTTAGAGTTGTAGTACAAGAGTAATTGAATGATAAAGAATCCCCCTCCCTTCCCTTTTACCTATTATAAGCCACCTCCCCTCAGATGTGGAATCTGGTCTCTTGACCGGACAGGTCACAGCATGGGACAATCTTCTTCCTGTGATCATAAGGAAAACCCTGCCCCCTTGACAGGTATTTCAGGTTTTCACTTATGTACACTGAAGACTGTCCCTCTCTGCGATCCATCCGGACAGTCTTGATGCTCTGAGGTGAGAAGTGTTACATCAGTAAAAGGGGCGGGAGGGGGGATACTTTATCATTCAATTACTCTTGTACTACAACTCTGACAGTAATGAAATAACACTCTCCATGACCCAAATACTATGAAGATTAATTGGAACTGCTTTCATTTTGAAACATTACTATCCCTTTACAGTCTAGAATTTGTTTTTGTGTGATTATTTCATTTTTATGGAAACCCTTGCCCATGCTATTATATGGAAAAGTTTCCAAAGTAAATACAGTTATATGTGTCTGCCCACTCCCATGCCCGCTGTCTGTGGCACCTATGACTCTTTATTTGGGATTGCCAAACCACTTTACCCACTTCTTTATATAACCTCACTTAAAACCATCTGTGGTTAACTGACAAAGCTTATTCACAAAACACAGGGACAAATTTATCATGAATTCAACGGCAAAGCCAGGGTCATTTTTCATCCTTGCAAAGGAGGTCAAGTTTCCATTAGGCAGAGTAAGCAGTGGCGTAGACTGTTTAATTCTGAGGGACACCTCATTCATGCTGGTCAAACCCACTATTCTAAATTGTGGGAGCAGACTGTGCATTCGTCAAAAATATCCAATTTACACCAGTATAAATGTCCTTTTACTGACCAGCTGATTCAAACCCTTGGACACTCAGGAGGTCTCAATGGATTGGCTAGCTCTCTAATATCCAAGGATTAAAGGGATAGTAACACTTCAATTTCACCTCTAGCCCCATCTACTATTTTCTTAAACATCAAAATCTCTTATAATACACCAACACAGAAAAAGCTTTTAAAGGGATAATAACACTTCAGTTTTACTAATCACTATTTTGTAGCCCTTAAAAAAGAAATAAAATGCCCCCAGTGCCATCTCTCAAACCCTTATGGTTTGAGAGATAATGGTTTTCAAAGTTCCCTCTCCCCTGACGTCAGCATTCTAGCTGACTGCAGGGGAATCTGATCCTGGGACTGGCAGAGACTCTGCAGCAGAGCCGAGATCGCGTTATTGCAAAAAAAAAAAAAAAATCCTTCACTAAAAAAGGTCTTCTACGTGTGCTTGTATACCAAGCACACGTAGAAGACCTTTTCAGTGAAGGATTTCTTTTTTATTAATGCGATCTCGGCTCTGCTGCAGAGCTGTCGGCTGATCCCAGGAGAGGATTTCCGTGCAGTCAGCTAGAACGTTGACGTCAGGCGGAGGGGGGGGGACTTTGAAAGCGATTATCTCTCAAACCATAAGGGTCTGAGAGATGACACTGGGGGCATTTTATTTCTTTTTAACCCTTTGAGTGCCAGAGGGGTACGCAACGCATTGCAAAGCAATGCGTTGCGTACCCCTCTGGCACTCAAAGGGTTAAGGGCTACAAAATGGATATTAGTACAATTGAAGTGTTACTATCCCTTTAAAAGCGTTTTCTGTGTTAGTGTATTATAACAGATTTTGATGGGGCTAGAGGTGGAGTTATGTGAGCAATGTGGGTGTGGCTAGAGGCAGGACTAAGAGCTCCTCAGATGCCTTGTCTAGTGGCTCTTGACAGTTAAACGGCCCTGCTTGCAACTCTAGCTCCTTAAAGGTGTAGTGCCACAGGGCACTTCAGGAGCAGAACGAGCTACTAGCTGTCACACGAGAAAAGAGATCAGTCTGTGACTGGATGTCTGACCACAGTTTGATTTATCTATGAGATGTTAATAATATATGTGAGATCTGTGTGAGGGGGGGAGGGGTGCAGAGATTTACAGACAACTTGTCAGTGCTGGTAATCCATCTCTATGGGCAACCGCAGCTGTATTAAAGGGACAGAAATACTTAATATGTAAAACAAAAAATAAAATAAATATATATATATTGCAGTGCGTATCCCGCTGAGTAAACAAGGGGAAAGGTGTTTTATTCAAAAGTTATTACATCTCAAACTTGAATTTGTTTTGCAGTATCACAGTGGCCTGAAATTGTACAGTTGTGTTGTTGTTACACGATTCTATGGAGATTTATGGTCTATGGACCAGAGCTGTCCATAGGTTTGGTTAGCAGCAGCGCCACTTTACAATTTCAGGCCACTGTGATATTGCACCTATAAAAATTCAAGTTTGAGCTGTAATACTTTTGAATACAACACATTTCAGCAGTGGGAGTACCCTTGTTTTACTCTGGGGATAAACCCTTCAACTTTTTTTTTTTTTTTTACATTTTAAGTATTACCTTTAAAATGGACCTGCTACCAACATGGGTTTTAGTCTCATTAAATGTATCCAAACGTTAAGTGCCTATATAACCTGTGCTTTTTGCCTTTCAATCGGCTTAATCATTTACCAAATGTTTGACTTGGTAGTTGTGGAACCTAATCTCGGAAGAGTTCTGTTCTCTTACGTGATCAGATAAAGCTGCATAATTAAAGCGGAACTTTCAGATAATAGCCAGTCGCCATTCATTCATTAAATGAATGGCGACTAGCTTGAAAATAGATGTCTTACTATAAAAAAATACTTGTGTCTAAAGGAATCCGTCCCGTTTCGGGACTGACAGGCAGGTTAGTACGGTCTGTGAGCCTGTGTCGTCCCTTCCGGTGACCATATGGTGCAAAGCAGTCTACTCTATGGAGACCAGGACTGACGTTGCATGCGCACAGACAAGATGTCTGCCCTCTAGCCTCAGTTCCGGTCTCCAAACGGGACGCATTCCTTTACACACAAGTATTTTTTTACTGTAAGACTTCTATTTTCAAGCTAGTCGCCACGCATTTAATGACTGCATGGCGACTGGCTATTATCTGAAAGTTCCACTTTAATGACTCACATGTCCACCTTCTTCGGCTTCTAAAACCTGTCAGTTTGCACTAGAGGGGTGGAATAAACTGGTAAGGAGGAATAATCATGCAAATCGCATTTTTAACCCATTTTTAAAGTGATAGGTCTGCTTTAAAGCAGAACTTTCACCCGCTATAAAGTTGCCCTGCAAAAATTAAGCAGGTAGCGACTAGCTTTATAATAGATATGTTACCTCTTAAACGTAGCGGATTATAAAGAAATCCTTTATTGTAGGAGACTGGTGGCCAGGTTAGTAGAGTCTGAATGCCTGCGCCGTCAGCCCCTTCCGGTTACCATGTGGCACACGGTAGTGCTTCTCAATGGAGACCGCGACTGACAGCCCAGGCGCGCAGACAAGATGTCTGCACTGATGCCTGGCTTCCGGTCTTCTACAATAAAGGATTTCTTTATAATCAGATACAATTCAGAGGTAACATATCTATTATAAAGTTAGTCGCTACCTGCTTAATTATTGCAGGGCGACTTTATATCGGATGAAAGTTCCACTTTAAGAAACAGTCAAAGAAAAAAATCAATGTTTTCTAGACTCCACAGCGTCAAAATATTATTTTAATGCCAAGTTTGGGCCATCAGTGCTCCCTCTGCATCTCTGGAATTCACTGGGTTATAGGACAGTAGTTTACATTGGAACTGGGAAGTGGAATTGAGAAGGAAATGTCAGAGTTGTAGTCTAAAGGTAAACACCAGGATGAACCCCTGGAATGAAGCTAGTACCGTGTATACTTCATGCTTTTTTTTTGGGGGGGGGGGGCTCAGATCTAAAACAAACTGTTAGATTTAACTCCCTAATGTATCTACAACATTGTGGAGACGTTCCCAGCATCCATATGATTTAAAAAACAAAACATATCAATGTAGCAGTGATCAGTCTGCGGCCAATTAACTCCTTAAGACAAGGTGGTGCAAAGAAAATACGTGCAATTTATAAAATCAACCCATTGCATGCTAGAGAGGTTTCCTTGTAAATTAATGTACTGAAAACACCTCTAGTATCAGCGGGGTTAACCATTTGAGTGCTAGAGGTGTATGCAACATATTGCAAAGCCATACGTCGCGTACCCTTCTGAAAGCCCTAAGTTACCCAGTGAGAATGTTTATACCTGTGACGGAATCATGGGCGGATTGTCCTGTCCGGGGATCGGGCATCCCCTGGTGGGCCGCTAGATCATGGGCTGATGGGGGAGATCAGAGGATCTCACCTCAACGTCCCACAATATTTAAAAGGAGAGGTCTGTGTTACCACAGGCACAGACACTCTCTGTGACAGCCTTTGATGCCGCACAGGGACCACAAGGGGGCGTCCATAGGGAAGTTGATGCAGCTAGTGGGCTGCTTTAAAAAAAACATGCCCGGCAGGGGAGGGCTGGCAACTTGTGGCCCAGGGGGCAAATACATTCAAGTGGCCCATTTCTATTATCGTTCAAGCCCACTGTCCCAGCCCACCCCCTCTTGTTAATTTTAAAATTAGCATTAATGTTGTGACGTAAGTGAAGTTATACCACATAGCTTACAGTTGAAATGGGGCTACATTAGTGCACTACTACAAAGCTTACAATTTAATAAAGCTTACCTAGTGATACTATAGAGCTTACCAGGGAAATGGTTTATGCTACTAGTTTAGCTCTGTGGTATCACTAGTGTAGCTCCATTTACAGAAACAATTGGGAGATTTAGTGAGGTGCAGTGGCCTACCAGCTCAGACATATGACCAGCCCAGGGGGCAATTGCCCCCCTGCCCCCCAGGCCAGCCCTCCCCTGATGCCCGGGCTGGTATTCCCCTACAATCCACCCCTGGATGGAATGGTTGTCACCCTGAGAATTAACCTTGTCTGTTTTCAGTGATCTCCATTGTTTCATATGTGTTCCCATTGTTAAAAACATTAATGTCCCTTGTGTGTGCATGTAATCAGAGAGTGTTGGCCATTTACCAGCATTGAATGGGTTGGTTAGTGTGTATGATGTACAGAGGGATGGTGCCATCCAGTCTAGCTGACCACAGAGATTGCGTTATGAGATAGCCAGTGTTCGTCAGATAGAGGGGGGTAGGGCAAATCTGTGTGTGCAATGTGTGTATCTTCCCCCTCACATCAGGCTAAGCAAAAAGAGAACTTGAAAATGTTACCTATGACATCAGATCCTTGGGGGGGGGGTAGAAAATGTCTAAACTGAGAGATAGACTTGAAAAATGTAGGAAGAGGAGAGAAGGCCTCTCCATAATGGTGGGAGGCCTAGGATCCATGTGCTTCCTGAAGGAGTACTGGGGAAACAGGGACTGGTGAGTGCCCTCACCGGAAGAGTTAGAGTGAGTGGTCACTGTAGTGGCCACTGCCCTTTTCAGTTGTGGGCTGTAAGTCAAGGTGGCTACAGCCACAGAAAGTACCCTGATGTTCCCACCACAAGGATTGTGTCCAGGAAGCTAAACTTCGGTGGCTATGGCCCAAGACTAAAGAAAGTGGCCGGGGATCATCTCTTAGGATGCCTTCCCCAACTCCTCTGTCAGGACTAAGAGATACAAGGAACCTTCATGTAATCCAGCAGCATGTGTAGTGGGCAGGATGCCTACTCTTGCCTCTAGTGGGACTATGTGTAAGCTCCAGCATTAAGCTAAAATGGACTGTGAGTATTGTATGTAACCCCTGGCAATCTGTGCAACCAAGAAGAGACCCGCAGAAGTGTTTAGTTATTATGTTTTACCCCTGTTTGTTTGCCTGTGATTGTCGTCCTATGTTTGTGTGCCGTGATCTCGCTAATAAATACAATTTATTATCTTTTTGTCTAGCTGGATATATCGCTTAACCCTCGGTCTATCAATCAGTAACCCCTGTACCCTCGTCACAATACCACAGGGGGTGGTTGTAATACTTTAAAGACCAGAGTGGTTAGCAACCCCTCTGGTCCTTAACCCTTTGAGTGCCGGAAGGTTAAAGGGTTATATTTATTGGAGATAACTGTGCCCGTTAGGATTTCCAGATTGAATAGGATTAGCCTGGCACTCAAAGGGTTAAATGCAGTAAGTACAGTTGCCTCTTTATGGGTAGAAAGGGGCATTCTAAGTGGATGTCTGCAGGGCATGATACTTGAGAACCACTGACCTAGACCGATAAATATACTAGACTGCTGTGTGGATAACACCGACCTAGGTAAGTCCTTTTGTTAACACTTGGAGTGCCAGAGGGGTATGCAGCGCACTGCAAATCATTAAACAAATGAAGTGCCACTTATTCCTAAGGAAGGGTTAGGCAACTTTTGGTTGTTACGGCTGCTGGAGACTACAAACACCCATCCTCCCTAGCCATCCAACAATAACTGGGACAGGTCACTAACCTGCACATTCTTTCACCATTTCCCAAACAAGTTACTATTGACTACACAGGCCTGACATGCACAGTCCTACTATGTAATGCAATAAAGCAATGGGGGAATGCAAGCAGGATGCTGGGTTGTATAGCTAAGGACATTAGTAGCAGAAAAAGGGAAGTGGTCATGACACTCTACAGATCTCTAGTGAGACCTCACATAGAGTATAGTGTACAGTACTGTAGACCCCATATCCAGAAGGATATAGATACTCTAGAGAATTGTGTACAGTACAGGAGACCCCATCTCCAGAAGGATATAGATACTATAGAGTATTGTGTACAGTACTGGAGACCCCATCTCCAGAAGGATATAGATACTCTAAAGTATTGTGTACAGTACCGGAGACCCCATCTCCAGAAGGATATAGATACTCTAGAGTATTGTGTACAGTACCGGAGACCCCATCTCCAGAAGGATATAGATACTCTAGAGTATTGTGTACAGTACTGGAGACCCCATCTCCAGAAGGATATAGATACTATAGAGTATTGTGTACAGTACCGGAGACCCCATCTCCAGAAGGATAGAAATACTCTAGAGAAAATTCAGAGAAGGGCTACTAAAATGGTGACTGGTTTACAGGAAAAGACATATCAGGATAGACTAAAGGATCTGATCATGTATAGCTTGGAGGAGAGAAGAGAGAGAGGGGATATGATAGACACATTCACATACATGAAGGGGTTCAACAAAGTGCAGGATGGAAGTATATTTCACAGGAGTAAAAATGTTAGGACAAGAGGTCATTGTCTAAAACTAGAGGGAGACAGGTTTAGACGTAATATAAGAAAGTTTTACTTCACTGCGAGGGTAGTAGATAAGTGGAACAGTCTACCAGTAGAAGTGGTAGAAGTTAATACAGTGAGGGAATTTAATGGGATAGGCATAAGGCTGTCCTTAACGTAAGACAAGACCAAGCACCAAACAAGGTTTGAGGTTTCTACAGTAGGAAAATGGGCGACTAGACGAGCCGAATAGTTCTTATCTGCCGTCAAATTCTATGTTTCTATATTCCTACTGATAGTCGTCCTCATTACAATCTAGCTTGGTTACACACTAGTTATAGACAGAGACAAAATAAAACAAGTAGTTAAAGATGGTGAGGGCACGGCTCTACTGAAGAAAAAGTACAAAAGATGGATGAAAACAGTTACAAGAGACGGACGTTATTACAGCAAGTGATGATGAAAAGTAGCGTTGTCCATCATTATCATGGGAGAGCAGCCACATGCTGGAGGGCCTGATCCTATAATAAGAAAAGCTGTGGGACTCCCATTAGGGATTCAGCTCAGCATTTGGAAGGATCTGGTAAACATGGGGTTGGAATGATCTTCCACCTGTCTGGCTCTATTAGCATCATGTGTAATTCTCCCTATTACTCCTCCCAGTGACCTAAATAACACCTCCTGCACGCCATCTTCCAGCTACATGACTGTTCTCCAAAACCTGCATTCTCTTATTACTTCATGTAGCCTCTACTTATAAGCCCTATTGATCCTTTTAACCTTTCCCTATTGCTTCTCCCAGTGACCTATATAACACCTCCTACAAGCTGTCCAACAGCCACATAATGTCCTCCCCTAGCCTTCCTTCACTACTTACTGTAATTCCTTACATTACTTCATGTAACCTTTCCATACAAATCCCTATAAACGCTGGTTTTTTTATTTATATGGGTAGGGGAAGCAATTTTGCACTGCACTCCTCACTTCCTGTCATCAATTATAGAGGTAAGTAATGCCGCCTCACCAGGAAGAGAACAGCGCAAAGGAAAATGGTTTCCCCCAGCCTGCTGAAAAACAGGATAGACAATATGACAAAGAATGGGTAGTCAATTACTAACGCTGAACTGGAGGGTCAACCTTTGGGGACTATAGATTCCATCATCCCCAGGTGGTTGGGAATAATCGGAGTTGTGGTCCTCAGCAGTTGGAGGGCAAACAATGTGCAACCTTGATATAGGTCTATAGGTTAATTCACCTGATGTGTACCTTCGCACTAGTGTTCCTAAGAGTACACATGCCTACACATTCCTATGTCAGTCTTCTCTTGTATTCCACAGTCTGTGGACTTCTGTGTGATTCCACATTCTGTAGTCTTTTCTGCTATTCCATAGTCTATAACCTTCCATGTATTTGATCCTTTGAGCGCAAGAGGGGTACACAATAAATTGCAAAGCAGGTTAAGGGACATAATAGTCTATAACCTTCCATGTATTTGATCCTTTGAGTGCAAGAGGGGTACACAATAAATTACAAAGCAGGTTAAGGGACATAAACAAAATTTGATTGCAATTCTTTATTCCTTATTGTGGAGTGCAATTGCTGCCATTATTTTCCATAGATGTGTACGACCTCTGGCATGCTGTTAAACCAAAAGACCTCTGGATTTCTGTGCAGCTGTAGAATCTCTTGGGAAAATGAGCCGTCATTTACTGTTTAGCTTCTCTGAAGTTAACAAGGAGCAAGGCAGTGAAGCAGAACGGTGACTGACAGCTGTTCCTCCTTATGTGGTGAACTAGATCATTCACAACCAACTCTCCACCACCACCATCGCCAGGCAAGTATATCCCTGCACTGGCTGGAGAACTGGGTCCCAGCCTCTAAGGGGTAGGCTGGGCTGAGTGAGTCCTTTCTTGACATATGGCTGGACAAGACAGAAAGGTTAATGCATTAAGACATCATTCTAGGGCAAACCAACTGCATCGTAGGGGACACACAAAAAAGTACAGTAATTTAAATGGAGCTTTTAAACCTTTGAATGATAAAGAGAGAGGTCTCCTAGACCTCTATGACAATTAAAGGGTTAAAAGACCTGTTCTCGATATTCTACATCTCTCTTAATGATACTCTAACATCCTTTCAACATAACCCTAAACCACAGCATGGTAGAGGGCTATCAGCGCCACTGAGGAAGTGGTCAGAAGCAGCCTGATCATTGGATCAATGCCTTAGCACTAGTGTGTGTAAGTGTTGCCTAATGTCACTGATTTCCTGTGCTGACCGACCCACGCTACTTAGTATCTTTAGAGTACAAACTTTCAAAACCACTTAGGGTTCTTGGTCAGGCATGTTATAGACGGAGAGCTGACTACCTCATAAACACACACACATATCAGGATGAAGGCCTCCGCAGCAAGCCAAGCTGAGGGCATGGACTGTAATCTGCCAAGCTGGTCCACGCAGGTTGGAAGATATTTGCCAGGGATCCGGAGGTTTGAACAGATTTGATGAGACATAACAGAATGCACAGTAGATAATCATTGCACACTGACGATTAGGAAATACAGGTTCTCGTTTACTTTGGATTCCATTGAAGGTGATAATCTTATCAGCAATCCATCTCTAACTTACTCTTTTGACTTTAGAATGTGTGTATGTGTGATTATTTACCGTACAATCTATGGTATGGTTTGTGTGTGTTAGGGTTGCCACCCAGCCGGTATTTTACCGGCAGGCCGGTAAAAAATTGGCTTCTGTCCAATGTTAAGTCTATGGAGGGAATGCCATGGCCGGTATTTTCTTGAAGAAAAGGTGGCAACCCTAGTGTGTGTGTGTGTGTGTGTGTGTGTGTGTGTGTGTGTGTGTATATATAAAACAAAATTTGCTGGAAAGAACTCCCTTTAAAGTGACAGTAATGTTTCACAAAAACAGCAGCTCCAATTAATCTGCATAGTATTTGAGTCATAGAGAGTGTTATTTCATTACTGTGAGCATTGTAGTTCAAGAGTAATTGAATGATAAAGTATCCCTCTCCCGTCGCTTTTACCTAGTGTAAGCATGTGGAATCCAGTCCATAGACCAGACAGCTCACATCAAGGGTCAATCTTCTTACTGTGAGAACAATGAAATCCCTGCCCCCCCCCACAAGTTTTTCAGCCTTTTCCTTTATCTTAATTGAAGATTGTCCCTCTCTGCAGTCTACCTGGACACTCCCTGCTGCTCTAAGCTGAGCAGTGTTACATCAGTAAAAGGGGAGGGAGGGGGATACTTTGTCATTGAATTACTCTTGAACTACAACTCTGACAGAATTGAAATAACACTCTCCAAAGCCCAAATACTATGATGATTAATTAGAGCTGCTTTTATTATTAAACATTACTATCCCTTTAATCCCGATGCCAAAATTCTATATAATTATAAACAATTATATTAAAGGTAGACGTCACTCTTGGATTTTATCCAAGTGCGCTGTCTACCTTTGATTTAATTACCTATATTATACACACACACACACACACACTTGTGGTATTCAGTGCTCATTCTATAACGTCTGACGAAGAGACCTATGTGGTCTCGAAAGCTTGAACTCAAGCTACTCAGCCAATAAAGGTATCACTTACTCCACCAGTAGTCTCCTGCTTTATCCATGGCAAACATGGTACTTACTACCTGTTTCCCATATTACTGCTGTCTATACAGAGAGAAAAGGTTAATGTGAGAGAAAAAAAACATGTTCCACTCTCCCAGTAAAACTGCAGTAAAAAAATCCTCAAGCAATTCCATGCAGTCAAACTACTGAAAAGTCTCTTGTGTCATCATAGGCGGCAGAGTTGTCAAAACAATAAAAGGCTTTATTTCTTGGTAATATCCCGCTCCATTAAGTCATTAGCTAAATTACAGTAAACATTCCCATCAGATCACCAGGGCCGGAAGTATATTCCATCAGGTTAAATCCCCTCTGACCTCCGGCTAAAAGGGGTCATCTCTAGGGAGGATGAAAAGCTCATGTAGCCTGACCACCTCAGCTGGGAGACAGCACAATGTCTTCCTCATTGTCAGACTGTCACTGTCAGCTGGTATAAGTACAGGATTGCCTCCTGTTAAGGCTGATATACTAAGTATTTCTGGAGTAATTCTAGCACAAACCATCTGCACTGTATGGGACAAATAAGATCATCCCCAAATCTCCCATTAACTTTAACAGGGTTTTTAGAGTGGTGGCTCTTCATTAGGGGATAATGGGGCCCATCCCCCCTTTGCAACAGTGTCCACACCACACACTCACTCACCCCTGTTCTCAGAAGTAGAAGTATCTTTTTCCAAGGGGATGAGAATGCCTCATCCCCAAGACAGCGTTTTTTTTTAAATTCCTTACATAGTAACAGAGTAAATTAGGTTGAATAAAGACACAAGTCCATCAAGTTCAACCTTCTCCTCGTACCCCAGTCATTTTATAGCTTTCCTGCTACCAAATAAGTTAGTCTTTATCAGACCTTCCTGATCTGTCTACTAATAAACAGTATAACTCTGTATGTTCCCTTTGGAAAGAAATGTCTCTTACATGTATCCATTGTATCTGCCATAACCACCTCCTTGGGCAAAGAATTCCACAATTTAACAGACCTTACTGTAAAAAAAACCCTTCCTCTGCTGAAGTCCAAACCTCCTTTCCGCTAATCTCAAGGGGCGTCCCCTGGTCACCTGATCAGGCCTTGGAATAAATAGCTCACCTCAGAGATCCTTGTATTGACCTCTTGTATATTAAACCAACAAATCACAGAGCAGAAAGAATGACAAACTGTGTACCTATTGGAACCCACGTGCAGGAAAGCACATCAGCTTTGTGACCAAAATGGACATAATTTTTTATTTCAGTTTAAAAAAATGTTTTTCCGATGACTATGACGTCATCTATATACGTGAGCTCACAGCGCTGGCGTGCTTTCCTGCACATGGGTTCCAATAGGTACAAAAGGGATGTGAAAACATTAGTTTTTATTATAGTCTTGACAAAGACCCATGTGGGAGTCGAAACGTAGACATTAGTTTGTTATTTTGAGTCAATAAAGTTTATTTTATGTATAGAGACCGATGTGTGCCTGCTGATAATATCATAGGATCTATGATACGACATTTCTTTATTTATTATATTATATATATACTAGTTGAACAGCCCGTTACACGGGCCACAGTGCCTCTGGCAGCCGGTTGCGGGTCTCCGGCGCCTCGGCTGATACAGAGCCTCTGGCAGCCGGTCGCGGGGCAGTCACACGCAGTGGAGACTGCCCGCGCCTCGGTTGATACAGAGCTGGACGCTCTCTGTATCAGCCGCGGCGCGGGCAGTCTCTACTGCGTATGACTGCTGCACGCGCAGCAGTGTCTACTGCGCATGTCCGGCGTTACACACAACTTGGCGAATTATTATATAGGATAGTACATATAAATGGAATTTAGGGTAACAAGTCAAAGAAGTACAAATAATTTGTTTGGATTTTGTGTCCTAGTATTATTGTTAATCCTTCTACTAGACAGAACAGACTTGTTATATACTTTAGTGTGCTTATGCCATTTATGAATTTTCCTTTAGTACTTAGACATGTCTAGAAGCTGCAATGTCGTGTAATTAGATCAAGCACTACGAACAGCATCTGGTCATGAGCAAACCAGTGTCTGTAGAATCACCTGCACTGGGAATGAGGCACAGCAAACTGCGTGGTAGTTAAGTTTGTGGGATGCCAACCTATACCATATCGCAGTACCTAAAAAAACAAGGGGGGGATATGAACAAATTAAAAGAGGAGTCATTCTGGGGCAAACTCACCTCATTATAGGGTAGAAGTAAAAATACACATTCATTTAACTCATTAGGGACCAGAAGAATGTGCAATGCATTGGGTTGCAAATGCTATGTTCCTTAAAGGGTTAAACTGGGTTTTTAACCTCTTAAATACCAGAGTGGTCTCAAACACATTGCTTCACAATGCGTGGGGACCTCTGTAGCATTCACGGGGTTAAAAGCTTCATTTTAAATCAACGTGAATGTAAGGAGCTGTATTTGAACCCTCCGGTGTGGTTGCTTTGCTCAAGAACGTTTCTCCTCTTTTCTTTTGTGCATGTGGCCCGAGGTGATGAGTCAAGTGCACAGTATGGCCAGGCTGCAGAGCTTGCAATCTGCCTACGGCGAGAGTCACAGGAAGGACAGAGAAGGAAAGTTGATCAGAAAGCGGATGTGAAAGGGCATTTCATAAACTGGGGATTTCCTAAGAAAAGTACAGTCTGCCCCCCCGAAAGATCACATAGAAAATAATGCTACATAAGCTCTGTGGTATTTGCTGTGGTAGCAGGATGTGAAGCTGATAACGGGCCGGCAGCTTAGGTAGAAATATCAACCATTGCCTCAATTATATCACTCAGTTTACATGCCTCTGACGCCCTGACTGTATCTGGTAGGAGCGCGGTGAGTAATACCGGGGACTGAAGTTAATTGCTCCAAGACCGGAGCGATCTCTTTCAGTCCCTCCATTCAGCGTGCCGCCCGACGTGATCGGTAGTGTGGGATGTCACGTCAAAGTCTTCTATGTGGTCCTTAAGGGACAGCACACCCCGGGACCGCTGGTCCTTAAGGTGTTAAGTATTACTTTAGAATCTGCCACTTCGGAGAGGTAATAGACGTATTATGAAGCTAGTCGCCATATGTTTCATTACTGCAGGGTGACTTTATACAAGCTGAAAGTTCCGCTTTAACCCTTTGAATGCCAGAGGCATTCAAAGGGTTAAAGCAATAGGAGTTTTCAGAATTTCTATTTGTTCCTGCTGGTTGATTATCATGGAGACGGATATACAAAGATGAATCTGAGATATTCTGGGACAAAGCAACTGCACCATCGGGGGACAGATAAAAATCCCCATTCATTTAAATTGGGCATTTAACCCTTTCAAGACCAGCAAAGTCTCCATCGCTTCACAATATGTTGGAGAGATCTCTTTAGCATGCAATGCGGTTAATCCCTCCCCTTAAATCAATGGGAATTTGGGGACTTTCTGTGTGTTCCCTACAGTGTAGTTGGCTTTTACAAAAACAGAAACTCTTTTACTTTGCACATAAGACCCTGAAAGTATTAAAAGGGTCGGTTCCCTCTAAATTCTATTAAATAAACTGAAAGTGCAAACTGTACAATTTACAGCAGTTTCCTAATGTCAGTAAACCAATCCTCTAAATGAATTCCTGCCGGTGATTGGAAACTCATTGTATCCGATAGTGGTTTAACACTAAAATTCCCCTAGAAGAAATATCACATGTGCATCATCCGTAAGAGGAACTATCACTTACTATGGAGAGCTGTAGTCAGTGACTCAAGTGCTCCCATAGAGTGCATTATAAAACACAAAAATGTGCCCTTTGGACACCAGTTGGCGCTGCTGTTAAAAAAAAAAAAAAAAAAAAGGAAAGTTTGAGTGTAGGGGGTTAACTGGTGGGCGGCACATTATAGAGACTTTTTAGGTTATTTCATGACCTAATGACACCGGGCACCAGTTGTGTAAATGAATAAATGGTTTAAAGCAATACCGAAGTATTTTATTTACACAGACAAATTTATAAGCATATACTGACATTTAAACAAACATTAATGTGAGTTTTACTGCTGTGATTTCCTAAAAGAGGGACACCAGGGTGGGAAAGTGGGACAGAGGGATTTGTGTCTCAAAGAGGGACACTTGTGAGGTATGAGAGTTCATATTTTAGGTTGGGATAGGGCCTGTGCCAGGACTATATAAATGCACTAAAGGAATGATATAAGGCACATAAGATTAATTGCCTGGGGGTGACAGATATGAATCCAGCCAGGAGTTGTATCCTCTGGTGAATGAGATATAGATGGCCGGTTTTAAAGGAGCAGTAAACTTTTTTTATGAAAACACATTTTATAGAGCATTTCCTGCTGAATAAAACAAGGTCACTCCCATCGCTGTCAGATGTTTTATTCAAAATTTATATCAGTTCAAATAATCAGGAAGTGAATTTACTGTGTTTACTTCCTGGTATTTCTAACTGACAGGAAGTTAATTTACTGTGTTTACTTCCTGGTAGTTCTAAATGACAGGAAGTGAATTTACTGTGTTTACTTCCTGATAGTTCTAACTGACAGGAAGTGAATTTACCGTGTTTACTTCCTGATAGTTCTAACTGACAGGAAGTGAATTTACCGTGTTTACTTCCTGGTAGTTCTAAATGACAGGAAGTGAATTTACTGTGTTTACTTCCTGGTTCTTCTGACAGGAAGTGACTCAGCAGTTTCTATCACATTCTATGGAGAACTGTATGTCTCTGACTTTCCTCTCCGTTAGAATCTAACAGGAAATCTAATTAGAATTTGACCACTAGAGGGCACTGGTAATGTAAAAAATACATGGGTTTAAACTGTAATAACTCTGGAAATATAAATCTCTCGGCAGTGGGAGTACCCTTATTTTACTCAATAGGAAAATTCCTAAAATATATATTTTTTTCATGAAAAGAAGTTTACTGCTTCTTTAAAGTAAGCTACAATTATCTTCATCCAGCCCAGCCAGCCAATAACTGTGGATGATGGGAGGTGGAGGGCTGGGCAAGGTGAAGCACTTCAGCTGTTGTTGGACTACAACTCTGATCATCCTCTGCTAGACAATGGCGTACTGACAATGATCAGGGTTGTAGTCTAACAATGGCTAGGGACTGGTGAGCCACAGCTTGTCCAAGCCGGATGTAAACTCTTTGGCACCAGAGGTGTTTAGTCTGGTAGCAATTGCAGGCATTCCCATCATTTGGCTCTCAAACTGTTGTTGGACTACAACTTCTATTATCTGCAGCCACTGATGGGTGAAAAAGATGGGTCATATAGTGCAACCATAAATGCAGAGATGTGCAACGTGTCGCTCTCCAGCTGCTGATGAACTACAAAATCCTCAGCTGAGCAATGGCTACGAAACGTTGATAAATGTAGCCCCACAATTGCTAAAGGATTGGGCAATCTGTGGCTCCTCAGCTGTCTTTTTTAACTACAACTACCTTCATCCACAGCCACTGGGTGGCTGAGGATGATGGGACATGAAGTCCAACAACAATCGCAGAGATGGACAACATGTGGATTTCTGACTGTCTCCACTGGCCTGCTGAGAATGATCAGAAATGATGCCCAACAGCAGCTGGAGAGACACATGTTTAGCACTCCTGATTCAGGCTCTGAGGCATAAAATGTGTACTGGGGATGTTCAGGGCCTCTTGCATTGAAGAGCTACAGGTAAAAGCACTCAGTGATTTAACATCTGCCATCAATAATAGATCCCAGCTCTGTGCGCTGTAATCTTTAACATTTGTCTCTTCAGGGACCCTTGTAACACAGGGTGGGAGGAGGAGGCAACTTGCTCCCTTAGGACACGCTAATGGATTTCCTAAACTGTCTGTGCAGTAAAACCACAGCAGGCGGAGTCTTCTCCATGTTCCGGAGCAGGACAAGTCATAAGGCCTTATACATAGGGCCGTATACATAAAGTGAAAAGGAGCAATTCTGTGGCATCCCAATAGCTTGACAGGGATAACAATCCCAAAAAGTTGATTAATTTAAATAGGGATCTGAACCCCTTGAATGCGAGAGAGGTCTCTCTTTGTGTTAGATACCACTGTAGCATATATTTGCAATTGGTGTGTTCCAAAATTGTACCTTATGGATCTTAACCCTTTGAGTGGGAACGCATTGCAAAGCAATGCGTTCCGTACCCCTCTGGCACTCAAAGAGTTAAGCACAAAGATAAAGGTGAAGCCAATTTTAGAGCAAACCAAAACACCCTAGGAGACAAATTAACCCTTTGAGTGCCAGAGGGGTACCCCCCTCTGGCACTCAAAGAGTTAATCTTTTAAGAAAACCTTTCAAACTCTTGAATGCTACAAAGATCCCCAACATCTTGTTTACAAGACAATGAAAACTTATTTAGCGTTTAAAGTGTTAAAAGTCCCATTTGAAACTATGGTAATTTGGGGAATTTTTATTTGCCCCCCACCCCTTGGAGCAATTGGTTAGCTCCAGAATTCCTCTTTTCCGCACAAGGACCAAAAAGGTACAGTTCTGAGGGTAAATACATGCAATTCTGGCGCGAACCAGCTGGCGTCATAGGGGACACATGAAAACACCCAATGGTTTAACCCTTTGTGTGCCACAAATGTATCCACTGCATTGCACTGAATGTGTTAGATGCCTTCCTAGCACTCAAAGTTTAAATGGTGTTGGGGGAATTTTTTAACCCCTTGAATAACAGATGATACCAAATCCTGGAGGCGAGTTTGCAGATTTGCCAGAGTAGACTTTAATTCCAGCATGCCCAGCACGCCGGCCCCATACTATAGGTCACAGCAAACCCGGATTGCCTTGCAAACCAGGCACACGTTGCAGACTGTTCAAAGGAAGTACTTCTTTGTAAGTAGTGCGATTTTGGCTCTGCTGAAGAGCCGCAGGACGGTCTGCCGATCGGGATCTCCTTCTCTAAGATACAAAGCTGACGTCAGTGCAAGGGGAGGGAAGGAAGAATTTTGTAAGCTTATTTCTCTTAAACCATAGAGGTTTGGGAGATCAGCCTGAGCGCAATTAATTTATTTTTTTAATATCTACAGAATTAAATTTAATTTAATCGATGTATTACTATGCCTTTAAAGGGGAAGATTTGGGGCATACATAGACTGGTAAACTGGCATTAGGCAGGTGTAAATCCATTCCTGTGCTTGAAATGGTTTTGTTCATTCACCCAGTGGTTTCTCAATGTGTCAGAGATATCTAACATTCAAAGGGTTAAAGATGAGGTTTAATTAAATAGGAATTATTTATGTATTCTCTATTATGCAGCTGGTTTGCTCCAAATTTCCTGGTACATATGTCCCTTGGCGTATATTATTCTGTATACAGGGGAAAAGAAACCTCAGTCACACAGGAGGACAGTGAATTCATGGATCCCCTGCCCATGTTCTCACTGGCAGTGAAAGGGTTTGAGATGCCAGGGCTGCAGCTATTTCCTTCTGTTTGTTTAATGCTTCTATAGCAATGTTTAGGGCAGAGCGGTCTGTCTGCAGGTACCTCCCCGTGCCGTACAGACCTGGCCTTGTGTGTGCACAGGAAGTGGCTTTCCCTGACATGAATAAGGCATTGATGAACCAGACAGCCTGGCGGGGTTGGCATCACCGGCTCCTTACAGTACCGCTACTAGGAGTAAGCATATAAACAGCACCGTGACCTGTATGGGCCTGAAAGCGAAGGGGTTATACTGAAATTATCTGAGGCTCTGACAGGCCAGCGGTTACAAAGCAATCCTCTGTAGGGCGCTGGCAGGGAAGATGATACACACATAAATTCTCTAGGGCTATGGCAGGAAAGGGGTTACACAGGGATGCTCTGCAGGGCTCTGATAAGGAAGGGGTTACACAGTTATCCTTTTCAGGGAACTACGACAGCAGGTAAGGCATTACACCGCTGTGTTCTGAGAGGTACTGGCAGGGAAGGAGTTACACGGTGACACACTGCAGGGCTCTGGCAGTATACAGTGATGCTCTGCAGGCACCAGTTAAAAGTGGTTTCACTGTGATGTTCTGCAGAATTCTGGCAAGTGTAGTGATATACACTGATGCTGTGCAGGAATTTGGCAGTGAAAGTGTTACACGGTGATGTTTTACAGGGCTTTGGCAGTGAAAGTGTTACACAGTAATGTTTTACAGGGTTTTGGCAGTGAAACTGTTACACAGTGATATTTTACAGGGATTTGGCAGTGAAAGTGTTGCACGGTAATGTTTTGCAGGGTTTCGGCAGTGAAAGTGTTACACAGTAATGTTTTACAGGGCTTTAGCAGTGAAAGTGTTACACAGTGATATTTTACAGGGTTTTGGCAGTGAAAGTGTTATACAGTGATGTTTTACAGGGTTTTGGCAGTGAAAGTGTTATACAGTGATGTTTTACAGGGATTTGGCAGTGAAAGTGTTGCACGGTAATGTTTTGCAGGGTTTTGGCAGTGAAAGTGTTACACGGTAATGTTTTACAGGGCTTTAGCAGTGAAAGTGTTACACGGTAATGTTTCACAGGGTTTTGGCAGTGAAAGTGTTACACTGTGATATTTTACAGGGTTTTGGCAGTGAAAGTGTTACACGGTAATGTTTTACAGGGCTTTGGCAGTGAAAGTGTTATTTTGGCAGGGAAGCGGATGCACAGCGAGGCTGATGTACTAGAAAGAACTGCTCCACAGGGACAAATAAATATTCCCATTGATTTAAGATGCAGCTTTTAACCCCATGAATGCTAAAGCAATGCTTTGGAGAGTTCGCCTACATTCAAGGGGTTAAAGGCCTTATTGAAACAATGGGGATTTTGAGAATTGTTATGTGTGCCCTATGGTGCAGAATCAATCCCGTTCTTTTCAATACATCAGACTCAATGACGCTTTGCGGCAGGGCTCTGGCAGTTAAAGTGTTATATACTAAGGCTAGTCGTCTGCGTGTAGTGTATATACAGAGCTCAGTGTTTGTCAGGAGCCTGAAAGGAGCAGGAAGAGAACATGAGTGCTATACAATATGCAGAGCCATCCTCCTCACACTTCAGGGACTGACCAATCACGTTGCACAGCACGGAACATCCCAGCCAGTCAGAGATGTCACTGGTAACGTTCAGTATCTGAGAATATTTACTACCCGGCAGTAACAGAACAATCCCCATGTCAGGTCTGCACGTAATCCAGTCAACAGCAGGAGCGAGCGATCGAAATCCTAAACCTCACAAAGACTGCGTCTGAGAACGATGTACCAAGAACTGCAGTGATTCTGGGACGAAGAACCAATTGCATTATGGGGACCGAATTAAAAAAAATAATAATAATAATAATAAAATTATATATATATTATTGTAAATTTTAAAACAGAAATTATGTGCAGCAAATCCCATAAAGGTTTGAGAGATATCGTCCTCTAAAGTTCCCTCGTCTCTCCCCTTCTCCTGACGTCAGCGCCCTGCTGACAGCATAAGATCCCAGTCCTGCAGCAGAGCCGAAATAGAGATCTTTAAAGGGATAGTAATATTTCATAATAAAAGCAGCTCCAATTAATCTTCATAGTATTTGAGCCATGGAGAGTGTTATATCAATACTGTCAGAGTTGTAGTACAAGAGTAATTCAATGACAAAATATCCCCCTCCCTCCCCTTTTACTGATGTAACACTGCTCACCTCAGAGCAGCAAGACTGTCCAGATGGATCACAGAGAGGGACAATCTTCAGTGATCATAAGGAAAAACCTGTCAAGGGGGAACAGTGTTTTCCTTATGATCACAGTAAGAAGATTGTACCTTGCTGTGATCTGTCAGGTCATGTGACCAGATTCCACATCTGAGGGGAGGGAGGTGACTTACACTAGGTAAAAGGGACGGGGTTTTCCTTATGATCACAGTAAGAAGATTGTCCTTTGCTGTGAGCTGTCCAGTCAGGAGACCAGATTCCACCACTGAGGGGAGGTGTCTTACACTAGGTAAAAGGGGCGGGAGGGGGATACTTTATCATTCAATTACTCTTGTACTACAACTCTGACAGTACTGAAATAACACGGCAGCGTTCTAAACCAAGAGGTATGCGGGAAAGAGATGTGACTATATGCCAAGTATAATTGGTTTGCAATACGACTACTGTCATAGGTAGAGGGTGTGATTTAGGAGGCGCGTGAACGTCACTAAGGCAAGATGTCCGCGCTCCGTCTTGCTGTCAGTCCATGAAGAATAGAGATTTCTCTTTAATCCGGTAAGAATTCTGGACTAGCACTACTGAGCAGATAGTCACCACATGGGCAGTGATGTGATGCTCTCTTATTACTGGGTGGCAGTTCCGCTTTAAACTCTACAAAACAAGAAGACTTTTTTTATGGGACATTAGCGTCCCTTTAAGGTTATTGAACTGAACCCCATTACAGTATTCAAGGTAATACAATTTCTCCATTCAGTTATAGACTTCATCAGACTTTAACGCCCTGGATGTCAGGGCGTTATCCAACTTAATGCATCGCAATGCACTGGATACCATCTGACACTCAGAAAACAGTAAAGAGATACACCTGACTACTGTATGAACGACACCTTCCCAGGTAAGTACTACGGTTAAACAAACTTTAAGCCACGTAATGAAAGGGTATAGTTCACCTTCTATGGTCAGTTACCCACTAAGTTTTTCCTCTTATTCTATGTTATTTATTTCTCTTCCTCTTTTTCAGGTTCATCTCTGTTGCGGTTTATCACAGTTGAGTAACTTACATTAGGCTTATGGCTCTATGTTGCTTTTAAAGGGACAGCAATGTCCCAAAAACACTCTTCTATTTTTGTAGATGTTAAAAAAATAAACTATATGTCACAAATACTAATCTCTCAAACCGCTATGGTTTGAGAGATATAGGCATTGAAAGTATCTCCTTCTCCTGATGTCAGCTGTAAAGCTGACAGCAGGAGATTCGAGTCGTGCGACTCGAGGAGGCTCTTCTGCAGAGCCTAAATCACGTTACTGTAACCCTTTGAGTGCCAGAGTGGTACGGAATGCATTGCAAGTACCACTCTGGCACTCAAAGGGTTTTAAAAAGAATGACTTAATTGGAAAGGTCTACAAAGTGTGCGTACCGACCAGGCACACTTTGTAGACCTTTCCAATTATGTAATTCTCTTGAAATAACGCGATTTCGGCTCAGCTGCAGAGCCTCTGGCTGGTCCTTGGACCGGGAACTCCTGACATCAGGAAAGGGGAGGTAGGGGGAACTTTACAGCTAAATATCTCTCAAACCATAGAGGTTTGAGAGATGGGACGTTGGGCATTTAGTTTCATTTTTTAATAGCTACAATATTCACTTTTTTAATATTTTGACAATACTGTCTCTTTAACCCTGCAGTAGATCTTTTCCAAATGAAAAAAAAAAAAAAAACAAGGGTACTCCTATTGATGACAGATACCGCATTAAAAAGTTATTATGGAACAAACTTACAATGATGGAGGGTTCAATTGAAACATTTACAGCAGCCAGTTTGTTGCTACTGAAGACTAGGAATGTTATATCACTGATTAGAGGTCTCCATACACTTTGCGCTAGCAAGAGTGCCACCAAAACATGGAATGGTCCCAACAAATAATCCCAATTAAAGTGCTTTTTTTTTTGCATTTTTGAAAATGTCATTCAAAACTGCCTGTTTGTTATGTTAGCGAAAAGAATGGCAGATACAGAGTTTACAACATAATGAAACTTATTTCTGAAAAAAGTGGAAGTTTCAAAGTGCAGCATGGACCATAATTAGGATATGAAACAGAGAGATTCATTTATATATCAGGATATGGTTCATACTCAGAGCTTGCCAGACGAAAATAATGAATACCTCCTGAGCTACATATCTGATGACCCTTTCGGTAACTAATTTTTAACTGCACCATTAGGAACGCATGATAATTCCTGTAAATTTTAATGTGAATATATGTATTTGCCACAGAATTGCAGCTCTATTACAGATTAGCTGAGAAGGTCTGTGTGTTGAGGTGAACCATGACCCAACCACCTGATGCAACTACTGACGAACAGGAAGAAGTGCAATAAAAGTAGAGCTCTGATTGGCTGAATGGGTTACATTAGGGTTCACCTTTTCAAGACCACACACGTTTGAAAAAGAGGTCAATGTGGTTCTAAAAGCCCAGTCACCAAAGGTAATTAATACAAAGTCAAGGTCAGTTCTCAATCTCTTTCACACAGGAAAAAAATTGATGCAGCATTGCTGCGCTCTTGGCACCCGTGTAAAAGGTGGATTCGTATTTCAGAGACACCTAATTTTATTTAAAGGGATAGTAATGTTTCATAATAAAAGCAGCTCTAATTAATCATCATAGTATTTGGACTTTGGAGAGTGTTATTTCAGTTCTGTCAGAGTTGTAGTTCAAGAGTAATTCAATGACAAATTATCCCCCTCCCGCCCCTTTTACTGATGTAACACTGTTCAGCCAGATCAGAAGGGAGGAGCCCATGTAGACTGCAGAGAGGGACAATCTTCAATTAAGATAAGGGGAAAAACCTGAAAAGCTTGTCAAGGGGGGCAGGGATTTCATTGTTCTCATAGGAAGAAGATTGTCCCCTTCTGTTATCTGTCTGGTCTATGGACTGGATTCCACATCTGAGAAGAGATGGCTTACACTAGGTAAAAGGGGCGGGAGGGGATACTTTGTTTGTGAATATCTCATAAACCATAAAGGTTTGAGAGATAAGACTTATATCGTTCTTCATGTTTTTTTAATGCCTACAAAATAAAATAAAGATAAAACGAAGTATTACTATCCCCTTGAAGGAAATCTATACGCTAGGAATAGGAGGATCTCAATTTGTTTAACAAATTGATGCCTACATTACATTGCTTTTTAACCTAACAGATTACCATTAAAGTATAAGGAGAACATTGTAGATAAAAAACATTTATGCATAAGGTGACATTTTTAAATAAAACCTTGAGACACACACGCTGAAGTCAGTGTTGTGCTGACATTCATCATGCGGCTCTGCAGCAGAGCCGCAATCGTGTTAGTGACAAAGAATTATTTCACTGAAACAGTCTTCTACATGTGCTTGCAAACCAATCACTTTCTTTGTCACTAATGGGATCTCGGCTCAGCTGCAGAGCCGCATGATGAATGTCAGACCGAATATCCCTGCAGTCAGAACAACGCTGACTTCAGGGAAGGGGGGGGGGGGGTACTTTACCTTCGGTTATCTCTCAAACCATAAAGGTTTGAGAGATGAACCGGGGGGCTATTAACTTATTTTACAAATATGTACAATATTAATATGGGGGATAGTAATAATAAAGTATTACTATCCCTTTAAGCTCAGCCCAGGACTGTGAATGCACTTTTGATTTAAAAAAAAAAAGCCTAGTAAGCGCAAGTGAAGCGAGAGAGAGGAAGTGGCGACTCGTGTCACTTCCTGTCATTGAACATGACAGTTACAATGTATCTTCTTTACTGATCGAGTGTGTTGTGGTATAAATCAGTGAACTAATGAGATTCCATTCTGGACCATACCAACAACTTCACCTCCAATAACGTTTTGCTCACAGCTCCCCAGACACGCAGTCTGGCATTTTCAAGGCACTAATAATAATAATATTTTATAGGTCATTTGTTAATAGCAGAATAGATATTTATATATAGCTATTCTTAGGTGTCACAAGCAGAATGACATAGACAGAATATTGTGAATAAGAGTTTCCGTAAGTATACATTTAAAACTCTTCATGAGTAATTTGTTCATTTACGGAAAATAGGCAGCACCCTAAGTAAGCGTCTGTTTTAAAGGATCAGTAATGTCCCATAAAAAATGTTTAGAGTTTGGTAGAGGTTCAAAAAAGAAACTATTTCTCACAAATCCTCTCTCTCAAACCGCTATGATTTGAGAGATATAGACACTGAAAGATCGCCCCCTTCTCCTGACGTCAGCGCTGTGCTGACAGCAGGAGATACCGGTCCGGGGACCAGCCGGCGGCTCTGCAGCAGAGCCGAGATCGTGTTATTTCAAAAAGAATTACTTCATTGGAAAGGTCTACAAAGTGTGCATTGGTTTGCAAGCACACTTTGTAGACCGTTCCAATTAAGTAATTCTTTTGAAATAATGCGATTTCGGCTGCTGAAGAGCCTCCTCGAGTTGCGCGACTCGAATCTCCTGTTGTCAGCACAGCGCTGACATCAGGAGAAGGAAGGTGGAATTTTGAATGTGAATATCTCTCAAACCGTAGCGGTTTGAGAGATAGGATTTGTGGAAAATAGTTTCTTTTTTGAACCTCTACCAAACTATAAACATTTTTTATGGAACACTAATGTTCCTTTAAATCCAGTACACTAGAAAAGACACCATGTTACAAGGTGTATATAATGTGATGTGCGTGTATGGTTTTGTATGCACAATAATGATATGATTTATGCTTAATTGTCAGGGGAAGACCACCGTTTAACCATTTCCTGCCACAGAAGTCTGCAGCGCGCAGTCTCTGCTGAGCATGACTGCAGCGCGCACAGTCTCTGCTGAGCATGACTGCAGCGCGCACAGTCTCTGCTGAGCATGACTGCAGCGCGCAGTCTCTACTGAGCATGACTGCAGCGCGCAGTCTCTACTGAGCATGACTGCAGCGCACAGTCTCTACTGAGCATGACTGCAGTGCACACAGTCTCTACTGAGCATGACTGCAGCGCACAGTCTCTACTGAGCATGACTGCAGCGCACAGTCTCTACTGAGCATGACTGCAGTGCACACAGTCTCTACTGAGCATGACTGCAGTGCACACAGTCTCTACTGAGCATGACTGCAGTGCACACAGTCTCTACTGAGCATGACTGCAGTGCACACAGTCTCTACTGAGCATGACTGCAGAGCGCACAGTCTCTACTGAGCATGACTGCAGAGCGCACAGTCTCTACTGAGCATGACTGCAGCGAGCACAGTCTCTATTGAGCATGACTGCAGCGCGCACAGTCTCTATTGAGCATGACTGCAGCGCGCACAGTCTCTATTGAGCATGACTGCAGCGCGCACAGTCTCTACTGAGCATGACTGCAGCGCGCACAGTCTCTACTGAGCATGACTACAGCGCGCACAGTCTCTACTGAGTATGTCTGCAGCGCGGGCAGTCTCTACTGAGCATGTCTGCAGCACGCAGTCTCTACTGAGCGGACAGCTTCTGACAAACATCTTAGCAAATTATTATATAGGACGTCAATAACAGATAAACATAAAAACGCACATATGATTTATTTTCTTCCCTCAACACACTACTGTAAGTGTATCAGTTGTTTTCCAAGAAGGCTTTCCTCGTTTAACCCTTTGAGTGCCAGAGCGAAAGGCGTTGGGCACCCCCGTAGCACTCAAATGGGTAACACTTTGTTGCAGGCCCTGTCTGGAGGTATAAGGGTTAATGTAAAAAAGAGAAATAGACAGCCCTTGCACACTGCTTCCTGGTGTTATCTAACTGAATTAGCAGACGTGCAGAGAAAAAAAATAGTCCTTCCTCTCTTCAAGGTTTATGCAAGGCCTTGGTGTTTAACCCTTTAAAGGGCGTGTAACACTTTGCTCTAGTGATGCGTTGCACATCCTTCTGACTTTTCTTGGCTGCAGAAAAATATGGAAACCTCAGGTCACCAAAGACAATTTAACCCTTTGAGTGCTAGAGGGGTAGGCAACGCATTGCAAAGGGGTTAATAAAGGAACAGGCAACCGTGTGCCCTGTAGCTATCATTGGACTACAAGTTCTACCGGCCTCAGAAGATAATGGGAAACCGCAGCCGATAGGCCACCAGTTGCCTACTCCTAGTCCAGTGTCTTTGGACAGAACGAAACACTGAAGCTGATTCCAGGGGGAGAGAAGAGACACTGACCACTTCATGTCTGGGAAGTACCAGGGTTTGGCCCTGAGACACAGTGTTTTCAACCAAAGGGACAGATTCTCAAGGTGAGATGTCCTGTGATAGCACTGCTAGTTCTGCACTAAATTACTGCTTCATTTTTGTCTACATTTGTGCTATTTCTGTCAAAAAGGTACAGGAAGAAGCCATGCTTGCCTTATATTCGTTCAGGCAGTGATTTCTATATTGGATAAGGCTACCCATTGGAGTCATAGGCATCCGCAGTGGGGCAAGAGCGGGCCTTTTCTCCTCAGATAAACCTATGGGCTGGGTGCAATATTATGGCATTGCCCCCTTGGAAATATTTCAGCGCATGTCCATAACTGGTGCACCTTTGGGTTAGCATAAGCAGGAGCATACCACCTAGAATTTACATTCTGGGGAACTTTAAAGGGATAGTAATACTTTATTATTTCTATCCCCCATATCATACATATTTGCCACATAAATTATTAGCCCCCAGGTTCATCTCTCAAACCTTTATGGTTTGAGAGATAACCAAAGGCAAAGTTCCCCCCTTCCTCCCCCATCCCTGACGTCGGCGTTGTGCTAACTGCAGGGATATCCAGTCTGACTTTCATCATGCGGCTCTGCAGCAGAGCCGCGATTGCGTTAGTGAAAAATAATTATTTCACTGAAACGGTTTTCTACATATGCTTGCAAACCAACCACAAACCAAGCACATGTAGAAGACAGTTTCAGTGAAATAATTATTTTTCAGTAACGGGATCTCGGCTCAGCTGCAGAGCCGCAAGCCTGTTGTACAATAGACTTCCCCTGCAGTCAGTAGAAAGCTAACTTCAGGGAAGGGGGAGAGAGGGGGAACTTTGCCTTCGGTTATCTCTCAAACCATAAAGGTCTGAGAGATGAACCTGGAGGCTATTAAGTTATTTTACAACTATCCACAATATAGGGGATAGTAATAATAAAGTATTGCTATCCCTTTAAGGGTTAACATCTCAAAGATTTCTGAGTCAGCTCATTTTGAAATGTCCCAACTTTATTAGGATATATTTTGCCATCATTTAAAAGAAAGCACTACCTGTACATTACTGGGCATTTTCCATTAAGAACAGCTGTATACGCTACTTAAAGGAAAATAACCCTCTTCGTAATTTTTGGATATATTTCCCTTTAATCTTTTGAATGCCAGAGGGATACCCAACATATTGCTCTGCAATGCACTGTGCACACATCTCAAACTCAAAGGGTTAAAGTGGGCCTGTTAACTGAAGACCCATTTAATTAATTTTAAAAATAATTAAAAACTGCCCATATACGTTGTGCTTACCATTTGTTTGTAATATAACTTTATTGATGGCACAGTTTGGCCCTTTATGCTAATTTAGTTTCTGTGCTGGGCCAATATCCCCACACACTGTAATATGAATGAATCTAGGCAGAGCCCAAAGACTCGGGGCAGTTCTAAGAGTACAGCGAGCAATACGTTTGGCCTTGATGAACACTAATTAGCATACTGTACAGATATTTAGAATAAAGTGCCGCCAGAATATAAAAAAGTTAATTTTTTAAAAACAATTTATTTTACAGGTAAATGGCTGATACCACCTATATGGGGGGTTTAATTCTTTAAAAAAAACCAAAACAACAACAACAAAACGAAAGGCCCACTTACACCCTTTGTGTGGCCGAGGGGTCTCCAATGCATTGTGAAAGTCCACTTTAAACCTTTGTGTGCCATAAGTGTATCCCTCTGGCATGCAAAGGGTTAAGCATAATGAACACAACGGAGTCTTCAGTGAGATTCCTAATGCTCCGAGGATCTATAAACTGAGTAGCCTAGACAGATGGGGATCTGTTTAAAACACTGCTGGTGACACAGTGACCAGGGTCTTCCTGGTTTTGGTCAGCCTTGCACATTAGTTGCCATCACCCTCAGCCGATGTCCCATATGACAGCTGAGGATTAAGTCCCCTGGCTGTGTATATCTGCAGTATGTAATGGTTTCTCTAATGAGACCAAAGTCCAGTTGTAAAGGGGCGGTGGGGTTGCACACACAAAACAAACACACCTGGGTTTACACTGCGGGATCATCCATCCCGGCCTCATTCACAGTTATACACAAACGCACACATATACAAACACCTGGATTTCCTCGAATATGTTTACACTCCCTTAGTTTACTTATACATGTGTGCAGTGTACCTAGACCCATTAACACACACGTGCGTTCATCTCCTGGGCTCCCCCACCAGCTCCTACAGAGTAGCCGGGCACAAATGCTCACACTATGAACTCACTTGCTTCCACGTAGTTACACATGAACCATGGGCTCAGTTGTACACAAGCATACTCATTCACATGCGGAGGCGTAACCAGAACCTGCTGGGCCCTGGGCCAAAATCTGTGGCTTGTTTCCCACAACGGTACACATGGTTTGGAGCAAGTATGAATAATACACATTAGCACAGGCCTTTGCAATGAGATGGATACCCATCTTGTGCTCAAAGATTTACTGAAGAAAAGGGAAGGGTCTCACCACTGCATTTCTTGTGTTAGTGGAGGTCAGCAGCTGTGTGTGTGGAGATGTCCCTTTAGGAGATATTATGGGTCCATACCTCCCAAGTGTCCCTCTTTAGGAGATATTATGGGTCCATACCTCCCAACTGTCCCTCCTTAGGAGATCTTATGGGTCCATACCTCCCAATTGTCCCTCTTTAGGAGGGACAGTCCATCTTTGAGACCCAAATCTCTATGTGTCTCTTTGGCACCCTGGAGTGCCCCTTTTTTTAAATACATAAGACTATATGATGTGTATTTACGTTTACCAGACACTACTCCACAGCAAAAAAAACTCACATTAATAATAAAATTAGCCTGTGTAAATAAAATACTTTGGTCTTGCTCCATTCACATATTCAGTTACACAAATATGTGTCCATAGATCATGAATTAACCTAAAAACGCTTGGTAATTCCTCGCCCACCAGCCACGACACCAGGAACAATACCTAAAACAAAGGTGTCCCTCTTTGGCCATTTGAAATGTTGGGAGATATGCTACAGTGGTAGTAGTGTGAGAGGTCAGCACTAAAATAGTACAGTTCCTTACATAGGTAGAATAATATAAGGTCATAAACAGAACAGAGTATTTTACCACAGTAGTAGAGTAGTTTGAGATGTCAGAGCTGGAAGAGAATGCATTACTATAATGGTAGAGCAGGCTGAGAGGTCAGAACTGGAAAAGCTTATATTACTGTAGAGCAGGCATGACAAACTTAGTGAGGGCTGCATACTCAACATTTCCCTACATGGAGGGCCACAACGTTGGCTGCTAGGGTCTGCGTATGCGTGAGTTAACATCTGGTGAAGACACAGGAAGTAACTCAGCAGCGAAAGAGAGATGAGAGAGAAACTCTCTGGCTGGGGTCATGTGAGAGGCCAGCTGATCAGGGAAAGAGAAGGCTTGAGATCTGCACGGCAGAAGGAATCTGCATCAACCCATTGCAGGCTAGACACATCCCTAAAGAGTTGCTTTACAATGCAATACAACATATTCGAACATCCGAGACGCCTTCACTGCGGCCCTGTGTGGGGGGCCACAGTGAAGGAGTGGGAGGGCTGCATATATTTGAATAAGATGGATAATGGTCAGCATGGGAATAGAATTGATTACTAGAGTGGTAGACTAGTGTGAGAGGTCAACATGGGAATATTGTTGATTATTAGAGTGGTAGACTAGTGTGAGAGGTCAGCATTGGAATACTTTAGTACTGCTTTTTACACTAGAAGACTTGTGTAAGAGACAACAGTTGTAGACTGATGTGAGAGGTCAGCATTGGATTTTAGAGTAGCGAGAGAGATCCGTATTGGAATAGTGTTGTTTACAACATCGCTAGACAGTTGTGTGAAGTCAGTATTGGAATAGTATGGATAAGTAGAGTGATAGACTAGTAGGAGAGATCAGTACTGGAACAGTATTGCTTTTTGAGCACTAGACTTGTGTGCGAGGCCAGTATTGGAACTGTATTGATTACAAAACAGGCCTAGGCTAGTAGGAGAGGGTCAGCATTGGGACATAGTTGATTTTAGAGTAACATACTTGTGTGAGAGATCAGTTTTGGAATAGCATTGATTACTAGAGTGGTAGACTAGTGTAAACACTGGAACAATATTGATTTTTGGAGTTGCAGAATTCTGTGAAAGGTCAGTATTGGATTAGTACTGATTACAACAGGGCTAGACTAGTGTGAGAGGTCATCGCTGGAACAACACCGTTACTACAGAGTAGTGTGAGCGCACAGCACTGAAATAGTAGTCACACTGCAAGTTAGCTTGATAAGTGAGTGGTAGGATGACCGCGTGTCCCAGATTGCCCGGGACAGTCCAGGATTTTGTGTGTGCGTGTGTCCCAAGTAGCGGGCTGCCCCTTTTAGGACAATACAAAGTCCCGGAATGAAGATTCCAGAGCAAAGAGATCAAAACACTAGAATGAGGACTGCCCATTGCCCACTGTGACAGGAAATTCTGCCTCTTCTGGGCTACAGGAAAATGGCCTCCAGACACCGCTCTAAACACTAGAGTCCTGAACTTGACATCAAACAAAAGCTGCAATGGAATTTTGTTGTGGAGTAAACATCGTCTAAGGGTTTGGGCGTAACGTACATTATCTTGTAGTCCACCACAGTCATGGCTTCCAGTCTCAACACTCAATGGGCAGTTCTCCCTCTAGTGCCGAGAATTCTGTGTTGCACTCTTCCCTATGCAGCATCCCTGAATGGCACAACTGAAATGTGGTCACCCTAGGTAAACCCAGAATTAAAGGTATCTAGCACTAGTCCTCGGTAGACTCCACAGCAGATCATTCATAATAACTGATCCACTGGTACCCAACCTGTGATCATCAGGCAAGGATATCCCTCACACATGACCTGACAGATTAGAGCAATTTGAATGTAAAATAAGTCTCCAATGCACTGCAAAACAATGCACTGGAAACTTATCTATCATTCAAGATGATTAAAGCCCCATTTAAAGGGATAGTAATACTTTGTTTTATCGAACAGAGAGTTACAAAGACACACAGAGAGCTTCCATCTTATGTGTTTCGCATGCAACCGTGCTTACTCATAGACATTTGAGCATTGCGTTGAATACCTCTCTGGCACGCGAAGGGTTAAATCAATGTGACACTTCTCCCCTGTAGTGCGGATGGTTTGTTCCAGAATTGCTCATTTTTCTTTCTGCATATTGCCCGCGTTCCGCATTAAGAGACGCTTTCCTTTTATCACACCTTTGAACTCACATGGGAAGTGTATTTATTGAGTGTTTTGCTATGCAGTAAAGACATAAAAACGTGGCAGTAACAGCCTTCTATTGTACCGCAGTTTGATTAACCTTTACCTTTTCACCCTGCACAATATGAGGAAGTAATCTTAAAATGTACTGATGAAAGACTGGAATAGTAATCACAACTGTGACATCAAAAGACGAAATACCGTTTATCAGGGGTGGGCAACGTGGTGGCGTGCCCACCAGCTTGTATTAAACTACATCTCACATCATTAAGGGCATAATGAAAGGTAAAGTACATAAATATACTGTTATTATTGGGTATCTCAATCATTTTCACAATGTTTATTTTTGTTAATAAAAATTTTCCATTAATCTACATTTCAAACTCAATAATATTTTTGTCAAAGTCCTCCACCCTAAGTGGATGTCTATGCCACTGAAATGACTGGTAATTTTTATTTGCCCCCTGTAGTGCACTTGGTTTAACCTAGAATTGCGAATGTTCTGCTTGGTACATCGGCTTCCACGCGAGAGACAAAGAGAAAGGTCAGCGCTGGAAAAGCAGAGGGTTCTGCGAGAGTATCAATGTGAGAGGCTAACCGGAATAGCAGATTGTATAGTGATACTGTACAGAGGAGTCAGCACTTGAGGAAAAACGAGGATACTTCTGAATGTATAAGTGTGAGACACAAGTGGAACAGCACATTGTACTGTGATATAAGTAGACTAGTTGAACAGCCCGTTACACGGGCCACAGTGCCTCTGGCAGCCGGTCGCGGGACAATCACGCGCAGTAGAGGCTACCCGCGCCACTGCTGATACAGAGCTGGACGCTCCTTCGGAGCGCCCAGCTCTGTATCAGCTGCGGCGCGGGCAGTCTGTACTGCGCATGACTGCTGCACGCGCAGTAGTGTCTACTGCGCATGTCGGGCGTTACACACAACTTAGCGAATTATTATATAGGATGGGGTCAGCACTGGAATAGCAGAGTGCACAGTATTGGGCTATAGTAAAAAAGCAGGGTGGGGATTGGTAAAGGAAAGATGGGAGGGGCAGTTTTGGACAGGTGGCTTCAGAATGAAAAGGGGTGGCAATAGGCCTCAGACCCCTTTTTTTGGATCTACAGTTAAACAGTGTCCCTCCCTCTTTTAGTTATTGGTTTTAAAGGGATAGTAATACTTTATTATTACTATGCCCCATGTTGTAGATATTTGCAAAATAATGTAATAGCCCCCAGGTTCATCTCTCAAACCTTTATGGTTTGAGAGATAGCCAAAGGCAAGGTTCCCCCCTCCCTGAAGTCAGCGTTGTACTGACTGCAGGGATATCCGGTTTTATTTTTCCCCCAGGCGGCTCTGCAGCAGAGCCGCGATCGCGTTAGTGACAAAGAATTATTTCACTGAAACGGTCTTCTACATGTGCTTATAAACCAATCACACTGCAAACCAAGCACATGTAGAAGACCGTTTCAGTGAAATAATTATTTTTCACTAACGGGATCTCGGCTCAGCTGCAGAGCCGCAAACCTGTCTTACGACAGACTTCCCCTGCAATCAGTACAACGCAGTTGTACTGCTTCTCATATGTGGGCAGTGGGTTCCAGGTCGTAAATGCACCTATGTTCATAATTTTGTCACAGCTTTGGGGTGCTTTTGGCCCTTGCCAATGGTAAAATTGTTACATATTGCTTGTTATATGATTTTAAAATGAATATGTTCAGGCCAGCGTCCTAAAGAGAGGGCCCCAGGACTACGTTTGTGGGTTTGGTCACCGGACCCGTTGAGCTGTGGAGACCTACTGATGGGTTCAGGGTGTTATGTTAAGTTAATGAAGAAGGCTGAGCTTATACTTAGAGTTGGGTGAGCTTGGGCCTACCAGGTAGTGTGTATGTTGGGAAGGCTGAAAAAGTGTGTTGTTTGACTGTAACGTTAATTTATTAAAGAGATAGCAACACTTAATATATAGTAAAATTTATATTGTAAGGTTTATCCTACTGAGTACAACAAAGGTACGCCCACTGCTGAGAGGTGTTGTATTAACCCCTTAAGGACCAGACAACGTGCTATGACCATCACGGCCCTTAAATACTTAAGGACCGGTGACGGTCATAGCGCGTCACGAAAGTTTTACTTACATCGCTCCACCAGGAGCGCTATCAGTAAAAAAGGGGCCTAAAATTGAAGTGGTCTCTCTTGGGCCCCAAAGCGGTGCGCCGATACGCATAACAGATCGCGTGTACCGGCACGTTGACAAGGATCAAAGCGGTCCTTAAGGGAAGGTAAATTCTCTGGACAGAGATGTGCACATAGTGTCAGTGTGAGACGTTTAACTGAATAGCAGATTGTATTGTTATACAGCAAACAGAGAGTCTAGTACTGGAATGGCAGAGTGTAGTGCAGACACTGGCAGTGTGACATGATGATAGTGAAACAGTGCATTGTTCTGCAGACACAGCAAAGACGAGAGGTCAGCACCGGAATAGCAGATCGTGCTGCGGACAGGTCAGTTTGAGAGGCTGGTAGTAAATAAGCTAGTCAGATTGTTTACATTAAATCAGTGGACATTTTTACAGCCAGATGGGGTGTTTCAGCTATACATATAGTCATTTCAACTCCCTATGTTAAGACAGGCCTCCAGCACATTGAAAAGCCTTGCTTGGGAGACATCTCTATCATGGGGGTGTTAAATACCACCAAAAAGACAAATATTATCCATTTGGCTGATACTGGACTATGCATCTTTCACTAACCTGAGTATTTTCCAGTGTAACTGACCCACAGAGCTTTCAATAAATAGAAACGACTGCCATCGTTTACAGCGCAGACAGACTAGACTCTGGTTCTGATGCAAACCATTGCGCTGCATGGGTTGACCCTTTGAGTGCCAACGGTTGGCACTCAAACGGTTGAATAAAAATTCCCATTCAGTTAAATGGGTCTTTAGCATTCAAGGGGTTAAAACCTAATTTAAATCAATGGGAATTGTATTTGCCCCCTATAATGCCCCAGAATGACACCACCTCCTTAAAACCCTTTGAGCGCCAGAGTGGTACGGTATGCATTGCTTTGCAATGCATTCCGTAATACTCTGGCGCTCAAAGGGTTAACAGACCAGCCTCAGTATGAGAGTTTGCTACAGACAGAAGCCCAGAGAGATGACAGCAGTGCAATGAATGGAGGGAATGCACTGAGTAGCAAAGTGTCACCCAGACAGGAGGACTGTGTCAATTAAAATAAACGTCTGGAAATTAGGGTGATTTTGATCATTCTGGGGCACACAAGATGGGGTGGAAATAAAAATGCATATTGATTTAAATGGGGCGGATGCCTGGCATTCAAATCATTTAGATCAGAGGGAATTATGGAGATTTTTTTAACCAATAATCACTCCAGTCCTTACCAGTATATCAGCCTCCAAACATAGTACAGTGCTCTGCCAGACCACTGGCTGGATGGGGAGGGAGGTACTGGGTGCAGGTAAGTGCCATCACATCACAGCCAGTCCCACATGCTGGCATCCTCCCTGAGACACGTTTACCAATATCCTCTTTCACAACATTAACCCATGCACCGCCAAGGGCCTCTCCTACCCCCCAACACACACGTCCCCCCCCCCCGTTACCTTTGATCTGAGTCTCATATTCCGATGCCCGGTCCCTCCGGGGCTTCCCATGAGATGCCATCCTGGTGCCAGGCACTCAAGCTGGCAGCACCTAACGCGCTGGAGAGGACGGGATCACAGAAGACAGCATCCAATGTTAGAGTCCGGGGGAGGTGGGAAAACAATCGGTGCCCAGGAAGGGCACGGGGGGTATAATCCAGTCTTAGGAGTAGTTAGTGTGTCCTGCCTTGGGGAACATGTTTCATGCCACCGACCAGGGCACTCTGCAACCTCACTGCTGGCATAGCAGCTGGATTCAGCGTTACCACTCCCGCCCCAGCTGGGCAGTAAGCGTAGTTGGCAGTGCCCGGGAAGAGGTAAAGGCAGGCGGTGTCTGGAGGATAAAGGCAGCTCTCGGGAAAGGCTAAGTGTCAAGGCAGTCAGTGCCCAAGAAGAGGCGCGGGGTGAGGAAAGGCAGTGCCCAGGGGAGAGAGGTGCGAGGTAAAGCAGTGCCCAGGAAGGGGTGCAGGATGAAGGCACTCAGTGCCCGGGGAGAAGATCAATGAAAAAGACACGCAGTGCCCAGGAGAGACGTGCAGGGTAAAGGCAGCGGTGCCCACAGAGAGATGCAGTGCCCAGGGAGGCAGATCCGCATTGCTCGGCTGTAGCGGTGCACAGTGATCTGCAGGGCTGCACATGCAGGAAGTGAGCTCTACACATCTAGATGCGCAGTGTACATCACACACACGGCGGTGCCCCCTGGTCCCGAGGTGAGGGCACTGCCCGGTGACATCCGGCTGCAGTGAGTGCAGCGATGCGTCCTATCTGGCAGTACCCGGCGGATCTGGGGAGCGTCCAGGCACCGCCCCTCCTCCCCTCCAGCTGTCTCAGTGAGCTCACGGATTGATGTCTGTCTCTAGCTCGGTGTGTGTGTACAGCTGTCTGTGTGTGTGTGTGTGTATATATATATATAAAATAGTGTGTAATGTGTGTATATATGATATATAATATGTATGTGTGTGTTTATATATAATAGTGTGTGCCTGTGTGTATATATTGTATATAATAGTGTGTGTCTATATATATATATATATATATATATATATAAAATAGTGTGTGTGTGTCTGTATATATATATATATGTGTGTGTGTGTATATGTATGTGTGTGTGTGTATATGTATGTATGTGTGTGTCTATGTTGTGTGTGTCTGTGTTTGTTTTCTGTGTGTGTGTGTTTTTGTGTTGTGTGTGTGTGTCTGTTGTCTGTGTGTGTGTCTGTTTTCTGTGTGTGGTGTGTGTTTTGTGTGTGTCTGTTTTCTGTGTGTTTTTTGTGTGTCTTTTGTGTGTGTGTTGTGTGTGTGCTGGTTTGTGTGTGTCTGTTGTCTGTGTTTTGTGTATGTCTCTTTTCTGTGTGTGTGTCTGTTTTCTGTGTCTGTGTGTGGTGTGTGTTGGTGGGAGTCAGACCTCTAATTACACACACCTACCTATCAGTGTGATACACCTCCCTTTGTGTCTCTACTGTCTCTGGTCTATGAATAAAAAGTGATTCTGGCGTCAACGAATTGCACTATTTTGTGTGTAAAAAAATAACAATTTCCAAACTCTTATTGCTCTAAATGGGGCTTTAACCCCCCTGTTGGGTACCTCTGTAGTATTCATGGGGTTAAAATCCCCCTTTAAATGAATTTGGATTTGTTTTCTAACATCCTTGCTCCAGTTGGTATTCGTGTATCAGCCTCGGTGTCTCATGTGCCCGCTCGGTGCCATATGCACACGTACAAAGTGCATTAATTCTGAGACAAACCAACTGCCTCCATAGGAGAGAGGACACCTCATCACCGACTGAAATGTTTTTTATCCCGTTCAGTGCCAGGGAGGTATGGAAACAATTGCAATGCGTTAGTTAACTCCCTGGCACTCTAAGGATTAACCAGTTCAAGAGGTTTAAATCCACATTTCAACCAATGGTGACTTGGATATCCTTTATTTGGTTTGCCCCAGAATAGCGCCTCTTGTGGTAGCACCTCCTCCCTGTCCCGCCATATTCCTCTCAGGGCAATATGCGCAGCTAAACAGTGGCGCAGTTCTGAGGTAAAATAAGCGTTCAAAAGAGGGCAACTAAAAATACCCATCGGGCAAAGCGGAGTTTTTAACCCGTTCGACGCTAGAGGTGTCTTCAATGCCTTGCAGAGCAATCCGTTGGAGTCCCCTCTGGCATTCATAGGGTTAACCCCCTCTCCCCGCCATTTCACTCATTTGTGATTCAGGCCGTTTTAGTTCTTACATAAATAAGGTCATAAATATAAATAATAATAAAGAAAAAAAAAAGTCCAGTGAGTAATTAACCATTTGACTGCCAAAGCGTTGGACACACCTCTCCGGAACACAAAGTGTTAACCCTTTGAGTGCCAGAGAGGTGACCTCTGTGGTGCTCAAATGCAAAATAAAAATTCAACAGACTTCCTGTTAACCCTTTGAGCGCCAGAGTGGTGCGCAACGCATTGCAAAGCAGTGCGTTATGTACCACTCTGGCGCTCAAAAGGTTAAAGGGATTTTTTTTTTTTTTTTTTTTTAACTCGTTGAACTCAAAAGGTCTCCAGCACACTGCATTCAAGCGGTTAAATCCAGCCTTGCAAATCAATGGGCTATAGGGAGAATTTGTATCTGCTCCCTGTGGTGCAGTGCGCTTCACCTCTTTCTGTGGTGGGTTTCTCCCGGTTCCCTCTCAGCTCTCCCCTTTTTCTTTGGCGGGTTTCACCCGGTTCCCTCTCAGCTCTCCCCTTTTTCTGTGGTGGGTTTCTCCCAGTTCCCTCTCAGCTCTCCCCTTTTTCTGTGGTGGGTTTCTCCCGGTTCCCTCTCAGTTCTCCCCTTTTTCTGTGGCGGGTTTCACCCAGTTCCCTCTCAGCTCTCCCCTTTTTCTGTGGCGGGTTTCTCCCGGTTCCCTCTCAGCTCTCCCCTTTTTCTGTGGCGGGTTTCACCCGGTTCCCTCTCAGCTCTCCCCTTTTTCTGTGGTGGGTTTCTCCCGGTTCCCTCTCAGCTCTCCCCTTTTTCTGTGGCGGGTTTCTCCCGGTTCCCTCTCAGCTCTCCCCTTTTTCTGTGGCGGGTTTCTCCCGGTTCCCTCTCAGCTCTCCCCTTTTTCTGTGGCGGGTTTCTGTGGCGTGGCGGGTTTCTCCCGGTTCCCTCTCAGCTCTCCCCTTTTTCTGTGGCGGGTTTCTCCCGGTTCCCTCTCAGCTCTCCCCTTTTTCTGTGGCGGGTTTCTCCCAGTTCCCTCTCAGCTCTCCCCTTTTTCTGTGGCGAGTTTCTCCCGGTTCCCTCTCAGCTCTCCCCTTTTACTGTGGCGGGTTTCTCCCGGTTCCCTCTCAGCTCTCCCCTTTTTCTGTGGCGGGTTTCTCCCAGTTCCCTCTCAGCTCTCCCCTTTTTCGGTGGCGGGTTTCTCCCGGTTCCCTCTCAGCTCTCCCCTTTTTCTGTGATGGGTTTCTCCCGGTTCCCTCTCAGCTTTCCCCTTTTTCTGTGGCGGGTTTCTCCCGGTTCCCTCTCAGCTTTCCCCTTTTTCTGTGGCGGGTTTCTCCCAGTTCCCTCTCAGCTCTCCCCTTTTCTGTGGTGGGTTTCTCCCGGTTCCCTCTCAGCTCTCCCCTTTTTCTGTGGTGAGTTTCTCCCAGTTCCCTCTCAGTTCTCCCCTTTTTCTGTGGCGGGTTTTGCCTGGTTCCCTCTCAGATCTCCCCTTTTTCTGTGGTGAGTTTCTCCCAGTTCCCTCTCAGCTCTCCCCTTTTTTTGTGGCGGGTTTCTCCCGGTTCCCTCTCAACTCTCCCCTTTTTCTGTGGCGGGTTTCTCCCAGTTCCCTCTCAGTTCTCCCCTTTTTCTGTGGCGGGTTTCTCCCGGTTCCCTCTCAGCTCTCCCCTTTTTCTGTGGCGGGTTTCTCCCGGTTCCCTCTCAGTTCTCCCCTTTTTCTGTGGCGGGTTTCTCCCGGTTCCCTCTCAGCTCTCCCCTTTTCTGTGTGAGTTTCTCCCAGTTCCCTCTCAGCTCTCCCCTTTTTCTGTGGCGGGTTTCTCCCAGTTCCCTCTCAGCTCTCCCCTTTTTCTGTGGCGGGTTTCTCCCAGTTCCCTCTCAGCTCTCCCCTTTTTCTGTGGTGGGTTTCTCCCAGTTCCCTCTCAGCTCTCCCCTTTTTCTGTGGTGGGTTTCTCCCGGTTCCCTCTCAGCTCTCCCCTTTTTCTGTGGTGGGTTTCGCCCAGTTCCCTCTCAGCTCTCCCCTTTTTCTGTGGTGGCTTTCTCCCAGTTCCCTCTCAGCTCTCCCCTTTTTCTGTGGTGGGTTTCACCCAGTTCCCTCTCAGCTCTCCCCTTTTTCTGTGGTGGCTTTCTCCCAGTTCCCTCTCAGATCTCCCTTTTTTCTCTCCCTCTCTCCTCCCCCATCTTATTTGTATGTTCTCCTGTCTATTAGCTGTTTCCCCCCCCTGCCCAACCACCAGGTTACTATCTCACACAGACAGTGTGATTTTCATAATGGTCTCCTTAACACTTCCCCACTTCTGCACCAATCAGACCCAGACTGCTGTGGGCTGATCATCTGTGGCTTCTTTCATGCAGCCTGCCTCTCACTAGGAGACCATGTAGTCTGCTGTTGCTGCTGCATTATTATCAACCTGTCCTTGCTGTTATCCAACGAGAAACAAGAGATCCTTCTTTTTCTAAAAAATCAGATTATACTTCGCGATGGCACCGCCACACATTCTGTAAACATGATTAACTCATTCATCTCTCAGAACAATTAACTCACACAGGAAGCCTGATGTAGGTCATCACTCAACCTTTGTGAATCCATATAACCCTGTTTTACAGCAGAGAGTGTGCTGCAGATATTGAGATGCCCACAGACGGCTCCTAATATATTGCATCTCAGTGTGAATGAGAGCTCTAGCATTAACCCTTTGAGTGCCAGAGGGGTACGCAACGCATTGCAAAGCAATGCGTTGCATACCCCTCTGGCACTCAAAGGGTTAACACGGGTTTTACTTGAACCTGTCTGGTGTTCCGATGCATAAACATTCAGCTGATTTCATTTCTGTTGATCCAAAGGTAAGACTGATCATAAATGCCAGTGAAGCCATTATCAATCATGCCTCAAGTAGGGGCAGGCAGATTGCTTCCTTCCAGGATCTGGTGGACTACAATTTGGCTTTGGCTGGCTAAGGACGATGGAATTTGCATTACAACAGTCTGAGTGCTACGGTTTGCGTTCCAATGCTTTTAGACTCATTCATGAGTCATCACATTTTTTGCACCCTGCTGTATTGGCAAGCAGTTACGGACATCACTGGAAGTGTGGGTCAAATAGGGGCAGACGCAAAAATGACAACAGCCAGACATGATTGTCTGACAATGATACATCTGCAAGCAGTTGCATCAACTGTTTGAAATGTAGGTAAGATGGGGGCGATTGTAAAAAAAAAAAAAAAAAAAATATAAAGGCAAGCAGCTGCAGCAACTGCTGGAAAGGTGGGAAAGATAGGGGAAGAAGTAAAATGACAACATTCAGGCAGGATTGTCTGACCCTGAAACACCTAAGGGCAGTTGCATCAACCATTGGAAGGACTCTCCAGATGAACAGAATGTAAAAATGACAACAAGCAGACATGATTTTCTAATCCTGATATATCTGCTTGCAGCAACTAATAAAAGGGTGGGTCGAATGACCCTGATATTCTGCAAGCAGTTGCAGCTACCGCTGGAAGGGTGGGGTTGAAAGCAAAAATGACAGCCAACCATGATTTTCTCACCCTGATATATATACTAGTTTAAAAGCCTGTTTACACGGACCACAGTGCCACCCAGAAGCCTCGGCTGGTGCCCGGATCCTCTTTGCTCACCAAGCGGTCCCAGGAAGGTTCGCAGACAGGACTTTGGTCCGAATTCAGAGCACCCCACTCTGTATCAGCCGTGGCGCGTCCAGGCAGTCTGTACTGTGCATGACGGCTTCTGACAAACATCCTAGCAAATTATTATATAGGATATATATGACAGTAGCTGCCCCCACTGTTCCCCATAAGAAACAATCACATCTTTGTGGCTATCACTGGTAGAGAAGAAGTTGCAGCATGCTCAATCTACTCTTGCCAGCGGGGTTACTGGGTTCACAAGAAACAGAGCTTTCCAGTAATTCCTTTCATTTAAGTGTTGTTTTTAACACTTTGAATGCTATAGAGGTTGCTTTGTAGCGTGCTGAAGTCCTCTAGCATTCATGGGGTTAAAATCCCAATTTAAATCAATGGGAATTTTAGGAGAGATTATTTCTCCCCTATGATGCAGTTGGTTTGCCCCAGAATTGATCCACTTTGCCTTTATACATGAGGACCCTTGAGGTTTACTTATTAACCCCTTAAGGGGCACTGAAGGACCACGGAGCGTTTTTTGTTTTCATTTACCGACTCATGGCTCCTAGAACAGCACGCAGCCACGCATGCCAGGACCACCAAGGGTCCTTATCGCACGTTTTACCCATGACAGTCCTGGCACGTCATGGGTACTTAAATGGTTAAGAAACTGGAGCACTTCTGGACAAACCATCTCAACAGCAGGGGACCAAAGACATTTTTGATTGATTTAAATGGGTCTTGAACCCATTGAACAAATGCATTACAAAAGACCCATGGGGTTAAACGCCCCATTTAAATCAGAGGGGAATTTTTATTTGTCCCGTACGGTGCAATTGGATCGTTCCACAATTACTCCAGTTTTACTTAGTACATCTGCCTCATTAATTATTTATGTGATGTTTCTTTCTGGTGACAGTAAAATCTGTATTCAGCGCCAGCTCTCTGCCTTTGATATCTGCTTCATACGGAGTTCACACATATGTGTTAGAGGGGGAGAAATGCATACATATTATTACACCAGCTGTACAGGTCAGGACGCATAGTTTAAAGAACAATCGCACCTCCTAATAACAGCCACTTCCCTTAATATAGTCATAGAATCCTAATGGCCCCTATGAATCAGTTCTACGTGGATTGAATCCCCAAAATGAATCGTTCATTAGCACCGGATATCATATCTGCAAAGATGGACGTGAGTCTTTGAAGTCTTATTAGGAAGTATGACTTCAGTGGGAGGAGTTTGGGGTCTTGGAGACCTGTAATAAAGAATCATTTCTGCCTCTACGGACGTAATATCCAGTAGTAACTAAAAAGCTGGTGGCATGTAACGTGTGTACTGCCATGCTCGTGACATGTTATGGTGTATTGGTTTTCTGAGAACGTGTAAACATGTGTTGCCTTGTCTGGGGAATATTAAGGTATATTGCTCTGCTGGTGGCATGTCATAGTGTGTTAATCTTCTGGTGGCATGTAATGGTATATTGCACTGCTAATGGTATTTAATGGTGTATTGATCTGCTGGTAGCATGTAATTGTTTATTGCCCTTCTGTTGGTATAGAATGGTTTATTACTCTGCTGAAGGCATGTAACGGTGTATTGCCCTGCTGATCACATATAATGTTATATTGCCCTAGTGATGGTATGTAATGTGTAATGCTTTGCTGGTGACATGTACTGGTGTATTGCCCTGCTGATCACATATAATGTTATATTGCCCTAGTGATGGTATGTAATGTGCAATGCTTTGCTGGTGGCGTGTACTGGTGTATTGCACTGCTCATGGTATGTAATGTGTAATGCTTTGCTGGTGACATGTACCAGTGTATTGCCCTGCTGATCACATATAATGTTATATTGCCCTAGTGAAAGTATGTAATGTGTAATGCTTTGCTGGTGGCATTTATTGGTGTATTGCCCTGCTGATCACATATAATGCTATATTGCCCTGCTGATCACAGTACAGCAGTTCTATAACAGGTATGACATGTCTTAAAGTCAGCCCCCATATTATACATGCTTCCCCTGACCACAGCACATAGAACTGTGTTTATCATAAACAGTAATTCTTGGCGCAGGCGTCTAATTCAAGCTCTTAACACCTATGAATTTTCGCAGCAGTGCTGGCACCCAGAGATAGAACACAGGATGCCTCTATTCACAGACTAACACCAACCCACGCAGGAAGCTACACACAGCGAGGAATTAAAGGTACGGCCCCGCCACAGATCTCCTTTCTGGGGTAAAGCACTAATCATCCGCAGTATATAAACAACTTCTGTGCTGCGTAGCATAGCCAGATCATCACTCTAAATACAAACACTTATGAAAAATGCATGTCGCTGGGCTGCATTTATTATTATTGTGCTGCAGTGACACGCATTGTGCATTTTTCATATGTCTGGTGACTGTATCCCCGCGGTGAATATAAATATATTCCTTCTGCTCTGCTTGTTTACTTACTACCAACTTGTGGCTGGTTCTCGAGAGGTTAAACATGCAGACTGCCACCTCTGTAAAAATGATTCACCGAGAAAAAGGCGTTCATGGAAATAGAAACAAATTAACCCCTGGAGTGCCAGGGAGGTATGCAACACATTGCAGAGCAATGAGTTCCATACCGCTCTGGCACTCAAATGGTTAAAAGAAGAGCAAGGGCAGGCAACCTTCCTGCACTGCAGCTTTTAGACATTATAAGGCTGGGGATTACAGAAGTTGTAGTCCACAAAAGATGGAGTCAAACATTGTGTACCCCGGAAGTAGATCAGTTCTGGGGTGAACTGCACTGTAAGGGACACATACAAATTCCTGTTGAGTGAAACTGAGCTTTTAACCCCTTAACGACTGTCCAATCGGCGCGGTCAGTTAAGGACCACGGAGCATTTTTTTTTTTTTCACTCTTCCGGTTCCGGACTCCCTGAATGGCTTGTGCAGCCTTGGGGGGAGCCCGGAATTCAATGACGGTCATAGTACGTCATGGGTCGTTCAGTCAGATCGACCCATGACGTACTATGACCGTCAAGGGTTGTTAAGGGGTTAAAGATATAGTAACACGCACACACATTTATATATATATATATATATATATATATATATATATATATATATAGGGTTTATCCCCCCCCCCCGAGTAAAACAAGGATACTCCCACTGCTCAGAGGTGTTTCATTTAAAAGTTATTGCATCTCAAAATTGATTAATTTTTTTCTAGGTACAATATCTCAATGGCCTGAAATGTTGCAGTGGCGCTGTTGCTACACCATCCTATGGAGGCTTATGGTAAACTGACAAGAGCTGTACACAGGATGGTGTAGAAACAGCGCCACCATAACATTTCAGGCCATTGTGATACTGCACCTAAAAAAATAAGTTTGCGCTGAAACAACTTTTGAATAAAACCCTGCTCAGCAGTGGGAGTACCCTTGTTTTACTCAGGGGGAAAAACTCTACAATATATATATATATATATATATATATATATATATATATATATATATAGTTTTTGTATATGAAGTGTTACTATGCGTTTAACTTCTTGAATGCATTAGTGACCTCTCTAACATTCAAGGCATTAAAAAGCCCCATAAAAACCAATGGAAAATGTGTGATTTCTTTTGTTTGTTTTTCGCAGTGGTTTGCTGAAAAATTGCTCCCCTTTTTCCTCTGGGCATAGTGTCCTGAATCCCCTTATACTCGAATCTATTACTTTGTGTAGTGGTGGTGACCACAGGTCCTCAGTTGTCAGTGAGTCATTGTTAGACACCTTTCTTATGGACAACACCAAGCCCGCCATGCTGCGTTGGATAGGTTGCCTTATGTGAGAGGTCCTATGCTCGGATATGGTGCCTTTCAATAGGGACACTATCGTCTCGAGTGAACCCTCCATAGTCCAGAATGCTGCAAATAGGAACTCGGTGAACATACAGTGGGGAAAGTCTGCACATCAGCCTGTGGACCCATACAGTATATAGTTGAAATTCAGTTTTAAAAGGATATTAATGTTTCATAATAAAAGCAGCTCTAATTAATCATCATAGTATTTGGACTTTGGAGAGTGTTATTTCAGTTCTGTCAGAGTTGTAGTTCAAGAGTAATTCAATGACAAAGTATCCCCCTCCCGCCCCTTTTATTGATGTAACACTGCTCAGCCAGATCAGAAGGGAGGTGCCCAGGTAGACTGCAGAGAGGGACAACCTTCAATTAAGATAAGGGAAAAACCTGAAAGACTTGTCAAGGGGGGCAGGTCTTTCATTGTTCTCATAGGAAGAAGATTGTCCCCTTCTGTTATCTGTCTGGCCTATGGACTGGATTCCACATCTGAGAAGAGATGGCTTACACTAGGTAAAAGGGGCGGGAGGGGAAACTTTGCTTGTGAATATCTCTTAAACCGTAAAGGTTTTAGAGATAAGACATATCGTTCTTCATGTTTTTTTTAATGCCTACAAAATAAAATAAAGATAAAACGAAGTATTACTATCCCTTTAAAATGAGTTAGGCACAGTGAAGCAGCAGGATCTAGGGAAAGGAAGCCAGCTGAAATGGCTGTCCCTGGTTTAGGATCCCTGTCCTCGGTAGGCTATTTGTGTGTCAGCCATTGCTGATTTTTAGCTTTCTATTATCCCATGCTGCACATTTTGAAGACTGGAACACCTGTTGGCGAACAAAAATACTAGAATGGTTTTCAGTTTCATATGATATCCAGACGACAGAGGTCACTTCTTCAGACGAGTCAGTGAATTCTATAGACCTATATAGATTTTCACTGGAGGAGAATTCGAAGCATTGTAAAAATGTCATTTTGTTTCATACGAATCTCACTCATCTTGGAGGCTGGCAATTCCATAATTGTATGTTGATAATTGGGATGCAGGCAAGTAAGGTCCAAAAGAAATCCTAGTTCTTGTAACCTCTAAAATATTTTATTTTGATTTTCCTTATAAAAGAAATAATGCATGCGTTACTCACATTTGCTTTGTGTTTAAAGGGAAACCACACCTGATGGCCACTCGCGCACATGCACAGAATTGCCAAAATATTGCGTGGATTTCATTTAGATAACGCTATCAACAGTTTTACCTACTCATTTTTTTTCACAGTTAAATGGTAATTAGTCAGATAAACCCAGTTCATAACACATGTATAAAATGTCCCTGTTTGGCTCAATAAAAGGGTGTTGGTCTTTGTAGACTAAGGTATCCTGTCGTTATTCTTGAATGGTTTAAAGGGTCCCCTTTGGCACCCCCCCCCATTCAAGAGACTTGCATTCCATTCATCTTTTATCCAGCCTATTCGGACCAGCCATACAACTTCAAGAACCTTCCAGGAGAGAGGACCCTGGCACGACAGCCCAGGACCCCTGGTGTCTTGCGTTCCCATTACAGTCACCAATGCATTCACCATTCCAGCTGCTAAAATTCCTTTTTAACTTCAAAAGGGAATATTTATCTTCCCCCCCACCCCCGGTACAGTTGGTTTGCTTCAGAATTGGTCATCTTTAACTTGATAAATAAGGCTATTTTCCCTTTCAGTCACACAAGCATAGTAAGTGGAACTGCAACTTTGTAACAACTAGGGGATTTTGAAAGTGTTTTGTAAAGCAAAAATATATTTGTGTTAGGCATTTTTATTATTCAAAATAGAATATAAGATACTTAGCTTTATTTGCTATTTAGTGCCAATCCCCCAGGCATACCTAGAGGACTCAAACATTCCACACAGCTTTGCATTACCAGCTGTCATTTCCTGCCAAGAAATATTAGCTCAGCTGCATACATTTACAAATACAATGAAATCACCTATTTGTTACAAAGTGGCAGTTCAATTTTAATAAATCCTGGTCGCAGATTCAGGTTGCTACTCTGACCCACTGCAAACAGAGATTATAAAATAAAAGTTCCCATGACGTGTGGAATGTATTAATTCTGATACGGTTTCCCTTATATCTGTTTTGTTTTCAAATCCAGCTTTCTAACTTTATCAATATTTATCAAGTCAACATAAGATATTGCTGTACAATGTATAATGGATACCAATACAAGAAGGACTTGAGACAAAGATGACTTTTGCACACAAAGGGCCATATGCATCAAGTTAAGGGGTACTATTCAATACCAAAGGTGCAGCACCATAGGGGGCAAAACTAAAATTCCCATTAATTAAATCGCATTTTAACTGCTTAAAGGGACAGTGATGTCCAGAAATTTTTCTTTAGCATTTTGTAGTGCTTAATAAGTTGAATTGAATGCAAGAAACCCTCTCTCTCAAACCGCTATGTTTTGAGCGATAGATGCATTAAAAATGTAACTTTTCCTTTACAGCTGACAGCAGGAGATCCATGTTGGCCGACATGAAGGCTCTTCAGCAGAGCCGCAATTGTGTTATTTAAAACAAATAACTTCATTGGAATGGTCTACAAAGTGTGCATGGTTTGCAAGCACACTTTGTAGACCATTCCAATGAAGTCATTCTTTTTAAATAACGCGATTGCGGCTCTGCTGCAATGTCAAACGTAGAAAGCATCTATCTCTCAAACCACAGTGGTTTGAGAGAGCAGGTTTTTTGCATTCAATTCAACTTTTTAAGCACTACAAAATGCTAAATATTTTTTCTGGGACATTACTGTCCCTTTGAATGCAAGAGAGCTCTCCTGCACATTGCTCTGCAATACACTGGAGGCTGAAGAGATGTCTAAGGGGTGATATGATAACCATTTACAAATACATTCAAGGTCAGTACAAACAACTATCCAATTAATTATTTACGCAAGGAACTGAGAATAAGAGGTCATCCATAAAGACTAGAGGAAAGATGTGTTTGACAAACAAAGGCAAGGATTCTTTACAATAAGGGCCGTAAAGCTATGGAATTCTTTGCTTCGGGATGTTACACTTGCAGATAATGCAACTGCTTTCAAAAGAGCAATGGATGCCTATCTAGCACAGAACAATATTGGAAATGATGACAGATGGCTTCAATGCAGATAGGTTGTTGATCCAGGGAAATATCTAACATTTGGAGTCGGGAAGGAATTTTTTTTACCCACTTGGGGCTAAATTGGAAATGGCTTCAGTGGGCTTTTTTTTTGCCTTCCTCTGGATCAACAGGGGTGTTTTTTGGCTTGGGCTGAACTTGAAGTAAGCATGTCTTTTTCCAGCCTCAACAACTATGTTACCATGTTGATTTGCACCCAGGTTTTAAACCTGATACGTGAGGACACTCATCGGACTGTGTGTGTGTATGAGTATGGTTCATCCTCGAGTAAAACAAGGGTACTCCTACTGAGGTATTTTATTCAAAAATTATTACAGCTCAGGCTGTCAGAATTACAATTTTAAAAGGCTTCCTGCAAATTTTCATTTAATTTCTGTTGTAGCCTACTGATTGTTACTTCAGTCTACAATCTGATAACGTCTAGTGACCCTTACGATCCATTCAGGTCTATCGAATACCATTGTTTGTTGAGAGAAGGTGTGACCTTAAGGGAGACGTCAATACAAATCACTGTGCACAGGAATCTGAAGAGATTATGTGAACAGTATATAGCTATACCTGACTGCTGCATAAACGACACTTCCCTAGGTTAATTACTGTGTTAAATTAGAAGCTGATTATCCTCAGGCTATAAGTCCCCTTTAAGGACAAGGTCTGGCAACCTTAGTTATGTTTGGTGTGACGTGAGCTCTGTAGAGAACACAGTATCCTGTTGACTGGGAGCATGTGACTGGTGGAGCTAAAGGGGAATGAATGAAGGAGGAAGAGATGGAATTTCTACAACATGTATTATGTATGAGTGGTCACTGTATACTCAGATATTCCAGGAATTATGCCACCTTATGGAAGTATGCTGTTATTGCCAGAATAGTTTTTATATCAAGGATGGGCAACGTGAGGCCCTTCAGCTGCTTCCAGACGGCAGCTGAAGGCCTTACGTTGCCCATCCCTGATTTATAATGTGTAAAACAATATCTTATGTTAAATCTTTTCAGTGCCAGAGTGCCGTGCAACACAGAGAGGCAGATGTACCATCAAAAAGTGGAGCAACTCTGTCAACCCCACTGCACCGCAGAGGACAAATACAAATTCACATTAATTTTAACCCCTTGAATGCTAGATTGCCAACACACTGCGAAGAAGTTATTCAAGTGGTTAAAAGACCCATTTCAAGTGCCACTTAAGATGAGGTTTGGGAACCAATACTCTGATATAAACCATTTTATTACTATAAAAGTGTAAACGCCCATGTAAACGGGCCAAGGTCCGGGTAATGTTAACCCTTTGAGTGCCAGAGGGGTACAGTACCCCTCTGGCACTCAAAGGGTTAAAAAAGCGGCAGCGCTACCTCACTGATCCACGCGATGCAGTCTTGCGTCGGCTCACTCACGAGATGCAATCATGCGCTGTAGAGACTGCACAAATGTGAGCAGTCTCTACTGGGCATGACTGCATCGTGACAAACATCCCAGCGAATTATTGTATAGGATAAATGTAGAAGCCTCTGGTATCTGTATCCACTACAGAAACGTGGTATTTATGCAGAAAGCAAAATACGAGTAATTGTGCAGTAACCCAACAGCTTTTAATACTACTATTGCTCATCTAAAAATGTCCTGTTTTTTTGGCTAAATTACTGCTAACCCTCTATGAATGGCTTGGAAAGAGGCAGTCACAAAATGAGGGAACCACTTCCATTACACACACCCAGGTCTGAAAGTAAATGATTCACTAGATCGCCGATTGGCTGATAAATAAAAAAAACTAAGAGTGCAGCACACAATGTAAGTGTGACCTTGCAGCTGTTATTCGAAATGTGTCTTAACCCCTTCAGTGTCAGAGGGGAACGCAAAGCTTTGCAAAGCCCTCTGGCACTTAAAAGGTTAATCTTTGCAGATTACACAAAACCACAAATTTCAGCAGTTCTCTTTTGAGAATATGGCCCCACGGCCTATTAACCCTTTGAGTGCCAGCAGGGTACGCAACGCATTGCAGAGAAAACCATCGCGTACTCCTCTGACACTCAAAGGGTTAATGGCTTGAGAGGTACTATAGTAAAAAAAAAAAAAAAAAAAAAAACAGACGGGGGCACGAAGACTATATTCTATTTAATTTGATTTCCTGTTAGTGCAATTGGACCTGTATTGCAACGGTTTAGTGGTGTAACAATGGGGGTCGTACCTGAGACCAGGCTCGTCCCTCCAGGGGCCCGGCCGTCCCCTGCAACCCCCCCACCCGTCGCCACGGACCTCTAACAGAAGAGCTCTCGCTCGTCGGTACTTAAGTAATGCAGAGCGCTGGGAGATGACACCATCTCATTACTGCAGATAGGACCACGGGGGAGCTCTAGCTCTGAATAGAGGTCTGTGCCGAATGAGGCACAGACCTCTCCTGCCACGCCGCTGGACCACCAGGGAGGTAGGAGATGGTCAGTGGAGGCAATGTGGAGAGGTGGACATTGGGGGCAAAGTGGTCGGGGGGCATGGCAATTTTTGCACCAGGCCACGGTAACTTCCAGTTACTCCTCTGCGGTTTACATGTTCAGTAAGGTGCTATTGAAACAATACACTCAGATTTCCTTAAAATGCTTTAACACGATCAAGAACAATTTTTTTTCCACACAGAATCCAAACACAAAATATCTTTTTTATTGGCAGCTTAAGCATGCATTTCTAATAAACAAAAATGTACAAGTACACAGCACGACACTGACACTAATCCAAGCTTGTCACTTACACACACAGCGCTATGTAAACCAAAACACAATTCTATTTCTATCACATTGTTTTCAAAAGTTCATTTGTAATGCTTCTGTGCTGCAGTCGGTATAATAGATTAGTCAGGGTAGTCAATGGATGGACATCCAGTCGTGGGGGACTACAACAACTGGAGCCAACACTGTTTGGGATGATGGAATTGTACTCCAAGAGCTGGATATCCAATAACAGACTACTCCTACTTTGACGGAAATCATTATTAAAGGGTCAGAGATGCCCGGATTGATTCAATATTGTAGATGTAAAAAAAAAAAAAAAAAAAAAAAAAGTATATGGAGAAAGTTCCATCCTCCGCTAAAGTTCCCCCTCCCCTTGCACTGACATCAGGGCTCTACTGACAGCAAGAGATCCTGGTCTGGGGACCAGCCGGCGGCTCTTCAGCAGAGCCAAAATAGTGATATTTAAAAATAATTACTTCCCTGGAACGGTCTACAAAGTGTGCCTGGTTTGCAAGCACACTTTGTAGACCGTTCCAGTGAAGTAGTTCTTTTTAAATAACATGATTTCGGTTCTGCTGAAGAGCCTCCTCGTGTCGGCCGACTCGAATCTCCTGCTGTCAGCTGACACGAGGGGGGGGGGGGACTTTAGTGGCGAATCTCTCTCAAACTGTAAAGATGGGACTTTCTCCAGATACTTTATTTTTTTTTTTTACAATAATGAATCAACTGATATATACGGGCATTACTGACCCTTTAAAATAAAGCTACTATATAGTTCATCTGGAGCTTGATAAACAGCTTTGTATCCATATAACATCTCTCTGATGTACCACTGAACTGTTGCCCTTAGGAACCCAGATATGATAGGGTCATCACTCTTAAAGGGATAGTAATACTTAAGTATTACTAATCCCTATAGTAAAGCCCTACTAAAAAAAACGTATTGCCCCCAGTATCATCTCTCAAACAGTTATGGTTTGAGAGATGAACGCTTCTAAAGTTGCCCTCTCCCTCCCCCTTCCCCGTAGTCAGTGTTGTAGCTGACTGAAGGGAAACCTGGTCTTAGATCATCAGGCGGCTCTGCAGCAGAGCCATGATCGCGTTAAATAAAAACTTTCACTAAAACGGTCTTCTACATGTGCTTGCAAACCAAGCACACGTAGAAGACCATTTCAGTGAAAGTTTTCTTTTAGTAATGCGATCAGGCTGTGCTGGAGAGCCGCCTGAAAGTCGTACGACTTGCTTCCCTGCAGTCAGCTACAATGCTGACTATGGGGAAGGGAGAGGGCAACTTTAGGAGTGTTCATCTCTCAAACCATAAAGGTTTGAGAGATGACACTGGGAGCAATACGTTTTTTTTTTTTTTTAGTAAGGCTTTTCTATATGGATCAGTAATACTTAAGTATTACTATCCCTTTAAGCCCCCAGAAGGCCAGTGACATCCCCATCACATTCCTTCACAATGCAATGGATAGGTCTAGCATCCAAGGGGTTAAAACTGCACATACAAACAGTGGATGTTAATGAGCAGTAAATGTATATGAAAATATACCCGCTAGGGTATTTTCTGCAGAGTCAATCAAGGTTACTCTCTGTGACGAGAGATTCCATCCTTCAAAGGTCACTGACTAAGAAAGCAAGACTGAATTGTAATATTGCAGACTTGTGTCCAAAAGCATTTTAACCCCTTAAGGATCAATGACATGCTAGGACAGTGACAGCTGTCCTGCACTTAAGGCCCATTGACAGTCCTGGCAAGTCATGAAATTCAGGGGTCCCAGCCCTGAATTCGATGGCTGAAACATTAAAAAAAAAACAAAAAAAAAAAACAGTGGTCCTTAACTGTTCTTAAGGGGTTAAGTATGCACTGTATAGGACAGCCCGATTCACTGACAGTTCTCCATAGTGATAGGAAGAGCACCACCTAGTGACCAAAGGAAGGTTGAAAAATTTTTTTTTAATAAATAAATCTCCCAGAAGTGGGAGTATTACCTAAACCTTATAGTGCTAGAGGGATGTCCAATGCATTGCTTCTCTCTGGCACTCAGAGTATTAAATATTTGGACATACAGGATCATTGTCTTATTACTTGCAATGTACGTCATAAAAAACATAATATTTAACTAAACTGAGATTAGCACCCTCTCTTTTTCCTTAAGTTTAAGGCTAAAGCCTGATTTTGTAGGAGGGGCTGGAGGCTTTATAAACCCTCCATCCCAGCGGCCCATCACGCAAGCAGCTTCCTTACCCCGCCCCCCTACACCCTCTCTATTACTATTTCCTTAAGGTGAGCCCTCTAACCGGCTTACTGCTCCTCACGACCCTTGGGTTAAGCTACGGCCCAGGGTTCTAAGCCGCACTCCTGTTAACTTCACTCGTTTAACTACATTATCTGTCTCCGTAAGCCCTGAATACAAAGATAAACTGCAATGGCCATAGCACACTTGACTAATTGAACCTATGAACTTATACTCCTTAGTTAATCCTTTGAGTGCCAGATGGGCACCCAAAACATTGCAGGGCAAAGCGTTGGGTACCTTCTCTGGGATTCAAAGGGTTAAACGGATAGCATTTTTCCCAGGTATCCAACAAGGCCCGTGCCAGAGATCTCTATGGATAGTGTCTTCCCGCTGTCCTCAATGCTCATGGAGGCAGACATGACACGTGTTAGGAGGACCAAAAACTGCTCACTGCACATGACAATCTTACCCCCTTTAAAAAGGGATAGTAACACTTAATAGGTAAAAATATACACATTGTAAGATTTATCCTCCTGAGTAAAACAAGGGTATGCCCACTGCTGAGGTGTGTCCTATTCAAATGATATTGCAGCTCAAACTTTAATTTTTTTTTTTTTGATGCAGTATCTGAACGACCTGATATTGTACAGTGGCGCAGTTGCTACACCATCCTATGGACACCTCTGGTCAGTTGACCGTAAATCTCCATAGGACGGTATAGCAACAGCGCCACTGAACAAGGTCAGGTCATTCAGATACAGCACCTAAAAAAAAGAAAAAGTTTGAGCTGCAATATGTTTTGAATAGCACATCTCTCAGCGTTGGGTGTACTCTTGTTTTACTCAGGAGGATAAATCCTACTATATATTATTTTTACATATTAAGTATTACTATTGTTTTATGGATTGATTCTCAATCTACTGCACACCCAACTACTACTTAAAAGCTTAAGGTTCACGTACTCTGCCTGTTTTAGCCTGAAAAAAAGTGCTAGCACCTATCACGTCAACCAAAATTGATTAAAGATGTTAGGACTCAAAAAATAAAAAGCCACAAAACTAAAACTATAAATCCCATCATCCCTGGAGAGTCAAATGTTGTCCGCCCATGGAGTAGACTGCGCACATAAGAGAAGCATGAAATGTCACATCAGATAAGGATGGTCAGAGAGAACATTTAATACCTTTGACTGTCACAGGGCTGTGCAAAGCTTTACTCGTTGCACTTCCCCTCTGGCATTCAAAGAGTTTAGAAAAATACTTTTACAGTAAACATTACAGAAAGAAAATACATAATTATATTCCAGAATGCAAATAACACAATTCTGTGTTGTACAGTTACTTCCCACCCAAGTGGGTTAACGAGCACTCACTTGAACGAGCGTGGTGGCACCTTATATATAGCAACAGAATTTACTACATAAAGAGTCATTCACCTACAAAACGTGGACAATTTCCTCCCTGTACCGTACTCGGTACACCCATTCCAAGACGTTAGTGCTGCATATTCTGGCTTGCATACATGGCCTCCTGTATTTGATCTTCCCGCAGCAGGCGCATTGAACGCAGTGCAAACAGAAGCTGACTTTTTGAATTCCCGATAAAGTTGTTGCACAGAAAGGCTGGAAGACCACTGACTCCATCCCGAAGGGTAAAGAGAGGTACGCGGATCAGACCCATCACCTGGAACCCAAAGAAATTGCCCATTAGGAAACATACCGCGACAATTAGTACTGCCCAGTCAAACAGTAATACCTGCAAGAAATTAGCTTCTTTGTTTGTTCCGCATGCAACTAGATATACGCTGTAAAACACATTGGCATTGAGGAGAGGCAGCATCAAGCAACATGGGTACATCCTATTCTTTCTGCAGGGATTGTTCAATTTCAAAAATAAGCCATAGCAACACCATGCCTATATAACCCACAGCCTAATCCTCATCAAGCTGCTAAAAAATACGACAATGCAAGAGGACAAGACTGTTATGCAGAGGTCTGCAGCTAGGGGAGCTGCTGAATTCCAATGCGACAAAGTGGAGCACACCTATCTGCTACAATTCCCTTAAAACTTTGTTAATGGGCACTTATGACATTTTACTAAATCTGCCCCTATGAGAGTCGCCTTGGTAAACATTATACGGCTGCACTGTGCACAAAACTGACCCCCTTCAGCCAGAAAGCAACTCGTAAGCATGTGAGTCTCCGCTACGAGCAACTGAGTTACATGAGCAGTCTTATGGGGATCTGCATCTCAAAGGACAGAGACTGAAATGTGAGAATTCAGTGTTGCAGTTTAGTCTCTTCTAGAAGACACAGGGGTGCACTGAGGATCTCGCTTCAGTACCCCATTATATTCCATGTGTCCACTATGACTTACAATGCAGGCCTGGCTTCATGAGCAGGTCTGTTCACAAAGGAGCAGATCTGCAGAAGGGGCTCTATTGGAGCAATTGCTGTCCTTTATTATTGGCACACAAGTATAGTTAGACTAGCCACCTATGATATGGAAAAGTGCCAAGTAGATACTAGTGCCATATGGCACCTGTGACCCATATGTGCTCCCTCCTGTAAATCAATTTAAAATGCTTATAAAATGAAACTGCCACCAAAAAGCAATAGAGGCTATTTTAAAACATCTTGCAAAATGACATATACCTTGTTGTGTTAGGTGTATTTATTCAAACTGCTTTGAAGCTACTACATACCTTCCAACATTTTGAGTGGCCAAAGACGGACGTGTTTTAGGGGTGTTCCTGGAGCGCAGGGCATTTACGAGAATTTTTTGGTTATTACATGATCTGCTGACACCTTGTGTAACTGAATAAATGATTTAGAGCAAGACCAAAGTATTTTATTTATACAGACTAATGTATGAACACATACTGAAGTTTACACAAACATTAATGTGAGTTTATTGCTGACGAGCAATGTGATAGACTTATATACTCACCTCACTGTCTGATCTCCTAAACAGAGGGATGCCAGGGTGGGGAAGAAGGATTTGGGTTTCAAAGAGGGACATTTGGAAAGTATGGACCCCCAATATCTCCTAAAAAGGGACATATGGGGGTATGGACCCCTAATACCTCCTAAAGAGGGACACTTGGGAGGTATGCTATTAGCATTTTTCTTTTTTTTTGCGAGATGCAGTCCCATGATAGCACAACCGGCACAAGTGACCTCCCCCCAGGTCACCTGATCAGCGCCCTGTGTGGTGCGCTCTCTCTCATGTCTGTGCAACTTTAACCCTTTGTGTTCAATGTATGCCACATTGCATAGAAGAGCATTCGTTTCTCATTTCTCTGGGACTCAAAGGGTTAAATGCATTTGGCAACCAATCTAGGACGAGAGGGTTTCCCTGACGTCTTCTCTCCCTATGTCCCCACATTTGGCTCTGCCGCTGATCTACCTGGCAGAGGGGTTCCCCACACGACCTCTCCCCAGTACCTCACAAGTCACACACACAAAATACCTAGCTAAAACCTTTGATAGCCAGAGTGTGAATTAAGTATTAACACTGACACTCAAAAGATGACTAGCATCCAAGAAGCAAATACATATAAATAGAATTGAAAAGCTCATTTTATTTGGTAGATTCCCTTGTCTCCTAATTGGTGATTTCTACTCACACATTCAGGACAGTTGCTACATTCCATAATGACCCTGGGCTTGGGCCAACCGTATACATTATTAGCACACTGCAGAGACTAACTGCCCCATTACTAGTAGTGAGATTATTACCATTTCATGTCCCAAGCTGGAAACAAGAACCAGGGCTTGGACCAATCTAATGCATTACTAGCGCACTGTGTAGCCCTATCACACTATTACCACTAGGGCTGCACCGATGCCGATACCAGCATTTGCGCGAATACTTGTACTCGCGCAAATGCGGCCGATGCCAGCACCGATACCCTGTGTCAGGGTCGGTGCTGCAGAGAGGGAGCCCGGGGAGCTGCTCACAAAGCTCCCCGGTCTCCTCTCTCCCTCCTGCAGCGTTGCTGCAGGTTACCATGGCAACGCTCCGACGCTGACCTCTGCCGGGGCTCGCGAGAGAACAGCGAGCACCAGGCAGAGGAGGGTAAGGGAGGCAAGATGGGGCATCAACAGCGGGTGGTGAAAGAGGCAGAGAGGGAGGGTCAAGAGGGAGAAAAAGAGGCAAAAGGAGGAAGGATCAGGAGACAAAAGGAGGGGGGCCAAGAAGAGGCAAAAGGAGGGGGGATCAGGAGACAAAAGGAGGGGGGCCAAGAAGAGGCAAAAGGAGGGGGGATCAGGAGAGAGAGAGAGAGAGAGAGGCAAAAGGTTGGGATCAAGAGTCAAGGAGAAGGAGTGGGAGAAAGGGTGATCAAAAGGGAGAGAAAAAGCCAAGACAAAAGAAGGGGGCTCAAGAGGGGGAGAATGAAGCAAAAGGTGGGAATCAAGAGGGGGAGAAAGAGTCAAAAGGGGAGAATTAAGAGGTGGTGTGTGTGTGTGTATGTATATGTATTTCAAGTACTCACTGATACCAATTACTGATACTTTTTTACCTAAAGCATATAGGTACTTGGAAAACTGGCAAATGACCGCACAAAAAAGTATCGGTAATTGGTATCGGTGAGTACTTGAAAAAAGTATCAGTAATTGGTATCGGTCAGTACTTGAAAAAAGTATCAGTAATTGGTATCGGTCAGTACTTGAAAAAAGTATCGGTACTCATACTCAGTCTTAAAAAAGAAAAATCGGTATCAGTGCATCTCTAATTACCACTAGGGAGAAAAGCACCATTACATAACCCGAGCTTCAGTACCTTCAGCCAGTATCAAACAATGCCCCCTCCTCTCACCCTCACCTCTCTAGCATTCAAGGAGTTAAAACCCCCATTTAAATAGATGGGAGTTTGGGGAATGTGTGTCCCCTATGGTGCAGCTGGTTGTCTCCAGTCCTTCTTGGTACATCATCTTCAAAGTTTAGTATCTTCTTTGTTACACTAGAGTGGGACTCACCTCTATTCCATGGTCTTTAGCAGCAACAGCCTCAGACTCGATCTTCTCCATCTCCTCCAGTGTGATCTCCTTGATGTAGAAGTGTGTGATTCCTTTCTGAGGGAATTCCCGGGCCTGGGCGCTCCGATAATCTCTCTCCGTCACCTGGATGCTGCTGAGAGCAGGGCCAAGCTCCTCCAGTAGCTCCCGGTTCAGACCCTCTTCCAGGGAAGTGTCTTTTGGGTCCACAAAACCACCTGGGAAGCCCAACCGTCCATCAAACCGCATCATCATCTGTGACAGATTATAGGAAAAATATATGAAGGGAAAACTGGCTGAGCACAAGATAAAACCAAAACATCCACTAGCCCAAAGATAGTCAATTGTTGGACCCCTGGTTGTTGAGGTCTACAATTCTCATCATTCCCAACCAGAAGTTGGCTGGCTGGGGATGGTGGGAGTAGTAGGCCAACAGCTGAAGGTCCAACAATTGACTATTCTCTGTACTAACATAACTCTCAGCAAACGAGCAGCAACAGATTTACACAACTATAACAGAACAGATATTTTCATCTGAAACACTGATGACTTTCCCTCAGTCCAGGATAAAATGTGCACTAAAGGATGTTCCAAGCCCTTGAAGTCTGGAAACAAATGTATGTATAAAGCAGCACTCAAAACCACACTAATAGCCTTGCCTAAAACCTAAAATATTTTATTACCTGTATAGCATCTAATCACTGGACAAACCAACAGTCTTAAGCGTTCTGCGTGTTCACGGCACCTAATCCGACTGGTTTGCCCAATTTACAACTAGATGCTCTACAGGTAATCAATAAATCATTTTTTATTTTATGCAAGACTCACATCAATGTGGTTTTGAATGCTGTTATAGATTTACATTAATTACCCCTGTACTAGCCCCACAAATAATCCCTAAAGTAGGACTGTCCAAACCTCCAAACCTGTGCCTAAAAGCTGCATAAAGGCCGATTTAAGGATAAAGGAACCATGTAACCCAATAACTTACTGTGCTATGAAGAAATACCGACAGAAAAAAGTCGCGAGCTAAAGTAAACGCCCATTTGAAGCCATTACAACACATTTAAACATTGTCCAATTTCCCATTCAGTTCCACGAGTTAGCATTAAGACGAACTGAGCGAGCCACTCTAACCAGTGAAGATCTGCACCCAGTATTTCTGGGCACACAGTCCCTTAACACATCTCAAAACCTCCGACGCAGGAATTTCAAGTGAAATAAAGCCTAATAATCCCTTAGTGACCAGTGGATGTATTAACATGCGGCCCTAAGCCCCATACCAATACTGCAAAAATATGTAGAAAATGGGTCAAATGTTAGTAGATTTAACCCTATGAGTGCCAGCGAGGTATGCATACCACACTGGCACTCACAGGGTTAATCAGACTAAGTTACAAAAACATCCCCTGAAAACAAACACTTAACTGTAATCCTGACGTCCAGCGGGTTCTTAAAGTGATAGTAATATCTGTAATAAAGTAGATCTCTGACTCTTCTTTATTGTAATGTAACACACTGCGCTATGTTTAGCAGCTTACTTGTATGCAGCGAGGGACAAACTTCAGTAATTATAAGGAAAACTCTGCCCCACTTGACGAAGGAGAGCAGGATTTTCCTTTCGCATAATGAAGTTTGTCAGTCGCTGCATCCGTCTAGACCAGAGAGTCGGCATGACGTAGCCAGCAGGGGCATCTTTCTACAGTTAATATCTTCTGTTCTACATACAAGTAAGCTGCATACATACAAGTATTTAAAGCGGAACTACCTGCAGAAATAAAGTCGCCCTGCAATAATTAGGCAGGTGGCGACTAGCTTAATAATAGTTATCTTATCTCTCAGCACCACACCATTCTACAGAAATCCTTAAACTTCTGAGACCGGAAGCCAGGCATTACTGCAGACATCTTGTCTGCGCACATGCGCTGTCAGTCACAGTCTCCCTTCAGAAGCATCTCACTGGCCCGAATGGCACCGGGAGAGACTGATGGCGCAGGCGCGCTGACTGCAAAATAACCTGGCCATCAGTCTCGGATGATTAAGGATTTCTGTAGAACGGTGTAGTGCTGAGAGGTAATATAACAATTATAAGACGTAATATTCTAAATTTTATGGCTTTGAAGAGGCCAACATCTTCTGAATTAGTAATTTGGATTGAGATGTAATGCATTGATCAAAGTGTCTTACACAAACCCGTTTGAAATCTGCTGTATATATATGTGTGTGTTTCAAATGTGCTTTTATTTTGTACCAAAAGGAAGAGGTGGGCAGACTTTGGTATGTCACTTGTTCGTTAGGGATGATGGGTGTTGCATCCCCAACAGTTGAGGATTCATAGGTTGCCTATCACCGTTATAAGGTGGCTGTTAAAGGGATAGTTTTATCTTTATTTTATTTTGTAGGCATTAAAAAAACATGAAAAACGATATAAGTCTTATCTCTAAAACCTTTATGGTTTGAGAGATATTCACAAGCAAAGTTTCCCCTCCCTCCCCTTTTACCTAGTGTAAGCCATCTCTTCTCAGAGGTGGAGTCCAGTCCATAGACCAGACAGATAACAGAAGGGCACTATCTCCTTCCTATGAGAACAATGAAAGCCCTGCCCCCCTTGACAAGTTTTTCAGGTTTTTCCCTTATCTTAATTGAAGATTGTCCCTCTCTGCATTCTACCTGGGCACCTCCCTTCTGATCTGGCTGAGCAGTGTTACATCAGTAAAAGGGGCGAGAGGGGGATACTTTGTCATTGAATTACTCTTGAACTACAACTCTGACAGAATTGTAATAACACTCTCCAAATTCCAAATACTATGATGATTAATTAGAGCTGCTTTTAGTATGAAACATTACATTACTATCCCTTTAAGGACTGTCACCTACTTGATTTACAGTAAGTGTTAGGTACATTAATATTAGGATCATAGTAATATTTTAGAAAATAGATCAGTGATGGACTGGGGGTGGTATAGTTTAACCCCCTGATATGGGCAAGGTTTACAACATTCAATGGGTTAATCCTCTGTGTCTCTGAGGAGTATGCAACGCATTGATTTGCAATGCCTTGCATACCCCTCTGGCGCTCAAATGGTTAAAGAGGTATTTCGGGAGGCATTAAACCTTTAAGGCCCGGAGGGGAGAGCAATGCTTTGCATAACCACGTCTACCATAAAAGGCTATATTTACAGTCCATCACAGTACTTAAACGGTTAATACTACAGCCTATTGTGTGCGGCCCCTGTGTCCGATCCCCGGTCTCACCAGCAGCACGTGTCTGATTGGGATGCGGTCGAAAAGCTTGGCCGGTGTGGGGGCATGCAGAAGCACATGGCAGGCATGCCTATAACCTTCCAGCTTCATGGCCTCCACCCTGGAGATGTTCCGAGGCCGCGGGCGATCATCACCTCCTCCCCGGTTCGAGTGACCCGCCTCCGCCATCTTCACACACGATCAATGACTGACTGACTGACGTCCGCCCAGCGCGCATGCGCAACTGCCTCCGCAACCTGCGTAGGCGGCAAGGCGCTGTCACGTGACCCGCAGCCCTGCCCCTTGGAGCGGCAGTGGCTCTCCAGCTGTGCGGTGCTGTGGTCAGATCTGTCTAACATTCAAGGGTTTAAATCATTGGTAATTCTGTAAATTCATTATTTGTCGCCTGTGGGGCAGCTGGTTTGCTGCGGACTTGCTCTTCTTTATTTTTCTGAATTAATCTCAGTGGGCCTTATGTATACAATCAGACTGGAGCAAATATCCCTATTGGTATTAGTGGGGCTTTATAATCAGGGCAGGCCCAAGACATTGTGCTGCCTGGGTTCAAGGATCAAATGCTGCCCCCCATTCGCACACCAAAACAGGCCACATCCTTAATTATATTAACCCCTCTCCTGCCCCTAAAACCACATCCAACTACATATATATTTTTTTTTCACACCCCTTGTACCCAGGGCCGGATTTACAGCAAAGGAGCCTGTAGGCACAGATATCTGAAGCCCCCCCATTGCCCATCTCCACTAGATACCTCAACAATGCTCCTAATCTCCACATTGCCCCCCCCATTGGCCATCTCCACTGGATACCTCGACAAGGCTCCTACTCTCCATATTGCCCCTATCATCTCCCTATTGCCCCCATCATCTTCATTTACCATATTGCCCTCACATTGCCCCCCCATCAAACCAATATTGCCCCCATCATCTCCATATACCATATTGCCCTGACCTTGCCCCCCACCAACCTAATATTGCCCCCATCAGCTCCATATTCCCCCCCCCCCGTGTCCATTTCCTATCTCTTCGCTGGTGGTCTAGCAGCAGGAAAGGTCTGTGCCGCCTCCTTCTGTACAGACCTGTAGCTGCTGGAGCTCCCGCGCGGTCTAATCTTCAGTAATGCAGAGCGCTGGGAGATGATATCATCTCCCAGCGTCTGTGTTACTAAAGACCCGACAAAAGAGCTCAGCAGCTACAGGTCTATGCCAAAGAAAGCACAAACCTGCCTTCATCATGTTGCGGTGCCGGGCACTGTGGGAGGTGTATTAAAAAAAAAAACACATGATCCCAATGACAGGCGCCCCTCTGTGGGGTGCGCCTGTAGGCAGATGCCTACTCTGCCTAATTATAGATCCGGCCCTGCTTGTACCTCTTTCTCCCCCCTTGTCTTTTTACACCCCTTGTGCCTCTGTTTTCCCCTCTTTTCACCCCATGTGCCTCTTTTCAACCATTCTGCCTATTTGTCCCCCTCTTTTCACCCCTTGTGCCTCTTTTCAACCATTCTGCCTATTTTTCCCCCTCTTTTCACCCCTTGTGCCTCTTTTCAACCATTCTGCCTATTTTTCTCCCTCTTTTCACCCCTTGTGCCTCTTTTTTTCCACCCCTTGTGCCTCTTTTTTCCATCCCTTGTGCCTTTTTCTTCCATTTTCACCCCTTGTGCCTTTTTTCTCCTCTTTTCACCCCTTGTGCCTATTTCTCCCTCTCTTTTCACCTCTTGTACCACTTTCTCCCCCCCCCTTGCCTGTTTCTCTTCTTTTGGATCGCTCTCTTTCTTCTCCTTCTGGCTCTCTCTTCTGTTTTTTTACTCAGTCTCCCCACTGCCCGCACTGATGACAGCCGGGACCGTGTCACACGCGGATACGCCGCATGGTGCATGCTGGGATTTTCTTTGTCACTCCGAACAGACCAAGAAAACCCTGGCATGCTCCACACTGTGTCTCCGCATGTGACACGGTGCCGGCTGTCATCAGTGTGGGCAGTGGGGACAAGTTGCCTCCCCTGTCAGAGTTCCACCTGGGTCCATGGACCCACAGGGACACATGTAAGGGCCGTCCCTGTTTATAATCTACTGAATGCTAGAGATGTTTCCTGTGCATTTGCAACAGAGACCTTACTAGCATTCAAGGGGGGTTAACAGCCACATGTCAGTCGTAGGGTGACCACATGTTCCGGATTGCCAGGGACAGTCCCTGAATTTGTGTGTGTGTGTCCCATGTAGCCCCTATCAGGGACCGAATAAAGAGTCTAACCACTACAAATAGAACTGGCCATTGCCTACAAGAAAATGGCTTCCTGACAGAGCTCTAAGCACTAGATAGAGAACTGAGCCTCGTTCCTGACATCAAACTGGAGCTGCTTTGCAATGCGTTCCGTACCCCTCTGGCAATCAAAGGGTTAGCACAGGGCTGTCCAAGTTCAGTCCTCCAGCACCACCAACAGGACAGGATGGAAGGATTTCCCTGATTACACACAGGTGAGTCAGTCACAATGAATGATCCACTGATTATCTCACCTGTGTGTAACCAGGGAAATCCTTACATCCTGGCCTGTTGGTGGAGTTGAGCACTGGACTTGGACAGCTCTGACTTAACAGCACATCTCCGGAATGAAACTTTGAATACAGAATTGTATTCCATTTTAATACTGCATTCTTGTCTTAATCCACAGAGGAGGAAAAAAAATCAAATCACAATCTGTAAGAAGTTTTATATTAGATTTATTGTCTTTAAATGATGAGATAATTGTATTGATGGTTCCAATGTATTGCAATCGTGCACATGTAAGATGACCATACATGTGCTAATGCCGATCCCCTTCTCAGTCCTTATCTGCACTTGATTCCAGTCACTGTCAGGGTAGTAAACCCTTATGGAAAAAATATAGTGTAGGAATTTTGGTTTAAAACAAAATAAAAAAAAACTTTCATAACCTATTAAATAAGCTACCACCAGCAGTGTTACTGCCCTCCTTTTACTCAACAAGAAAAAACCCCTATAATCATGATATATATATTTTTTTTCCATAAGGGTTTGCTGTTCACCAACAGCTACAAAAGTAGGAGTGTGTGTGTGAGCAAACTACAATGGTTGCTGGACTACAAATACTGTTTGCAGAATGCGAATGATGGGAGTTTTAGTTCAACAAAAGCGGTTGGGAAGCAGGTTGCCCACCTCAGAACTAAATATAATACCTGTTTCATATGTTAGTTTAACCCTTTAACTTCCAGAAGCGTGCACAACACATTGGTTCACAATGCCTTGTGTATTCCGCTTGCATTCAAAGAGTGATATTACAGGAAACAGAAAACATATTTAGGGCATATGTACAAAACACAAGGCGAGCAAGACAACTGTCATAGGGAATACACTCCCTTTTGATTTAAACTTTTTCTTCCCTCCTTTGAATGCCAGGAGTTCTCCAACACATAGAGAAGCAATGCGCTGGAGACCTAATATTCAAGGGTTAAATGCCAGATCTTAAAGCAGAACTTTCAGCAAAAAAAATACCCATATTCCCCCGAATCAACTGCATATATAATATATTTCATAAATATGCCAGTTTCCCCTACTATATTTTCTATCTGTAGGTGAAACTGTATGCCAAACCTTGTAGGTGCAGCCATCTTCCCTGCACCTAAAATGTGCTGCTCTCTCCCAGTCTTCCCTTTATCTCCAGCAGTCTGTCTAAACAGCGGCCTGCAGGCAGCATCGAGGTGAAGGAGCAAGATGGGCAATGAATACACCATAAAAAGCAACTACATTGCTTTGTGTTTTCTGTGTATTCACTGCCCATTTTGCTCCTTTACCTCGATGCTGCCTGCAGGCAACTATTTAAACAGACTGCTGGAGGGAAAAAAGAAAAAAGGTGGTGTGAAGACATACATGCCTGCAAGTTGTACCGGAGCCAACGAAGCACAGAGAATGCATCAACCAAATTTGAAAAAAATAAAAAGCAAAAGACATCACTTTTAACGATTATCTTTGCTTCCATATTCATATGGGAGCAACTTATACAAATGTGATATTCCCCCTTTAATAAACAGCTATTTTTATTTATTCCATATGGTGGTGCTGCTGGTCTGCCCCATGATTGCTCTACTTTTGCCTTTATCCATCGTCCCCACTAAAGGAGACAATACAACATATTGCGGTGAAGTAGATTCAAAACAAATTCACTTATGTTGTCCCAGAAGCAGGAATCATATTCTGGGAATTTAAAGACATATGCAGAAAATGAGAACAATTCTGGCATATACCAACTGTACCATAGGGTAACAAACAAAATTACTGCAAATTCCCCTTGATTTAAATGGGACTTTCAACACATTGGTGGAGATTTACTAAGTGGTGATAACGTGGAGATGACGTCTCCAGTGATATCACTTCTCCAGTTCCTGTGTTATTTTATGGAGCCTATTCACTAAGATCTCAATAGTTGAAGAAACCTTAGTGAATTGGCTCCATAGAATAACATAGGAATTGGAGAAGTGATATCACTGGAGACGTCATCTCCACTTTATCACCTCTTTATCACTACTTAGTGAATCTCCCCCTCTGAATGTTAGACATCTCCAATGCAATATCTAGCATTCAATGGGTTAAAGGGATAGTAAAGTCCTGAAAAGTGTCTAAGTGAAATGATAGGTACAATAAAAAAAATACATAATGCCATTACTCCTATCTCTCAAACAGTTATGATTTGAGAGATATAAGACAATAAAGTCTCCGCTCTCTCCCCTTTCTGCCTGACGAGCTGTAACGCTGTCAGAAGCAGAATCTGGTCGGGCGATAAGATGTGGCTCTTCAGGAGTGCTGACATTGAGATATCGAACTATAAATACTTCATCGGTATGGTCTACAATGCATGCTTGGTTTGCAAGCACACATTGTAGACCATTCCGATGAAGTAATTATAGTTAGATCTCTCGATGACAGCGCTCCTGAAGAGCCTCCATCTGATCCCGGAAACAGGATTTCATGCCATCAGCTATACAGCCTACGCATGAGAAGGGGTAGGGAGCGGAGGACTTTATTTTCTTATATCTCTCAAATCGTAAGGGCATTACGTATTTTTTTTTACTGTACCTATCATTTTGCACTTTAGCTTTGATTTCTTGTACTACTGCAACACTGACCAATTATGCAAATATGTCTAAATAAATATATAGTTCTTGGAGAAGTAGTACTGAAAAGATCCTGCAATGTTCCCACCCCCAATAACTGCATCAATAAACACACATTCTTTCTGAAATTTGGATCAATGACAGATACAAAGTGACAGGGACCGAATATGGACAGAAAAGAGTTGTTTCCGTTATATAAACTTGTATTCTTTTGTGAAAGTCTCTTTAGGAGGCAGAGTCTGAAGCCTCAGAACTGTCCTTCACGTCAGTGCTTTCTGTGGCCTCGCTGATTTCGCTTACATCCTTGCTGTCACCGCTATCCTCTGTGACGTCGCGTTTCGCTGCATTCCTCATGCACTTCTCGTCGCGGCAGCAGTCGCCTATGTGTCCAGAACGGTTGTCTGCCTTATTCTCAATGGAGCCCAGCGGCTGAGAGCGACTCTTGTCCTTCACTTCCAGCTGCCTTCGTAACTGCTGCACAAATTTAAGTGAAGAAATACATGCATTAGTAAGAATAAAATATTTTATATTTGGAGAAAAGTGCATTAACCCCTTCGACCAGAGTGGTGTCCAATGCTCCCTTCTGCTTTCTAAGGGGTTAATCAAAAAGGCAAAAACAAAACATTTTCATTAGGGGAATCTTTCCCACACACTAGTTGTGATGCCTTTAACCCCTTAAGGACCAGCAGCATACACGCACTCTGTGGTCACTTAAGGTCCACAAAGCATTTTTTTTTTTTTTTTTTTTTTGCACGATCCGATTCCAGACTCCCTGAACGGTGTGCAGCCGCGCAGGAAGCCTGGAATTCCATGACGGTCCAGGACCATCATGGGTCCTTAAGGTATAACAACCCATTACGGTCCAGGAACTGTCATGGGTCCTTTAAGGGTTACAAAGAACAAGCTGCCACTCCTTAATTCAGTAGTTCAGGCTTTCCATCATCCCCCCCCCCCCTTTCTTTAACCAAAATGACCTTAGCCCCCCCATGCCCTTATTTGAAATAAATGTAACCCTCTTGCATGTTGTTGGACACGCTGGCTAAGGGTGAAGACGGTTGTAATCTAACAGCTGGGGAGCCACAGGTCAACCAACCCTAAATGTTGTCAGTGTACAGACCTCATCAGCCATCTGGGTGAGGTCCCTTTTCATGGCGTAGGCGTCTTCCCCGTCTGCGTAGTATTTTGGCTCCACCTCACTAATTCTGTGTGGAAGAGTAACAGAAGATGAACTGTAACCTCTTTCACCAACAAACTGCTTCCCAAACCTTCCTACAAAAACCTATTTGTGGGCATATTAAAGAGGATCTGCCACCATCTCAAGGATATGTATTACCACCTATTAAATGTATTGGCTGGTAAATCATTTTATGATTTGAGGTATACTGTTCCTTTAACAAAGCTTATGCAAAGAACCAGCAAACAGATTATATACTTACTGGAAGTTTAATGTGTTGGAGTATAAATGCAGAGCGGCTCGATTGCTAACAAAGAAAAAAACAATAATAATATTAAATATAAAAAAAGCACATCTATAACATTACATATTAAATCAGTAGCAGTTGTTATCAGCATGATTTGATAGAGAACAGAAGAACCAAATTAATGATCATGCATCCTATAAGAGTCCAGTAAAAAGACTGTATGTGCTGACAAGCTAACACATATTCCCCATAGTGTGTTTAAAGGGAATTATACCCCAATAACAAGTGGGTCTTTATTTATCAGAAAGATGGGCGTCATTCAGACTGCAGTTATTTCTATTTCAGTTGTTGTCACCTATGCTGCAGTTGGTTTACTCCAAAATAACTTGTTCGCACGCGCGGCTGGCTCCTGAAGACCACGGGGCATTTTTTTTTTAAGCTCCGATTCAGGGCTCCCCATGCGCCTACATGTGACGGTCCTGGCACAGCACTGGACGTTAAGGGGTTAAAGGACCACATAGCGAAGTTTGATTGATGTGCTGGCATGCAGAACAGGGGACTGATAGTGACCGATCCGGTCTTGAAGCGGTCAGTTTCAGTCCCCGCTACTACTTGCAGCGCTCCAGCAGAAGAGCTTAAAAAAAAATCAAGTGACGCGCCAAGACTGTCACTGGTCCTTTAGGCAAAAACAGCAGTGATGGTCTTGACATGTCACTGGACGTTAAGGGGTTAATAAATATGGGCCACAGTGCCTTAAAGGGATAGTAATACTTCATTAGTACTATCCCCCATGTTGTAGCCCTTAAAATTCCAAATTCAACGATACCAGTGGCATCTCTCAAACCTTTATGGTTTGAGAGAGATCCTCTTTCAAAATTCCCTCTTTTTGCCTTTCCCCTGACGTCAGCGTTCTAGCCGAGAGCCGGGGAATCCTCTCAGTGAGCAAGTGGCGGCTCTGCAGGAGTCCTGAGATCACGTTATAGAAACGGAAATCCTTCACTGAAATGGTTTTCTACGTGTGATTGGTTTGTGCTTCGTTTGCAAGCACGTGGAAGACCATTTCAGTGAAGGATTTCTGTTTCTATAATGCGATCTCAGCACTGCTGCAGAGCCGCTACTTGCGCACTGACCGGATTCCCCTGCTGTCAGCTAGAACGCTGATGTCAGGGGAGAGAGGAGGAGTAACGTTGAGACAGACACACAACCACGAACACAGTATAAAATCTTCTAGCCAGCTAACGGAAGCACAAGGAAGGAAGACAAGAGTACAAACCTTTTCCGCACATGCAGAGACACGTATTTGGCATTGAAGTTCTCTATCATGGCTCTGGAGGCCTGGTCCATCAGTTTCTGGGCCAGGCCAAGTCGCCTATGAGAGCGTTTCACGGCCTGTGTAAATTGAAAAGAATACTTGATCACAAAAATGGCCCTTTAACTACCGCAATGCAGTAACACATTCTCAAGTTCTAAAGAACACCAACTCCTAAACATTAAGCGTGTTACTTCACAAAAACGCAACAACGAAATGGGCGGCACTTGCAAACTCCAGCTTTGTGAAAACAAATCTTTATTGTTGAAAGATCATAAAATCATCAGGATGGCATTTTTTTTTGAACAGAGGTGGGATAGATGGTACATGCTCCAATATAGGACCTCTACACCAGGTCTAACGCATTTCACACTACACAAGCGCTTACTCAGACAAGTCTATGAGTAAGCGCTTGTGTAACACAAAAATGCATTAGACCTCAGGAAGCGGATGGAGTCTGCGAAAACGTTTGGGATCTACCTAAGCAGTTTGTATTGTTGATCGGGTTGTCTCCACGCCCCCTGTGAGTTTCCTCCACCCCTGTTTGGCCCGCGTACCGGCATGACGGCGTCCTAGACGCGTCCTAATGTAACATCGAGTTACAACCGGAGGATTATTATGGATTCCAATATTAAAGAAAAGTCTATGAGGTGGTGTTAATAACGATACACCACAAATGTACCCTTATTGCCAGCATACCAGAACTACTGGGGCTTCTATACAGGAATTTGGGAGGGCACAGTTTGTCGGCTGTTCAGAGAGACACCCATTGATGTGCATAAAGCCCAAGAAGGGCCGCTGTGAGTGCAACTTATTTGTTTAATTTTAAATTGTTTTAATAAATTGCTACACTTAGAAGATTTTCTTTTGTCATGTGCGCTGTTTTTCAGTGTTTCCAGATCCAATATTGCTACTAGTGGACAAGGCCACTATACATTGAACTCTGCAGCACAGACTAAGAATTTCATCAACTAATCTTCATCATCCATTGGACTAACCTATCCATTTATTGGCCATTCCATCTATATTCATTCCATCCTCATCTTTGTCATTTCATCCTTTGGTGATCCTTTTGTTTTGATCATTGAATTTTACTATTGATTTGGACTCTGTATTTATATAATTTGCATAATCCTAATGATTGTGGGTTGATTACTATTTACCTTATATAACATTTCAGTCAGGTTTGTCAGCTATTAGGAGCGCTCAACCCTGAGGATATTGGTTATATATTTTTTTCATACAATGCAGCAGGATAACTAACTGAAATATGATCACTACAGGTCACTGATAATGTTAAAAGGCATTAAAAACTGTTATTACTCTGGAAACCTGCATCTCCCAGCCGCAGGAGAATCATTCTATTACGTAGAAGAAAACACCACATAATATATGGTTTTCCATAAAAATTAAATAAATACAATTGTATTGCTTCTTAAGCATTTCCATACCAGAGAGGTAATGTGCCCATGTGGAACGTCATCTGGATCTTCTTCCCTGGACACAGGAGCAAAGAAAAAGAAATGCACGTTAATAACCATGTTAGAAGAAAATGAGTAATTCTGACGCAAATTAACCCTTTGAGTGTCAGAGGGGTACAGAACACATTGCAAAGCAATGCATTCCGTACCTCTCTGGCACTCAAAGGGTTAAGAATGATCTAGATCAATGATGCGAAACCAGACTCAACCCAAGGGCAGCATGTGAGGCCCTTTGGTAGACCTGGGGTCCACATCATGTCTATAAAGTTTAAATAGGGAATGAGAAACGTAAACAATATCCTTAGATGCTACGGAGGTCTCCAACACACTGCTTTGTAATGACTTGGAAACCTTTCTAGGTCCTAAGGGGTTAAAGTGGAACCATGTCAGTATAAAAGGAGCGCTCATTAGCAGGGCCCTCTGATGCTCCTGTTCTCCAAATTTGATTTGTACTGTTTAATACCTCTATATGTCCATTCCCTACTGTACATCGCTGCGGAATTAGTTGGCGCTATATAAATAAATAATAATAATATCCTGTGAGAAAGAAGAAATGATGTGCACTTTTTTGGGGTTATGTGGTAGAGGGAAATTTGGGGCTGCAGAAGCTACATTTAACCCGTTGTCACCACTGATCTAAATAAATGTACAAGCTCCAAGCTACGTACTAGTACTACTATGGAGACACTCGAGTTACATTTTAGTTACACTTACATTTTTGCCAAGACATAGCCAACAATCTTCCCATTTTCGTCTTCAGCGATGTAAGACAGCTGTCAAAGAAAAAAAGAAAGAAAAACCCTGTTTTAATGCACTGTATCAAGTGTGCAGATCACATTCTCACTGAACAAGAGAGAACAGTACGTTTCAAGGTACCGCTGGCACTCAGAGTTAAAGGGAAACTAACATCTGGATAGCTTTCAACTGGCAGGTGTACTCCCTCTTGGTAGCAGAACTGCAGATGCAGTCAGGGCTAGATTGTGAGCCCCAGTGGATCAGCAAAAGGAGCTGAACAGGAGTCTGAAAAAGGACAATCAAGTAATGATTCCTCTCTGGTTCCACAAGAGACTGGACTGCTCAGCTCCCAAAGACACTATTGAAAAGCTTTCAAGCCTATAATGCAGTTGTGGGCAAGTGGGGGCCTGATGTCTTCTGGTGAAATGGAAATAGGAGATTGTTACTCTAATGCAGCACAGCAGAGGCCTGATACAGTTATGACACTCGTGGGATAGTCCTTACATACACACACTCTACTGCTTACATAGTAACATAGTAATTTAGGTTGAAAAAAGACTTGCGTCCATCTAGTGCAATCCTTTTCCTATTCCTGTTTACCATCCTTGATCCAAAAGAAGGCAAAAAAAAAAAAAAAAAACCCTCAATACAGCAATTTCAAATGATTCTGAATCCCTTTGCTAGCCCAACAAAAGATTTAACATGATATGCGCCCAATTTGAAGATACAGGACCCGCAGAGTAATACTGGTTGCCTCTCACTTGTAACCAGCAAATTTTGTGGCTGTGAGTCACAGATTTTCAGGTTGTGGTTCAGCCCGCTGCTACCCAAGGGAATCCATTTTCAGACAGGAGCTGTTTAAGAGGTACAGAAGGCAGTCTTTGGATTCTCAACAAATGTGCTCTAATAGGATTGGACTTCATAAAACGTGATCATTGCCTTTAAGACGGCAAATAAAATGCCCACCTGCGGCCAGGAGAGTCCATGGTAAAAGTAGTACTTCATCTGGTAATTCTCAGGCAGACACAGCAGGTTGCAGTGCTGCATATTCATGAGGTCCTCGGGCTGCAAAAGGAGAAAAATAGGTTAGGCCAGAGGAATTAAATATGGGCAGAAAACGTTAATGACCCTTATGAATCTTGAAGAAACAAAACTCCAAAGCAATTATACCAGTGTATTACCGTACATCCAAATTGGGACACTGCATGGAGTGTTCCATACACTTCTAGATGCTTTTTATTTTGTGTATTATAGATTTTTCAAATTTTTTTTTTTTTTTTTTACAAAGCAAAGCAATGCATTCCGTACCCCTCTGGCACTCAAAGGGTTAAACAGTGTTTCATTTATTGGTTAGAGTGCAACAAGCACAGATCTGTTATTCATATACACTCTATAAATTTTACCTTTGTGTCTTTATTCAAGAGAAAACATCTTCAAATCAGTCTTAGATGTCACGTCCATGGAGGCTGACATGACGGTTGATGGAAATGTGTTTTCTGAAGGAAGCAGAGTGCATACGCCTTCTTATCACTTTCAGGAGAAGCGTGGAGGTCAACGCATTGTTTCACAATGAGCTGTATGTCCTCTAGTCCGCAAAGGGTGGAGTTTATGCCCTGCGCTCCAACAAGCAACTGTCATATCACCTCCATGGACATGCTAGTGTGTTGCATCGGCAGAGCGTGGAAATGTATATGTACAGCTATCTAACTAGTGATCATCTGGTATAACATATCAGCGTTGCATTGTCAGTCTTGAAAGGAGCAATACAACCAATACAGAAAAATTGTAGCTACACATTTTGGTTTTTTTTTGTTTGTTTTGTATTTTTAATAGCTGTTACATCAAAAGAAAAAAAATTCTAATGATAAGATACTGGGTGTTATTATATGAATTTTCAAGTTGTAATATTCTCCATCAGGGATAGGTAGCAAGTGGCTCTCCAGCTGTAAGCGACTACAAATTACATCATCTCTGACCAACCACTGGTTGGATGGAGATGATGGGAGTTGTAGTGCCCAAGAGGTGGAGAACCTAAAGGTGCCTATCTTTGCCAGGGCCGATAAATGGCATTCCTACAGAGCAGATACAGTGGGGGGGTTTGTGATATCCCTGATTCTGCACAAATGTCTGTTATTTGCACCACCTTTGCAAAAGAAAGTGATAGTGGGGGTTAATCCTTTGCATGCCAGAGGAGTGAGCAACACAATGCATGGGTGCCAGAGAAACAATGGTCAACTGTTGGACCTCCAGCTGTTAGGAACTACAACTCCTACCATTTGCAACCTGTCACATACACAAACTGGTTGGGAGTGACTGACATTGTAGTCCCCAACGGCCAACAGTCCATCAATTCACTATCCCGGAGTTAAATGGTAATAACATTTGAATGAAAGACCTTCCAGCAAAAAGAACCTTTATTTGTTTGACAACTGTATCCTAGTGCATTACAATATGTTTAACCCCACCACCACATTGTACTGAGGTTTATATCAAAATTTTAGATGTCACAATAGTACAACGTAAAGAGATTAGATATAGAGGTTTATTTACCAAGCAATATAGAGAACAGCCTCACATGCTGCCCTTGGGTTGAGTCTGGTTTCGCATCAATGTCAGTACAGTACTCTAGGAAGTCAAGGCACAGAGGCTTTCCAGTATAGTTGAAAACAAAACAAAGGGTTCCTATACATTTAGCCAACTAGGCTAGAATCTGAAGAAGTGGATTCAAAAGGTAAGTCTACTCAAAGAATTGCAGGACCATATTCAGCAAGATAAAGAGGTGCAGTTCTAGGCAGATCAACAGCATCACATAGGACAAATGAAATATATCCAAATTACATATATCATAGTAACCTCTTAAATGTGACATAAATAACACATTGCAAAGCAATGCTTTGCAAACCTCTCTAGCACTGAATGCCTATTCAAATGAATGGGAATTTTAAGTTGCCCCCTATACATAGAGGGAACTATGAAAACTATCAGACATGGAGATCTTTTGAAATACTAACACTTATTATTAACCATCATAGTTCCCAAGATGAATTGTAGGATTCATATATCCCTGCTTGTTCTAAATCATAGATGATCCAGTAGTCATCCCTCAAGGAACTTAACATGTTACAAATTGGAGATATCACTGCCTGGGCACACACACGACATTGTGCCCCTCTTAGAAACAGCACCAATTTAGACTGAAGAGTTCACTGGCGCAGGCCATGTAGTAGGTAACACATCCTGAGATTTGGGTCAAAACCCAGAGATCCCAGGAATGCGCCTTTGGTTCAGTTTTTTTTGCCCAGAATTGTACCACTTTAGCATGCAGAATACATTAAGAATAGAACTGATGTCATGTGTAAAAATGGGAAGAATAACACTGCTTACCTATCTTTCCCATCATATTACTGAATGGGCTTCACTTGAGCTACTTCTGTGAACTCTTACAGTATGTTATGATTCTCCAAACCCCTTACCATACCTCCCAGCATTTCAAATGGCCAGAGAGGGACACTTTTGTTTTAGGTGGTTTTGCTAGGGGCGTGGCTGGTAGGCAGGCCATTACCAAGAATGTTTAGGTTCTTTTATGTCCTATTGACAACTCTTTGGGTAAAAGAGTAATTCATTTAATGCACGACCAGAGTATCGCTTTCACAGACTAATGTATAAACACACACATACTGAAGGTTAAACAAACATTAACCTTTTGAGCACCAGGGAGGTATACCATGCATTGCAATACGCTGGCTACCTCCCTGGCACTCAAAGGGTTTTATTGCTATGGAGCAATGTTATACACTCATATCACACAGTCTGGTCTCTAAAAAAAGAGGAACACCAGGGTGGAAAAGAGGGATTTGGGCCTTAAAGAGGGACATTTGGGATGTATGCCTTACACTAACCCCACATTACAACAGAAAAACGTCCTTATTTCTAATACCTTTGTGGGGAAATGGAGCCATGCGATACCCAAGTGCATCATGGGATATGCGGCCATGCTCTACTGCTCATCATCCCAATGATGTGTATAAGGATATCACTGTATCCCCTTTAACGTGGGAATAAACACTTATCCCTAAAGATCATGGTAACCACTCCCTATGATGCCCAATCCATGCCCCATTACCCGGGCGTTCCGGATATTCATGTCGCCGGTTACAGGATCACACACTCGACCTCACGCAGCCGAACAAACACCTCACTTCCGGACTGGTCTACCGCAGCCAATCGGAGGAAAGCCACCACACAGGCTTAGCCAATGAGGAATGTATTCAGAGAACAACTTCCTTTTCCTGCAGATAACCAATCATCGCCTCACTCAGTGTAAGTGACAACACCGCTGACAAATCAGGAATCGAATGTGGTAAGAGAGCTTGTAGTTCACTCACAAGCTAGACTGGTCACTAGAAGGTCTGAATGGAAATAGGAAACGCTTTCTAGTTGTTGTTGTTAGACTACAACTCCTGTCATTTGTGGAGAATGGTGGGAATTGTAGTTGGACAGTTTGCACACAACTTCTCCTGGTCAGCATACCTGGGAACGTCCAGGGTTTTCACCCAAATCTCATGGTGAGCATACCTGGGAAATCTCAGGGTTTGAGACCAAATCTCAGGGTGAAGGGCCAAATTCTCATGGTGAGCAAATCCAGTGTGTCCTCCTATATGATTTCCACCAATTTACTGCTTAGTTATTGTCCAAATCCATGACATTTCTACCAGAAAGGCAGGAAGACAAGTCCTGCTTATCTTATGAGTATATAAGAAGTTATATATCAGAACTGTAGCATGTGAAAGGTTCCTTAAAAACTGATTGGATTATCTCTGGTTTAGAGCAAACATTGACATAACACATAGAATCTGCTTTCTTGTGGGTGTTAAGGGTTAATATTTCAAATATCTCAGGGTGAGCTCATTTCAAAAGTTCCCAGCTATGATGGTGAGGAGAGTCTGGTTTACATGCTACATGCTATTTGCCATTTAACTACTTATTTATTCTCTAAATTAGTGCCGTTCTACCAGAAAGGAAAAGAGTGAAGTCATTGTGGTCTTAAGTGTGATCTTCAGGTGGTGATCATACCTGGGAACTCTCAGGGTTTTGACGCAAATCTCAGGGTGAAGGGCCAAATTCTCAGTGTGAGACAGGTCTGTGCCACCTACTACATTAGTTGCCCCAATTAAATGTTTCATTAGCCACTAAATTTGTTCCATCAGTACCAGAAAGACAGGGGGAGATGTCCTGCTTGTCTTGTTTGTGTTCAGGCAGTGAGGTATCCAAACTGTAGCATGTTAAAGGTCCCTCGCACACGGACCGGAGCACCTCTGTGTTAGAGCAACCAGGCACATATTGCATAAAATCTACATCATAGGAACCTTTAAGGGTTAATATTTAAAAGATCTCAGGGTCAGCTCATCGTGAAAGTTCCCAGGTATGGTAGTGATGTGTTTAAGTTGTAGCATGTTTAAGCTTCCTTGTGGACTGATTGTAGCACCTCTGAGCAGAGCAGGATAATACATTATGGCAGTAGGGCCCATAGTAATATGAGGGGCCCTGGCTGCAAGTGATGGGTTACAAGCAGAGGCCCTGCTGTTAAAGTGATAGTAATATTTCAAAATAAAAGCAGCTCCAATTAATCTTCATAGTATTTGAGCCATGGAGAGTGTTATTTCAATACTCTCAGAGTTGTAGTTCAAGAGTAATTGAATGATAAAGTATCTCCTACCCATCCCTTTTTCCTAGTTTAAGACCAGACAGCTCACGACAAGGGACAATATTCTTACTGTGAGAACAATGAAAACCCTGCCCCCTTTACAGGTGTTTCCCTTATGCTAATTGAAGATTGTCCCTCTCCCTTTGTGTTCTGAGGTGAGCAGTGTTACATCAGAAAAAAGGGACGGAAGGGGTATAATTTATCATTCAATTACTCTTGAACTACAACACTGACAGTATTGTAATAAAACTCTCCATTGCCCAAATACAATGAAGATTAATTGGAGCTGCTTGTATTTTGAAACATTACTATCCCTTTAACATCTTGGGGTTATGCACTAAGGCGTGATAAAGTGGAGATAACTTCTCCAGTGATATCACTTCTTTGGTTCCTTTGTTATTCTATAGAGCCTACACATAAGAGCTCCAAAGTTGGAGAAATATTAATGTGTTGGCTCCAACAATAACATAGGAATTGGAGAAATGATATCATCGGAGAAGCCATCTCCACTTGAATGCTAGAGAGGTACCCAATGAAGTGTGTTGTGTTAAAAGCCCCATTTAAAGTATAGTAATACTTCATTTTTATTATCCCTCATGTTGTAGCCCTTAAAAATTGGAATTAAATGAGACCAGCGGCATCTCTCAAACCTTTATGTTTTGAGAGATATCCACATTCAAAGATCCCTCTCCTACTCTCTCCCCTGACGTCAGCGTTATAGCTGACAGCAGGGGAATCCGGTCCGTGAGCAAGCGGTGGCTCTGTAGCAGTGGCGAGATTGAGTTATAGCATCAGAAATCCTTCACTGAAATGGTCTTCTACGTGTGTTTGCAAGCACACATAGGAGACCATTGGATTTCTGATGCTATAACTCAATCTCTCCACTGCTGCAGAGCTGCTACTGGTCCCTGTGACTGGATTCCCCTGCTGTCAGAACGCTGACGTCAGGGGAGAGAGAAGGAGGGGGAACTTTGAATGTGGATAAAGGTTTCCTGGGGGGAATGCACACCCCCCCCCCCCCTCGGTTCCTACTCCTCTGGTTACACCAGACCCACATAAATGAAAGCTGATTAATGTTGACTAGTGCCTATCTGGGTTGGCTTTTTACTGGAGGCAACCTCCAAATTTGTTTGTGTGAAAGGTCTGCCAGAGGCCCCACGTGCTGCTATGCAGACCTTTGTTGCATCTCTACTGCATTCCTGTGTGAAAAGCAGTAAAGGTGCAGGTTCCTGGAGTTTGGCTCATTCACGTGAGGTGAAAATCACGGCACAATAGCCCAGAATTCTGAAAGGGAAATTGAGTGCACATTTCACATCCACCGCTACTGGATGCTGTAGAAACCTGTTATATATACATGTTCAGGTTTGTTTGTTTTTGCAATGTGGGTTAGGCACATGCTTAATCCCTTAAGGATGGGCACGCGCGGCTGGCACTTGAGGACCACGTTTTTTTTGTTTTTTTTTAGCAATTCCGGTTCAGGGCTTCCGGAGTGGCGTGCAGCCGTGCTGGGAGCCCTGAACTCGATGATGTACCAGGACTGTCAGTGGTCTTTAACCCCTTAAGTACCAGCAGTCCAGGGAAGTTACCTTCCCTTAAGGACCGCTTTGATCTTTGCCGACGCGCCAGTACACGTGACCTGTTACGCGTACCGGCGCGCCGCTTGGAGGCCTAAGAGAGATCGCTCCGGTCTTGGAGCGATCAATTTTAGGCCCCGTTTTTACTTACAGCGCTCCCGGTAGAGCGCTGTAAGTAAAAAGTACGTGACGTGCTATGACCGTCACTGGTCCTTAAGGGTATAAGGACCGTGACGGTCATACCACGTCACGTAGTCCTTGAGGGGTTAAGTGCCGGACTGCCGTGACGGTCCTTGTAATGCAATGGTCCTTAAGGTGATAATGGTTTTGTTAGCTCAACTACTTTTCACAGGATGTGACATCACAAATGCGCCATCACTGCTTTGGTGGCTGAATGTTAAAGGGGACTTAGGCTATTGACAATGACTCGTTTAGATTGTTAGTAAGAATTTATAAATGTTAGTAGTGTTAAAATGTTCATATATTTTTCTCATGTAATGAGGATTTTTCTATGCATGATACATGCTGTGATTTTATTATGCGATACATGGATCCTCCTGTTTATTAGTTACTAGTTGAACAGCCCGTTACACAGGCCACAGTGCCTCTGGCAGATGGTCGCGGGGCAGCCACGTGCAGCAGAGACTGCCCGCGCCACTGCTGATACAGAGCTGGACGCTCCTTCGGAGTGCCCAGCTCTGTATCAGCCGCGGCGCGGGCAGTCTGTACTGCGCATGACTGCCGCACGCGCAGCAGTGTCTACTGCGCATGTCGGGCGTTACACACAACTTAGCGAATTATTATATAGGATGTAAATATGGGCATGTTTATAGTGGTGTTACTTGTCATGTATTGTAATTTAATGGATATGTTTTTTTGTTTGTTTTTTTTAATGAAAAAAAAGCAACACAACAAGACTTTTGTAAATTTCATTTTTTTTTTTTTTTTTTAAATAGTTATATCAAAAATTAATCATTACAGTTTCAATTTAAACAGATAATAATAAAGGAACACTTACACCTCCTATTAATCCCTCTAGACATCAAGGAGTTAATAACCCCCACTTACCTCAATTTTGACAGAAAATCCTAATGATCCTTATGAATTTACTCTGTGTGGACTGCTTCCCCAGAGTTATTTTTAATTAGTACTGGTTATCATGTCCATGGAGGCAGACATTATGCTTTGTTGCAGGACTCCAAACCCCTCCCACTGAAGTCCCCCTTTTTTTGAATTCTTCAAGACCACTAACTCCTCCCAAAGCAGTCTTTTATACGTACTATGAACATTTGGGGTTCTGGAGCCTAACTACAAAGAATCATGTCCACCTCTTTGGACATAATAGTTTAATTAAAGATTCTTTTTGGTTAACCAATCATTAAATCGCTGGAGGGATGAAAAAACACACATTCGTGACCCGTCCAGCAAGAAGCTGATTGTGTGGGAGATGTGGTTACTGCAGGGCACGCCACCTTCCCTGCGTGACCCCACATCCCAGCCAATGGGAGTGTGGGAACAATTCTGAACAGAGATTGGCCATATAAAAGCCAGTCTCTGTTCAGATTTCACTCAGTTTGGATCGGGCAACAGTTCGAAAGTTACCGCAATGATGGCTTTGTTTTTTTGTTCTGCCGGCAGCACTGGTGGAACTTTTAATGGGGGCATTGAATGTAATACTTCTTCTTCTTTTATAGTGGCACAAAGAAAATTCCAGGTGAAGAAAGAGGAAGAGGACAGAAGAGGAATTAACAGACCACGTTGCAGAAGACCACACTGGACCTCCGACTTACAGGTAAGTGTTTAATGTTAATGGGATGGTGTTAGCTGTAGGGGGATTAATCCTTTGAGTGCTTGCGTTGCATACCCCACTGGCACTCAAAGGGTTCATTTTTATTCTTTTCACTCATGTTTTTGCTACCTTGGTCGTATTGATATGGGATTTAGGGCCCCATATCAATACATACACGGGTCACTAGTGTAGGGTTCCCTAGTTGTGCATGTGTTTTTGTTTATTTAAGCAGTTCAGATACACGTCGGTGGGTATGAACACCGGTTAGAGACTAAACACCGAATTTTCTAGGTGCAAATTTTAAGCGATAAGTGAGTCCCTTAACTTGTGTTACTAGCCACCGCACGTAATTGAATCATAAATTAATCAGCTTTGTCATTAATCTCAATGGGTGCTAATCCAGCGCCTGTTGAGCATTTTTATCGATCGGTAGTATTTCACAGCACAGGTAATAGAATAGCTAACTGCTGAAGGTAGTATGTTTTCCATTACGGAGGTGATTGAATCAGTTCACTTTTAAAAGGGCGCACGCAAAAGATCATGCGACCACAGCAAGCAATAACCATGTCTCTATAAAAATAGCGGTCGAGAATCTTGCACTGCATGAAAATGGTCTTTCTATGAAACGGTGCAAAGCAGCCTCTACTAGGCCATCATTTTGTCTGCCAGCGTTTGTTTCTCGACAGTCACAGCCATAAGGTCCATAGGTACTATGATACCTTGATCCAAATGTTGAAGAGCGATGCTCCGGGCTGTCTCTCCCTTTCTCTGTGTGCTCCGCTCTGTCAGTCTGCACTCGGAGAGACAGCCCGGAGCAGCGCTGTATGTGATGGTGTATTGCAGGGATAATGCCAACTTTGTATATGCTCTCTACATACAGTTGCCTGTATATCCTAGTGAGTTTATGTATGTTATAGGAAGTGGTGCAATTCAGTGCTGGGTTTACTCTGCACGAGGCTCTGGCAGCTTCTGGGACAAACTGCACCCACAGAGGACAAACAACATACAGCACTGCACCGGGCTGTCTCTCTGTGTGCAGAATGACAAAGCGGAGCACGCAAAGAAAGAGAGAGAGAGCCCGGAGCAGCGCTCATTAACATTTGGATCAGGGTATCGTACTACCTACGGACATTATGGCTGTGACTGTCGAGAAACAAACGATGGGAGACAAAATGATGGCCTATTAGAGGCTGCTTTGCGACGTTTCATAGCACGACCTGAGAATCTCCGTTTTCACGCAGTGCGAGATTCTCAGGTCACCATTTTTATCACTACGACGTGGTTAATGCGAGATGTGGTCGCATGCTCTTTTGCCTGCGACCTCTTAAAAGGATACCATTAAATCGAGCCCCTGATATCCAGTACGAATTAAAGATTAAGTAGAACCAATTCAAGTGTAATGGATTCCTAGTGACCATTTCAAATTTCTGCCCAGATAAAGATAAGTGTGTGACATTTAGGTGGATGTGTTAGTGTTCCTTTAAGGGAAGAGGGGGATTATTATTAAGAGGATTGTTAGTAGTGTCCCTTTAAGCAGCCTTATCATTGTTTATTTTATTAGTCACAGTTCAGACATTTTGATTTCGGTTTAATTATTATTATTTTTGATTGGTTAGTTACATAACTGCAAGTTCATTGGATATTAGAGACATATCCTGTGTATTGTGACTTTCTAACATCTTAAAAGTTAAATGCAAGGTACTGGCAGTCAGTTCCAACATGGAGATTAACACTTTCCCAGCTGGCCTCTCTAGGAGTAATTTAAGATGATGCATTTGAAGCCTTGTCATCCTCTTCCAGGAGCCTTGATAGAATCTCCTCACACATATAAAGGGAACGAGGGACATGAAAACATCCTGCAAGAGAAAGATATTGTTATGAACATGGGTTATTGTTACCATCCTCCAATTCTAGGCTATGCCCTCTTGCTTCTAGAACAAGGTGGCATTCTCTGCAATTGGAGAATGGGAAGTAAGAGGAAAAAAACGACTTTACTGAAAGGGTGATAGATAAATGGAATAGGCTTCCAGCAGAAGAGGCTGAGACTAAAACCGTAAATGGGTTTAATAACTCACGGGAGAGCTAAAGGCTATTATAAGAATAATGTAAACTGAGTTAACTAGATGGGGACATGGACAGACTGGGGCAGTGGGTTGATAATGCTGTGTTTAAGGGCCATATTCTGTAAGAAATTCTGGCGCAAACCAACTTCCTCCATAAAGGGACAAATACAAAATGATCATATATTTAAATGGAGGGGTTAACCCCTTAAAGGGATAGTAATGTTTCATAATAAAAGCAGCTCTAATTAATCATCATAGTATTTGGACTTTGGAGAGTGTTATTTCAATTCTGTCAGAGTTGTAATACAAGAGTAATTGAATGATAAGGTATCCCCCTCCCGTCCCTTTTACTGATGTAACACTGCTCAGCCAGATCAGAAGGGAGGTGCCCAGGTAGACTGCAGAGAGGGACAATCTTCAATTAAGATAAGGGAAAAACTTGTCAAGGGGGGCAGGGCTTTCATTGTTCTCATAGGAAGAAGATTGTCCACTTCTGTTATCTGTCTGGTCTATGGACTGGATTCCACATCTGAGAAGAGATGGCTTACACTAGGTAAAAGGGGCGGGAGAGGAAACTTTGCTTGTGAATATCTCCCAAACCATAAACTTATATCGTTCTTCGTGTTTTTTTAATGCCTACAAAATAAAATAAAGATAAAACGAAGTATTACTATTCCCTTTAAATGCTAGAGGTGTCTCAAAGGCATTGAGCCCTCGCTAGAATTCATGGGTTAATAGTTTGTTCAATTGATAGGGAGTTGGACCATTTCGTGCTGAGGGATCAGTTATTAATGATCAATCTAATTTAAAAGATAACTAACACCTCCTAATAATAATACTAATAATCCATACTAACCTTAAAGTGATAGCAATACTTTGATGAAATGAACTTTAATTCTGTAGATGTTAAAAAATAAATTAATTGTGCCTGGTCTTATCTATTAAACATCTATGGTTTGAGAGATATAAGCTTACAAAGTTCCCCCCTCCCTCCCCTTGTATGGACATCAGCTTTCTGTGTTAGAGAAGGAGATCCCGGTCCGCAGGCCGTCCTGCTGCTTTTCAGCAGAGCCGAAATTGCGCTAGTTAGAAATACGTTATTTGAACGGTCTACAATGTGTGTCTGGTTTGCAGGCACACTTTGTAGACTGTTCTAATGAAGTATTTCTTTATAGATAGCGGTACTGCGACTCTGCTGAATGGTCTGCGGACCGGGATCTCCTTCTCTAAGACAGAAAGCTGATGTCCGTACAAGGGGAGGGAGGGGGGAACTTTGTAAGCTTATATCTCTCAAACCATAGATGTTTAATAGATAGGACCAGGCACAATTAATGTATTTTTGTAATATCTACAGAATTAAAGTTTATTTAATCACAGTATTACTATCACTTAAAAGGGACAGTAATACTTTCTTTAGACATTATTTAATATTGTTCTTATTAAATAAATAAAGCAAATGGTCTTAGTCCTGTAACTCTATCTTGTATAGTTTTATTGTAAAATCCTTCTAAAGTTCCCCCCTCCCGCCCCTTTTATCCACGTCAGAGATCTAGCTGACAAACTTACATTCTGGTCCCAGGACCGGACGGCTCATCTGCAGAGCCGAAATAGCATGGCATACAAAGAGAATCTTCATGAGAACGGTCTACAAACCTGCTTTAGGTTGGGGAAAACCCCTGTTCTGTTGGGAACCCAACTAAACCCCCCCCCCCCGGTTAGACAAATGCTAAAGAACTATGATCACGTATAGAAGGGAAATCTGAAGATGGTATGGGATAAAGCTGGCATTTACCTTTAAATGGTCCACCTTTGATGGAAAGAGCAACTTCTCCTTTTTGATCCAGATAACCGAACCATTCCTCCTCATCAGGGAATGAAAACTAAAAGAAAAGAGAAAAGCAGGGAGAGAGATTATTACGAACTAGGATTTCCAAGCCAAAAAACTAATTCTTGCCTTTTTATGAGAGACTAGTTTAAAAGCCCGTGTACACGGGTCACATTGCCACCCAGCAGCCTCATCTGGTGCCCGGAGCCTCTCTGCTCACTGCCCGCGCTGCAGTCATGCGCTGTATAGAGTGCCCGAATGCGCTGCAGCTGAAACACAGCGGGTTAATCTGAATTTGGACCGTAGTCCTCTCTGTGCACCTTCCTGGGACCAAGTGGTCCCAGGAAGGTGCGCAGAGAGGACTCCGGTCCGAATTCGGTGCACCCTGCTCCATATCAGCCACAAAGTGTTCAGGCGCTCTGTACTGCGCATGATGACAAACATCCTTTGCAATGCGTTGCGTACCCCGGCACTCAAAGGGGTTAAGGGGTAGTAGCGTTGCACAATAAAAGCAGCTCTAATTAATTTTCAAAGTATTTGGGCCATGGAGAGTGTTTTTTCAATACTGTCAGAGTTGTAGTACAAGAGTAACTGAATGATAAAGTATCCCCCTCCCACCCCTTTACTGATGTAACACTGCTCACCTCAGAGCAGCAAGAATGTCCGGATGGATCACAGAGAGGGACAGTCTTCAGTGATCATAAGGAAAAAACCTGAAGAACCTGTCAAGGGGGCAGGGTTTTCCTTATGATCACAGTAAGAAGATTGTCCCTTGCTGTGATCTGTCCATTCAGGAGACCAGATTCCACATCTGAGGGGAGAAGGCAGCATACACTAGGTAAAAGGGGCTGGAGGGGGATACTTTATCATTCAATTACTCTTGAACTACAACTCTGACAGTATTGAAATAACACTCTCCATGACCCAAATACTATGAAGATTAATTAGAGCTGCTGTTTTAGTGAAACATTACTATCCCTTTCAGGCAAATATTACAATGTAATTGTGTTGTCTGGAGCACTGGGAGATAAGCTGGTTTCCCTGAGTCTATAAAGAGGTGACAATGAAATGAGATCGGGCTTCCCAGCTTCAGCATTAATGTGGAATGTGTATCAAGGCTAACATTTATTAACTGAGGAGCAAAATAAATGCACCATATGATTCAATGGACTGCTCCACTGATTTAATTCACTCAGTTTGAGAGTGAAAGAGATTGTGACTGAGAGAGCGAGTAAGAGAAAGAGGGAGAGAGTGTGAAATAGTGGACATCAAAGCCCAATTGCTATCAGGCCATGTTATCTAGATATCCCTTTAACAGCCAGAATTGTCCATGGCTTATATATCCCTTTGTTGTCTAAATGCATTGCAAAGCAACAAACTGGATACATCTATAGTACTCAGAGGGATATACAATGATCTGTAAGGAACAAGCAGTACATAAAGAGCCCTCCCCTCGGTGTCCCCTATCACCTTGCTGAACACGTAGTCAAAGACTTTCTGGAAATGATCCAGAAGAAGTAGGTCCCTTGTCTCCAAGTAGCCCAGGAGGAAGGCGATGAGAGCCTCTGTGTGTGGCCACCAAAGCTTCATGTTCCACTCCAGCTGAAAGAGAGAGACTGGGACTTTTATCTTCATTCACAGACAACAAAATAGCTGTAATTGTTCACTCTATACATTACAACATAAACACACGGACTATGGAAACTTACGTTTTTATCCTCACAGAGACATTCTCTCCTTGCACCTGTTTAATCTGAATTGGTTATTTTTGTAGTTTCGTTATGGCAAAGCAAAGCATTACTCATTATGATGTCTGTATTAAAGGGTTAGTAATGTCCACTAACAATGTGCCCTAGTTTGAATCGGTAAAGTTTTTAAGCTTGTATGGGGCTGTTTGGACCTTTACTGTTCCTCTGCAAATCTGTTCTGAAGTCTTCCCCTCCCCCCCCTTTGCATCAAAGTACATGTAGGTCTGTTGGAGCCGACTTTGTGTCAGCCGACACGATGGCTCCTGTAGAGGCACAAACTTCAATGCATGATATATGAAAGCCTGCCCACTCAGCAGTGACTCGTCACCAGCACGCAAGGAGCACTTCCCCCCTCCCATCGGGTATTTAATGGGAGTGCGCACCCAGGACAGCAATATAACGAGCACACGCTTGAGCTTAAGATTTTTAAAGATGGCGCCCGGGCTTCGCTTGCCAGTAAACTTTAAGTGGTAATATCTTATGAATGAATGAACGCTGAGCAAAACTATTAATAGCGATTGACTTTATTGAGCATTCACTATGCTATATAGAGTTTTCAAAGTAGGAGATTACTAACACTTCAGACCAATACAGTTATCAGAACCCTGGTCACAAAAAGTATTATTGTGATACATTATTACCTATAATAATAAAGGCTCAGTATGTTTACTGCTAAATCATCTGTAAGTCATTCATTTTCTGATTCCATTTTACACATAAGACATAATTGAGAGCTTTGATCATCTGCACCAGGAGCGTCCAAACTTGTCCTCAAGGCCTACATTCAGGCCTGAGTTTAAGGCTCATTCATTTTGTTTAGCCCAACTGTGATCAAGAATGGATATAGTTAAATTCTGGTTTGTCACTCCACATATGCCTACTTACCTCTGATGTCCTGCATTCCCCACGTGATTACCTTGCCTTAGAGGTGTTGTGGAGGTACTGTAACACAAGGCCCGCCCACATGGGCATCAGCCATGTATGATTGGCCAATTCCCATATTTATTGTTCAGTTACTGGAAGACGCGAATGACTTTGCATCGTCCAGATTCACTTGTGTGAATGTTCATTGTAGCAATCCATAGTCCGCAGTGCTTTGCTTTGCAAAACATTGGACACCCCTCTGACACTCAAAGGGTTAATAATGATGCCCTAAAGTCACCCAAGTAAACATAGCCTAAGGACAGGTTTGGATCTACACTGCAAGAAGAGTTCAGATCACATGATCTTAAACCAGTAAAAAAAACACAACTGAATTCATCAGTTACCCTCTATGTCCCCAAAATTCTTAAAGCTAATGGTGTAGAAGATTGGTTCACAAAGTCCACAAATTCCCCAGGATTTGAGGATTTCCACGCTTATGTACTGGTGGGTCAATAAAATGAATAAGACACTGATTAACTTGCCTGCGCTTAAGCATGGATACCCTTAACCCTTTTAGTGCAAGAGGGGTACCCAATGTGTTGCATACCCCTCTGGCACTCAAAGGGTTAAATTCTGGCCTGAGAGTACAAAGCTGAACGGATATTTATCTTTCCTGTAATCAGGCCACGGGAGGGATGTATTCATTAAATAGAACGAAACTCACAGGCCTTCAGAAAAATCCGAAATAATCTGACCTCGAATATAATTCTGATTTCCGTGATATTTATTTTCCGTTCTCTGTGACTTTAACCCTTTAAGGATGAGAGCATTACTTTAAAATGTGTTGTACCTCTAGTCCATAAAGGGATACGGATAAAAAATGGTGTATTCTTAGAAATGTAAGTGATAATTCAGTAGAGGGTCCCTATATGTCATATACTTAGACTCAATCCGCTGCATCCTCACCTGAGTAGGGCAATGCCCATCCACATCTTGGAAAGAGAAGAGGCCTCCATACTTCTTGTCCCAGCCTGAAATGAAAGGGAGAAGCAGAAACTTTTGCACAGCAGTCAGGCCCAGGGCATGGTCAGAGTGTTTAATGGCTTGACGTAGAAGGAACCAGCTTGCCTCGATGGCGTGACCTGAGGAGGGATAAGTCAGAATGAGTGAGGGAGGCAGATCGGTAATTAAAAAGAAGCCAGGTCTGTGAGCCGTCGAATGAAAACAGAACAGGGACGTACCTGGGTTCTGAAGCCTTCCCATGGAGCCTGGAAGCTCCTGTCCATCTTCAGAAACATTCTCCAGAATTGCCTGTCCGTCTCGCTAGGGTGAGAAAGGGGAATAATCAAAATAATGCTTCACATGGGTAACGGTTTAATGGGGTCTGGCATACAAAGGATCCTCATCAGCTCTGCTCTGCTTGCCTTACAATCAGACCAGTTTCATGTCACACACGGACAATGTCAGATAGAAAGAGAAGAAAAGCGTTGGGGAGCCTCTTCCCTTTTCTTCATTAAACCTTGTGAGGACAAGAGAGATGTCCCAGGCATCGCAAAGCAATGTCCTTATCAACTCTCCTGCACAGAAAGGGTTAACTGTGAGCATGTGAGTCATGGGTTATGATGCACCAGCTCTCTGACTGCAGATTCATAGTTTTTCCTCTCTGTCTCTCCACACCACTCACTGAGCTTCTGAGATCTTCTGGCACTTTAAATAAAGGTCTCTGTTGGTGCATATTATTCAACCTTGTCCTAGATCATATGGGAAATGGGGGAGCAACCCTCAGATATCAACCCAGAACCCCGTAAGCTCTAGTTACACCAGTGATCCTTGAGTTTCAAAATGCTGTTGGCCTCCTCTTTGACAATAAAATCAAAGGTATGACGATACTCTGATATGAATACTCTACTGCTTCAGCAGTTTCCATCAAGGGGATGCAATTTACAGATCAATCGCCTGAATGCTACAGACGTCTACAACTCAATGCTTTGGGGGCCTCGCTAGCATTCAAGGGGTTAATCCATAGAATGCCAGACGGTTAGCCAATGCATTCCTGTCACTCCAAGGGTTAAGCCCCAGGAATTGCTTTTAGAGCCCTAAAAGCTAGGACATTAAATTGTGCCAATCTACCTTAACCCTTTGAATGCCATGGGGCAACACCCCTCGGGCACTCAAAGGGATAAAGTAATATTGAAATTGGGCCACACAGTGCACTAAAATGCTATAGGTTGACTTAAGCCCCTAGTCTTTTGGGGACCTAGCAACACCCATTGTTGACATAATGTTGTGCCGAGTGTGATACTGTGTCTTAATAGTTTCTGGTGTTACGTTTTGTCACGCTATCAAATGTGATATATATGTCTTCATTGTGTCACACCTTTATTTTATTAATAACCTACATCTCACTTTTTAAAGGGATAGTAATGTTTCATAATAAAGCAGCTCCAATTAATCTTCATAGTATTTGGGCCATGGAGAGTGTTATTTCAATACTGTCAGAGTAGTAGTACAAAAGTAATTGAATGATAAAGTGTCCCCCTCCAGCCCCTTTTACCCAGTGTAAGCCTTCTCCCCTCAGATGTGGAATCTGGTCTCCTGAATGGACAGATCACAGCAAGGGACAATCTTCTTACTGTGATCATAAGGAAAACCCTGCCCCCTTGACAGGTTCTTCAGGTTTTTTCCTTATGATCACTGATGTAACACTGCTCACCTCAGAGCAGCAAGACTGTCCGGATGGATCACAGAGAGAGACAATCTTCAGATAACATAAGGGAAAAACCTGTCAAGGGGGGCAGGACTTTCATCTTTCTCACAGTAAGAAGATTGTCCATTGCTGTGAGCTGTCCGGTCAAGAGACCAGATTCCACATCTGAGGGGAGGTGGTTTACATTAGGTAAAAGGGGCAGAAGGGGGATACTTTATCATTCAAATATTCTTGTACTACAACTCTGACAGTAAGGTAATAACACTCTCTATGGCTCAAATACAATGGAGATTAATTGGAGCTGCTGTTTTTGTGAAACATTACTATCCCTTTAACTCTTTTTGAACCTTTCATATATTTAAAGGTACCTGCACATGTTGCAGGATCCTTTCCACGCTCCATGTTCTCAGGTCCTCATATTTTCTGGCCATCTCTTCGTCATCCTCACTAAGTTGATCCACTAAATTCAGTAACATCATTGGAACCGCCATTCCATTCACTGGATCAGCACCAGACAGCTTCGGCCTCCCCAGTCCAGATGGGTCTACACGCACCCAGTGAACAATCTGATCCATCATCTCCCGAGCTTCCTTCTGCAGGAGGAGATAACAGGAGGTGGCCATTGAAAAATAACAATCCACAACATTCTTTTTTTTTTTTAAGGAGGCAAATCAAAAGTCAGTATGTAAAGAAGACATAAAGTTTTTTTATTTTGGGAAAAAAAAAAACATACCACAGAACTATTCTTGATTGGTGCAAAAAGTAGGTATGTTATTCAGAAATTATTACAGTTCAAACTGTCATGAAGTGAAGCCTGCAATGCATTGGAGACCTCTCTAACATTCAAGGGGTTAAAAGCCCTATTTCAAATTAATGTGAATTTTTGGAATTTGAATTTATTCCCCATGGTGCTCTTGGTTTGTCCTAGAATTGTACCACTTTCACTTAGTACATCAGAATCAGTGGCAGGTTGGGGGACCACGTGGCCCAATTGTCTGGGACAATTCCTGGATTTTTAATATGTATCCTGTGCAGCCCCCTTCTAGGACAATGCAAAGTCCTGGAAGGTAGACTCCGGAGTCCCAAATACTAGAAGGAGAACTGACCATTGCCTACAGAGATCTAAACACCTTGATGCTGACATCAAACAGGAACTGCCGTTGCAGTATTGTTGTAGTGTATTGCTAGTGTATGACTTTGGGTGTGATGTACATTATCTTGTAGCCCAGCATAGGCTTCACTTTCTGTCACAGCAGTAAATGGGTGGTTCTACCTTTACTGTCTAGAACTCTGTGGTGTGCCAGAGAAAGAGCATATTGGGCAGTGATGTCCATTTATGTCCCATACAGCTGCATTAGAGCCAAGAACAAGCACTGTGCTGTTCACTGATGTCCAGTGACTCCTCCCACATAGCCAGCGGCATAGGAACCCCCACAAATCTGGGAGGGACAGCATTTTTACCCCAGCTCCCCTGTGGTCACTTTGCACCCCCCCAGCCCCTCTGCGCCTTCGTGGAAGAGTGGCCAAGTAGACCTCTGTGGAGGAGCTTCTGTTCCTCTACCCGGTTTCTTGGGAAGTGATCATTGCGCTCAGTGAGCAGCTTCCTGTCGGACTGGGGTAGAGGATACACAAGATCCTCTACCCGCCGTCCGCTCTGCTTGGCCATGGTACAAGGAGGTGACTGATCGGCAGGAGGGAGCACTGTACAGTGTGTTCCCCTCCTGCTGGTCACCCGAAGCTTGCGCCCCCCAGGAAGGTGTGCCTAGTGACTGGGGGTGGATTTCTTAATTATCTGTCCCCCGCATGATTTCCATCGGAGGGGGTGCTTCTTACTCATCCCCGCCCCGGTTCCTACTCCCCTGCACATAGCTGCACGGGAGCCGAGAACAAGTACTCTGCTGCACACTGATGTCCATTGACTCCTCCCACATAGCTGCACGGGAGCTGAGAACAAGTATTCTGCTGCACGCTGATGTCCATTGACTCCTCCCACATAGCTGCACGGGAGCTGAGAACAAGTATTCTGCTGCACGCTGATGTCCAGTGACTCCTCCCACATAGCTGCACGGGAGCTGAGAACAAGTATTCTGCTGCACGCTGATGTCCAGTGACTCCTCCCACATAGCTGCACTAGGGCTCAGGGCAAGTACTCCGCTACTCTCGTCTCTACAGTGTCCATGAATAGCAGAATGGAAATGTGGTCGACATAATGGCAGGGAACTAGTCTGCCTTGTTTGGAATGTTCTATTCATTTATACACTAAAGGGGGAATGTAGCTCACCTCTTTGTTACAATGATCAGTATTTATGTTTAGGAACCCCCTATTGTGTGATAAGGTGTCCTACCTCTGTCTCACCTTGTATCGCTCTTCCTTTGTTGTCCTCCACAGCCCGTCCATGCCCATTACATAGAAACATTCGCTGAATATGGTGCGCTGAATTTTCACCGCTCGCCCCTCCCGGGTCAACACAAAGGCACATTTCAGGGAGTCAGGAGAGGGTCGAGCGTGAGCGAGGAGGAACTCGCCACCTGTACAGACGGGGGGAAACAAATGGGTCATTACTATTTAAATAAAGTCTTATTTAGACACATTGGACACTTGAATTCAGTCCGAGTTATCTAACAGTATCAGATCATTTTCCATTGAAATCAAGGAGTTATTGAGGCAGTTGATGGGAACAGAACAAAGATTGGAGGAGATATTTATAAAATATTAGCGTTTGTGAATACAATGTATAAAAGGGCACCAATTCTACTAGCTACTCTCTGTAAGTGATTAGCTCAGTGTTTCTCGGTTTCAACCCATGAGTTGGATGTCTACATTAATGCTCTAATGAGCATTAGATATCTATATGTGATAGATCCACTTTAAATTTAAACATTACTATCCCTTTAACATAAAGGGCTGGATTTACACTCTTGGCTCTGGCCATGGCCACACCCCTTTTACTCACATGATCCCACCCACAGTCCCACCCACTGTTTCTTGGAGCAGACAATCCCATTGGTCTAGAACAATTAAGAATGAAAATAAATCCTGCGTCTTACGAAAAGAGCGTGTGAAATGAGCCGATAGAATTTACTGTCTGATCAAGTGAAAGTGATAAATGGGCAGGCAAGGGATGATCGTAGAGGGACTGCGTGTTCTGGACTCACCTGCTACGGCAGCACTCAGTATATTCTGCCTCCGAAACCTGGGTACCTTCCTATACAGGTGGCAATACGTCCAAACCTAGATAGACAAACCAAGATTGCTACAGCAGAACAAGAGTGAGACACTAAGGCCCGTATTTATAAAGCAAACCAGAGACTGGTCGTTACAGAAAAAAAAAATTACACTTTTTTTTTTTTTTTTTTTTTTTTTTGTAACTTACACATTTCTGTGAACCCCCATATCACTCCCCCAGCAGTTCCCCTGACACAGTGCAGTTGTTTCCAAAGTAAAGTAAAGTAAAGTAAAAGTGTGCAGAATCCATTTAAAAGAGCAGTAAACTTTTTTTTTATGAAAACACATATTTTGTAGAGCATTTCCTGCTGAATAAAACAAGGTCACTCCCATCTCTGTCAGATTTTTTAGTCAAAATTTATAGCAGTTTAAATAATCAGGAAGTGAATTTACTGTGTTTACTTCCTGATAGTTCTAACTGACAGGAAGTGAATTTACTATGTTTACTTCCTGATTGTTCTAACTGACAGGAAGTGAATTTATTGTGTTTACTTCCTGATAGTTCTAAGTGACAGGCAGTTTCTATCACATTCTATAGAGAACTGTATGTCTCTGACTTTTCTGACTTTCTTCTTCATTAGAATCTAATAGGAAATCTAATTAAAATTTGACCACTAGATGGCACTGCTAATGTAAAAAACCTTGGGTTTAAATGGTAATAACTCTGGAAATATAAATCTCTCGGCAGTGTGAGTACCCTATATTTACTCAATAGCAAAATCTCTACAATATATATTTCTTCATAAAAAAAAAATGTACTACTCCTTTAAAGAGTAATTACAACATATTACTGTCTGCTTCTTTGGGAGCAGCGTTAGTAAAAAGCCTGGGGCTGCCAGGGGACTGGACGCAGCTCAGACATTTGACTCACAGTCTAAGTTCTGCATGTACCTATATATACTCCTATGGTTGGGATATAAATTCTGTCCCTAGTGGTCTGTGGTGACTTCCAGGTTGGACGTTTCACAGTTAAAGGGATAGTAATGTTTCACAATAAAAGCAGCTCCAATTAATCTTCATAGTATTTTGGGTCATGGAAAACGTTATCCCCCTCCCACCCCTTTTACTGATGTAACACTGCTCACAGAGCAGTAGTGTGGTGTCCAGGTGAATCGCAGAGAGGGACAATCTTCAGTGATCATAAGAAAAAACCTGTCAAGGGAGGCAGGGTTTTCATTGTTCTCACAGTAAGAAGATTGTCCCTTGCTGTGATCTGTCTGGTCAAGAAACCAGATTCCACATCTGAGGGGAAGTATCTTACACTAGGTAAAAGGGACGGGAGGGGAATACTTTATCATTCAATTACTCTTGTACTACAACTCTGACAGTACTGAAATAACACTCTCCATGGCCCAAATACTATGAAGATTAATTGGAGATGCTGTTTTTGTGAAACTTTACTATCCCTTTAAGGACCGCTTAATGCCAACACACGTGAGCTGTTACTTGTACCGGCGCTCCGTGTGGTGAATTTCAGACCCCTTTTTACTTATAATGCTCCTGTAGGTGCGCTGTAAGCAAAAATTATGTGTCGTGCCAGGACAGTCACCGGTCCTTAACGGAAAAGACTGTGACTGTACTAGCATGTCACGGGCATTAAGGGGTTAATATACACAATCCATTTTGAATCATTTGCCTTTTTTATTAACATTTTCTCTTTTGTACTCTATCTACATTATTGCAGACATCTCAAAACATCTTTTTCATGGACAACCCCAATTTTAGCAAGTATTGACTGACTGACTGACTGACTGTCAGTAAATGTACCAACAATTAGGAGGTCAGCGTTAGGCAGTGAAGGAGTTACAGTGACGCTTCATATCTTTAGTTATAACCTGGAAGGGTAAGGGTTAGGCAGCAATGCTCCGGAAAGGTCTGGCAGGATATGGTTTACACTAAGCTCTGGAGGGCTCTGACTGAAGAGGGGATTGTACAGTAATATGCAGAGAAAGGGTTACATGATAAGGCTGGTGTATTGAGAACAGGATGCAATTATGAATTAAAGCAATTGCACCATAGTGGAACAAATGTTTTTTTCCTCAAAAGATAGATATTAGGGGTCCGTACCTCCCAAGTGTCCCTCTATAGGATATATTAGGGGTCCGTACCTCCCAAGTGTCCCTCTATAGGAGATATTAGGGGTCCGTACCTCCCAAGTGTCCCTCTATAGGAGATATTAGGGGTCCGTACCTCCCAAGTGTCCCTCTATAGGAGATATTAGGGGTCAATACCTCCCAAGTGTCCCTCTATACAAGATATTAGGGGTCAATACCTCCCAAGTGTCCCTCTATAGATATATTAAGGGTCCGTACCTCCCAAGTGTCCCTCCATAGGATATATTAGGGGATCATATTTCCCAGGTGTCCCTCTGTAGGATATATTAGGGGTCCGTACCTCCCAAGTGTCCCTCTGTAGGATATATTGGTGATCCGTACCTCCCAAATGTCCCTCTTTAGGAGATATTAGGGGTATGTACCTCCCAAATGTCCCTCTTTAGGAGATATTAGGGGACCGTACCTCCCAAGTGTCCCTCTATAGGATATATTAGGGGTCTGTACCTCCCAAGTGTCCCTCTATAGGATATATTAGGGGTCCGTACCTCACAAGAGTCCCTCTTTAGGAGGAACTGTGCCTCTGAGATCTAAATCCCTCTGTCTCACCCTGGTGTCCCTGTGTTTAGGAGATCAGACTGTGTGGTATGTATATAAGGGTATCACCCCGGTGTCCCTGTGTTTAGGAAATCAGACTGTGTGGTGTGTATAGAAGTATATCACCCTGGTGTCCCTGTGTTTAGGAGATCAGACTGTGTGGTGTGTATATAAGTGTATCACCCCGGTATCCCTGTGTGTAGGAGATCAGACTGTGTGGTGTGTGTATATAAGTGTATCACCCTGGTGTCCCTGTGTGTAGGAGATCAGACTGTGTGGTGTGTATATATGTGTATCACCCTGGTGTCCCTGTATTTAGGAGATAACACTGTGTGGTGTGTATATAAGTATATCACCCTGGTGTCCCTGTGTTTAGGAGATAACACTGTGTGGTATGTATATAAGTATATCACCCTGATGTCCCTGTGTTTAGGAGATCAGACTGTGTGGTGTGTATATAAGTGTATCACCCTGGTGTCCCTGTGTTTAGTAGATCAGACTGTGTGGTGTGTATATAAGTGTATCACCCTGATGTCCCTGTGTTCAGGAGATCAGACTGTGTGGTGTGTATATAAGTGTATCACCCTGGTGTCCCTGTGTTTAGGAGATCAGACTGTGTGGTGTGTATATAAGTGTATCACCCTGGTGTCCCTGTGTTCAGGAGATCAGACTGTGTGGTGTGTATATAAGTGTATCACCCTGGTGTCCCTGTGTTCAGGAGATCAGACAGTGTGGCGTATATAGAAGTGTATCACTCTGGTGTCCCTGTGTTTAGGAGATCAGACTGTGTGGTGTGTATAGAAGTGTATCACCCTGGTGTCCCGGTGTTTAGGAGCAGACTGTGTGGTATGTATATAAGTGTATCACCCTGGTGTCCCTGTGTTTAGGAGATCAGGCTGTGTGGTGTGTATAGAAGTGTATCACCCTGGTGTCCCTGTGTTTAAGAGATCAGACTGTGTGGTGTGTATATAAGTGTATCACCCTGGTGTCCCTGTGTTTAGGAGATCAGACTGTGTGGTGTGTATAGAAGTGCAACACATTGTTCCACAGTAATAATCCTCACTTTAATCTTGTTTAAACCTCAGTATATATGTTTATAATTGAGTTCCTGTAAATAAAATACTTTGGTCTCATTCCAAATCATTTATTCAGTTACACAACTGGGTATCAGTAGTTCATGAAATAACCTAAAACTTCTTGGTCTTGCACCAGCCACTCCCCCAGCACCAACACCTAAAACACAGGTTTCCCTCTTTGGCCATTGAAATGTTGGGAGGAATGCAGTTCAGTAGTTGTAATGCTCTGCAGACACATTACCTGCCTTCCCTGCAACCAGATATACTTCAGATCATCATAAATCTCTCCAGAGCGTCCGATGCAGGTGAAGAAGCCTCTAGAGACACAAAACAGAGTCTGACTGAGTAGGGATCAGCCCCCAATGTGCCCCTTTCCCCTCCCACTGCTGGAATCTGTGACCCTTGGGATAGGCTGACCAGACCTCACCTTTAATCGGGGACACATAGGAAATGGTCACATATCAGGACGGCACGGAAATCAATGCAGCCCTGCAGTATGCATTTTTCATGTGTGTCCGTGGTTAAAGCGGAGGTCTGGTCACTGCCTGGGAGCACTCTTGCCTCAAGAGAGGCCTGCAATGCATGATTCTGGGTGGATAGGAATTAACTGCAGACACCTCTGGCAGATTATTAGTTAACTGCTCTGTACCCAATGGCTTTGTCAGTTCAAATGTCTATTCCAGCTGTAAAACATCTTTTAACCCCTTGAGTGCCAGAAGATTGCATTGCACACCCCTCTGGCACTCAAAGTGATAAATCACCAGTTATTTGGGGATAATGGGAAATTTAGTCCCCAAACAGCCAAGGGTTATTGGGGATAATAGAAATTTTAGTCCCCAACAGCTGGTGGGTCAAAACTTAACTGCCCCTGGAATATTTAGTAGTTAATGTTTTAGTAAAACATTAACTGTGTGTCCGCCGGAGGGGGGGTACAAAGCAATCTGTTGCTCAAACGGTGAAATCACTGCTTAGTCACTGGTGTATCAGTTGGGTGCTCAGACAATCGATTGACCCACTGAGCCATTTTCATAAAGTCAGAAGTGGGCAGAGCAACTTGCACAGTAGTTACAAAAATGAACCCTCTGAGTGCCAGAGGGGGTACACAACGCATTGCCTTGCAATGCGTTGCGTACCCCTCTGGTACTCAAAGGTTTAACCCTTTGTGCACCAAAGCAATACATTGCAAACCCCTCTGGTAGGCAAGGGCCTATGATAAAGAGGCCTAGATCAGCCGGTGAAACAACGCATCGGCGTCCACTCCGGCATTCAAGAGGTTTAAAGGGATAGTAATACTTCGTTTTAACTTTATTTTATTTTGTAGGCATTAAAAAAACATGAAGAATGATATAAGTCTTATCTCTTAAACCTTTATGGTTTAAGAGATATTCACAAGCAAAGTGTCCCCCTCCCACCCCTTTTACTGATGTAACACTTTTCAGCCAGAGCAGAAGGGAGGTGCCCAGATAGATTGCAGAGAGGGACAATCTTCAATTAAGATGAGGGAAAAAGCTGAAAAGCTTGTCAAGGGGGGCAGGGCTTTCATTGTTCTCATAGGAAGAAGACTGTCCCCTGCTGTTATCTGTCTGGTCTATGGACTGGATTCCACATCTGAGAAGAGATGGCTTACACTAGGTAAAAGGGGCGGGAGGGGATACTTTGCTTGTGAATATCTCTCAAACCATAAAGGTTTGAGAGATAAGACTTATATCGTTCTTCATGTTTTTTTAATGCCTACAAAATAAAATAACTTTAAAGACATAGTAATACTTCGTTTTAACTTTTTGTTTAAATCAAAAGGAGTTTATTATTTGTTACACATCTTGTAGCTGTTTTGTCTGCTTTCAAAGTTCCCTCTTTTTGGCTTTTCCCCCTGACGTCAGCGTTTTAGCTGAGAGCAGGGAAATCCTCTTCTGGGATCAGCCGGCGTCTCTGCAGCAGAGCCGAGATCGCGGTAATAAAAAAAGAAATCCTTAACTTAAAAGGTCTTCTATGTGTGCTTCCAAACCAAACACACGTAGAAGACCTTTTTAGTGAAGGGGTTCTTTTTCACTTGTATGATCTCGGCTCTTCTGCAGAGACGCCGGCTGACGTCAGGGGAAAAGCCAAAAAGAGGGAACTTTGAAAGTGGATATCTCTCAAATCATAAAGGTTTGAGAGATGCCGCTGGTCTCATTATACTCAGATTTTTAGTGGCTACAACATGGAGGATAGTAGTTTTGAAGGATTACTATCCCTTTAATAAAAGTAACACATTGCCCTATTGTAAACCTCTTACATTTCTGTTGTTCATAAGATATTAACTGTAGAATGATTCCCCTCCCACCCCTTCTGGCCGCCTCCCGTTGAATCTCTAAATCGGTTGTGGGACGGACGGATGCAGCGAGAGACAAACTTCAGTAAGTATAAGGAAAGCCCCGCCCCTCTTGTTGAAGCACAGCAGGATTTTCCTTTGCTTACTGAAGTTTGTCCCTCACCGCTATCCATTCGGATCAGACAGAGCTGCAGCAGTGACGTGGGCAGAAGGGGGATCCTATTACAGGTAATATCTTACGAACTACAGAAATGTAAGTTGTTTAAAATAGCGCAATGTGTTACATTTTATTATAAAGAAGACATGGCAGTCTGTGGGTTTTTTTTTTCCAAACATTATTATCCCTTTAAATCCTAGCTTCTCACTGTCCTGCCCCCATATATTAATATATTATTGGAGAGTAGGTTGGGGGTACACCTAAGACGGCCGGTTCATTTTAACCCTTTGAGAGCCAAAGAGGTATCCAACGCATTGCGTTGCAATGCGTTGGATACCTCTCTGGCACTCAGAGGGTTAATGTGGGATGTTTTACATGCGTGTCATTCTGCAGGGCTAGTCGGATTAACCCTATGAGTGCCGGAGGACTACACAATGCATTGCAGAGCGCCGCTCAGCGGGTTAACCATACCTAATGATACCACACTGGCAGTTGCATGCAGGACGCTTATAAAAAACACACATAGCAGGGTTGCACTGGCTCTTCTGCAGTCATGCACAGGGATGTGGTCATAATCCACCTACATTAAATGGGGATCTGGTCATATTAACCCTTTAAGGAGCAGATTGCAAAAGCAATATGTTTCACACCGCTGTCCTGAAGAGCTTACAGTCTACGAACTAGTACAGAGATAAGCAACTTTTGGCTGTCTAGCTGCTGGGAACTTCAACTCCCATCACCCCCAAAAGCCAATGGGGTTGGATACACCAGAGCTAGCAAAAGTAACACATCTCAAGGTGGAAAAGAAAACCCGATGACCCCTCTAGTGCAGTCTCACATTACCCGTATTCCTGATCGTGGGAGAACGTAGTCCAGAAGTGCATGACTTTGTCCAGCTCATTGCTGATCCGGTCTCTCCACTGCTCCAAGCGTTTCCTCTCACTCATCCTGACACCACAGTGAGTCTGCTCTCTCACCCTTATCTGTGTTCTCTTCCCAATTCTCCCCTGTCCCTCTCTCCTTGTCACAATCTACTGATCCTCACACACACATCCAAGCTTGATGTTTCCACCCCCCTTTCTCTTCCTAACACTCTTGCTGTCTCTCATTAGCACACATCCTTTATTCTCTGTCTCTCTTGGCTGCTGTTCCCTGTTTATTCTGAAAAAAGCAGCAGCTGAGTCAGGACCACATTGCAAAGTCAGCTGACTGTGTGTCATGTGACCAGGCTTTGGCACCTTTGCTTATGAGAAAAAAAAAAGTAACAGTCTCCTTCTTCTTGCTGTACAGGGACATGTTGATCGAAATAAGGCCTTTTGTACAATGATTCTCAGTGTTACACTTCATGCTTTCACGATATCCCCTACTTGATAACAGGTGATGCCAGATCTTCCTTTTAAAGACATAGTAATAATTCGTTTTATGTTTATTTTATTTTGTAGGCATTAAAAAAACATGAAGAACGATAGAAGTCTTATCTCTCAGACCTTTATGGTTTGAGAGATATTCACAAGCAAAGTTTCCCCTCCCGCCCTTTTACCTAGTGTAAGCCATCTCTTCTCAGATGTGGAATCCAGTCCATAGACCAGACAGATAACAGAAGGGGACAATCTTCTTCCTATGAGAACAATGAAAGCCCTGCCCCCCTTGACAGGTTTTTCAGGTTTCTCCTTATGATCACTGAAGATTGTCCCTCTCTGCGATCCATCCGGACAGTCTTGCTGCTCTGAGGTGAGCAGTGTTACGTCAACAAAAGGGGCGGGAGGGGGATACTTTATCATTCAATTACTCATGAACTACAACTCTGACAGAATTGAAATAACACTCTCCAAAGTCCAAATACTATGAAGATTAATTAGAGCTGCTTTTATTATGAAACATTAATATCCCTTTAACCCATTGCGTGCCAGGGGGTGTGCAGTGCATTGCAGAGAAATGCGTTGCGTACCTCTCTGGCAACGAAAAGATTCAGAATGAACATATATTAAAAGTGCATGCTGGATGGCTGCAGTGGTTATAAGTGCTCTGGGGGGGGGTAGATGCACTAAGATGTGATAAAGATATATCCTATGCAATAAAACACTAGAATGTTTGTCCGATGCAGTCATGCGCAGTATATACTGCTGGGAGGTGTAGGAATGCTGGGAGCATGGAATACTGGGTGGTGTAGGAATGCTGGGAGCACAGAATGCTGGGAGGTGTAGGAATGCTGGGAGCATTCTGTGCGTTTGGGCAGTCTCTACAGCTCATGACTGCATCGAGTGCGGCAGCAGTACACATAGCAGGACCAGCCTCTTAACCCTTTGAGTGCCAGAGCAACGCATTGCTTTGCAATGCATTGCGTACCCCTCTGGCACTCAAAGGCTTAACATCACCCCGACCTTGGCCCGTGTACACGGGCTTTTACACTAGTAGCAGTGGCGTAACTATAAAGGTTGCACCTGCGACCGGGCCCGTTACTCAACAAGTATTGAGTGACGGGCCCGGCCTCCCCCTGGGACCCCTCTGCCTGGCGCCCACAATCTCCCTCCGGCGCTCTAGTAATGCAGAGTAATGACGTCATCTCCCAGCGCTCTGCATTACTAAGAGGACAGCACGGGAGCTACAGGGAGGTAGGAGATGTGGGCATTGTGAAGATTGGGGGGCATTGCAGAGGGGGTCAGTGTGGTCGAGGGGGCCAATGTGGTGGTGGCCCATAGCACTTCCTGCACCAGGGCCCGGAGGCTTCTAGTTAAGCCTCTGACTAGCAGTGAGATAAACTCTCCATCTCTGTGTTGTTCTGTGGAGCCTTTGTGCCAAGATCTCTCAAGTTGGAGATATGCTAGTAGATAGGATACCAGGAAATCAAGAGTTTATCACAATACAGAAGTTATCTCCTCGTTATTACACCTTCGTCCATAGCGCACCTCCCATCTTCGTTTTACTGTAGGACACTTATGAAAATGTAATTCTGCTGGAATGTTCAGGATCCACACAGAATGTTCTCTTCATAAATGTTAAACTGGAGACATGGTCACGTTTCAGTTGGCTAATCGGTAGCTCAGTCATTGCGATTGATTTACTAGTGCTTAAAGGAACACTACACTTAATAATAATAAATAAATTGCCTTAAAGAGGCAGTCACATGCATAAAATTAGTTTTGCCTATCTGCTGCTTGCCCCAATAACCGCTAATCCCTACAAAACATTGTAGATTTTTTAAAAAAAATGTTATCCTACTCCTTGGTCGCTTGTGCGATTCCACCATCATCTTCCTACTACCAGATGAGCTGCCATCCTCTCATGCTACGGTGTATCATTTCTAAACGGAGCGAGCTATTATGGTATTATGTACAAGTATGGCAGATGTGTTGTCAGGGACCGTCTCCTCCAGCTGGATCAGAATGTGAGCATAAAAAACATTAAAAACAGTTTTGCTTATTAATTAAAGGGATAGTAATGTTTCACAGTAAAAGCAGCTCCAATTAATCTTCATAGTATTTGGGCCATGGATAGTGTTATATCAATACTGTCAGAGTTGTAGTACAAGAGTAATTGAATGATAAAGTCAGGGCCGGTGCTAACAAAAGGCTGCTTAGGCAGCCGCCTTAGGGCACCGCATCAGAGTGGCGATGAAATGGGGGAAGCTGAGAATTTTTTTCAGACCGCGGGTAGAGAAGCTTCTGTGCCTGTATCCACTACATCAGTCGGACAGGAAGCTGCTTGCCGATCTTTCTCTCTGGTGCACACACACAACACACACCACACAACACACAAACACACCACACATTAATGACAGCCGAAAGTGAGTGAGATGCATCAACGCAGCGAGGTGAATGCCGGGGTTTTCTTCATATGCAAGTGCAAGTTTAAAACTGGCGCCCAGACTGAGGAAGAAAATCCCAGAATTCACCTTGCGGTGTTGCTGCGTCTCACTCAGTTCCAGCAGTCATCAGTGCGGTTAGCGGGGGGCCAGATGTTTCCGGAATTACTGAGCTAAGAAGCGGGGGGGGGCAGGGGGAGAAAGAGGCAAGGGTGGCAAAAGAGCTGATATGAATATCAGGTACTGACATATTATGCATTCACTTAGTGACAGCTAAGCGGGGGTTAAGCCGCTGTACTTGTAAATTGTTGGTGCTATGAGAAAAATAGCGCAGTTCTGATTCACCCTGCCTTCTGTATTCCATCTTCCTACCCCTCCGCTTGTTCTCCCATCTCGCTACGTCTCTGTTCTTAGATAAGGTTCATTTCAAGGTTGCATACGCAGCTGTCTATATTAAAGGTCCTATTGTTAAGATGTTGTGTAGTAGCTGGGAAATAGGGGGTGTGTAACACAATAATTGGGTGAAGGGAGAATAACCGTGATTGGGTGGATCTATAGATAATCATAGTGGGTAGGTGTGAAGGGGAGGGAATATAATCATAGTGTTTTGCTTTTGGACTACAAATGTATCATGCTTGTAGTTTTTAGACCATAATGTATCATGTTATTACCCAAAATGCTTTATGATTATTAGAGTGTGTACTAGTATATAAATGCACCTCAAGCTTTATTTTCTTTAGAACAGTATTTTTAGTATGTTCTCCTGTTTATTCAAATAAATTGGATTCCTGTTCTGTCCCTTCTCCAAATCTTGTCTCTTCATTGACTGTGCGACAAGAGGTTAAAAGCATTTTGCTAACAGAGCCGTGGAATTGCAGGAGGGTTGTGAAAGAGGCATTGGGGGCAAAAGTGTGCTGAAAGAGGCATTGGGGGCAAGAACGTGGCAAAAGTGGTATGGGGGGCAAGAGAGTGGTGGGAGAGGCAAGAGGGTGTGCGAAAAAGGCATGTGGGCAAGAGGAGGGAGAAAGGCAAGAGGGGGAAAAAGAGGCAAGGGGGTAGAAAGAGGCAAGAGGGAGCAAGGGAATGGAAAAAGAGGCAAGGGGGTAGAAAGAGGCAAGAGGGAGCAAGGGAATGGAAAAAGAGGCAAGAGAAGGAGGAAAAGGGACAGTATAGTATTTCCCCCTCTCTTGCCTCTTTATCTTTATTCCATTCTTAACTTGCATGTCAGAAAGATGCCAGAGCAACGTGAGTGTGAGCGGAGTGCTGCACGGTGATATAGAAAAGCCACAGACCCAGGTAGTCGCGGGGGGGGGGGGGGGGTGGCAGGGGATTGTGGCTGGGTCGGAGGCGGTTGGGGGAATTGGCGGGGGCATCAAAATGCACCTTCGCCTGTGTAGACAAAAATCCTTGCACCGGCCCTGGATAAAGTATCCCGCCCCTTTTACTGATGTAACACTGCTCAGCTCAGAGCAACAAGACTGTCCGGATGGATCACAGAGAGGGACAATCTTCAGTGATCATAAGGAAACCTGTCAAGGGGTCAGGGTTTTCCTTATGATCACAGTAGGAAGACTGTCCCTTGCTGTGACCTGTCCGGTCAAGTGACCAGATTCCACATCTGAGGGGAGGTGACTTACACCAGGTAAAAGGGGCGGGAGGAGGATACTTTATCATTGAATTACTCTTGTACTACAACTCTGACAGTATTGATATAACACTCTCCAAAGTCCAAATACTACGAAGATTAATTGGAACTGCTTTTATTGTGAAACATCACTATGCCTTTAAGTTTACTTTACATTATGTCTTTTTTTTCTAAGCTTCGCCATTTTTCTGTGCGAGGTGGCCACATACCCCGTTAGATCATAGACACTGAAAACTTAATTCTGCAGGACTGAAAACGCTGCTTCGCATTCAAGGTATTAAAATCTCCATTTAAATCAATGGGAACTTGTATCCTGTCCCCATGTACATTTTGCTCCAAAACAGTTCAATGTTCTGCACAAGGCACTAAGTGCGACTTCAGTCCATTTGACAGATGCCCCAAGGTGAGACAGACCTAGGAGCCCGCAGAAAGTTTTCCACGGGGGACAAAGCCGTAATATGCCCCCCAGGCCAGCCTGCCCAACCCCTATGTTTGTGGGGGGGGGGGGCACAACTGCCCTCTCTCCCCCCCCCCCCCCACGCGGTCACCATAAGGACAGAGAGAGCAGGATAGCCCCTAAGCTTTATTTACATGAGTGGTACAGGATCAAAAATAATAACACAGAAATGGACTGGCTGTGTTACAAAAAAAAAAGATTAACCCTTTGAGTGCCAGACGGGTACGGAATGCATTGCAAACCCAAAGGGTTAACACCTTGTATCTGACTATCCAGCTAGATATTTTGCACAACCAATAGAAAGTCATAACAGAAAGTCCCTTTTATTTATCAATGGTTGATACAGTATTTCTCTGGCAGATGAGGAGTTTAATCCTTTGAACTCCAGAGGGGATACACAACACATTTCTTTGCGGTGTGTTGTGGGCCCCTCCAGCATACAAAGAGTTAAAGGTCAGACGAGGGATTATACCATTGTTCTCTGGCAATGAAGGGGTAACAAATCAGTCTATGGCAAGCAAAGTGTTACGCACACAGATGTTCTGTTAAAGGAAGGAACACACAGTAGTACTTTGGCAGGTAAAGAGTTACACATAGATAATCTGAGAAAGGAGATGGTCCAACAATTCTCTGGCAGTGGAAAGGTTACACAATGATGATCTGACAAGGAAGAGTTAAACAGTTATTCTCTGTCTAATAATAACCCCACTTAAATTACCATGGCCAGGAAATCCTAATTACCCTTTGAATTGTGTTCTTCTGCCTTGGTCCAGTAGATATTTTCAATCCATCATGGATGTCAAATCCATGGAAACTGACATAACATTGGCTGTACATTTTAACTGAAGCAGGCAAGGTGCATGACCCACCTCTCTGGTCCTTAAAGGGTTAGTAATGCCCAAAATAAAGTTTATTCTATATGGTACATTTTACAAAAATAAAGTATTCGGAGAAAGTCCTATCTCTGAAACCGTTATGGTTTGAGAAATATCTTCCCCTAAAGTTCCCCTTCTGATGTCAGCTGTAAAGTTGACAGAAAGAGATCCATGTCGGCCGACACAAGGAAACAGCGATATTTAAAAAGAACTACTTCATTGAAACGGTCTACAAAGTGTCCTTGCAAAACAGGCACGCTTTGTAGACCTTTCCTGTGAAGTAATTATTTTCCAATGATGCGATTTCAGCTCTGCTGCAGAGCCGCCGGCTGGTCCCAGAACCGGGATCTCCTGCTGTCAGCAGAGCACTGATGTCAGGATAAGGGGAGGGGGGAACTTTAGCGGAAGATATCTCTCAAACCGTAAAGGTTTGAGAGCTAGGACTTTCTCCAAATACTTTATTTTTGTAAAATCTACCATATAGAATACACTTTATTTTGGGCATTACTAACCCATGAAAGTGTTAAGTATTCCATGTGCTGCTTGTGTCCTGTGGTCCTGCCAGTCACTGTCCTGTCTGTCTCCATGGATATGATGTCCAGGAAAGACTGTAGATGTTGACCAAAGGCAAAATCAATTAGCATTTTTTGGCCATACCACTTTAAGTGGGTGGTGGTGATTTTAGTTGTTACTTCTCCTTTAAACAGTGATGCTCTGAAAAGGAAAGATGATCAGCGATGATCTGAAAACAAAGAGGTCATTTATGTGCTGGCAGAGAAAGGGGTTAAACTCAATGTGTTGCATAACACTCTGGTACTCAAAGGTTTAAAGGGTTTGAGTGCTAGGGTTCCTTGGACTCTTTGAATGAGAGAGGGGGTAAGCAATGGGTTAATTTGAAACTTAACTCTGTACTCAAAGAGCTGAGCTAAAAGTAATCGGGTATTCTTTAACACTTTGCGCGTCAGAGGGGTACGCGTTGCGCACCCCTCTGGCACTCAAAGGGTTAAGACTAGATAAAAGGTTCTTTCATCTTAAAGAAAGGCAGGGACTTTTTTTACATGAATGGCGTTAAAGGTGTGTAATTCCTCGCCTACAGAGGTTGTGTTGGCAGATCATCTCGGTATTGGATAGCTTTCTAACTCAGGGAAACAGAGAGAATTATGACCATTGTTTTTAATGCTGATAGGCTGTTAATTAAGGGAGAGATCCAATTTTACTCCATTGGGCATAACTGGAAATGGTTTCAATGTTTTTATTTGTGGGTTTTTGTTTTTTTTTTTTGGATACAGGAGTTCGCCTTCCCCCGGGTCAACAAAAAGAAAGGTGATCCAGCAAAAGTTGGACGTGGTGGTTTCATGTCGTTGTTTCAGCCTCATCAACTATGTTAAAATGGACCTGTCACCTTCAGGTATGTTGATTTTATTTTAAAGAGGATTAAAAACTGTGTAATTGTTTTACCAACCATGTATCTGTAATATAAATAGTTCTGATGTAGTAGCCTAGCTTCCTATGTGGCACTTTATTCCAAACTAGTTGAAGAGCCCGTTACACGGGCCACAGTGCCACTGCCAGCCGGTCGCGGGGCACTCATGCGCAGTAGAGACTGCCTATGCCGCGGCTGATACAGAGCTGGACGCCCTCAGCTGCGGCGCGGGCAGTCTCTACTGCGCATGACTGCGTCGTTACACATGTTTTAGCAAATTATTATATAGCATCGGGGTGGATTGTAGGAGAATACCAGCCCGGGCATTTTTTTTTAAAGCAGCCCACTAGCTGCACTGACATCCCTATCAACGCCCCCTTGTGGTCCCTGTGCGGCATGGGAGAGCAGGCGCCAGGATATTATGTCATATCCTGGCGCTCTGCATTAATCCTTTGAGTGCCAGAGGGGTACGCAACTCATTTCAAAGCAATGTGTTACGTACCCCTCTGGCGTTCAAAGGGTTAACAAGGAACACAAAGGCTGTCACAGAGAGTGCCTGTGGCAACACAGACCTCTCCTTCAAAATATCGTGGGACAGTGAGGTGAGATCCTCTGATCTCCACCACCGGCCCATGATCTAGAGGCCTACCAGGGGATGCCCGATCCCCCGATAGGACAATCCGCCCACGTATAGGATAGTCTCTACTCTGTGCCGGTATTACAACATGCTGTGCTATGGATGAAATCTAGGTGCCGGGGACATTTATAATAGCACAACAGTGAGACGTTTGGCATCAGACAGAGGTAAGTAGCATATTGCGGGAGGAATTAACATAATGTGCCACACTGTGCCACCAGAACAGAAAGATTCATTTTTCAAAAACTACTGATATTGCAGAAAATAGCTAGTGCGCCATATAGACAGATTTGAATTCTCTGTAAAACAACAGTTGTGTTAGGGCGACAGGTCCGCTTTAAGGGGCTCCATCACAGTGGAAAAAATGTTTGAGAACCATTGTCTTAGAAGAACACAGACATGATTAGAACAGGGCACATTTGTCCATTTTGTTTTGTAAGGGGCAGTGCTCAGCAGACAGGAGGTGGGGGGCTCTGCAGGTCCCTTGTTGAGGATTTTCGGAGATTCTCCCTCACTCTCAAGAATTCATGGACTCCGGACCCATCATCCTTGGCTGACTGCTGCTCTCTCTGCAAAGACAAATGGCGAGGAAGGAAGTAAGGAGACGTGGAATGGAAAAGGAAACTGGCAATTTTTTTGCATTACCACCTCATCTTTTTAACCAGAACATACATACCTGGTAACTCTCCAGATCTGCCCCGGTCTTGTCACAGCACAGTCGCAATCGCGTTAATAAAAAAGAAAACTTTCACTGAAATGTTCTTCTACATGTGCTTGGTTTGTGCTTGGTTTGCAAGCAGACGTAGAAGACTGTTTTAGTGAAAGATTTTTTTTCATTGACACAATCACGGCTCTGCTGCAGAGCCGCCTGATGATCGTAAGACCGGATTTCCCTTCAGTCAGCTAGAATGCTGACTACAGGGAAGGGGGAGGGAGACGGCAACTTTAGGAGCGATTATCTCTCAAGCCATAAAGGTCTGAGAGATGACACTGGGGGCAATACATTTATTTTTAATAGGACTTTACTATAGGGATTAGTAATACTTAAGTATTACTATCCCTTTAAGTGTTCCTATCCCTTTAAATGGAAAGTCCTAATTATCTTGAGCTCTTGAATGTTAGAAGACTCTCCATTGCACTGTGAGGAAACGTTTTGGATTCTCTATCATTATTTGGGTTAAGAGCCCCCACTTAAATCAATGGGAAGTCTGGGTATTTTTATTTGTCTTCCATGGTGCAACTGTCTGACTCCAGAACGTCCCCTGTTATGTTCTCTGCATATGGCTCTATAGGTTGTATTAACCCCTTAAGGACCATTGACGTGCCAGGACCGTGAAGGCGGTCCGGCACTTAAGGACCAGTGACGGTAATGGCACGGCATGGAGTTCAGGGCTCACGGCGCGGCTGCACACTGCTCTGGAAGCCCTGAACTGAAAGCTAAAAACCCTGTAGTCCTCAAGTACCAGCCGCAAGCGCCGGTCCTTAAAGGGATAGTATTACTTCAAAATTACTATCTCTCATATTGTAGCCCTTAATGAACTGAGTTAAATGACACCAGCGGCATCTCTCAAACCTTTATGGTGTAAGAGATAGCCGCTTTCAAAGTTTCCTCTCCCCTGCTGTCAGCGTTCTGCTGCCAGCAGGGGAATCCGGTCTCTGAATCAACAGGAGGCTCTTCAGCAGAGCCGATATCTCATTATGGAAGGAAAGATGATTAACTGAAACAGTCTTCTACGTGTGTTTGGTAACCAAGCACTCACAGAAAACTGTTTCAATTAATCATTTTTCCTTCCATAACGAGATATCGACTCTGCTGAAGAGCCTCCTCTTGATTCAGAGACCGGATTCTCCTGCTGGCAGCAGAACGCTGACAGCAGGGGAGAGGAAACTTTGAAAGCGGCTATCTCTTACACCATAAAGGTCTGAGAGATGTCACTGGTGTCATTTAACTCAGTTTATTAAGGGCTACAATATGAGGGATAGTAATTTTGAAGTAATACTATCCCTTTAAGGGGTTAAATAGCTTAAAGACGTGCGGTTCTGGAGCAAATCAACTGTATCATAGACACATCTGGAAACTCTCTAGATCTGACCTGTGCCACATTCTACAGAAATATTTCATCCTAGGAGACCGGAAGCCAGGCATGTCCATGGGGTTTAATCATCACAACTATATTAACTTTTTTTTTTTTTATTTACTTACCTTCTATTGATGATATGAAGCGTTAAAATCGGGCACTTCGCATTCTGCAGGACTTCCCACCTCCCTTCTAACTGCCCCAGGGAGCGCGTTCACGCTTCCCTTCTCAGTGGCATTTATATGGTCTATCATTACAGCAAGCTTCGTTTGCCATGTTACCGAGCCTTCAAGCTGAGCAGCATGGTAAACAGAGCTTGCTTTATCGATAGCCCATAGAAATGCCATGACGAAGGGAAGTGTGAACGCGCTTCCTGGGGCAGCTGGGAAGGAGGTGGGAAGTCCTGCGGTGCTGTGCCACACATACAGGGTGCCGCAGAACGCAGAAGTGCCCAATTTTAACTCTTAGTAACGTCAATAGTAGATAAGTAAATTAAGAAAAACAAAAAACAAATCTAATATAGTTGTGATGATTAAACCCCACGGACAAAAGTTTTTCTAATGTGAATGTTCCCCTTTAATTACCGGGTCTCCGTGGACAAAAGCTGATTCAAAGGGCTCAGTGAGTTCCCTTTGTAACTCCGCCTACTTCACTACCAGTTCTGATCACTCTCCGTCTTGTTCTTACCGCTCCATCCCATTTTAAAGGCAAACCCCGCCTCCCAATCCCTCATATCTTAATCACGCCCCCACCCACTTTAAGACAAGACTCACGTAGGTTAGACACTCACTCCCCCAGATCTTAGAGAAGCTCTGGAGGCTTGGTACAAGAAGATTCCCTGTATGACTATAGGGGGGCAGGTAAACATTCCCCAAATACTCAGTGGCGTCAATACAATGACAGGTTTTCAACATTCTAGGGGTTAAAATTCAATCTTTGGGGATTGCCAATTCTCCTTTATTATGTATTGGGTTTCCTCCACAATTGCTTATTGAATAAAGCCCTAAAAACATTGTATTTTGGGTTCTGAACCCTTTAAAGGGTTTGTAATGTCAGAAAAAAGTATTAACTATATGGTATATATAATTAAAAGAGAGTATTTGCACTTATTTGTATCTCTCAAACCGTTATGGTTTGAAAGATATAGGAAAATAAAGTTCTCTGGTCCCTCCCTTTTTTGCTTGACGAGCTGTAAAGCTGTCAGAAGCAGATTCTGGTCACTTGACCAGATGTGGCTCTTTAGCAGCGCCGACATAACAATATCTAAAGATAAATACTTAATTTGGAACGATCTACAAAGTGTGCCTGGCTTGCAAGCACACTTTGTAGACCGTTCTAATTAAGTATTTATTTCTAAATAGCGTGATTTCAGCTCTGCTGAAGAGCCTCTGTCTGGTCAAATGACTGGAATCTGCAGCTGTCAGCTAGATGGCAGACTTGAGTAAAACAGCCAGGAAAAGGTAACTTTACCAAGTTATATCTCTCCAACCATAAAGACCTACATTGATGTTAATCTTTTTTTAATGTCCACAATATTAAATCAACTTAAAATTAACCATTACTATCCCTTTAACGATCAGAGGGGTGTGCCATGCCTTGGTCATTAAGGGCTTAACATAAACATCCACTTGTAAATAGGCAGTCTTGTAAAGACACCGATAATACCTCCTCTTTCCGCTGTTGCCATTTCTGTAATTCCCTCTGGAGGGGAGTAGAGAGCGATTCCGGTTCATCTCTGTCCTTCCACTGAGTCCTCCTCTTCTCCAAAACACGCAGCAGTTCTGGTTTACTGTGCAACACGAGGCCTCTGAGGAAGGGAGGAGAGGCCTGGTCATTGTACTTGGAAATAATGAGTGGGATTTGTCTGAGCTCTGTATGGGATACGGATAGATAGGTGACCAAAGTCCATACGTATGAAGGCAAAATGGAGCAATTCTAGATCACTCCAAGTGCAGAGAAGCTTTGAATCCATTGAAGGCTAGAGAGGTCTGCAGTGCATTTCTTTGCATTGATCTGGAGACCTCTAGCATTCATCATGTAAAGGGTTTAGTAATATCTTTATATAATAAAATATAATATGGTAGCTATTCCAAAAATAAACTAAATGATCCCAGTCCCGTATAGGTTTGAGAGAGAGAACGTTTTAAGGTCCCCCCTTTCACTGATGTCAGATGGAGATCCTGGTCATGGGACCGACAGGTGGCTCTTCAGCAGAGCCGAAATCTAAAAATAAATACTTCAATGGAACGGTCTACAAAGCGTGCCTGGTTTGCAAGCACAATTTGTAGACCGTTCCAATGTAGTATTTCTTTTTAAAGGGATAGAAATACTTCGTTTTAACTTTATTTTACTTTGTAGGCATTAAAAAAACATGAAGAACGATATGTCTTATCTCTCAAACCTTTGTGGTTTGAGAGATATTCACAAGCAAAGTTTCCCCTCCCGCCCCTTTTACCTAGTGTAAGCCATCTCTTCTCAGATGTGGAATGCAGTCCATAGACCAGACAGATAACAAAAGGGGACAATCTTCTTCCTATGAGAACAATGAAATATCTGCCCCCCTTGACAAGCGTTTCAGGTTTTTCCCTTATCTTAATTGAAGATTGTCCCTCTCTGCAGTCTACCTGGGCACCTCCTTTCTGATCTGGCTGAGCAGTGTTACATCAGTAAAAGGGGCAGGAGGGGGAAACTTTGCTTGTGAATATCTCATAAACCATAAAGGTTTGAGAGATAAGACTTATATCATTCTTCATGTTTTTTTAATGCCTACAAAATAAAATAAAGTTAAAACGAAGTATTACTATCCCTTTAAATTGCGGCTCTGCTGAAGAGCAGGATCTCCTTCTGTTAGCTTACAGCTGACGCCAGATAAAGAGGAGGGAGGGGAGGATTTTAGCGCTGTGTACCTCTCAAACCATAAAGGTTTGAGAGACGGGACTGGGATCATTTCGTTTATTTTTTTAATAGCTGCCATATTACATTTTGTTATATAAAAACATTACTAACCCTTTAAAAGCCCCACTTAAATCAGTGTAATTTTATTTGACCCCTGTGGTGCCGGCCAAGGTTGTAACTACAGGGGGTGCAGTTGTGCCGGGACTTGGCATCCAAGGGCCCTATATGTCCCAGGTCCAATAGGTTTTAATTATGCTTCTGATAGAAGCCTACATTATGTTTCACCTTGGCCCCCCCAGTGATTGGTTTTACCACTCTCCTACCTGGGAACTCGCCGGATCTGCCCCAGAGATAATTATAGAAAAAGAAAAAACACACAAGAGGCCGCCAATAGTGTATTATCCCACGGACATTCAAATTTCCAATACGTATTTATATATTCAACTCACATTTATAAACAGTTGACCACAAACATATGTCTGTAACCAACAAAAAAAGCATGCAGGGTACTTTACCCGTCCCTGCTAGGGTTAAATCCATCCACTTCAAAAAGTCCAAGGATTTCTTTTCAGCTGTTCACATGATTCAAGTCCTGAATTTAATCAATACTGATCTTTTCCAATAATATTCAAAAATAAAAAATAATAAAATAAAATAAAACAAGTAGCTGAACTATTCCTAAGAAAAATATATTTAATAAAATATATGTGTAAATCACATCAAAAGGCGTATAAGGACGCGTTTTGCAACACGCACGGTTGCTTTATCAACTATTCTAACCTTTGTTTGTGAGGTGAGAATAGTTGATAAAGCAACGGTGTGGTTACAGACATATGTTTGTGGTCAACTGTTTATAAATGTGAGTTGAATATATAACTACGTATTGGAAATTTGAATGTCCGTGGGATAATACACTATTGGTGCCCTATTGCATGTGTTTTCTTTTTATATATATATATCTACCTTATTCCTGGAGGAGGAGAGTTTGGAAGAGTGGAGCAGCCTTTAATGACTGCTTTTGGGGGGGGCAGTTATGATTATATCCCCAACGCCTGAATAGCTGGATAACACATAAATGCTGATCCAGCCACCATCTTTGTGAGTCTATTTCTATTGGTGACAGTGGGTGATCCTAATCCTTGAAGGTTTTACACTAGGAGCGCCTCCTGTTTTTTCTTCTCTTTGTTCTTGCCCCAGAGATAAAAATTTTCTGGCTTCATTATCGTTGACAGAGGCTGATTTTCCAGCTTGCTGAGTTCCCTGGTAACCCTGCCCACTCCCAGCCCAATTCTGCCCACTCTTATGCCTGTTTTGCCCACTTCCCTATTCATTTCAGGGAAAACCCTGCCATTCCACTTTCCTATCTACCTACCCTGATCAAGCCCCTCCCATTTGGACTTGCCAATTCCCTTGACTGCTTGATACTCCGGGGGCTTGGGATTGAAGGTTCCCAGGTATGGCCACTGATATTGCCGCTTTGCACCAGAATTTCTCTACTTTTCTTATAAATCCTCTTTTTTTAGTCACTTCTTGTTATAAAAGAAAAAACCCACACCACCCACCACTACACTGGGCCAAGACAGACATTCAGATAGTGTACATATGTATACAGAGAAGCACATACTTCTTATACGTGACCAGCAGCTCCCGGTGCAGTTCTTGGTGGGTACGGGAAGATTTTAAAGGGTTTTCTGTTTTACCTGGAGGGATCGGTTTGGAAATCGTATCACATGACCCTTCAATTTCTCCAGCTGAGGCTGCATGAGAGAAGGTCAAAGATCAGCAGTGATAATTTGGGTGTATTGGTAGTGATGTGTAAAATAGATTGATATTTACCTGGTTTTACGCAAACCAGCTGAGTGTTGTACCATTACATGTCACCAGCAGAGCAATTTGTCATTACATAACCCCGGCAGGGCAATTTGTCATTACATAACCCCAGCAGGGCAATTTGTCATTGCATAACTCCAGCACGACAATTTGTCATTACATAACTCCAGCAGGACAACACACCATTACAAAATGAGTTGGTCTGATACCTTTCTCTTTAGAAAAATCACCCATAGATAGAGGGATGTGCAGACAGACATCCCAACAGACACAAGCAGATGCACATGCAAATTTTCCTATATCTCCCCATGGAATGGAACTACTATTGGTGCAGTTATCATAGCAGGGTGATACATCATTACAACCCACCAAAAGGCAAAGCTTTACATCATTAAAGGGATAGTAATGGTTAATTTTAAGTTGATTTAATATTGTAGACATTAAAAAAAGATTAACATCAATGTAAGTCTTATCTCTCAAACCTTTATGGTTTGAGAGATATAACTTGCTAAAGTTACCTTTTCCTGGCTGTTTTACTCAAGTCTGCCGTCTAGCTGACAGCTGCAGATTCCAGTCATTTGACCAGACAGAGGCTGTTCAGTAGAGCTGAAATCACACTATTTAGAAATAAATACTTCATTGGAACGGTCTACAAAGTGTGCTTGCAAGCCAGGCACACTTTTTAGACCATTCCAAATTAAGTATTTATCTTTAGATATTGTTATATTGGCGCTGCTGAAGAGCCACATCTGGTCAAGTGACCAGAATCTGCTTCTGACAGCTTTACAGCTCGTCAAGCAGAAATGGGAGGGACCAGAGAACTTTATTTTCCTATATCTCTCAAACATAACGGTTTGAGAGATATGAATAAGTGCAAGTGCTCTCTGTTAATTGTATCTACCATATAGTTAATACTTTTTTTCTGACATTACTATCCCTTTAAATACAAGCAGTAGAACAATACAACATTACATGCAAGAAGCAGAGCAATATACCATTATGCACAAGCAGTACATCAGTACACCATTACAAACAACCACAGAACAATGCTCTATTACATACAACCGGCAGCGCAATATACCATTCTATGCAACCAGCAGAGAAATTCAACATTACATACCACCAGTAGGGCAATATACTATTACATACAACTAGAAGAGAAATAGATGTGAACTTCAGAGCCATAGGTAATTATTTGCAACCAGCAGAGCAATACACCATTATATACAATTAGCAGAGCTATATACCCTTACATGCAATCAGCAGTTATATACCATTACATACAACTAGCAGACCAGTACAACATTACATAAAACCAGCACAGCAATACACTTTTACATGCAATCAGCAGAGTTAAAGGGATAGTAAAGTTTCATAATAAAAGCAGCTCTAATTAATCATCATAGTATTTGGACTTTGGAGAGTGTTATTTCAATTCTGTCAGAGTTGTAGTACAAGAGTAATTCAATGACAAAGTATCCCCCTCCCGCCCCTTTTACTGATGTAACACTGCTCAGCCAGATCAGAAGGAGGGGTCCAGGTAGACTGCAGAGAGGGACAATCTTCAATTAAGATAAGGGAAAAACCTGAAAAACTTGTCAAGGGGGGCAGAGATGGCTTACACTAGGTAAAAGGGGCGGGAGGGGGAAACTTTGCTTGTGAATATCTCTCAAACCATAAAGATTTGAGAGATAAGACTTGTATCGTTCTTCATGTTTTTTATTGCCTACAAAATAAAATTAAGTTAAAACGAAGTATTACTATCCCTTTAAACACCAACATAGAACCAGCAGAGTAATGCACCATTACAGTATGAGATGGCATGATACCTTTCTCTGTATGAAATCACAGATAGACAAGCAAATGCACATAAATCTACAATAGGTGCAGCACAGTCAAAGCAAAGTGTCCAGGCCAGCTCTAGGGGTTTACAACCGAAACAGGTTGTTTTCTCTCTTCAGTAAATTATCACATATTCACCCAAACAGTATTCTCGTGTGCTCAGGCTCATCTTTTGTTCCCCCATTTCCCAGCTTTACCTCTGTTTGTCCCCTATCATGAAAAAGTTCTCCACCCACCTCCCAAAACCCTCATTGTCCATATGCACAAAGAAAAAAGTAGAGCACCAAGGGTTTTTTACCAATGGGCACTTGACATGTAGATGGCCCCAGGCCTTCCTGCTTTATGCCAGAAACCCAGTTTCCATATATTTTTACTTTGTATCAAGATAATAACCTCGTCATGTGCAATAGGTCCCAAATGGCCTGGCTGTGCCTGCATATCCCTTAATCACCTTTTTTAAGTGGTGGCAGCATGGCTCCTATTCCAAACGGCAGCCTCAGAGACGAGAGGACCTGGCACTTAGCCCACATCCACAGCTCCTGTGAAATCCTCCAAGGGCAGAGGGAGAAGGGAGAGAGAAAGTGAGAGTTGGTAACAGGAAGTGGTACGAGGGAGAGAAGGGAGAGAGGCAGTGAGAGTTGGTAACAGGAAGTGGTACGAGGGAGAGAAGGGAGAGAGGCAGTGAGAGTTGGTAACAGGAAGTGGTACAAGGGAGAGAAGGGAGAGAGGCAGTGAGAGTTGGTAACAGGAAGTGGTACAAGGGAGAGAAGGGAGAGAGACAGTGAGAGTTGGAAACAGGAAGTGGTACGAAGGGGAGAAGGGAGAGAGACAGTGAGAGTTGGTAACAGGAAGTGGTTCGGGGGAGAGAAGGAAGAGAGACAGTGAGAGTTGGTAACAGGAAGTGGTACAAGGGAGAGAAGGGAGAGAGGCAGTGAGAGTTGGTAACAGGAAGTGGTTCGAGGGAGAGAAGGAAGAGAGACAGTGAGAGTTGGTAACAGGAAGTGGTACAAGGGAGAGAAGGGAGAGAGGCAGTGAGAGTTGGTAACAGGAAGTGGTACAAGGGAGAGAAGGGAGAGAGACAGTGAGAGTTGGAAACAGGAAGTGGTACGAAGGGGAGAAGGGAGAGAGACAGTGAGAGTTGGTAACAGGAAGTGGTTCGAGGGAGAGAAGGAAGAGAGACAGTGAGAGTTGGTAACAGGAAGTGGTACGAGGGAGAGAAGGAAGAGAGACATTGAGAGTTGGTAACAGGAAGTGGTACGAGGGAGAGAAGGGAGAGAGGCAGTGAGAGTTGGTAACAGGAAGTGGTTCGAGGGAGAGAAGGAAGAGAGACAGTGAGAGTTGGTAACAGGAAGTGGTACAAGGGAGAGAAGGGAGAGAGGCAGTGAGAGTTGGTAACAGGAAGTGGTACAAGGGAGAGAAGGGAGAGAGACAGTGAGAGTTGGAAACAGGAAGTGGTACGAAGGGGAGAAGGGAGAGAGACAGTGAGAGTTGGTAACAGGAAGTGGTTCGAGGGAGAGAAGGAAGAGAGACAGTGAGAGTTGGTAACAGGAAGTGGTACGAGGGAGAGAAGGAAGAGAGACATTGAGAGTTGGTAACAGGAAGTGGTACGAGGGAGAGAAGGGAGAGAGGCAGTGAGAGTTGGTAACAGGAAGTGGTTCGAGGGAGAGAAGGGAGAGAGAAAGTGAGAGTTGGTAACAGGAAGTGGTACGAGGGAGAGAAGGGAGAGAGGCAGTGAGAGTTGGTAACAGGAAGTGGTTCGAGGGAGAGAAGGAAGAGAGACAGTGAGAGTTGGTAACAGGAAGTGGTACAAGGGAGAGAAGGGAGAGAGGCAGTGAGAGTTGGTAACAGGAAGTGGTACAAGGGAGAGAAGGGAGAGAGGCAGTGAGAGTTGGAAACAGGAAGTGGTACGAAGGGGAGAAGGGAGAGAGACAGTGAGAGTTGGTAACAGGAAGTGGTTCGAGGGAGAGAAGGAAGAGAGACAGTGAGAGTTGGTAACAGGAAGTGGTACGAGGGAGAGAAGGAAGAGAGACAGTGAGAGTTGGTAACAGGAAGTGGTACAAGGGAGAGAAGGGAGAGAGGCAGTGAGAGTTGGTAACAGGAAGTGGTACAAGGGAGAGAAGGGAGAGAGACAGTGAGAGTTGGAAACAGGAAGTGGTACGAAGGGGAGAAGGGAGAGAGACAGTGAGAGTTGGTAACAGGAAGTGGTTCGAGGGAGAGAAGGGAGAGAGGCAGTGAGAGTTGGTAACAGGAAGTGGTACGAGGGAGAGAAGGAAGAGAGACAGTGAGAGTTGGTAACAGGAAGTGGTACAAGGGAGAGAAGGGAGAGAGGCAGTGAGAGTTGGTAACAGGAAGTGGTTCGAGGGAGAGAAGGAAGAGAGACAGTGAGAGTTGGTAACAGGAAGTGGTACAAGGGAGAGAAGGGAGAGAGGCAGTGAGAGTTGGTAACAGGAAGTGGTACAAGGGAGAGAAGGGAGAGAGACAGTGAGAGTTGGAAACAGGAAGTGGTACGAAGGGGAGAAGGGAGAGAGACAGTGAGAGTTGGTAACAGGAAGTGGTTCGAGGGAGAGAAGGAAGAGAGACAGTGAGAGTTGGTAACAGGAAGTGGTACGAGGGAGAGAAGGAAGAGAGACATTGAGAGTTGGAAACAGGAAGTGGTACGAGGGGGAGAAGGGTGAGAGGCAGTGAGAGTTGGTAACAGGAAGTAGTACGAGGGGGAGAAGGGAGAGAGACAGTGACAGCTGGTAACAGGAAGTGGTATGAGGGGGAGAAGGGTGAGAGACGGTGAGAGTTAGGACACGAAAGTAGTACGAGGGGGAGAAGGGAGAGAGACCGTGACAGCTGGTAACAGGAAGTGATATGAGGGGGAGAAGGGTGAGAGACAGTGAGAGCTGGTAACAGGAAGTAGTATGAGCGGGAGAAGGGTGAGAGACAGTGAGAGTTGGTAACAGGAAGTGGTACAAGGGGGAGAAGGGTGAGAGACAGTGAGAGTTGGTAACAGGAAGTGGTTAGGGTTGCCACCTGACCGGTATTTTACCGGCACAGATACTAATTAGTGCACTGGAGCCGGTGCCGGTATAACTACTATACTGGCAATTGAAAAACCGGTATTTGTGTCGTGTGTCCGGGGAGCTCTGTCTCCTCCAGACTAAGAAGTGGTTAGGAGACAGGGAAAAGCAGAGGCGGCAAGAAGAGACCTCTTTGCCTTTGCAGCCGGCTCTACACCTCCTGTTGCTCCTCCTTGTGGGTCCAACCTACAGCACTGACTTAAAACAGAAGCAGCTGCTGCGGGTAGGAGACCTACAAGGCACTCTGGCACAGCATGGAGTGTGTTTATATGTGTGTTTTGTTAATGTGCAAGGTGATATAGGAAGTGAGAACCAGGGGATAAAGACTGGAAAGGTGTCCGGCTGCTGCAGGGATGCAGAGGCATAGGGACAGATTAAGTGAGAGACAGGGCACAGGAAATAATTAGATAATGGGACTGAGAGGGCATAAGGTGGTTTTACACGTTAGAGGGAACACAGGATGCTGTATTTATGATGATGTAGGGCACAAGGTGATATTGGATGATAGTTGGGCACAAGGTGGAATTTTATATTAGGAGAGAGGGCACAGGTTGATATTTGATGTATGAAGGAGAACAGCGGGCTGCTGTTTAGTAGATGATGGAACACAAACCATAGAGTGGTACTGGATGGTGATAGAGAGGACACAAGGTGGTATTGTATATTAGGAGAGAGGGCATGGGGTGGTATTTGATGTATGAAGGAGAACAGCGGGCTGCTGTTTAGTAGATGATGGAACACAAACCATAGAGTGGTACTGGATGGTGATAGAGAGGACACAAGGTGGTATTGGATAATGGGATAAAGGGCACAGAACAACATTGTATGGTGGGAGAGAGGGCACAGGGTGGTATTAGATGATGGGAGTGAGAGGGCATAGATTGGTATTAAATATTGGAAGAGAGTGCACAAAGTGGCATTAGATGATGGCATAGCAAAGGATGATAAAAGCAGAGAGTGCACTGGGTGGTAAAGATGATAGACTAGAGGACACAAGATAATGGATGAAGGGAGAATGGGCACAGGTTGTTATTAGATGATGAGTGTTGGAGGGCACATGGTGGAATTAGAAATTGGGAGAGAGGGTACCGGGTGGTATTCAGTTATGGAAGTGAGAGGGCACTGGGTGGTATTAGATGATGGGAGTGAGAGGTATTCGATATTGGGAGAGAGGTCACAGGGTGGCATTAGATGATGAGATAGAGGGCACAAAATAATATTGGATAAGGGCAAAGAGGGCACAGTGTGGTATTGGATGACGACGAGCTAGAGGACACAGGATGATACTGGATGGTGTGAGAGTGTGTACTGGATGGCATTAGATGATGGGAGTTGGAGGGCACAGGGTGGTATTAGGTGATGGAGAGAGGGCACAGGGTGGTATTAGGTGATGGGACAGAGTGCACAGAATGGTATTTGATGATGGAGAGAGGGCATAGGGTGGTATTAGGTGATGGGACAGAGTGCACAGGGTGGTATTCGATGATGGAGAGAGGGCATAGGGTGGTATTAGGTGATGGGACAGAGTGCACAGAATGGTATTTGATGATGGAGAGAGGGCATAGGGTGGTATTAGGTGATGGGACAGAGTGCACAGGGTGGTATTCGATGATGGAGAGAGTGCACAGGGTGGTATTAGATGATGCGAGAGATAACACAAGGTGTTGTTCGTAGAGTTGATGGGACAGAGGGTACAGTGGGATTGTGTATAGGGCTGCCACCCGGCCGGCTTAGTCTGAGAGACAGTGTGCTTAGTCTGAGAGAGAGAGAAAGAGAGAGAGTGCTTAGTCTGAGAGAGAGAGAAAGAGAGTGCTTAGTCTGAGAGAGAGAGCTTGGTCTGAGAGAGGAGGAGAGTATACTTAGTCTGAGAGAGAGAGAAAGAGAGTGCTTAGTCTGAGAGAGAGGGTGTACTTAGTCTGATAGAGAGAGAGAGTGCTTAGTGTGAGAGAGAGAAATAGAGAGAGTGCTTAGTCTGAGAGAGAGCTTGGTCTGAGAGAGAGAGAGTGTACTTAGTCTGAGAAAGAGAGAGTGCTTAGTCTGAGAGAGAGAGAGTGCTTAGTCTGAGAGAGAGAGAGTGCTTAGTCTGAGAGAGAGAGTGCTTAGTCTGAGAGCGAGAGAGAGAGTGCTTAGTCTGAGAGCGAGAGAGTGCTTAATCTGAGAGAGTGCTCATGCAACATTGAGTGGTTCTGCCCCTTTTGTGGCTCCGCCCTCACCAACTCACAACTATGGCCGGTATTTTTTGAGGGAAAGGTGGCAACCCTAGAAGTGGTACGAGGGGGAGAAGAGACTGACGTACATATAATTAACAGAGATAAACGTATTAAAGTGCACCAGTTCTGAGGCAAACCGACTCCACCATAGGGGACAAATACATTTCCTCTGTCATCCAATACAGGTTCCTGGTATCTTTGGGTAGGCGATTAGCCCCTTTAAGTAGGCAGGAATGATTTTGAGAAGTGACTGCTGGGTGGAGCCTACCTCCTCTCCTTAGCTTGCAGCTAGCCAATCCCCATCCAGTAAGATTTGTTCCTTGGTGAAGAGAGAGACAAGGCAAGAGAACAGTTCTGCTTTAGCTTTAGCTTGTTTATTATTTTTCTGTTAGATATGGGATACCACCATTAGGCGGATTACCATCACTGACAATTCCCATCACCCAAATGTGGATAGCTCAGTTTACCAGGTGCTTTTGTGGACCTAAGCCCTGGGGGGTTATTGTTGACTGCAAGTTCTTTCCCCAGGAGTTGCCCACTGAGGCTTCTTCTTGCTATATGGTAATCTGAAGACAGAAGACCTGCTAAAAAGGTGAACACCCTTTGAGTGCTGAGGTCCACATGTCCCATGCTTCCCCTCCGCACAGGGGTCTCACTTGGAGTTCCTTTTACATACTCCTGCACTCATTGGGTTTATCTGTATGTTTGTGGGGTGTTTGGAGCACATTTATGTGGTAACTTAACCCTTTGGCTACTGGTTTAGCACCTCTTGGGGGGTTGTGGGCACTTTCCCTAATGGTGTCAGTGTTTATTGGCTCTACTGATGTGTTCTAGCGGCACTTGGAGTGGTTTTACATTTTGGTATTCACCCTGTAAGTTTTGTGTTCGGCGCGAGTTTACCGCATAGGCGCCATTGCTCCATTCACTCCTATGGGACATTACAGTTTGGGATATATCTCTGCAGCCGCTCCACGTAGCGAGGTCAGAGATGGCTCACTTGGTTGCTCTGCCATTGCTCTGTTATCTGGTCAACGTTCTGGGCATATTGGGGGTCTCGGGGAGCTTCAGGCACTGTTGGGGTACTTTTTCAGTGAAACTACAATTCCCATGAGCGCTTGCTTCGCACGCTCGATTCTGATTGGCTTCCTCCCCTGCTGCCGCCATTTTGTGCTTTCTCTGAACGAGTATCCTACGCAGGGCTTGGACTCTCCTTTTCTCCTCAACAGTTTAACCCTTCGCCGACCAGATAAGTCTATTTTAGTGTTTCTGGGGTGATTTTATTTATCATACACACTGCTTTGTGGGTGTTTCTGATACTTTGACCGTTTGACTCTGTGAGAATGTCTATTCCGTTAGACCTTGGGGCTAAGCCTAAGACTAAGGACACGGGCGTCTGTGTCCCCCGGTCAGGGTCTAGTCGTACAACGCCACAGCGGTAGCCTACATCAACAAGCAAGGCTGCACAAGAAGTCTCGCAGCTTGGCTAGAGGTCAAGGCTATTTTGTCCTGGGCAGAGGAGCATGTCCCTGCCATTTCCGCAGTGCATATTCCTGGCGTAGACAACGTTCTGGCAGACCTCCACAGTCGACACACAGTGGACAGTGGAGAGTGGGAACTGCATCGAGAGGTGTTCGACCTCATTGTCCAGTTGTGGGGTCTTCCGTGCATCGACCTGATGGCAACAAGATACAACAGGTAGGTTCCAGTGTTCTGCTCTCGCTGGGGGACCTTCTGGCTCTAGCAGTGGATGCCTTGTCGATTCCGTGGATTTTTCCTCTGGCTTACATCTTTCCTCCCATTCTCCTGTTGCATAGGGTGATCAGGAAACTGAGACTGGAGCGTTGCCCAATCATTCTGATGGCTCCGTACTGGCCTCGACAGGCTTGGTTTCCTGAGCTTCTGGATCTCTAAGTGGCAGAACCTCTTCGGCTCCCCTCCCGTCCGGATCTTCTTCTACAGGGTTACCTGTGGAAGGAGGATGTTCGTCGTCTGGCTTTGATGGCTTGGAGATTGAATCCTCAATTTTGAAGAAGGGTTTTTCTTCTGGGGGTGGTGGCTACTATGCTTAGTGCCCGTAAGCCTGTTTCCTCTATGGCCTACCATCGAGTTTGGTCTACGTTTCTCTCTGATAGGGACCTGTCTCAGGATTTTGATCTTCCTACAGTCCTTTCCTTCCTTCAGGATGGTATGGATAAGGGTCTCAGTTTGAGCTCCCTTAAGGTTCAGACTTCTGTCTTCTCTGTTTTCTTTCAGAGGCGCATTGCTATTCTTCTTGATGTCAAGGTTTTCTTCCAGGGCGTTGCTCATTCCCGTCCTGTGTTTAAGGCTCCCGCTCCTCAGTGGGACCTTAACTTGGTTTTGGGTGTTCTTCAGAGCCCTCACTTTGAGTCTTTGGCCACTATTCCGCTACGTCTGCTGACTGGAAGATTGCTTTTCTCCTGGGGACCATGCTTGGCGCTCCTGCGGCAGAACATGGGGGACCTTTCGAGTTCACGCTCACAGGAGTCTTCCTTTACCTTCTTACTTCCTAGTCAATAGTTTTCAAATCTTACTGGATGGGGATTGGCTAGCTACAAGCTAAGGAGAGGAGGTAGGCTCCACCCAGCAGTCACTTCTCAGAATTGTTCCTGCCTACTTAAAGGGGCTGATCGCCTGCCCAAAGTTACTAGTAACCTGTATTGGACTAAGAGAAAAGGATTTAACAGGTAACACTAAAATCCTCTTTTCCCTTTGAGTTAAATTGAGTTTTTCCCACCTTGAATGCTAAAGAGGTCTCCATTGCAGTCAAGTACAAAGCCATCAAGGGCTTAAAAGCCCCAATTAAATCAAAGGTTATTTTGGGAATTGTATTTGTCCCCTGTAGGAAAGCTGGTATGTTCCCATGAATATGGCCCATTGCCTGTTACAGTGTCCTTACTGTAGGGACGTCTGAAGCCCTAGGTAGAGGCGTTACTATGTGGGCACAGATAGAGCTGTTGTTAATGGGCCGGCATCCAAGGTTGTCCTCTCGAGCCCTCCAATGATTAGTGACACCACTGGCCCTGGGGCCATTTTCAACCCTCTAACATGGTAAATCCGTCACTCCTTCCAAAGCTATTTTTTATTAAATTATTAAAGGGTTAGTAATGTTCAATGATAATTTTATGCTGTGTTTGTAGATGTTAAAAAAAAATTATATGAAGGAAATCCAATCTCTCAAACCTTTATGGTTTGAGAGATATTCGCTGCTAATGTCCCCCCAAATTGGGGGCAATGTGGAGAGTTGGGGGCAATGTGGAGAGGTGGATATTGGCTGTAGTGTGGGGAATTGGGGGCAATGTGGAGCGGAGTACATTGGGGGCAATGTGGAGAGGTGGATATTGTCTGCAATGTGGAAATTTGGGAGTAATGTGGATAGGTGTACATTGGGGGCAATGTGGAGAGGTGGATATTGGCTGTAGTGTGGAGAGTTGGGGGCAATGTGGAGAGTTGGGGGTAATGTGGAGAGTTGGGAGTAATGTGGATAGGTGGACATTGGGGGCAATGTTGAGAGGTGGGAGTAATATGGAGAGGAGTACATTGGGGGCAATGTGGAGAGGTGGATATTGGCTGTAGAGTGGAGAGTTGGGGGCAATGTGGAGAGTTGGGGACAGTGTGGAGAGGTGGATATTGTCTGTAGTGTGGAGAGTTGGGAGTAATGTGGATAGGTGGACATTGAGGGCAATGTGGAGATACCCTATGGGGGCAGTGTGGTCGGTCGGGGGGTGAGGGGGGGCCGGTGACTTCTAGTTACTCCTCTGCCTATAAAGGAAACTGATATCAGAGCAAACAGGGGAGTTATTGTTACCTGCACTGGGAAGGGACCGGAGGCTTCATTCTCCACTCTTGGTCTCTGTGTATGATACAAAAGGAGAGAATTGCATGTACATAGTTGTAGGCAAACTTTGGGTCTTCATTTGTTTGGGACTACAACTCCCATCATCCCTCACCAGGCATTGACTGGTGGGAGATTGAAGGATTTGTAATCTCCAGTAGCTGCAAAGCGACATGTTTCCTAGCCCTGCATGAAGCGGGATAGTAATCTTTTATTATGTCTTTACATAGTCTGCAAGAGCACAATGTGTAGTCATATTTTACTTATGATCCTCGTCTTCCTACTGTCTGTGTTGTCATGATTACTGATTAGATTGTAAACTCCTTGGGACAGGGTCCCCTTCCCAATGTATGATTCCCCTGCTGATTAATGCAATGATCGCCCCTGAACTGATGCTCTAATCCCAGTGCTATTGTATTGCACTGTTACCGTTACTGTAAAGCGCTGTGTACATGTACAGCGTTATATAAATAAAGATACATACAAATACTGCGTATAATTTTTATTATTTTTTTCATCTTCGCCTATTTTTCACCTATGTTGCTGACTGTAAGCTCCCCGGATGTCTATTTCCAGAGAGTTTTAAAGGGACAGTAATGTTTCACAATAAAAGCAGCTCCAATTAATCTTCATAGTATTTGGGCCCTGGAGAGTGTTATTTCAGTACTGTCAGGGTTATAATACAAGAGTAATTGAATGATAAAGTATCCCCCTCCCGCCCCTTTTACCTAGTGTAAGACGCCTCCCCTCATATGTGGAATCTGGTCTCTTGACCGGACAGATCACAACAAGGGACAATCTTCTTACTGTGATCATAAGGAAAGCCCTGCCCCCTTGACAGGGTTTTCAGGTTTTTCCCTTATGCTAACTGGAGCTGTTTTTATTTTGACACATTACTAACCCCTTAACGACCGGCCGATCGGCGCGGCGCAGTCAGTTAAGGACAACGGAGCATTTTTTTTTCCCCGCTCCTTACGGTTCCGGACTCCCCGAACGGCGTGCAGCCGCGGGGGGAGCCCGGAATTCCATGACGGTCATAGTATGTCATGTGTCGTTAACTCAAATCGACACATGACGTACCATGACCGTCAAGGGTTGTTAAGGGGTTAAGGTCAGTCAACCATTAAAGCAGGACAGTGATACAACGTAACAATATGCATGCAGCACTGAGCGCTCTGAATACTGTATGCCACTCCAGTCCTCAAGGGCCACCAACAGGCCAGACTGTAAGAATTTCCCTGATTACGTTAATCAGTGGCTCATTCATTTTGACAGACTCAACTGAGCTTAAAGGGATAGTAATACTTCGTTTTAAGTTTATTTTATTTTGTAGGCATTAGAAAAACATGAAGAATGATATAAGTCTTATCTCTCAAACCTTTATGGTTTAAGAGATATTCACAAGCAAAGTGTCCTCCTCCCGCCCCTTTCACTGATGTAACACTGCTCAGCCAGATCAGAAGGGAGGTGCCCAGGTAGACTGCAGAGAGGGACAATCTTCAATTAAGATAAGGGAAAAAGCTGAAAAGCTTGTCAAGGGGGCAGGGATTTCATTGTTTTCATAGGAATAAGATTGTCTCCTTCTTTTATCTGTCTGGTCTATGGACTGGATTCCACATCTGAGAAGAGATGTCTTACACTAGGTAAAAGGGGCAGGGCTTTCATTGTTCTCATAGGAAGAAGATTGTCCCCTGCTGTTATCTGTCTGGTCTATGGACTGGATTCCACATCTGAGAAGAGATGACTTACACTAGGTAAAAGGGGCGGGAGGGGAAACTTTGCTTGTGAATATCTCTTAAACCATAAAGGTTTGAGAGATAAGACTTATATCATTCTTCATGTTTTTTAATGCCTACAAAATAAAATAAAGATAAAACGAAGTATTACTATCCCTTTAATCAGGGATATTCTTACATCCTGGCCTGTTGGAGGCCCTTGAGGACTGGACTTGGACAGCCCTGCGGTATGCTATCTTTTTTACATCGTATCACTCCACTTGCTTTCACAGTCCATGACAGAAAGCTCTCTTGAAACATATCCAGGAAGCTCACTGTCAGACATAAAATATGTAAAAATAAAATGGGTGAAGATGAATTAAGTAAACAAACAACTTGGGCAAATTGACTTTACATTTTATGTATGTGCAGAAAATTTAAAATCAAGATAAAGGATTACTGTCCCTTTAACATATACAATTTTTTTTAACAAGAGATTAACTAGGAAAAGGATGAGAAAGATGAGTCTGTTGGGGCGCAAAGAACATGGTCTAGTCTTAGCCCTTTTCAAAAGTACATTGTAGGCCTCTCTGCCTCGGACGCGCCAGTCCTTTCAGGGCGACTCGTTTCTCTCAGTGGCAGGTAACTCTCGCCCATTAGCAATTCAACTAGTAAATTGTCCGTGTCCAGGAAACATCACACAGATGCTTAATAATGGATCCAGCAGCTCTGATCTCTAGTTACAGACATCCCTCTCTGGTCATTAAAGGAGAACTATAGCCACCCAGAAATATTGCACTTCCACAGATGTCCATTCAAATAAAAACCAATTTATTGATATATCACTTTGCACAATGCATACAAAATACCTTCATCCAAATGTTGTAACAATTTTCTACCACATGGAGAGACTAGATTGTTGGAATCACAGTCCAATAGATGACACCATGTTGGACCCTGTTGATCAACGCGTTTCGCACGATAAGCGCTTAATCATGATCAAAGACGCCAACCCCTGTAAACGTTCCGTCTTTTGAATTCTCTGTAGCCAATCACCAAACTCTAAACCAAACTAACAAGAGCTACCGATATGTGATGTGGTGATGAGAAGTTCATTAAAGGAGAACTACCACCTCTTCAAGAATTTAACTTCAATAAATCCCATCTGGCGACTAGCAGCTTAGTAGCGCTAGTCGCCAGAATGATTACCTTATTCCAAAGAAATGTGCATTGCACTGGGGCTGACAACAGGATGGAGCGCGGACATCTTGCCATAATGACGTCTGCGCGCCTGCGATGTCAGTCCCAGCCAGGTCTAGTAGGCGCTGCTAGGAGCCGGCCGACTCCGAAAGGGACGACAGCGCAGGCGCGTGGATGTCATTACGGCAAGATATCCGCGCTCCGTCCTGCTGTCAGCCCCAGAACAATGCACGTTTCTTTTGGAACAAGGTAATAATTCTGGCGACTAGCGCTACTAAGCTGCTAGTCACCAGATGGGGATTTATTTAAAGGGATAGTAATACTTCGTTTTAACTTTATTTTATTTTGTAGGCATTAAAAAAACATGAAGAACGATATAAGTCTCATCTCTCAAACCTTTATGGTTTATGAGATATTCACAAGCAAAGTTTCCCCCTCCCGCCCCTTTTACCTAGTGTAAGCCATCTCTTCTCAGATGTGGAATGCAGTCCATAGACTGGACAGATAACAGAAGAGGACACTCTTATTCCTTTGAAAACAATGAAATCCCTGCCCCCCTTGACAAGCTTTTCAGGTTTTTCTGTTATCTTAATTGAAGATTGTCCCTCTCTGCAGTCTACCTGGGCAGCTCCCTTCTGCCCTGGCTGTAAAGTGTTACATCAGTAAAAGGGGCGGGAGGGGGACACTTTGCTTGTGAATATCTCTTAAACCATAAAGGTTTGGGAGATAAGACTTATATCATTATTCATGTTTTTTTAATGCCTACAAAATAAAATAAAGTTAAAACGAAGTATTACTATCCCTTTAAGTTAAATTCTTGAAGAGGTGGTAGTTCCCCTTTAATAAACACCTCCAGGGGAACAGGACATCAACCAATAGCATGCCACAGATTTAAAATCAATACGAATTCTAGGAGTGTTATATCTCCTCTGTGGTACAGCTGGGTGCCCCAGTACTTCTCCAGTTCACTTGTATACATAGAGCCCAGCGGACTCTAGTCCTCCAGTACAAATAGTGTTGGTTTTGTAGATCTTATTTATATTGAAACAGGTGTATTAACTCATTCAATGCTGGAGACCGCTCCAAAGTATTGCTGTAACATGGAAAGGGGTTAAAGAATAACTGTTTCATGAGTCTTATAGGGATAGTAATACTTAAAGGGTTAGTAATGTCCAATAATAATGTTATGATGTATTGTAGATTTAAAAAAAAATAAATTATGTGGAGCAAATCCCATCTCTCTAAGCTTTACGTACACCTCTGGCACTCAAAGGGTTAATGAAGCATTTATTTTTTTTTACAAATTAATATGTTCCATAGTATGACCAAAATATAACTAAGCTTGCCCCTTTTGAAGGGCAATTATCATGACAAAATAAATACCTGTGTTGACGTTCAGTCTTTTACTACTTAAAGGAAACCTAACACCTTAAAATAATACCCCCCAAACACACACACACTTCCTTCCCATGGCCAGAAAATCCTAATTGCCCTTATGATTTTTTTCCCCCATATTCATGAGATAACATCTTCAATCAGCACTGAATGTTATGTCTATGAATAGGTCCACAGGACACAAAATACCCCAAATGTACTGCGCACCCCTCTGGGGTTTTAAGGGTTAAGTAGGCCAATAGAAAAAACTGCCAGCAACTGACAGGTCTGCCTCCATAGAAGACGTTACCTTTTGAACAGCAAAATTCCTAGGTGAGATTAGGGTTTTCTACCCATAGTAAGGGAGTTGATATTAGGAGGCGTTACTTCTCCTTTAAGCTTTGGAAGAGCGTATGGAAGTTTCGGGAACTTACATGGTCTCGATGTGGCTGGTTTGCTCCTCAGGGGGCTGTAACATCAGTGGAAATGCCCGGGACCCTGCAGACAGGACATGGAGTCAGTCATGGAAGCTGCTGAGCTCCGGTGACCGTGTACTCTGATCCGCTCTGGTTTCCAGCTTCAGCTTCCAGTGCACTTTAATTATTAAGCACTGATTGTCACTTATCCACAGAAGGCAGGAAAGCACACCTCTATAACACAGGGACACCTGCATCCTAGCATTAAAGGGATAGTAATACTTCTTTTGATCTTTATTTTATTGTGTAGGCGTTAAAAAAACATGAAGAACGATAAAAGTCTTATCTCTCAAACATTTTTGGTTTGAGAGATATTCACAAGCAAAGTTCCCCCTCACTGACCAAAACGGTCAAGTCTGCCATCTAGGTGTCAGATTTGGAATCCGGTCCACGGACCGGTTGTGGCTCTACGGCAGAGCCGAGATCGCAAGATATAAGAACTACTTCATTTGAATAGTTTACTAAGTGTGCCTGGTTTGCAAGCACACTTTTTAGACCCTTCCAATGAAATAGATATTTTATATCTTGTGATCTCTGCTCTGCTGAAGAGCCACGGGTTGATCTGCAGACCGGATTCCAAATCTGACAGCTAGATGGCAGACTTAACCATTTTGGTCAGTGAGAGGGAACTTTGCTTGTGAATATCTCTCAAACCATAAAGGTTTGAGAGATAAGACTTATATCGTTCTTCATGTTTTTTTAATGCCTACAAAATAAAATAAAGATCAAACGAAGTATTACTATCCCTTTAAAGGGTCAGTAATGTCACATAAAAATGCTTAGAGTTTTGTAGAAGTTAAAAAAATAAACTTTACGCCACAAATCCTATCTCTCAAACCGCTATGGTTTGAGAGATATTTGCATTCAAAGTTCCCCCCTCCTTCCCCTTCTCCTGATGTCAGAGCTGTGATGACAGCAGGAGTCCCAGCTGACGGCTCTGCAGCAGAGCCGAAATCGTGTTATTGGGAAAGAATTACTTCACTGAAAGGTCTACAAAGTGTGCTTGCAAACCAGTGGAGTAGTTCTTTTTAAATAGCATGATTTTGGCTCTGCTACAGAGCCTTCTCGAGTCGGCTGACTTGACTCTCCTGCTGCCAGCTGTAAAGGGGGTGGGAGAAGGGAACTTTGAATGCCTGTATCTCTCAAACCGCTATAGGATTTGCGGAATATTGTTTATTTTTTTGAACCTCTACAAAACTCTTAAGCATTTTTTATGGGACATTACTGTCCATTTAAAGCGGAACTTTCACCTTCTATAAAGTCATCCTCCAATAATTAAACATATGGCGACTAGTTTCTTAATAGTTAGAGGTTAGAAGTACCTGATTCTAAAGTAATCCTTAATCTTCGGAGATCAGAAGCCAGGCATCAGCGCAGACATCTTGTCTTAGAGACGGCTGAGCTGTCAGTCCCGGTCTCCTCTAGGAGGCATCGCACTGTGCCGAAGGGCACGGAAGGGACTGATGGCGCAGGCAGCACTAACCTGGCTGCCAGTCTCCGAAGTTTAAAGGGATAGTAAACCCCCAAAAAACTGTTGGCGAATTGATAGGACTAATAAAAGAACATGTAATGCCCTCATTCCCATCTCTCACACCGTTATGGTTTGAGAGATGTAAGACAATAAAGACCTCCGCTCCCTCCTCCTTCTCATGCATCTGCTGTATAGAGGACGTCATGAGATCCTGCTTCCGGGACCAGACAGCGGCTCTTCAGGAGCGCTGTCATCTAGATATCTAACTATGATTACTTCATCTGAATGGTCTACAATGTGTGCTTGCAAGCCAGTTACATGTAGACCATAAGGATGAAGTAATTATAGTTAGATATCCAGATGACAGCGCTCCTGAAGAGCCGCCTACAGTTGGGCGACCGGATTCTACCTCTGACAGCTTTACAGCTCATCAGGCAGAAAGGGGAGGGAACGGAGGACTTTATTTTATTATATCTCTCAAACCATAATGGTTTGAGAGATGGGAATAAGGGAGTTACATGTTTTATTATTCCGATCAATTCGCCAACAGTTTTTTTGGGGGGTTTACTATCCCTTTAAGGATTACTTCAGAACCGAGTACTTCTGCCATCTAATAGAAATATTATGAAGTTAGTTGCCATATGTTTAATTATTGGAGGAGACTTTATAGAAGGTGAAATTTCCATTTTAAAATGGGGCAATGACAGAATAAGACATCTGTGTTACATTAATCAAAGAAAAAGCTCTATTAACCCCTTTGAGCACTAGAGGCGTGTGCAACTTATAGTTTTGCAATGTGTCGCACCCCCTCTGGTAGTCAGGGGGGTTACTTTTAGTCAGGAAGGAATTTTTTACCTACTTAGGGTTAGGGTGACCGCATCTCATTTCTGCTATTCAGGGACACCGCGGGGAAAGGAGCGCACCGCAGAGTTCTAACCACTAGAGGGAGAACTGCGCATTGACCGCTGCGACAGGAAGTGATGACTGTGGTGGCCTACAAGAAAGTGTACCTAACGCCCAAAGCATTAGACAAACATTACACTACAACAGTACTGCACTGCAGAATCAAGACTCAGTTCTCTCTCTAGTGTTTAGAGAGCTGTCTGGAGGCCATTTTATTGTAGCCCAGCAGAGGCATCACTTCCTGTCACAGTAGGCAATGGGCAGTTCTCCTTACAGTGTATAGAACTCAGTGCTCTGGAGTCTTCATGCCGGGACTTTCTATTGTCCCAGAAGGGGGCTGCCCGGGACATGGGATACACAGGGCCGGATTTGCCATAAGGCAAAGTAGGCACCTGCCTACAGGTGCACGCCACCGAGGGGCGCCTGCCATTGGGATTCTTTTTTTTGTTTTTTGTTTTTTTATATTCTTTAAAAAAAAAAAAGAAAACTAGCCACCTCACTGGCTGCGCCAGCGCCCACTCCATGTTGCCCTCAAATTGCTCCCCCCCGCGTCCCGCGTTGTCTATTTCCTACCTCCCTGGCAGGACAGGTCTGTGCCTCCTTTGGCACAGTCCTGTAGCTGCTGAGCTCCCTCATCAGCTCTTTAGGAATGCAGAGCGCTGGGATATGACATCATCTTCCAGCGCTCTGCATTCCTGAACAGGAGACCACGCGGGAGCTCCAGCAGCTACAGGACTGTGCTAAAGGAAGCACAGATGACAGATCTCCTGCCAGGAAGGTAGGAAACGGACAACGGGGGGAGAGGCAAGGTGAGGGCAACATGGAGATGGTGGGGGCAAGTTGGAGCCGAAGGGGGGCAATGTGAGGGCAACATGGAGATGGTGTGGGCAGTGTGCAGCTGATGGGGGACAATTTGGAGATGGTGGGGGCAGTGTGGAGTTGTTGGGGGTCAATTTGGAGATGGTGGGGGCAATGTGGAGCTGATGGAGGGCAATGTGATGGTAACATGGAGCTGATGGGGGGCACTTTGGAGCTGATGGGGGGCAATGTGAGGACAATATGGAGATGATGGGGGCAATGTGGAGATTAGGAGCATTGTGGAGGTGTCCAGTGGAGATGGCCAATGTGGGGGGGGGGCGCTTCAGATTTCTGTGGCCTACAGGCTCTTGAGATGTAAATCCGGCCCTGGGGAGACACATTTAAAATCTAGGACTGTCCTGGGCAGTACTTGGGGCTTAAATACCTTCATTAGTGTTTGTTTTTATTCTGTTTTTTTCCCTTCCCCTGGATCAACAGAGGTGATATGGCATGGGCTTACCTTGATGGACCCATGTTTTTTTTTGTTTTTTTTTTCAATTTCATCAACTATGTTAATAATAGTTGAAGAGCCCGTGTACACAGGCCACAGTGCCACCCAGCAACGGACGCGGTGCAGTCATGCATAGGACAGACTGCCCACGCCGCGGAGGGCTACGGTCTGAATGGAGCCCCGCTCCGTCATCAGCCGCAGTGCGCATTCTGTACTACTCATGACTGCAGCATGCACAGCTATCTCTACTGCGCATGACGGCTTTTGACAAACACACACTTAGCGAATTATTATATAAGATGTCAGTGTAATCTCACAAGCAGACCTCTAATGACTTTGTACCAGCGTCTATAAACTTGCATTTAGCCACACTGTTTATCTAGTTTTTTTTTCCTATTGCACATATTTTGACTTAATATCGTTGATTAGGGAAAAAGCTGTGTGTATGAATCCACTAATATTTTCCTGTAATTGTGCTTTTTTGTAATGCAGCTGTAATGTTAACATTTGGCCACAAGGAGGCACTATAACACCATATTTTGCTTCCCTGCTTTTTGGCCAGAAATCACACTCCAGCAACTGAAAATATTTTAAAGGGACAGTTATGACCTAAAAAATGCAAAGGGATCATTTACCACTCGGTGTGTTTTACTGGCGACAGAACAAAAATATGTGAGAATACAACTGTTTATGAATCTGAACTTTTATAAGAACAGATGTTTAAATGATCGTCTCTTCGTCTACAAGTGCGCAATATGTAATAAGTCACGTTGACTACATTGATTATTATTTTTACTGCTACTGCAACATTCATATTTAACCCTCTGAGTGCCAAAGCGATATCCAATGTATTGTGTTGCAACTATTGACAACATCAAGTCCCACTCTCTAGCACAATGTTTCCAAAGATTATATCTCAGGACTACCACCAGAGTTCTAGAATAAGTTCACACCGGCGGCTTGTTTGATGTGTAGAAATCACAGATAAACCTGCATGTAAATGTGTGTGTGATTTATAGTGCTGTTTATCCTGTGCTTTTCAGTGTGTTGAATCGTAAATTGTATGACTGTTTTCATTCATAATGATTTTTGTCGGCTTCCACACTTACTGTAATTACTTGAATCAATATTTGGTGTGATACCATTCAAATCAATAAAAGTGTCATGTTCCCGAGATGACTTGGGGTCTGACCCAAAGCTACAGCAAGATGCGTTATCTTGCCACATGCCCTGCATTTTTCAGCAGTGTCAGTGGTCCCATACAACACAGTCATACTACTGCGGAGCACCCGGAGAGGGCTTGTGGGCTGTGACCAAGCTTACAGCAGAACTATCGCCCTATATTAAGTCCCCCTTCCCCCCAATAATTAGGCATATGGCGATTAGGGTCTTAAAGGGGAACATTCACATCCTGAAAACTTTTGAGCACTTGTTTAATCACCAAAGAAACATTAGGAATGTGTTGTTTTTTTTTTTCTTTTTACAAACTTACTTTTTAAGATATTAAACTTAAAAGTTATCCTCTTCCATATACTGTAGCTGCGGCACTGTCATTCTCCTCCCTGCTGCCCCCACAAGCGCATTCACTCCTCACTTCGGTGTGGTGTGTATGGCTCCTAGCATTACAGGAAGCAGCGATTAGCATTATACTGAGGTTGCAACCTCAATAATACTACCACTACAACCTCAGTATAATGCTAATCGCCGCTTCCTGTAACGCTAGGAGCTATTCACACCACACCGATGTAACACTGCTCACCTCAGAGCAGCAAAACTGTCCTCATGGATCACAGAGAGGGACAATCTTCAGTGAGCGTAAGGAAAAAACCTGTCAAGGGGGCAGGGTTTTCCTTATGATCACAGTAAAAAGATTGTCCCTTGCTGTGACCTGTCTGGTCAAGAGACCAGATTCCACATCTGAGGGGAGGTGACTTACACTAGGTAAAAGGGGCAGGAGGGGGATACTTTATCATTCAATTACTCTTGAACTACAACTCTGACAGTATTGATTTAACACTCTCCACGGCCCAAATACTATGAAGATTAATTGGAGCTGTTTTTATTGTGAAACATTACTATCCCTTTAACCTCAATGGAGCATTAAAGGAGCATAACAAGCTGTTTATTTAGGATTTCTCTTAGTGAGTAGCAGAATCAATCAGATGGTCAGTTTTTTAACCCCTTGTGACAGGCTGCATGCGTACGCGGACGTCACTTAACGCTCGACTAACATTTTTTTTTTTTTTTTTTTTTACCATATGATTCCGGAGTCCCGGAACAGGTGCAGCCGTGCGGGGACCCGGCTTTCCGGAATGTACCTGGTATGTACATTGTCATTAAGTGACAGTTTTTGTGGGACGTACCAGGTAAGTTCATTGTCCTTATGGGGTTAAATAATTCCCCCGTGTACATGCAAGGAAAAACCAAAGACATGGCCTGTAACGGGCTCAAGAAGATATAGGAAGGGAACCATGATCCCCACCAGGGCCGGTGCAAGGATTTTTGTATACACAGGCGAAGGTGCATTTTGATGCCCCCCCTCTCCGAACCGGACACGATTCCCTGCCGACCTTGTCACAATCCCCTGCCCCCCAGACCTTGCCACAATCCCCTGCCCACATATTCACCTCCACACTCTCCCCACCTCCACATTGCCCCTTCCACAATGCCCCTTCCTCTCCACATTGCCCCTCAATCTCCACAATGCCCCCTCCACAATGCTCCCTTCATCTCCACAATGCCCCCTCCATAATGCCCCTTCATCTCCATATTGCCCCTTCATCTCCACAATGTCCCTTCCTCTCCACATTGCCCCTTCCATAATGCCCCTTCATCTCCACATTGCCCCTTCCAAAATGCTCCCTTTATCACCACATTGCCCCTTCCATAATGCTCCCTTCATCTCCACAATGCCGCTTCCACAATGCCCCTTTTATCTCCACATTGCCCCTTCCAAAATGCCCCCTTCATCTCCACATGCCCCTTGATCCCCTCCTTGAGTCCCTGGTAGTCTAGTGGTGCACCATACGGGAGCTCTGTGCCTCCTTCGGCACAGAGCTGAAGCTCCCGCACGCTGTTCTCAGTAATGCAGAGCGCTGGGAGTGGATGTCATCTCCCAGCGCTCTGTATTACTACAGAGCCTGGGTCACTCTGCGTTGTCAGTGTCACATAGACGCAGATATATATATACTTTAAAAAAAAAAAATTTAAGAATCACAGCCTCCCCCTTTTTGATGCCCCTCCGTTACGGTGCCCTAAGGCAGCTGCCTGTCCTGCCTTAATGGTAGCGCCGGCCCTGATCCCCACCATAAAAGCTGGGATAGGTAAACAATGTTCCACTTAGCAGAAAAGACTGGATGGAGATTATCTGTTTTTTTCCATGTAGCTCATTATACAAAGCACATATAGTCTGTATAAAATCCTTCCAGTAGTTTCCCAAAGGCATCATTACTGATGTTTGGGAGACTCCAGTAATTCACTGATATACAGAATGGTCACAGACCTCACTTGCTCCTTGCTGTGCACATGGTTTAGCTTGGCTCACTTCCCCACAGTTCCATTAATAAGTACGTGCATGGCTAGGCTCAGTGCCAGTTTAGAAGGGAACTGAATAAATTGTCTATATTGTTTATACATGCACTTAAAGGGATAGTAATAGTTGCAAATTACTAATCCCCATATTGTAGCTTTGTTAAAAAGAAACTTATTGCCCCCAGTGTCATCTCTCAGACCCTTATGGTTTGAGAGATTATAGCGCTCAAAGTTCCCCCTCCCTCCCCCTTCCCTGACTGAACGCTGACTGCAGGGGAAGCTGTCGTACGACAGTCTTATGTGCATCAGGTGGCTCTGCAGCTGAGCCGAGATCGCGTTTATGAAAAATAATTCTTTCACTAAAACGGTCTTCTACGTGTTCTTGGTTTGTGATTGGTTTGCAGGCACACATAGAAGACCATTTTAGTGAAAGATTTATTTTTTATAAACGCGATCTCGGCTCAGCTGCAGAGCCGCCTGATGCACATAAGAGTGTTGTATGACAGCTTCCCCTGCAGTCAGTGTTCAGTCAGGGAAGGGGGAGGGGGGGACTTTGAGCGCTATAATCTCTCATACCATAAGGGTTTGAGAGATAACACTGGGGGCAATAAGTTTCTTTTTAACAAAGCTACAATATGGGGGTTAGTAATTTACAACTATTACTATCCCTTTAACTGTACAGTCTGCATTACCCACCCATACTTCATTGGAACAGTCTACAAAGTGTGCCTGCAAACCAGACACACTTTGTAGACCATTCCAGTGAAGTATATGTGTCACGATCGCGCTACTTCAGCTCTGCCAAAGAGCCTTGTCTGCTTGCGTGACCAGAATCTCGAGCTGAGAGCTTTACATGTCATATCAGTTAAAAAGGAGGAGTTTGCTCTGAAATGGGTGGAACAGGGCTGTGAATGGGTGGAGTTACCAGGGAATTAAATGTTAGGTTATACAGCGATTATTTCGAGTATTTCATTAGTTTAGTTTTTTAAAACACTATTTGGGCAAAATAAATATTGACCTAGCCCTGCTTCCGCATAGACTGCGGGTACAGCTCTGCCCTCTATCCAGCCTCCTCCGGTGATGGAGGCTTTCTGCCTGTAAGCTGGTGCAATTTCATTGGCCAGATATCGATGTATAGCCAATGAGATCGCTCCAGTTTACAGACAGAAAGCCTCTATCATCAGAGGAGGCTGGATAGAGGGCAGAGCTGTACCCGCAGTCTATGTGGAAGCAGGGCTAGGTCAATATTTATTCCTCCTATTTTGCACAAATAGCATTTAAAAAATACCGAAACTAATGAAATACCCCAAATAATCTCTATATAACCTAAAGTGTAGGGGTGATAGATCCCCTCTAAAATGGAACTTTCAGTTCATACGTAGTCGCCATGCATTCATTAAACGCACCGCGACTAGAAAATAGCCCAGTGTAAAGGAATCCTTCCCGTTTGCGGACTGACGGGCAGGTTAGTGCGGTCCGCACCGGCAGTCCCTTCTGGTAACCATATGGCACACTGCAGTGCTACTCAATGGAGACCGTGACTGACAGCGCAGGCAAGTGGACAAGATGTCTGCACTGTAGCCTGGGTTCTGGTCTACAAACGGGAAGGATTCCTTTACACAGGGTCTCCTGGGAAGATTATAAGAATTCCCTGGTATAAACCTAGGGGCCAAATAAAAATTCCATGGGGTGAAGCAATGTGTTGGAGACCTTTCTAGCATTCAAGGAGTTAAAATCCCCCATTTAAAGTCACAGGAATCTTGACGAGATAGTAACACTTGGTACGTAAAAAAAGATATATGTTGTAGGGTTTATCCTCATAAGTCAAACAAGAGTTCTTCCACTGTTGAGATGTGTTTTATTTAAAAGTTATTGCGGCTGAAGCTTGAATTTATTTCAGTTGCAGTATCTCCGTGTCCTGAAATGTTACGATGGCGCTGTTGCTAAACAATCGTATGGACAGCTCTGGTCGTGTGACACATCGTGGAAACAAAGAATTCGAGAGAGGATAAGTAAGTGGCCCAATAATTCTGCCATTTTCACGATATTGTTAGCTCACACATTTTATTTTTTTGGAATAGCCATATATCTATCACAGGAGTTCTTAAATTTATATACAGCTTTAACCCCTTAATGACCGGCCGATTGGCGTATTGCAGTCACTTAAGGACCACGGAGCATTTTTTTTTTTTTAAATTCCGGTTCTGGATTCCCCGAACGGTGTGCAGCTGCGGGGGGAGTCTGGAATTCCATGACGGTCCTAGTACGTCACGGGTCGTTAACTCAGATTGATCCATGACGTACTATGAATGTCAAGGGTCGTTAAGGGGTTAACCTCCTCTAAGCCTGTCGGGAGGCTACTCCATTTACTTATTTCATACCCCCCAAGTGTCCCTCTTTAGGAGGGACAGTCCCTCCTTTGGACCCAAATCCCTCTGTCCTACCCTTTTTAGGAGACTGTATGTTGGTTGTGTATATAAGTATATCACTTTGTTTCACAGCCATAAAATGCACATTAATGTCTGTATAAACTTCAGTATGTGTGTTTATAAATTAGTCTGTGTAAATATAATACTTTGGTCTTGCTCTAAATCATTTATTTAGTTACACAAAGAGGTGTCGGTAAGTCATGAAATAACCTAAAAATTATCAGAAGTGTCCCGCCCACCAGCCACATCCCCATTAACACCCCCTAAAACAAAAGTGCCCCTCTTTGGCCATTTGAAGTGTTGGGAGGTATGTTATTTCCCTTTCCGTAGAGTGTTTTGTTTTCCTTACATTTCCTCTTTTCCATTTCACATTTCCATCTTCATTTTAGGTCACATCCTCTTGATCCGAAACCCTTCTGAACTTTATTAAATCCATTAAGGGTTTCCTTTGTATCGCCCCTCTCTCTTCTATACACCAACGTATCAGTATTAACACTTTGAGTGCCAGAGGGATACACAACGCATTGCAGAGCAATGCGTTGCATCCCCCTCTGTCACTCAAAGGGTTAAGGTGCACTAACTTGAGATAAGGGGCCAGTTTGGTGATCTTGTATTTTATTTGTGTGGTTGACAGATCGACAATATGCACCAAGATGTCCTCGCCCTCGTATCCCTAAGAATACGCCACATATACACCGACATTGTCCTGAATCCACTCTGCCTATGACAGGTTTATCATTTTGCATATTGCTCATTTGCATATTGAAATGCAGTGTAATCAGCCAGTGTCTTACCCTTATGTGTGTGTTTATATGTTAACATCGCACATCCAATAGCTTCATATGCTGTCAGAGGTCGCAGTTCCCGCAACGCCAAACTGAGGCTGGGAAAGTTGAGATCTCCCTGTAGATTTCTATGCAGATACAGCCATGGTCACAACTCCCTCCCCTTATAGTGGAACTACCAACCCAAGTAAAGGGTAAACCCCAAGAATTACCCTACTGCTCCCGAGTCTGACAGCCAGGCAACAGTGCTTTAAAAGAATCTGCGCGCCTGCACCGTCAGTCCCATACAGTACCTAGCAACGCCTCCTAGAGCAGACTGGGACTAAACGCAAGAGCTCAGGCGTCACTATGCAAAGACATCTGCGCTGTTTCCTGGCTGTCAGTCCCAGGAGCAGTAGAATTTATCTATAAGGTGGTAATTATTCCAGCGATTGGTACTATTGTTCAGCTAGTCGCCAGAAGGGTAATTTTTGGGGTTTAACTTTACTTGGGTTGGTAGTTCCACTTTAACCTTTTGATTGCCAGAGGGCTAAGCAACATTTCAGAGCAAACCATTGGATGCATCTGACACTGAAAGGGTTAATATAGGGGAGGAGCAAAACGAACGACCTATTGAAAGCTCATCACGTAATTATAGAAATTATTTAGAACAAGACCGGAGTGTTTTATTTGCACAGACTACTGTATAAGCAGGTGCACTTCATTTTATACAAACAATAATGAGAGTTTTATTGCTGTGGAGTAATGTGATTTACTCAGTCTCCTTGTTCTCTGTACAACAGGAAAGCAATCGCAGGTTTTATTATTCTTTATACACTTAACGTTGGCTCGCATCCCCAGGCATTATGCAAGGCCAGCGGTGCTAGCGCAGTGTGTCTGGTGATGTGAGCAGATGCCAGCAGTGTGTCTGGTGATGTGAGCGGTGCTAGTGCAGTGTGTCTGGTGATGTGAGCGGTGCTAGCGCAGTGTGTCTGGTGATGTGAGCGGTGCTAGCGCAGTGTGTCTGGTGATGTGAGCGGTGCTAGTGCAGTGTGTCTGGTGATGTGAGCGGATGCCAGAGGTGCTACCGTGGTGTCTGGTGATAGGAGCAGATGCCAGCAGTGCTAGCGCAGTGTATCTGGTGATGTGAGCGGTGCTACCGTGGTGTGTCTAGTGATGGGAGCAGATGCCAGCAGTACTAGCGAGGTGTGTCTGGTGATGTGAGCAGATGCCAGCGGTGCTAGCGCAGTGTGTCTGGTGATGTGAGCGGTGCTACCGTGGTGTGTCTAGTGATGGGAGCAGATGCCAGCAGTACTAGCGAGGTGTGTCTGGTGATGTGAGCAGATGCCAGCTGTGCTAGTGCAGTGTGGCTGGTGATGTGAGCGGATGCCAGCGGTGCTACCGTGGTGTCTGGTGATAGGAGCAGATGCCAGCAGTGCTAGCGCAGTGTGTCTGGTGATGTGAGCGGTGCTACCATGGTGTGTCTAGTGATGGGAGCAGATGCCAGCAGTACTAGCGAGGTGTGGCTGGTGATGTGAGCGGATGGCAGAGGTGCTACCATGGTGTGTCTGGTGATGCGAGCGGATGCCAGCAGTGCTTTCAGGTGTAGACCACAAGGAGCATCTCACTGCCTACCTCTGTCCTAGGCTACATTTACCAGATTAACTTTAGTATAAATGTCAGTATATGTGTTTATACATCAGTGTCTGTGAAAATAACACACTTTGGGGGTTATGCACTAAACGGTGATTAAAGGGATAGTCATGCCTTAAAGTAAAGTAGTATTGTAGCTAAGGAAAAAAGAAATCGAACCTTTATGGTTTGAGAGCGAGAACTTATAAAGTTCCCTTCTCTTTGCTGTCAGCTGTAAAATCGGGTTGGCCGAGCAGAGCCGTGAACCCGAAATCTAAAAATAAATACTTCATTGGAACGGTCTACAAAGTGTGCCTGGTTTGCAAACACAGTTTGTAGACCATTCCAGTGAAGTAGTCCTTTTTAGATTTTTGTATCTCGTCTCTTCAGAAGATCCGCATGACAACCCCCAGACCAGGACCTCCTTCTGTCAGCTAGACAGTGACGTCAGGAAAGGGGAGAGGGGAACTTTAAAACATGTAATCTCTCAAATCATAAAGGTTTCAGAGATAGGACTTGCACCGATGGATTTCTATTTTCCTTATCTACAATACTACTTAGTTAGTATTTTAAGGCATTACTATCCCTTTAAGTGGAGGTAACTGCCTAGTGATATCACTTCTCCAGTTCCTATGTTATTCTGTAAGTCAATGCACTAAGATCTCTTCAGTTTGAAAGATCTTGGTGCATAGGCTTCTATAGAATAATATAGGAACTGGAGAAGCCATCACCATTTTATCACCCCTTAGTGAATAATCCCCCTCAAGTGTTATCACTTCTCCAGTTCCTATGTTATTCTATGGAGTTATCTCCCACTTGTGAAATCTTAATGAATATCTTAGTGCTTTGGCTCAATAGAACAACATAGGAACTGGAGAGGTGGTATGACTCCAAGTTATCGCTACATTATCACCCTTTAGTGCATAACCTCCATCGTCTTGTTCTAAATCGTTTCTTTAACCCTTTGAGTGCCAGAGGGGTACGGGACGCAATGATCCTCAGGGAGTTAACAGAAGGACTTTCTCAGGTATACGTGCTTCATACACCAGTCAGGTACATCAATGACATTTTATTGTAGTGAAAATGTTTACGTGATTCTAATGACCATGAGTGTGGCTTTCTCCTTATGGCAAATCTCATTAAGACTGATAAGAGGAAGGTGTGAGGTAAAGGGTTAGTAATGTCCAAAAACAAATGTACCTGCGGTTGTTCAGTATACTTTATTATGATGAATAGTATGTTCTGCAACTCATTTACCTTTATATTCACCTTGAAAATTCAGTTACAAGTGTCCCCCTCCCGCCCCTTTTGAGCACGCCAAGCAGAAATCCAGCCCCGACGGACAGCGACAAGGGACAATATTGTGTCATCATAAGGAAAAACCTGCCCCCCCTTTCTCATTGGGGGTAGGGATGGTTTTCCTTACACTGACGACACGATATTGTCCCTCATTGAGATTCGTCTGGTCAAGCAAACGGCTTTCGGATCCGAGGAGACTCAACGGGATGTGTTCAAAAGGGGAGGAAGGGGGATCTTGTACCTGGATTTTCAAGGTGATTATGAAGGGATGGGAGTTGGAACATACTATCCTATATAATAATTCGCTAAAACGTGTGTAACGAGGAAGTCATGCGCAGTAGAGACTGCCCACGCCGCAGCTGATACAGAGCTGGACGCTCCGTGGCGCGGGCAGTCTCTACTGCGCATGACTGCCCCTCGACCAGCTGGCAGTGGCACTGTGTCTTGTGTAACGGGCTCTTTAACTAGCTCATTATAAAAAATTAGGTACTTTCCTGTTATCTGGAAACACTTTCAAAACATTTTTTAAACGTTTTTAAACAAAATCTTTATTCTAATATTTTTCAGACATTTTGAAACAAGATCTTTATCAGGAAACAACAACAACAGATTATGACAGGAATTACTTTTGAAAATGGTTCCGGATAACTGGAAAGTACCAAAAAGTATATTGCAGGTACATTTATTTGTGGACATTACTAACCCTTTATGTCCCTGTTTAGAGATATAGTAATGTCCGCTTATAATTTTACACTATAGTGTAAATTAAAAAACAAATCTGGAGCAAGTTGTATCTCTCAACCTTTTATGCTTTGAGAGATATAACGTTTTAAAGTTCCCCCCACCCTCCCCTTGCACCGATGTCAGACAGGAGATCCCGGTCTCGGCACCAGCCGGCGGCTCTTCAGTAGAGCTAAAATACCGCTTCTTTGGTTTGCAGGCACACTTTGTAGACCATTTCAATGCAGGATTTATTTTTAGATTGAGGTATTTTGGCTCTACTGAAGACCCGCCTCGAGTTGGCCGACATGAATCTCCTTCTGTCGGTTTTACAGCTGACATCAGGGAAAGGTGAGGGTGGGGGGGAACTTTAAAACTTATCCCTCAAGCCATAAGGGTTTGAGATATGGGACTTGCTTCAGATAATTTTTTTTTTTTAAATCTACAATTTAGCATAAAATTATAAGCAGACATTACTAACCCTTTAAGGCTCATTTCATATGGGAGACACCAAAGCCAGGATGCTGCTTTGGACCTGTCGCCCACTGTGAAATGTAACAGGCTGGATAATGGTGCTTGTACATGGGCAGCTACTTCCTTTGTGTTACCACCAAAGTCCAACATACTGCTTTGTACCTGTCGCCCACTGTGAAATGTAACAGGCCGGATAATGGTGCTTGTACATGGGCAGCTACTTCCTTGTGTGTTCCCACCAAAGTCCAACATACTGCTTTGTACCTGTCGCCCACTGTGAAATGTAACAGGCCGGATAATGGTGCTTGTACATGGGCAGCTACTTCCTTGTGTGTTCCCACCAAAGTCCAACATACTGCTTTGGACCTGTCTCCCACTGTGAAAGATAACATGCTGGATAATGGTGCTTGTACATGAGCAGCTACATCCTTGTGTGTTCCCACCAAAGTCCAACATACTGCTTTGGACCTGTCGCCCACTGTGAAAGATAAAATGCTGGATAATGGTGCTTGTACATGGGCAGCTACTTCCTTTGTGTTCCCACCAAAGGCCAACATACTGCAGCTTCCCTAGGGAACGCAGTAAAGATGCAGTTAGGAATGTCTGCACAGAGACCTCATGGGCCCCTGGCAAACATTTCACACAAGCATTTGTGGAGGTTACAATGCCTATCACAAGCTCCAATGAATGGCTGACATGGGTGAGGGCCAGTATTGTTGGCTGACCATCAAACATGCTTCTCCTGAGCCCCAGATGGCAGTGGAACACAGGAAAAAAGTGAGTGACGAGTAACACAACTGTTGCAGGGGATCGTAACACTTCTGTCACCCGTGTGAAAGAAGCTTTAAATGGTCCAAGTGCTCTTCTCTGCACTGTGTCTCCTGTTCATGCAGTACAACATAGGTTCTAATGCCATATTAAACAGGCCCTCAGCAACACATTTTAGGGTGTATTACCCACTTTTATTATAGCACAGATAAAGCATTTTCGGAGGGTGATGCTACCCTTCATATCATGAATACTGCAGATATTATATGAAAAACACATACCTATGTAATTAATCCTGTAAAAAAACATTCTGTTCTGCTTTTACCATCTACAATCAGGAAAGCCGCTAAACTCCGAGCAGTTAACCAAAAGACTTTACATAAAATAATACATAAAACAGCCTGTTTACATTGAATGTTTATTTCAAGTTTTCTGCTCCAGGACTTTGTCATGATGTCAAAAACAATGCAGAGAAGTCAAGTAGGACATGGACCTAGTGAGAGGTGGTTGGGGTGGGGTGGCTCAGAATTTAGAATGGACTACCCCACATTACACAGGGGCATTGTGCTCCTAGGGAACAACTGAGATAAACAGCATGTTAAGGGAAGAAAAAACTCTGTTTTTATTTTCGTCCTCACAGCTTCTTAGATTTGTGAGATATTCCACAATGATGTTTTTATTTAAAGGAAACATGTATGTTTTATCCTCTAGGAGGCGCTGCCAGTTTTACACAAGAAGGGAGGAAAATATCAGGAAGAGGAGGTAAGTTTTAGCTCAACCTTTTTACTGAAGTTGGAAGTAAAACATAGTAACTTAATTTTTAATGAAAATAACGATTTTAATGTAACAATCTGCAAAATATGGCAGGTTTACAAGAACAGTTCCTTAGTAACCCAGCTAGGTTTGCACCCCCATCCCTTGAACGCTATCCGCTAATTAAATTATTTTCCTGCTTAATAAAACAAAGGACTCCTACTGCTGGAAATGTTTTAATTCAAAATTGATTACATTTTTTTTTTTTTTTTAATTAAATTCATTTTCTGTTGTGGGCATTAGGTGGTGCTGTTCGTTTCACTTACTATGGAGAGCAGCAGCCTGAAATAAGCTCTCACACAGAATGCACTATTTGCCTTTCGGACACTAGGTGGCTCTGTTGCTCAGCAGTGAGGTATCTTTGTTTTATACACCAGGAAAATATTTATTACCCAGTTTGCATGAAAAAAAGTTTACAGTTCTTTTTTAAAAAAAAATGCATACTGTAGGGCTATATAAGAATTACTGCAGTTAAGCAACCTTTAGCTCTCCAGCTGTTGATGCACTACAACTCATTATTCTAGGCCAGCCTCCAGCCACAGTTGGACTACAATCCCCATCATCCTAAACCAGCCATGCAAGCTAAGGCCAATGGGAATTTTGGTTTAAAAGCGGTAGGAGACTAGCCTTAAATGAAGAGGTGTAGTTTAATAACAGCATGAGAGCCAAAGGTTGCCCGTTTTATTTTTTTAACTGAAAGGATTCATATGCAGCACTGCAGCATGAATATTTCATAATCAGCCAAAATTAAAAGGAAAAGGTGGTGAACCTGAACTTTACCACCCCTCACGTTCTGCAATTCCACATCACATGTTTTCTCCCCCACTCTTACATTGATGGCGGGTTGAAATTAATCACTGGGGTTATCACAACTCTTCTCATACAACCCCAGGCACAAAGGGCAAACACTGTCAGAACCCTCAGTGGCTGCATCAGTCCCTCTTCTTATACAGAAAAGTCCTGGAAAGATTAACATCCCGTTTACCAAAAAACACTTTCCATACCCCTCTTAAACGCAACAGAAGCTGCAGCAACCTTTGCAATTCTCCTCTGCCCCATCTGAGAACAGAAGCAGCGTCTTTTTAAATGTGAAAAAAATTGTGCGTCTTAGCTTAACTCTAAAATTGTTCATTAGCAAGTCCATCATATCAAGGAAATCCTTTTAGCGATGTAACAATCGGACTTCACGGTAATTAAGCAGCAGTAAGAATGAAAGGCGTTCGTGAAAGCAACACAGAGCACTAGGTAGTTTCAGACTAATTACTGTGCACGTCCATTGGAACACAATTAATGAGAGCTGGAGAAATACTTTGAGGATTATTCTGAAGCAATGGAGAGGCCAACACAATACCGATTTACCAAAATAATTGAGAAGCAATACTTTGCAATCCCCTCTTCGTCCTAAAGGGGTTAATCAAGCAGCCTGGATCACAACTTGCTTGATGCGTAGACAAATTTATTTTCTTTACTGTATGTTATTACCATGTATTTTTAAAGTGTTAGTAATAGCTGAAAAGAATACAAAGTAATATTGTAGGTGAGGAAAAAAGAAACCGATCGGTGCAAGTCCTATCTCTCAATCATTTATGGTTTAGAGATAGAACAGGGACCGTCAGGCGGCTCTTCAGCAGAGCTGTGATAACAAAAATCTAAAAATAATTACTTCGTTGGAAAGGTCTACAAAGTGTGCTTGCAAACCAGGCACACCTTGTAGACCGTTCCAATGAAGTAATTATTTTTAGATTTCAGTATCTCGGCTCAGCTGAAGAGCTGCTTTGAGTCGGCCGACTCGATTCTCCTACTGTCGGCTTTACAGCTGACAGCAGGGAGAGGGGGACTTTAAAATGTTCTATCTCTCAAACGATAAAGGTTTGAGAGACAGGACTTGCACCGATCTATTTAGTTTTTCCTTATCTACAATACTACTTGTTATTTTTTTTTAAGCGCTACAATCCCTTTAATACAGCAACAAATACGGCTCCATATTATTGTACAGTCATGCGGATTATTTTACAGAACGCTTCAGTGGTTTAAAGAGAAAAAATCTGGAGTGGTGACAAATTGCACATTTACACTTCAGAGTCCTCTTTATTTACTGTGAGCACACAGTGAATACACCATCCCCTACAGCAGGGGTACTCAACTGTGGATCTCTAGCTGATGAGAACTGCAACTCCCATCCAGCCACTGACTGGATGGAGATGATGGGAAATGTAGTCCCCAACAGCTGGGATTCCAATAATTGATTAAAGGAGCAGTACTTTTTTATGGGCTTTTTCCATTAAGTAAAACAGGTGCACTTCACTGCTGTCAGTTGTGTTATTCAAATTGTCAGGAAGTGAATTACAGCGAGATTACTTCCTGTGCGTCCAAACTGACACCATGACAGCAGTTTTATCACATAATATGGAGAACTGTTTATCACCGACTCCTCAGTCCTAGAGGATACAACAGAATAACTAATTGGAATATGACCACTATTGGGCACTGTTAAAGTGGAAAAAAAAAGGTGTTTAAAGGGGATCTCTCACCCCTATACAAGTTAGGCTTAGTAGATACAATATATAGCTATAATGAAGAAAATGTTAATTAGTTTATAAAAAAATATATGCTATGTGGGCTAAAACTATTGATTACATAGTGCCCTGCGCCCTACTTCCACATACACTGCCCTTACCACACTGCCTCTGCTCCCAGCCTCCTCCGATGACGGAGGCTTCTGTCTGTAAGCTGGAGCGATCTCATTGGCAGAGATTGATATCTAGCCAATAAGATCGTTCCAGCTTACAGTCAGAAAGCCTCTTTCATTGGAGGAGGCTGGATAGAGGGAGGAGAGCAGAGGCACAGCGGTAAGACCAGGGTATGCAGAAGTAGGGTGCAGGGCACTATGTAATCAATAGTTTTAGCCCACGTAGCGTATTTAAAAAAAAAAAAAAAAAAAATGAATTAATGTTTTCATCATTATAGCTATATACTGTATCTACTAAGCCTAACTTGTATAGGGGTGAGAGATCCCCTTTAAACTGAAATAACTAGGAAATACGAATCTTTCTGCAATGGGTGTATAACTGTTTTACCCAGCAGGAAAAGCCCCACAATCTACACAATTTCATAAATCTTCCAACAGTGGGAGTAGCCTTGTTTTTCATCGGTAGGAAAAGCCCAATTACATTTCTTTCATAAACAAGTTTACTGTCCCTTTAAGTATAAACAAAGGCACAGTCATTACTGTATTCAGAGGGTAATGAGTCCATTTTAGATAAAGCATCACAAAGAACTTTAGCCGACTTGGAGGAATGGAGCGTCGATAAACTCTGCCCTTCTTACACCCTGCTACCAATTTTCTTTATTTGTACAACCACGGAGCAAATATTTGACCCGGAGTGTCATCCAAGACAATAGTACTCTCGTCCCATGCAAATGGCACTGTTAAAGAAAGGCCGCCGTGGCCTGTTCGTACTCTGCCCATCTTTGTAGAGTTACCAAATCCAAGTTTATGGTGCCCGCACCACCCGCTCCTGCGCTGTCTAACGGATATGAGCCATCTCTTCTAGGAAGGGTGTTTTCATGCAGCCTGTGCACAGCTGATCCATCCAGAGTGGAGCTTCGTGCTGCAGTGGTGTGCGGCGGGGGAAGAAAGTGTAGCTCAAGTCATAGTTCAGAAGGCAGCTGATGGACGCCATGTAAAGGTCAGAGAAACGGCAGAGGCGACGGGAAAAATAGGTTGGGTTGTGGCAGGTCCTGAAGATGCTGCCAAACTGAGGGTTGAACAGATTCTTTGTCATTGCCCTGTAATGCAGGAAGAAAATGTTATCACAAATACACTAAAGTGTACCTGTCACACTAAGGTAAGGTAAGTTTAATTTATTTTACGGATAACTAAAGAAAAATTACCACTATTTTGTCCTACGCAATTTTCTGTAAAACAAACGTTTATTCATAAATTGTGCTGGCACCTTCATTCATATCACAGTGCGCAGCGTGTGATCTCTGCCTAGATTTATTCATTCCCAGCGTGTGATCTCTGAATCTAGGCAGACATCACACGCTGCGAATGATTGGATCTAGGCAGTGGTTTGCAGCATGTGATGTCTGCCTAGATTTAGTCATTCGCAGTGTGTGATGTCTGCCTAGATTCACTCATTCTCAGCGTGTGATGTCTGCCTAGATTCAGTCATTCGCAGCGTGTGATGTCTGCCTAGATTCAGTCATTCGCAGCGTGCGATGTCTGCCTAGATTCAGTCATTTGCAGCGTGTGATGTCTGCCTAGATTCAGTCATTTGCAGCGTGTGATGTCTGCCTAGATTCAGTCATTCGCAGCGTGTGATCTCTAAATCTAGGCAGACGTGACATACTGCGAATGACTGAATCTAGGCAATCGTTTGCAGTGTGTGACGTCTGCCCAGATTCATAAATTTGCAGCGTGTGATGTCTGCCTACATTCAGTCATTTGCAGCGTGTGATGTCTGCCCAGATTCAGTCATTCGCAGCGTGTGATGTCTGCCCAAATTCAGTCATTCGCAGCGTGTGACGTCTGCCCAGATTCATAAATTTGCAGCGTGTGATGTCTGCCCAGATTCAGTCATTCGCAGCGTGTGATGTCTGCCCAGATTCAGTCATTCGCAGCGTGTTGTCTGCCTAGATTCAGTCATTCGCATCGTGTGATCTCTGAATCTAGGCAGACATGACATGCTGCGAATGACTGAATCTAGGCAATCGTTTGCAGTGTGTGATGTCTGCCCAGATTCAGTCATTCGCAGCGTGTGATGTCTGCCCAGATTCAGTCATTCGCAGCGTGTGATCTCTAAATCTAGGCAGACGTGACATACTGCGAATGACTGAATCTAGGCAATCGTTTGCAGTGTGTGACGTCTGCCCAGATTCATAAATTTGCAGCGTGTGATGTCTGCCTACATTCAGTCATTTGCAGCGTGTGATGTCTGCCCAGATTCAGTCATTCGCAGCGTGTGATGTCTGCCCAAATTCAGTCATTCGCAGCGTGTGACGTCTGCCCAGATTCATAAATTTGCAGCGTGTGATATCTGCCCAGATTCAGTCATTCGCAGCGTGTGATGTCTGCCCAGATTCAGTCATTTGCAGCGTGTTGTCTGCCTAGATTCAGTCATTCGCATCGTGTGATCTCTGAATCTAGGCAGACATGACATGCTGCGAATGACTGAATCTAGGCAATCGTTTGCAGTGTGTGATGTCTGCCCAGATTCAGTCATTCGCAGCGTGTGATGCCTGCCTAGATTCAGTCATTCTCAGTGTGTGTGATATCTGCCCAGATTCAGTCATTCGCAGCGTGTGATGTCTGCCCAGATTCAGTCATTCGCAGCATGGTATGTCTGCCTAGATTCAGTCATTCGCAGTGTGTGTTGTCTGCCTAGATTCAGTCATTCGCAGCATGTGATCTCTGAATTTAGGCAGATATGACATGCTGCGAATGACTGAATCTAGGCAATCATTTGCAGTGTGTGATGTCTGCCCAGACTGAGTCATTCGCAGCGTGTGATGTCTGCCCAGATTCAGTCATTCGCAGCGTGTGTTGTCTGCCCAGATACAGTCATTCGCAGCGTGTGTTGTCTGCCCAGATTCAGTCATTCGCAGCGTATGTTGTCTGCCCAGATTCAGTCATTCGCAGCGTGTGTTGTCTGCCCAGATTCAGTCATTCGCAGCGTGTGTTGTCTGCCCAGATTCAGTCATTCGCAGCGTATGTTGTCTGCCCAGATTCAGTCATTCGCAGCGTGTGTTGTCTGCCTAGATTCAGTCATTCGCAGCGTGTGATCTCTGAATCTAGGCAGACATGACATGCTGCGAATGACTGAATCTAGGCAATCTTTTGCAGTGTGTGATGTCTGCCCAGATTCAGTCATTCGCAGCATGGTATGTCTGCCCAGATTCAGTCATTCGCAGCGTGTGTTGTCTGCCTAGATTCAGTCATTCGCAGCGTGTGATCTCTGAATCTAGGCAGATATGACATGCTGCGAATTACTGAATCTAGGCAATCTTTTGCAGTGTGTGATGTCTGCCCAGATTCAGTCATTCACAGCGTGTGATATCTGCCCAGATTCAGTCATTTGCAGCGTGTGATGTCTGCCCAGATTCAGTCATTCGCAGCGTGTGTTGACTGCCTAGATTCAGTCATTCGCAGCGTGTGATCTCTGAATCTAGGCAGATATGACATGCTGCGAATGACTGAATCTAGGCAGTCCTTTGCAGTGTGTGATGTCTGCCCAGATTCAGTCATTCGCAGTGTGTGTTGTCTGCCTAGATTCAGTCATTCGCAGCGTGTGATGTCTGCCCAGATTCAGTCATTCGCAGCGTGTGATGTCTGCCCAGATTCAGTCATTCGCAGCGTGTGATGTCTGCCCAGATTCAGTCATTCACAGCGTGTGATGTCTGCCCAGATTCAGTCATTCGCAGCGTGTGATGTCTGCCCAGATTCAGTCATACGCAGCGTGTGATGTCTGCCCAGATTCAGTCATTCGCAGCGTGTGATGTCTGCCCAGATTCAGTCATTCGCAGCGTGTGATGTCTGCCCAGATTCAGTCATTCGCAGCGTGTGATCTCTGAATCTAGGCAGACATGACATGCTGCGAATGACTGAATCTAGGCAATCGTTTGCAGTGTGTGATGTCTGCCCAGATTCAGTCATTCGCAGAGTGTGATGTCTGCCCAGATTCAGTCATTCTCAGTGTGTGATATCTGCCCAGATTCAGTCATTCGCAGCGTGTGATGCCTGCCCAGATTCAGTCATTCGTAGCGTGTGATGTCTGCCTAGATTCAGTCATTTGCAGCGTGTGATGTCTGCCCAGATTCAGTCATTCGCAGCGTGTGATGTCTGCCCAGATTCAGTCATTCGCAGCGTGTGATGTCTGCCCAGATTCAGTCATTCGCAGCGTGTGATGTCTGCCCAGATTCAGTCATTCGCAGCGTGTGATGTCTGCCCAGATTCAGTCATTCGCAGCGTGTGATGTCTGCCCAGATTCAGTCATTCGCAGCGTGTGATGTCTGCCCAGATTCAGTCATTCGCAGCGTGTGATGTCTGCCTAGATTCAGTCATTCGCAGCGTGTGATCTCTGAATCTAGGCAGACACGACATGCTGCGAATGACTGAATCTAGGCAATCATTTGCAGTGTGTGATGTCTGCCCAGATTCAGACATTCGCAGCGTGTGATGCCTGCCTAGATTCAATCATTCTCAGTGTGTGATATCTGCCCAGATTCAGTCATTCGCAGCGTGTGATGTCTGCCCAGATTCAGTCATTCGCAGCGTGTGATGTCTGCCCAGATTCAGTCATTCGCAGCGTGTGATGTCTGCCCAGATTCAGTCATTCGCAGCGTGTGTTGTCTGCTAGATTCAGTCATTCGCAGCGTGTGATCTCTGAATCTAGGCAGACATGACATGCTGCGAATGACTGAATCTAGGCAATCGTTTGCAGTGTGTGATGCCTGCCCAGATTCAGTCATTCTCAGTGTGTGATATCTGCTCAGATTCAGTCATTCGCAGAGTGTGATGTCTGCCCAGATTCAGTCATTCGCAGCATGGTATGTCTGCCTAGATTCAGTCATTCGCAGCGTGTGTTGTCTGCCTAGATTCAGTCATTCGCAGCGTGTGATCTCTGAATCTAGGCAGACATGACATGCTGCGAATGACTGAATCTAGGCAATCGTTTGCAGTGTGTGATGTCTGCCCAGATTCAGTCATTCGCAGCGTGTGATGCCTGCCTAGATTCAGTCATTCTCAGTGTGTGATATCTGCCCAGATTCAGTCATTCGCATCATGGTATGTCTGCCTAGATTCAGTCATTCGCAGCGTGTGATGTCTGCCCAGATTCAGTCATTCGCAGCGTGTGATCTCTGAATCTAGGCAGACATGACATGCTGCAAATGACTGAATCTAGGCAATCGTTTGCAGTGTGTGATGTCTGCCCAGATTCAGTCATTCGCAGCATGGTATGTCTGCCTAGATTCAGTCATTCGCAGTGTGTGTTGTCTGCCTAGATTCAGTCATTCGCAGCGTGTGATCTCTGAATTTAGGCAGATATGACATGCTGCGAATGACTGAATCTAGGCAATCGTTTGCAGTGTGTGATGTCTGCCCAGATTGAGTCATTCGCAGCGTGTGATGTCTGCCTAGATTCAGTCATTCGCAGCGTGTGATGTCTGCCCAGATTCAGTCATTCGCATCGTGTGTTGTCTGCCCAGATTCAGTCATTCGCAGCGTGTGTTCTCTGCCTAGATTCAGTCATTCGCAGCGTGTGATCTCTGAATCTAGGCAGACATGACATGCTGCGAATGACTGAATCTAGGCAATCTTTTGCAGTGTGTGATGTCTGCCCAGATTCAGTCATTCGCAGCATGGTATGTCTGCCTAGATTCAGTCATTCGCAGCGTGTGATGTCTGCCTAGATTCAGTCATTCGCAGCGTGTGATGTCTGCCTAGATTCAGTCATTCGCAGCGTGTGATGTCTGCCTAGATTCAGTCATTCGCAGCGTGTGATGTCTGCCTAGATTCAGTCATTCGCAGCGTGTGATGTCTGCCCAGATTCAGTCATTCGCAGCGTGTGATGTCTGCCCAGATTCAGTCATTCGCAGCGTGTGTTGTCTGCCCAGATTCAGTCATTCGCAGCGTGTGTTGTCTGCCTAGATTCAGTCATTCGCAGCGTGTGATCTCTGAATCTAGGCAGACATGACATGCTGCGAATGACTGAATCTAGGCAATCTTTTGCAGTGTGTGATGTCTGCCCAGATTCAGTCATTCGCAGCGTGTGATGTCTGCCCAGATTCAGTCATTCGCAGCGTGTGATGTCTGCCCAGATTCAGTCATTCGCAGCGTGTGATGTCTGCCTAGATTCAGTCATTCGCAGCGTGTGATGTCTGCCCAGATTCAGTCATTCGCAGCGTGTGATGTCTGCCCAGATTCAGTCATTCGCAGCGTGTGATGTCTGCCCAGATTCAGTCATTCGCAGCGTGTGATGTCTGCCTAGATTCAGTCATTCGCAGCGTGTGATGTCTGCCTAGATTCAGTCATTCGCAGCATGTGATGTCTGCGTGTTGTCTGCCTAGATTCAGTCATTTGCAGCGTGTCATCTCTGAATCTAGGCAGACACGACATGCTGCGAATGGCTGAATCTAGGCAATCATTTGCAGTGTGTGATGTCTGCCCAGATTCAGACATTCGCAGCGTGTGATGCCTGCCTAGATTCAATCATTCTAAGTGTGTGATATCTGCCCAGATTCAGTCATTCGCAGCGTGTGATGTCTGCCCAGATTCAGTCATTCGCAGCATGGTATGTCTGCCTAGATTCAGTCATTCGCCAGCGTGTGATGTCTGCCTAGATTCAGTCATTCGCAAGCGTGTGATGTCTGCCCAGATTCAGTCATTCGCAGCGTGTGATGTCTGCCCAGATTCAGTCATTCGCAGTGTGTGTTGTCTGCCTAATTTCAGTCATTCGCAGCGTGTGATCTTTGAATTTAGGCAGATATGACATGCTGCGAATGACTGAATCTAGGCAATCGTTTGCAGTGTGTGATGTCTGCCCAGATTGAGTCATTCGCAGCGTGTGATGTCTGCCCAGATTGAGTCATTCGCAGCGTGTGATGTCTGCCCAGATTGAGTCATTCGCAGCGTGTGATGTCTGCCCAGATTCAGTCATTCGCAGCGTGTGATGTCTGCCTAGATTCAGTCATTCGCAGCGTGTGATGTCTGCCCAGATTCAGTCATTCGCAGCGTGTGATGTCTGCCCAGATTCAGTCATTCGCAGCGTGTGTTGTCTGCCCAGATTCAGTCATTCGCAGCGTGTGATGTCTGCCCAGATTCAGTTATTCGCAGTGTGTGTTGTCTGCCCAGATTCAGTCATTCGCAGCGTGTGTTGTCTGCCTAGATTCAGTCATTCGCAGCGTGTGATCTCTGAATCTAGGCAGACATGACATGCTGCGAATGACTGAATCTAGGCAATCTTTTGCAGTGTGTGATGTCTGCCCAGATTCAGTCATTCACAGCGTGTGATATCTGCCCAGATTCAGTCATTTGCAGCGTGTGATGTCTGCCCAGATTCAGTCATTCGCAGCATGGTATGTCTGCCCAGATTCAGTCATTCGCAGTGTGTGTTGTCTGCCTAGATTCAGTCATTCGCAGCGTGTGATGTCTGCCAAGATTCAGTCATTCGCAGCGTGTGATGTCTGCCCAGATTCAGTCATTCCCAGCGTGTGTTGTCTGCCTAGATTCAGTCATTCGCAGCGTTGATCTCTGAATCTAGGCAGACATGACATGCTGCGAATGACTGAATCTAGGCAATCGTTTGCAGTGTGTGATGTCTGCCCAGATTCAGTCATTCGCAGCGTGTGATGTCTGCCCAGATTCAGTCATTCGCAGCGTGTGATGTCTGCCTAGATTCAGTCATTCGCAGCGTGTGTTGTCTGCCTAGATTCAGTCATTCGCAGCGTGTGATGTCTGCCCAGATTCAGTCATTCGCAGCGTGTGTTGTCTGCCTAGATTCAGTCATTCGCAGCGTGTGATGTCTGCCCAGATTCAGTCATTCGCAGCGTGTGATGTCTGCCCAGATTCAGTCATTCGCAGCGTGTGATGTCTGCCTAGATTCAGTCATTCGCAGCGTGTGATGTCTGCGTGTTGTCTGCCTAGATTCAGTCATTCGCAGCGTGTGATCTCTGAATCTAGGCAGACACGACATGCTGCAAATGACTGAATCTAGGCAATCATTTGCAGTGTGTGATGTCTGCCCAGATTCAGACATTCGCAGCGTGTGATGCCTGCCTAGATTCAATCATTCTCAGTGTGTGATATCTGCCCAGATTCAGTCATTCGCAGCGTGTGATGTCTGCCCAGATTCAGTCATTCGCAGCATGGTATGTCTGCCTAGATTCAGTCATTCGCAGCATGTGATGTCTGCCTAGATTCAGTCATTCGCAGCGTGTGATGTCTGCCCAGATTCAGTCATTCGCAGCGTGTGTTGTCTGCCTAGATTCAGTCATTCGCAGCATGTGATCTCTGAATCTAGGCAGACATGACATGCTGCGAATGACTGAATCTAGGCAATCGTTTGCAGTGTGTGATGTCTGCCCAGATTCAGTCATTCGCAGCGTGTGATGTCTGCCTAGATTCAGTCATTCGCAGCATGGTATGTCTGCCTAGATTCAGTCATTCGCAGCGTGTGATGTCTGCCTAGATTCATTCATTCGCAGCGTGTGATGTCTGCCCAGATTCAGTCATTCGCAGCGTGTGATGTCTGCCCAGATTCAGTCATTCGCAGCGTGTGATGTCTGCCCAGATTCAGTCATTCGCAGGGTGTGTTGTCTGCCCAGATTCAGTCATTCGCAGGGTGTGTTGTCTGCCCAGATTCAGTCATTCGCAGCTTGTGTTCTCTGCCTAGATTCAGTCATTCGCAGCGTGTGATCTCTGAATCTAGGCAGACATGACATGCTGCGAATGACTGAATCTAGGCAATCTTTTGCAGTGTGTGATGTCTGCCAGATTCAGTCATTCGCAGCGTGTGATGTCTGCCCAGATTCAGTCATTCGCAGCATGGTATGTCTGCCCAGATTCAGTCATTCGCAGCGTGTGATGTCTGCCCAGATTCAGTCATTCGCAGCGTGTGATGTCTGCCCAGATTCAGTCATTCGCAGCGTCTTGTCTGCCTAGATTCAGTCATTCGCAGCGTGTGATCTCTGAATCTAGGCAGACATGACATGCTGCGAATGACTGAATCTAGGCAATTGTTTGCAGTGTGTGATGTCTGCCCAGATTCAGTCATTCGCAGCGTGTCATGCCTGCCTAGATTCAGTCATTCACAGAGTGTGATGTCTGCCCAGATTCAGTCATTCGCAGCGTGTGTTGTCTGCCTAGATTCAGTCATCTGCAGTGTGTGATCTCTGATCTAGGCAGATATGACATGCTGCGAATGACTGAATCTAGGCAGTCCTTTGCAGTGTGTGATGTCTGCCCAGATTCAGTCATTCGCAGCATGGTATGTCTGCCTAGATTCAGTCATTCGCAGTGTGTGTTGTCTGCCTAGATTCAGTCATTCGCAGCGTGTGATGTCTGCCCAGATTCAGTCATTCCCAGCGTGTGTTGTCTGCCTAGATTCAGTCATTCGCAGCGTGTGATCTCTGAATCTAGGCAGACATGACATGCTGCGAATGACTGAATCTAGGCATCGTTTGCAGTGGTGATGTTGCACA